>OX596167.1:682500-1365000 GCA_951394245.1 Cyclophora punctaria | reverse complement strand
ATAAGGATAGTTAATTTATTATAAGATATTATTGAATAAGAGAGCAAGGAATATCCAAGATATTATCTTTACAGTGTTTAGTTGTAGGTTAAGAATTAAAGTAGTTTATTAGTTAGATGTAAGTTAGTGGTAATCACTGCAGGTGTGGTTAGGAGTGCGCGATCTAATGTTTGATTTATTAATAAAACAACCAATAAGTACTATAATCCCTAATAATATATATAAATAAGAAATAATTCAAAATGGAGAAGGAGGTCTCAGCTGAGGATGTACAGAGATCAAAGTTTCACTACAGACGCCTCCTGCACTGCGCAGACTCCAGTTGATACGCAGACATTGATTACACTGACATCTACTCTAAAGTATATACAACTTTTTGTCAAGAAAATTCAGTAGAAACTGAACAGGTCTACAAATTCAATTACATAATCAGTTCCAATCCTCTGGTTAAACAACGTTCTTTCATATAAAAAATTGAACTTCTCTTGCCATATATGCGGGTGCCCCGGTGCAACGGCGGCGGTGACAACTAGCCTTTTAAAAAATATATAATAATGTAGTGTTGAATGTTCGTCTTTGTAAAATAAATCACCAGAGACCATTATTACTATACCATGGTACTTAATATTAAAAAAAATATCAGATCGCGTCACTAAAACACATGGATATTACTTACACACTCCACTGCTGAGGAAAACTGTGTGGTTGCGCCGAAGGGATACAGAGCGAGAAAAGTCGACGTGGACGGCTTCACCCTGGTGGAAAAACGTCGACCAAAGCCGTCTCGCAACCAACGTGGTACCGCCGCCGCTACAGCAACAGAGGTCACTCTCCGTGTTGTGGAGCCTACCGTTTCGCTGTACATATCAAGATTAGACTCTAACACCGCAGGCGAAGAAGTCTTGAAATATGTGCAGCAGAGAGTCTGTTTTTGGACAAAGGAATCTATACGGCTCAACCTGCGGCGCCTGGAGTCAACGAGGGATACGACATTCAAGTCGTATGTGCTTCAAGTGCCTGTGAAGCACAAGGCAATGTTCTTCTCTCCCGACTTTTGGCCCGCAGGAGTGGTATATCGTCGCTTCAGGGAAGCATTTACGAAAAAAATCCCTGACTAATATATTAGGCATAATTATAAGTATAAATGTATATATGTTAGTTTGTAAGGTATGTATGTAAAGTAGAATGTAAGCTATATTTTATTGTTGCTCGGTTTGAGAGGTATCACCTTTCCGTGACACAGTTTACACTAGTATGGGAGGTGATGTCTCGATAACTGAGCGAAATATAATGTAATTACATTTGAAATGAATAAATGAATTTGAATTTTGAATTTGACACACTTTCTAGTCTCAATATATTGATGGATTTTATCGTAATCATGGAACTAATCAGTCCTCCCTTGCCTTAACATGCCTTTACGTAACAGTAGTTTAAGTTTCAAAACGTAATCGACCCTTTTGTAAAGGTTGGTGCACTTAAGACGGAAACTACGTCAGAAGTTGTCAAGTTAACACAGACAAACAGAAAGTGAGTAAGGTCTGATAGATTGTTCGTTTTATTACCTACTAGCAGCCTCATGATTTTACCCAAGTTGTACCCGTTTCTGTGGGAGGCATGAAAAGTATTAAAAATCTCACTGCATGAAGGTAAAAACTGCATGAAAATCCGTTCAAAAGTTTTTAAGATAATTGATTTCATACAGACTGACAGCTTTTGAGGACTTTGTTTTATAATAGATGGATTTGTCTGTCCAGCGTTACGTTACAGCCTACATATGTACAATATGCAGCGTAATTTCAATCAGATGTACACCAACCCTAATAATGTTTGTTGGCAAGTCAATTTGACTATGCTGATGTAAAGAGTTAAAAATAATTAGTGGTTGGAAAATTAAGACCACCTCAGTCAAAGGACCAGACAGTCTTTAAATTGACTGAAAATTGTTATTCGCAATCAAATTTGTCTTAAATCTGTCGTAAAACTGACTAAAACGTCCGCGACATACGAATTCATATGACCATCTTGTCTTATTAGGTACATCGGTTTTTGTCGACTAGAATACAGTTTTAAAACTGATTGGAATAACTGTCTGCACAGACTCCAAGTTACACAATATAATACTTTAAAAGAGTAGCAATTTTAGTTGAAAATAATTCTGCTGATACAAAATTGAATAGAATACACAACTAACTATTATTGATTGAAATTATTAAAGTATTTAAGAGAGAATTGGACATTAATTTGTACACCACCATACAGCTACAAAATACCTGACTATCAGAACATGACAAAATACTTAACCGAATGCAAATTGCTAAATATGTAATGTGTTTTACCTGACTATGTACTTTTAATATTCATAGCTATATTTAAAGCGTTTTAAAAATAGCAAGCTTTAATATATTCGTCCATTCGTGTCGACAGTGCCTTCTTTGCCTTATATATTCAATTAAAATTGTAATTTTTATATAAACTGTTTATAGACATATGTAAAAAATTGCCATTTATAATATAGTCACTAGATTTTGCTGTAAAATTAATATTATGTAATGAAATATAATAAGTAATCCACGTTGTGTTAGTGATATTTATAATTTAAGATTGTCTTTACATCAGAGTTTTGATATGCTACGTTTGATATGAGTACTTGATACCAGACGTAGTATAGCACAGCTCTAGTGGAAAGGTTGCCTAACTGTGCAGTTTTTATTTTTGTGAAAACTATTATCATTCAGTCACACATTCTTTTGTGATTCTTGGCGTTAATTTTGGCCGATATTAACGAAAATCACAAAACATATGTTTGTATATTGGAAATCGTACGATTTTGGTGACATTGCGCTAGTTGTGAGTTAACGAGTTCGATAGAAAGCGAGTGTCAATGCAAAGCGCGTAAACTCGATCAAAGTCTTCGACGCAATATAAAAAACTGTTTTTTCTCTGGTAACTAACTGTAATTAATTATAGAATAGATGATTAATATGAGAAGCCTTTATCAAAAGATGTCCATATCAATTAAGATTATGTAAATTAATTAGTTAAGGGATAAAATATGAATACAGTACGCGGCATTTCATTTGGTACGTCGGAAATAGCATGCAATTTTGGCACGGACATTATTCTTTAACGATTTTTCATTATACATTTTATTTACAGTATATTACAATCAGAACAAATGACTCTACGCATAAACTCTTTAGTCTTATACGCATATTGTTAGAACGATAACATTTTGATAGCCTGAATAGCTAGCATTAGAGTACGTTTCCATATAAACAAAGTGGAGCAGGGCAATCTTACATAACCAATCACAACGCATAAAAATGCTAAAGTTTCTTCGTAAAGCGCTGTGATTGGTCTATTGAACTGCTCGGCTCCGCTTCTACGGAAACGCACTTTCAGGTTGGCATTATAAAAGTATTATTAAAACGTATGCTGAATAAACGCTAATATGAACATTTACACTGTGGCTCGTATATATGACTAGATTTATAATTTAAGAAAAAAATGCATTCAACAATGCCTTGAACTCGCTAGGCGAGTTCACTGACGCAGGTTCTCAACTTTTTTTTTCAAAACTCAAATAAATCAATAGAAGTTGTAGGATCAAAGCTGTAGGAAATGTAACGATCTACAACTTAAATTCATGGGACTAGAAACTTTAACCTCAAAAATAGAATTTTATCCAAAGATTTACAATCCCTGCATAAATTACGTAAAATACTTACCTCTTTTTTTATGGGTTTTCAGCCATTTTTATACGTGGAAATACACTCAACACTTGTCAAACTATTTTTGATACCAATATAAACGTTGTAGAGACTGCGACGGCCACAATAATAACAAATCATTAAGTTTACCTATTTATTATACCAGTGAACTCGCCTAGCGAGTCCATTTAAATTAGTATGCAGTGCCGGCGACTCGCCTGGCGATTCCAAAATAATATTGGTGGCACCTCAGAAGGAATTAAGAAAATCATAGCGGCAGTGAATGTGTTAACTAGTAGCGCCTCGCGGTCATGCCCTCGTTGTAACCCTTCCCTAGGAATTTTGGCATATAATGTACTAGCAGCGCCCCGCGGTTTTACCCGCGTTGTGCCCGTTCCCGTGGGAATTTCGGGATAAAATGTAGCCTATAGCCTTCCTCGATAAATAGACTATCTACCAGTGAAAGAATTATTCAAATCGGTTCAGTAGTTTCTGAGATTAGGGCGTTTAAACAAACAAACAAACAAACAAACAAACAAAACAAACTCTTCAGCTTTATAATATTAGTATAGATGTCTTCTTCATTACTGTAAAGTTTTATCCAAATACGTTCAATAGTTTTATCATGAAAGAGTAAATAAGCACATATACATAATATGTAGGTACTTCTTCGTACGTGCCACCTCCCATAGTATCTACCTTCTAATGCTGTGTGCTGTATTTATGTCAAGCGATGGTTAGGGTAGCTGAATCTAATGCACTGCGTAATAAATCAACACGATTTATAAATAATAAGCTAACTTGACTAACTTATTTTAAATAAAATTATTGTAAGTAATGTTATTCATACATTATATTTGAAAATGTACATATTTACATGGAGCCATTTTGGAGTGTAAAATAAGCTTTTGGTTCTACGTATTGGGGCCTCGGTGAAGTAGATGGCAAATAGCGATTTTTAAAAAAAGGAACACAAATAATATAATCCGAAATCGCTGGTTGCCGTCACTGTCATGGCACTCTCGTTTGAGGGCTAATTTAATGGTTGAAGATATCATCTAAAATTCAAGTATTTTCAAGGGAAATCTTGTATTTTTCAAAATAAAAACGTAATTTAAAACCTGTATACTTAACTCAGGTCTCATAAATCAATCATTACTTGCTAAGTATTTATTCTTGCCACACGCTCTTGCATTTAATTTGATAATTGTCATTCTATTAATAAATAATATGTCTGACAGTAAACATATACTAATACATTATTTTTAACCGAATTCAAAAACCGAAGAAGGAGGTTCTCAATTCGGTGGGTATATATATATATACTCGTATATATATATACTTATTTTTCTTTCTTTTTTTATTTATTTAAAGTAGTTTAAGACTGCCCATTCGTTATCCACATACCTACTCTAGTCTCATGCTTGTAGAATACATATTAATATAAAAACGTTGTATTATTTTAATATATTATTGTAAGGTTTTGCAAGAAAAACCAATGGAAAGATTTGCCTGCTTTAGGTGCCTAATATTGCACCAAAACTGTATGTAAAGACAGATATCAAATAATATCGGTTAAGACTAGAGTGTGTTATATTTTATGAGTTACTTAGTTTAAAACATGTAATATTTTAGATATATTCCCTCTGCTAGCAGAGACATAATATATTCGATTACCAAGTGATTTCTTTCTCAAAAATATCATTTTAAGCTGATTAATTTTAGTGCTAGGTTTAAAGAGTGCTCTTCGAGTCTGAATATATAGATTGCCATAAAATAGAACATACGTGTCTGTGGATGCCATAATACTTCCTATAAATATGTATGTACTGGTAACTAGATAAATGTACCTTAATCTAGTTCGGTCCAACATTAACTCTAAGGTTGCCTTTATCTATAGTTATGTACTATAAAATGTCTGCATTAAATCTTGCTTATTCCTTGTATGAATTATTGATTAATTTAAATGATTTTATTATTATTTTTCACGTGTATTGTTTGTATTTTTTAAATAATTAAGTATGTTGACTAAGTCACAAAATAATTTATTACCAATGACATGTTTTTAAATTTTCTTTTTTTATATACTTATTTTAATAGTTGAGTGTAAAACGTTGAAGATTATATTATATTGATGATATAATAAAAGGTTGGTGTTTCTTTTATTGCTTTATGATGGAGCTAATGAGTGAACCCACGCGCGGCAACTGGTCACGAGCCAGTCTCAATCAGAATGCAATTGGCTCTATTTGCGGTAAGTGCCGACAGATACTAAGACGAATGCAGTTTAGATGCTATTATGAATGTAAATTAGGTTTAGTGCACTCATTGCACTTTACTCTATGGTTCTTAATTAATTAAAAATAATTCACGTGTTACAACGTTAACCAAACCATAACAAATGTATCTGTGTGATTTGTATTCTATTTTAATATACATATTTGCATGACAAGTCAGTGGAAACTTTATAGGGGTGACGCCCCCCGTCCCCACAAGTTTCCACAGGACACACAAGATACAGGGAAGTAAAACATCCTGAGGCTCAAATAAAAACAAAATAAGTGATTTCTGAATGAATCATTCAGAAATCCTTATCACTTCTTGTAGCTTTTTACATCAATATTTAACTTGATCTGTTTGTTGGTGAGGAACAAATCTTGGAGTTTTAAACCACGTAACTTTACTCCATTTAACTGAAAGCAACATCCGATAACAATGAACAGTACTGACCAAAAACAAACATCGTTGAACATCTGATTTTAACGCAAGGCTTATTTAATTATACTTTAATCGCGTTGTGCCCATTCCTGTTGGAAGTTCGGGATAAAAAATAGCCTATAACCTTTCCTTTGAACGTGGTTATCCATTAGGTATAAAAATAAATATTCAAATAGGATTGGTAAATTAAAATCTAACTTCAGCTTTATTACTAGTTTAGATATGTATGTACATAGATTATAGATAGGTTATATTAAAAGTCTTCAACATAGTTGCTTTACCCCAACCAGTCAAAGTACGTTGTAAGAGACACAAACATCGGCAAAACGAAGCACCTGCTCAGTGTCAACTTTCTAAACACGAATGTAGGCCGCAGTGCGTTTATATTATTACACATTTTAATACAAATTGTTGTATTTTACTGTCTTGATTTATGGACATTATTTATAGTTCATTCAATAAATACGTAGTTATACTAGTTATATAGTATACTAGCAGCGCCCCGCGGTTTTACCCGCGTTGTGCCCGTTCCCGTTGGAATTTCGGTTTTTTTTTTACATAAAAACCTTCCTCTTGAATCACTCTATATACCTATTACAAAACCGCATCAAAATCCGTTGCGTAATTTTAAAGATTTAAGCATACAGACAGACAAACAGACAGACACGAAAAAGAGACGACTTTATTTTATACTATGTAGTGATAGATAATAACTGATAATAACGGATAATAACTGCACCAATTTGTAAGGTGTTTTCATTTACTTACATACGTACGTACCTACTTTTCGCTATAGAAAGAAAAGTGTTTTCTTGCCGCGGTTCTTACGTGCTTGATATATTTTGCTGAATTGCGCGGGAAAACACCTCGGTGACATCAGTGAAGCTTCAGTCTTAGGCCTTTCTTATACTATTCACTCGTAGTTTATCATTATCGGGTATCAAAATCGATTCAGTGGTTTAGACGGGAAAAAAAGGTTTATTATGTGGTATGACAGTAAAGTCAGCTTTCACGAGCTTCATCCTCACAAACTTTCGCATTTATAATATTAGTAAGTTTAGGATTATAACTTCAATGGTAGATTAATAGAAGGGGAGTCCAAGAGGGGATTTCGGGATTTGCTAAAGCGCAGATTTATATACCAGGGGATACTTTGTACCCGGTTAAGTACCTCTACTAAATATAAGCTCCATATAACTATAAGGCCGCCCGTGAATTATAATGGGTGAAAAAGGTTACTTTCTATAACATTTTTTCTTCTTATCATCTAAGCTTTGCAGCCTAATAGGTATAATAGCCCGCTCGAGCAAATCCCCATTTAGTATCGTGGGCTCCCCTAATGTAAAAAGGTCATCCGCCATTACCCTACGTATCAGTGAGTACGTAACACTGAAACTGCCAATTGGAGCGACATCGTAACGGAGCATCGTCAGCGAAGTGCTAACCACAGAACGGTAACATCCCTAACACCTTGCACAAACAGACGACCGTTATCACCCACTTTATATATACACGGGCCGGTCAACAATATACATTTGAGCACAGTACATACACGGGATAGTTTAACATCTACCCTAGTTCTCTGTGACCTAATTAAAGGTGCAGTTAAACCTCAATTCGTTGAAAATTATTAAAAACTACATTCAAAGTTATCTCGATCAATTTCTGTTTTTTGGTAATATTTGCTAGCAGTGCAACTATGGATATCAAAAGTTATTGGATTATATTAGCTGTTATCGCAGCGGGAGTCACCGCGAGTACTCTTTACAAAACCAAGGAGGTTGAAGACCAGTTCGGAGGCGATCCTTTTGGAGATGACCAGGACCTGGATGAAGAAACCATGGACAGAGAAGGAAGGATTCGTAAGTTAATTGTAATCTTATTTAGTACCGTAAGTTGATCAGCAGAAGGTTGGTTTTTAATGATTCTGGTCGATTTATCGTCTTGCATCTCTATCTATTATCTTCTTTTTTTCTTGTCGAATGGATTATTTATGATTCTGACTTTTTGAATATATTCTCGAAAGCATCGGGTATTGTAAAACTTGATTTGGACTTTATAAGAGCAAAGCGATTTGTTTTTAACCGACTTCAAACACTGAAGGCGGAGGTTCTCAATTCAGCCGGTATATTTTTTGTTTTTTGTTTTATGTATGTACACCGATTACTCTGAGGTTTCTCATCCGATTTACATGATCCTTCATTTTTGTTCGATGCTGTAGACATTCCCATTGGTCACGTTTAAAGTTTTATCCCAAATTTCCTTCGGGAACCTAACTAAAATTGAAATATTGTAACGGAGGTCATAGCAAAAATCATTTATCGGCGTGCTTATGTCGCGTGCGTTGCGAAAACTATAGATGATACATATAAACAATGTTCTACACGTTTAAAGTACTCATTAAATTTCACAATTAAACCCGCGACGGTATATGCCTATGCCTATCTATTATAGTTTACGTGCAATTACCACTTCTAGTAATTTCTTCAATTTAAAAACTACTGCAATAGTTAGCTTGGGATATTCGCGTGATGATATCAATATACATCAAAATAAATACATCTACAATCAAGTTCAGTAAAGTGAAGTTCAATACCTTTTTAAATTATTAAAATTGGACATTCCGTTTAAATTTTATGACGAATTAAAAAGTACGAAATATGCAGCGGGAGGGTTAAACAAACCGCTGCACGCGCTGTTCGAATCAATTGGAAATAAGTAATTCACTGTTAAAACATTACCAAGAGTTATTGAATTAAGAAGCTAATTAACTAAAAAACATAGAAAGTAGACACAGAAAAGTAAAAAATAAAATTTAAAAAAAACTATACGTTTAAAAAACCGACTTCAAAACTAAAAAGCAAAAAATAACTCTATATGTAATCATAATATGAGTACTACTAAGGCAGTAATAATTATTAATTATATACTAGTATTGTTATTTTTGGAGTCGGCGACAGCCAAGTGAGATTGTGTGTGTGGATGAGAGAGAGAGAGAGAGAGACGGAGAGAGAGAAGCTTATGAAAATAAATTCCTCTCTCCGCTGGATGTTCGCAATAAGGTTCGGGTAAGGTATACTCGTAACTATAACGCGAGCATAACTTAACAATTTTTGAATAATTAGTTCTTTCTTGCCATAGTCGCCCGAACGTTCAACGCCAAAAGTTTTTGGGCGACCTTGGTCGCCCGGACGTTTGAGTGGCTCAGGCTAACTCATGGTTATACATAAAGACACTTCGGTTTGAAATACAATGCTTCGTTTTGGCCTATTATAATGTTAACTCACTTAATGTAAATCCAGTTTCATTTACCTTGATAATATAACTTAATCTTGCTAATTTTAACCATCTAGGTCAACTACAAAAGCTTAGCAATGTAATGCATCTGTGAGGTACCCGAAGATGTAATTCTAGCATTTGTAAATGCATGAATTACATCTTCTGGTATCTCCCATTAAAAAAACAAAATTAACAAAACAAATGACTCAGTACTAACACAAGCGCCGGGTTTCGATCCCGGGACCTCTCGCCGTGAGAGGCGAACGCTCTATCCACTGAGCTACGCTTGTTCGTACTGAGAGGGTTGAATTTAAGCATCGCAAGGAACCTTCATGAATATAAACGTAGCCTCAAAAGTCAATAAAATAGGGTTCATTTTCGTTTGTGTATAGGAACGCAGCCCCATTAGTTCCTAAAGTTGCCGCATGGCGCTAGTCACTATGTAAAACTGACCGTGTTTCAGATTGAAGAAATGGGACATTAAGTTTTTAGTTACCGATAAATCTGATTGTAAAAAGTAATAAACCAATATTTGTATTAAATCTATGTTGTTTTATATGAAACTAACAATTATCCATAATTACAATAAGAAAATAGCTCGTAATTGTCCCTATCGAATAGTAGGCAACAGAAAGAAAGGAATCAATGATATGATGTTAAGTTTATTGATTTTTTTTATTAGTTCCTAAAGTTGCCGCATGGCGCTAGTCACTACGTAGCTGACCGTGTTTCAGATGTTTAAATTAAAAAAGAATGAATGATGAAGAAGAATTATAAATTAAATCAGTAGGCTTTTTGCTTTTTAGTTTTGAAGTCGGTTTTTTTAAACGTAGTTTTTTTAAATTTTATTTTTTAATGACTAACATGCGAAATCATTGTTTTCCTCATTTTGCCTTATTTATATTTATTCTTTCATATCACATCATGAAACCTGATAAAATTCTTACCTATTCCTATTGAACTAGTTATAATAATAATAATAATAAATATACCTGGACAAATTCACACACGGTTAATTAGACCCAAAGTAAGCTCTAAGCTTGTGTTATGGAATCTAATTAACTGGTACTACTACATATACATACACAAATATTTTATAAGAATATATAATTGACACCCAGACGTCGTCGCCAACAACTATGTCTGCACATATTGTTGACTCCGGGCGGGAATCGAACCCGCAAACCCCGACACAGTAAGCGCTCTCACTGCCACTGTGCCAACGGGCTTGTCAAAAGTTGTAGCACTAATCGCCTTTTATTTTAACCTTTATAATGTAATTTACGCAGCTTCCTAAAATTGAGATGTTAGTGGCAAGCTGGTGTCAGAGTTTAGTGTATATATACGTATGATCTTATTTGAAATGTACGAGTATACCAAAAAGGTGATAGGTCACGAGTATTAAAATTTTATTCTATTTATGAAATGTTATGATACCCCGTACACTTTTTCCGCATAATTAATTTTGTATTGGATATATAGCTTCACTCAAGAGGAAGCTTATAACTTTTTTGTTCCGAAATTCCCGCGGGAACGGGTACAAAGCATGTAAAATTGCGGGGCACTACTAGTATAATAATGCTGATGAGTTTGTTTGACCGCGCTAATCTCAGAAACTACCAATACGATTCAAATAATTATTTTGTAATGGATAGCCGCATTCAACGGGAAGGTTATAGGCTATTTTTACCCTGAAATTCCTACAGGAACGGGCAAAACGCGGGGCGCTGCTAGTCATACTATATACTACTATATAATTGAAGTTTATTTCCAGTGTTCCCGTTCGTAAGTATCGTGCGGTTCGCCAACACGGAATGCTCAACGACTAACACCATGAGCGGGACCTGCTTGGCGCGCCGGGAGTGTAACAATCTCAACGGGACTATTACGGGCACGTGCGCTTCAAGGAGAGGGAGGTGTTGTATTGGTAAGACAGATTATCTACTATCTTCTTCTTCATCGAGTCAATGAGTCTTTATTTATTTGTCTTATTAAAGAGGCCAGGGGCGAACAGAACAGGCCTCCAGTCAGCCCGCACAGGCCAACACTTAATAATAAACTCCAAGAGTGGTTGATCCAGCTATACTTATATAATAAAGCTAAAGAGTTTGTTTTTTTCGGACAGACAGCTACATTGAACAGAAAGGTACTTTTTATCTCGAAATTCCGACGGGAAGGCACAATACGGTTAAATCCGAAAATTCTTTGCCGTCTACAAAACAACATCATAAAATGACATCCTAAATCTCATACCACAATCCCCCAGTATCAAGAACTTGCGGCGCCACCTCCAACGTGAACAACACCTACTTCGTGAGCCCCGGGTACCCGGCGGCCTACGCGGGGGGCCAGGCCTGCAACATCATCGTCACTAGGTGCAACAGCAATATTTGTCAGGTTAGTTATATGTACCCATCTATTTTTCAATAATGCTGCTTGGTTTCCAGTGATGGATTCAGGGGGGTCTAGTGAAACCCCCACATAAGGCGTTAAAATTCCTGGATCCGCCACTGTTAGTCCTACTATATGATGGATACCCGGCTTAAATGCGAAGGTTAAGGTGAGTTTCTTGGAGCTCTATCTTATAAGACACCATAGTTATCTCAACAGCTGTTTAAACGGTAGCTGGGAAATTTACAACCAGCAGATACCAAACATAGTACCTACCCTCGTGGTCTGCAAGTTTGTATGTGACAGCAAGTTTGTTAATTTTTACTGTTACTTACATAGTAGGTAACTATAATATTACTAACCTATCGTCCATACAATTTTGTGATGTAACCTAGTGACTAATTCCCGTTGTCAGAGACGTCAAATGCTTCCACAGTAGATCCTAAACGTCAGTAAGTAACTTACGTATGGCAGGCTGCCTAAACGGCAACCACCAGCCAAATTACCTCAGTTCCACAACTTCATTACCATTCCCACTACTTTCAGCTGCGAATCGACTTCCTAGACTTTGTGGTATCCCAACCCGACGGCGACGGCAACTGCGATACCGATTCCATCACCGTCACCGGCGGTAACACCATCGTGCCCACCCTCTGCGGGGACCTCACCGGCCAGACGATATTCGTAGACTTCAATGGAAACACACCACTTACGATAACCGTGACAGCGACTCTGGCAACGACGTTTTCGCGAAGGTGGAACATCAAGTTGACACAGTTGGGCTGTGATTGTCCTGGCATTGGTAAGGCAATAATAACAGGTTTCACACGAAATGTGGATGTTCCACAGTATGATGATGATTAATGCATGTTGGGGCGTACTTGTCAAGATCATTCTCAATGGTACATGGCTGTATACCTATTTGTGGTATTTCTACTATGTAGGTATAGCCAATCAATTATAATTAAACAAGCTTAATAATGTTCATTTTAGAAACCGGACCCTAAGCATCTTATCCGTCTGCCTAACTTCAATCGTCCTAAATAGTTATCCAAACTTATTAGTTTGGACAACTATTTAAGTAGCAGCTTTTTAAAGGTTTTTTTAGGTTTTTTGCTAGATAGAGCTGCTACCTGAAGCCATTTCAATAAACTGAACTTAGGTTCTGAACTATTTATGACAACCACATTTAGGCAGGTGGAATAGCTGCTACACCGTAACATATATTTTATGCTGTTAAATGTCTGTTAAATACAAAACGTTGTTTCATAACTTAAATGATAATCTGTTAAAAATATTTTGTGTTAACGTTTACTGGTGCGTAAGCGTAAGTTAAGCAACTCGCTACATAGTAGGTATAGCGACATATTAGTATACGAGTACATGAGCCAGCTAGTACAAACCAGCATGGTCAAGTGGTCCTCAACTTTTCTGACACAACACTTAATTACCTTTCCTTCTTTTCATCAGCTCCAAACGGCTGTCTTCAATATTACACCGGTACCAGTGGAACTATATCGAGTTTCAACTACGGCACTGGAGCCAACATCGATTTGAGTGCGTCTCTGGTCACGGGGACCAGGCAGATAGTGAACTTGGACTACGGGATCTGCATCAGAATGGAGGCTGGCTACTGCGCCATCCAGTATGCTCAGGTACCGAAGTGCGAGATCATCTATTATAGTTGAGAAAAGACATAAAGTTATTGGATTGATAAACATTAGGTCAACTTTTAGATGTTAATTATCCGGTAGGTACAGCGTACCGCCAATAATGCAATTAGCACTTTAAAGTACTCTGTCTACTTTTATATTATCATATCATTAACATGTCCGTAGGTATTATAGTTGGCATAATTGTTTTAATATGACAAAGTTAGTTAGGTAGGTATTCTTAATTTCACGGCATGACTGAATGTATGTAGCGTTAAACCACAGTTAGCCATATTGGCACAAGCATATCAGTATGCACCGTGTAATGAAACACGTGTTAGCAGCTGGTATGCCAATTTGCTAGCCAGCTTGTATAGGTATTTGTTTCGGGCATGTACGAGTACATAATGCAGGGTGTTCTAAAAGTTAGCACGTATGGTACCTATATTCCAGTATCCAGCTGGGTATCCTTATTCGTATGTTAATTTGCAGTCTTCCGACGTATACTCGTTCACGGTGACGGGTGACGTGGACGGCTCCGACGACACAGTCCTGGGCACGGCAGTGGGTGCCGTCAACGGAGCCGACTGTGTCACCGACTTCGTGGTCATCCCGAACGCCATTGTGGCATCAACGGGCGTATCAGCAGGCACTGACCGCTTTTGTGGAATTGGATTTGTGACAGTTACCAGTACGTATTCGACCCTTTCACCCGAAGCAAAGCGAAAGCGGGTAGCAGCTCTAGTATATTATATTGGGAATAGTTTTCTAAAAACGATAACATAGCATATATATAGTTTTGATATAAATACCTAAATCCGGGTTATGACATGAGTCATCTATTACCATATCCCGAACTTATGAGCTTCAAACCAGCGCTAATCTCAAACCACCAATCAGATTTGAATAACTATTACTATAACAGATAGTTACATTCAATGGGAAGGGTAAAGACTACTTTTCATGCCCAATTTCCCACTTGAACGGTCTCAATGCGTCTAAACCGCGGGGCGCTGCTAGTATTGACATAAAAACTAATAAAAAAAAGTAGTAGGTAATCACTAGTAGTCATTGTGCAGCTCCGCAAAGTAAGTAACGTACGCACAAATATAATTAAAATGAACCGGACATAACAGCTTGAAGGAGACGAATTACCATCGATCATTTTATTCGATGAATAAAAACTAGTACCTCGTGTAGGTTAGTGGCCAACCCTGTTGTCGGAGTGTTTAGACCGCCTACAGGCCTCTGACATGGTCTAACGATAGAAACAACCAAATATAACTGAAAGCAACTTATCCAACCTTCTTATCCAGGTGGTGCGAAGCCTTTCGTCCTCTACGTAGTCACCGACGGCAGTGAAGGAGCCACTGCGACTACGCCCCCGGACGTTGCCAACAGAGGATTCTCTCTCACTTACACGCAAGTTGCGTGTTAAGTTGTGACCTACTAGCGAATTTACTATTTGTTTACCTACTGAAATCAGTTCACACATTTTTTTAAAAGCTAATGGATAAAGGGATAATTCATTGTTTTAATAGGGTTTATCGATTGGAACCATGAACTTTAATAACGCAGTCTGAACTCAATATAAAAAATCTCCCACTGCTGGGCTGACTCTCATTTCACTGAGGGTATCAGTACGGTGAGGATGATTAGGTGTCTACGCTTGATCATTCAGATCCATGAATTTATATATAACTCACATAGATTCAATGAAAAAACACCCAAATAATGAAGCAGATTTTTCGAACAACTAAATATTACAGATACTACGCAATATTATAACTAATACATATTAGTGTAATTTTTACTTGAAAATATGTCATTAATTTATATGAGTTATAGAATATAGGTTCGTAAGCATTTTATCGCCAATTTATGTTTAGACTAGTCTTTTACATTATTGACATATTTTCGACCTTAAACAACTAGGCTTAAGGTCGGTTACCCACTGCAGAGCTTGTAGCGCATACATTTATACTGCGAACGTGCATTGCAATGGGACACGACCTTAATAGAAAGGTGTATGTTAGTGCAATAATAAATAAATAGAAATAAATAAAACTGTATTTTTATTACTAAATAATTTCAAATGTACAATAGTTCTGACTAAGAAGAAATAACGATAATAGTGAGAGGCCCTTTGGCGGTCCTTATTTGTAACAATTCAGATTCAAACAATGTTATGTGTTATGAAACATTTTGTAATGTTACAGATACAATAATGTTAATTATAATGTTATAGACACAATAACAACATTGGCGTGAATATAGATAATTTAAGGGGTAACCCCAACAATGAAAATAATACATAATCCTGAATCACAACAAAACGTTACTGGGAGAAGTATTACCTAATCTAAAACAAAGTTGCGCCTATGAATATTCAATCAGACGCCGCTTAATGCCCGACTCAAACGGGACTAGTTTCACAACTATTAGTAGAAATTATTAATAGGAGTATCTAATTAAATGAGCGGTTGAGTTCTTAAGTAAGTTACATTTTATAAATAAAATCTAAACTGTTACATTACACTTGCCCATAGTTTAAGGAGTTCCTAAACTTAAATGAATAACAATCAACAACAAGGACCCTGTCACAATAACAACAGCCGTGCAACTACATCCACTGTGAGGTATCTGTGTAGAACAAACATAACCAGTGATTGGACAATTAGATGCATAAGTACAAGTAACGAATCGAGTACAAGTAAATAAAGTGTTCAGAGCCTACAACATGTCGATATGAATTTTATATCAAGAAGAGTACCGCTAGAAAAGCAAGGAACAATATATTCAATAAGGAATTGGTAAATAATTAATCAGAGAGAAGAGGTTCATTACATACTCAGTAAGAGCGAGAGATATAGTATACCATCTCATTCTTCACTTAGACTGCGAATGCTTAGCTAGTCGCCAAGTGTAATGCGTTCGGTCGCGAACAATCGCGAACGTTTTTTCACCTAGATGACTAGCTGGGCTAGACAAGGTGCCTGCCTATGCATTCATGCTTATGGGTTCTGAACAGATCTGAGCGATCAATGGTTTTGGGGAAAAACAATTGAACAATCGAATAGGTCCACTTAGTGAGGATCTTGGTATGAAATACATGTATTGTACTCAGCAAAATTCGGCTGAATATCAAATATACAATATGCTATGCTTGTATTATGTTCAAAAAAGGGTTTATTCAGAAAATTTAACACCAACACCCGACTTTCACCCTTACTAGGTAAATATGCGACTAATCATCCGATCTTTCTAATATAACATTAACTAACAACTGACATAACAATAACAAGCTAATTGAACTAATGGAACCGTCAAGAAACTTTTTTGTACTTATATCTTGAACAACGTATATTATTAAAGGAGAAGCTACGTAACGCAGGGAACATTCAATTTAATCTATTTGTATAAATTACGAAGACGTCAATAATTAAAAGTACTATTCGGAGTTGAGCCGCAGACCGCAATAGACTAATTTTATGTTTGGTTTGCCTTTTGTTATTCGTATCCGTGAACGTCTGCGGTTGCAATCTGCGACCAACTGAGAATGGAACCTTTAAAGTCGTCGCTCAAATAACCAACCGGCACTAGACCAACCCCGCCGCATTTTTCACAATAAACACGATATAATCCAGTTTGATTCCTTTATAGTGAGTACTTGTACTTTGAAAAGTATACGTAGATGGAATTCTATGCTAAGATCGTTACAGTCGCATGGCAATACGTATCAGATGCCGAGTGGTTACAACAACGATGACCTATAACTCGCTAAGTTGTAACGATCGCTCTGCCAATGCTTCTCAATCTATAACCGTGCAGGAATAACTTTGCCCATATTCCTCTCGATAATTTGCTTCATGTTGTCGTACCATTTCGCTATATCCGTGTTTGCTCTGAGGTCCAAGAACGCCTGACATCCCTCGATGCTGCTCAGGACTCCGAATACGCTCACGTCGGCTAGATTAGGCTGGTCTCCTCCTAGGAAAGGAGTCCCTTTGGATTTGACGGTGTTCGACCAGGTGCGGGCGGCGTCGTACAGCGATTCACGGGCGTTCTCCTTTATGTGGTGCCTGGAAATCAATTGTTGAGTGTTAAACAATGGTGGTTTATACTACAACTTTATAGCTCGGCACACGTTTAATGTAGTCAGTTTCAGTTTTATTATATTAAAGAATTGAATTTTATAGATACAATACTACCTATAAGGTGAAATATTTCTTACCTCTTCTTCAACCTCTTGGAGATGACCCACATAGCGAGCGCGCCTCCGTAGACCATCAGCCAGCACTCCCACAGGGGGAAGCTGTCGCGCCACCCTCCAGCCATCTCGAACCATTTGAACGTGTCCACTGCTTCGCCCACAGTGCGGTACACGTTGGGAGACAGAGTGTGGACTAGCACTTTGTCAGCCCATTGACGCCATTTGCGTTCTTCACTGTGGAAGAAATTAGAGTTTGGGTAGAGCTCCGCGGATTTACCCGCGTTGTGCCCTTTCCCGTGGGAATTTCGGGATGAAATACACACCACACCACCTACCCGTTGAATAAGGCTATCCATTACAAAATAATTATTCAAATCGTACTTGTAGTTACTGATAAGTTAACTTGGAGTGAGTTAGTAGCCAAACCTGGTGACAAGTTATAAGACCGCCTACAGGTCTCCGACTTGATCTAACATATAAAATACTAGCAGCGCCCCGCGGTTTTACCCGCGTTGTGCCCGTTCCCGTGGGAATTTCGGGATAAAATGTAGCCTATAGCCTTCCTCGATAAATAGACTATCTAACAGTGAAAGAATTATTCAAATCGGTTCAGTAGTTTCTGAGATTAGCGCGTTTAAACAAACAAACAAACAAACAAACAAACAAACAAACAAACAAACAAACAAACAAACAAACAAACAAACAAAACAAACTCTTCAGCTTTATAATATTAGTATAGATCAGACCGATAATTTAACGTTCCCGTACAGCACAATAGCGATCAGATAGAAATACCACTATTGGCCACCCATACAAATAGAGGCCGATCTGTTTGTGAATGTGTGTGAGATGCTATTTAAAGAGTCGGGATTCGCTCAAATGAGTAAAACAGAGAAACAAAAACCTCTGGCCCACATAAGGGTGTGTTAATATGTTAGTGTTACACAATTAAGAAGACTAAAAAAGTCAGAATAACCTTTCCATAAATATCGACCAGGGCTGTGATTTGCGACCTATTTATAACTGGTGGATACAAAACTTATCACAGCAATGGGAGATAAAAGGATTTATATTTTGTACTTACATCTCCTCTTCTTTAACCTTTCCATCAGTGAGTGGAGTGTGGCTCATCACAAAGTATCTGTTGGCAACCTCGGTGGTTTCCTTGCCGGCATCATTGGGGAACCTATTGGCCGGGTAGAACTTTATGATGTCCGTCAGCGGGTACGATTTGTCAAGCAGGTATGTTTCCAACACGGAGATGATCGCTGTGCTGTCTAGAAGTTGCTGTGGACAAAATATGGGGTTAATAAAATTGCCATTGATTACGTATTAGCAGTGTTCCACGGCTTTACCCGCGTTGTATTATGTGAATTTTGTCATGAAGTAGTTAAAATCTTCTTCTTAAATAACTATATATGTTAGTGAAAAACTGCATAAAAATCCGTTCAGTAGCTTTACATATACATATTGTTTCATAGGTAAGGTGATGGATGAATTAAAAAGTGCCTTATTTTTGCCAATGATCATGATGTTCAGTGTGGTTTAAATGTGTTAGCATAGCAGACAGAAAGACAGTAAGAGACAGAGTTACTTTCGCATTTATATCATTTAATTAAGAATATCTTTGCTAGTAAATTTTTATATTAATATACATACAAATAGATTGCATTACATTGCAATTAAAGTTAGAAACAACATATCAATTATTCGGTTACATTACAACAAGCAATATTCTTATCTCATAGTTATCAAATGCATAGGCACTATTATACATCTGGAGACCATTATACATTAATCATAGATATCATTATCAAAGCAATTGAATCTGGTAATCCCCGAGAGGACATCAATAGCTTAACACTTCGCAAAGCATCAATCGCAATTATGTTTAGTAGATTTTTTATATAGCTTAGCAGGGTAATTAATTTAGTAAGTAGAATATAAATCAAGTAGATTTTTTAGTGATAAAGGATGTCTAGTTCTAGTCTTTTTTAAACTTACACGATTTGAACACATAGTTTTAACGTACACCAGTTCACCCACGACCACGAGAGGTGCAATCCCCTCGAAACGTCGGGAAATAAAAAGTAAGTTATTACTTGCTTTATTAAGTTTCTAACACGAAAAAACCCGTGTGAGTACGTTAAAACTAGATGTCTGGTTCTGTTTAGGGTTAGTACCTAAGCAGCCTGGTTTTCAGCCACCTCCATGGCATGGGATTATGATGACAATATTGATGTGACTTGTCAAAATAAAGATTGTTTATCTAGTTTTATCTATACTAATATAATAAAGCTGAAGAGTTTGATTGTTTGAACACGCTAATCTCAGAAAGTACCAATCTGATTGAAATAAATATTTTTGTAATGGATAGCCATATTCAACGGGAAGGCTATTTTTCATCCCGAAATTCCTACGGGAAAGGGCACAACGTGGATAGAACCACGGGGAGCTGCTAGTTGACTATAATGAGACTGATTATTAAGATAACTGGGTAATCTAACTATAAAATAATTAATTACAAGATCTCATAAATAGTTAGCTTATAATGAATGCAATGATTAAAATGTTTAAATATTATTTATCATTCATGTTTAAATTGTGTTTTTTGAAAGTTTACTCGAAGCAGTCTTTAATTTAACATTTTGTTATTGCATGACATAATGACAAACAATTTTTTTTCACATAAGTAACTTACATAATTACTGTTTATTTTATTGAGCACCAGAATAAATTAAAAATAAATAAAGACATTAGACTTCAGTAGAAAATATACATTTTAAATATTTTGTATAAGTTTCAGTTTTCAGTTTAAATACCAGTTTCAGTCAGGCACTAACAAAAACATGACATGAGGCTTACAAATGGTAACTCAGCTGCTAATTTACAATTATCATTGTAAGTTGTGAGCACATGCTGCATACAAAACATGTATGAATGTTAACAGTAGTTGCCAACACAAATACAACTGACATTCAACTAGCAATATATACTAATATTATAAAGAGTTTGTTTGTATGTTCGAGATAATCTTGGGAATTATCAGTAAGATGTGAATAATTCTTTTTGTAATAGATAGCCACATTCAACAGGAAGAATATAGGCTATTTTTTACCCGGGAATTGCCATGGGAACGAGCACAACCCGGGTAAAACCGCGAGGCGATGCTATAGTAAATAAAAGACCACATACCTGATACCCTTTTTCAGTTTTGACCAGCACAATAGGCACCTTCTTGTACCCCGACCACTTGATAGCCTGCCTCAAGACTGCATCCACCTCGACAATCTCATAACTGATGCCCTTAGTGTCGAGGTACGCTCGCACTTTACAACAGAACGGACATGTTCGGTATTGGAAGAGGACCAACTTCAAATCACTTGTGTCTTTCTCGTTAACAATCTGGAAGTAATGAGTTGTTTCTGTGAATAAAATATCAAAGTATGCCCTAGTAGTAGTAGAGCCAATGTCAGGGTTAATGTGTTCCCACCACCACATGCAAAATGGATGCAACAACACAAAATGGAAGCATTTACAATCCCTAATTGCGGAGGAAGTTGTCAACAGTGACAGTATGTCCTAGTAGCTGATGCTGCAGTTTTACTTGCATTGTTTTACTTATTCTCGTGTGAATGTACATAGACCCAAACTTTTCCCATTCTCTGTGGACTGGTGAAATGTTGAGTAGATTTTTAATTTAGGCAGACAGGCAACATGTTGGGGAACTTTGTTTTATAACAATTATGAACTAATGCTTTGATAAGCAAGTAGGATTTTAATAAAATTAAGACTGCAATTATTTAATCCTAGACATAATAAAGCTAAGGAATTATTTTTTTTAATATGCTTATCTCTGGAACTAACAGATACTATACAATAAGATATTACTGAGAAAAACCAATATCAAAAGAAATACTGCTTTTTCTCCTGATATTGCCTGATATTTCCTGATATGCAATGTTCAAGGCAAAATAATAAGATTGTGTTTTTTTTTTCGAATTAAGCCAGAAATTTTTATACATAATATTTTTTGCTAATGTTTTTTATTAAAATTCTATTTAAGATAACCTATATGATTACCTAAGTATTATTTTTGTGACCATAGAGGTTATTTTGTACTGTAAAATACTATCTTGTTACTGTTATCAGTGTACAAAAAAGGTTGTTAAAAAACTAGTGTACTTCATTTAACACTGGAAAGGCAATATATCCATCTACTTATCATTAGAGATAGCTTTATAGTAGGTAGTTAAATACATGATAAAATAGATATTAATACCACTGATGTAATATTTCTATCAACACTCAATACAACATAAATCGATACATACTCTTTTTAGCATAGTATATCTTTATGCCATGTTTTAAGCCCATGCTGAAAGATACATGCAGCCAAAAAAACATAGATAGCATTATCTATGCATATTTTACATAATACGCATACATTACATAAATAGTATATCTAATTTGTGGATACAAAGTGTTACCTTGAATTGTGGTGAGTACTGGGGAGGCTCCTTCAATAGAGCGTATTCGTCATTGTCGGCGAAATTTAGCTTCTTCTTCGAGTTTACTTTGTAATGAGTGTATCCTCCATATCCAACGCCTATGAGTACCCCAATGCTGGCGCTCACTAAAGTAATGTTGGTAGTAGACCGCGGCTGCCGGCTTCTCGTAGTGAAAAAATTTTTGCTCATAAGAAAGCTCTCATTGAATGATGGATACACAATTTTTCTTAGCAAAGTATGCGAAGGCCGTAACATTTTACGTAATTGTAATCGCAAATAGCAGTTATAAATTATTTTCTCCAGCTTTTCCTCAATAATATGACACTATACTAAAAGAGAATCGCGTGTGATTGATTTGAAAATGGGAAAAAATCCAACATGACAGTAGGTAGCATGACTGCATGACAGGTAGTAGGACTTACATAACATTTGATTGATTGAATGAAGTTGACATATTTGACGTCATGGCGAAAGAAATCCACAGATAGCATGACTACTTTTTTCCTTGTACGCTTTTGAAGGCAAAAACTCGGCACACTCGGCATTAGGAGCCCGTGCGTGGACCGTGGTTTTTTAGTTACCGTGTCTACCGTGACACCGGAAAGGACACCCCCGGCGAGCCATGCCGGTGAGTAAACACGGTTTAAGAACGTTGCATACAGTTACGTACCTGATATTTAAAAATATATTTTAGCGTACATATAATATTCCATTATGTTGTATCGCTCCATTATGTATGAAAATATTCAAACCCTTACAAAAAATAATTTCATGTCGCCCTAATACTTATGCAATTCAGAATTTCAAGAAAAGGAACAAGATTAGACCTCGATTGTACATTGTTTATTTAGCTATTTATTACAAAAGTTGTTAGCTCAGTTATAATTTTTTATTGCTTTCACTTTGATGCATCACATAATTATTTAAAGTGATTTAATTTTTACTTTATATTTGCTCGCTGAGATCTTTTTCTCTCAAGGCACTTGCAGTCACATAATGCAAAATAAAACAATATCCGAATAATATTTCTTAATAATGAAACATTAGGGATCCTATTCCATAACGTTACATCAGCTATCGAAGCTATCATGTTCTAGTGTATTCGTTATACCCTCAGCGCAGTTTTAATCCAACATTATAACTTTATCAAGTTTCTTTCTACCCACAAGTTTTTAGATTCTCTTCGTATTTTCCACTGACCTGTATTATACATACTGTATAGTATTTTCGTACGGTGGAAGAGTAGATAGTGTGAAGCGAAACCAAAACACATGGCAACACTTACTTTCATTCATTCATTTAGTTCAATCATCGTCCCAGTGTTCCATTCCGAGACCCTATAAAAATATTATCTGTACTTTTGTTTGAGATGGCCTTTTGATTTATTGAGTATTTTGTGGAGTTGAATTGTTTTAAATCTAACTAGTGGTTTCTTAGTGATTCAACCATGAAAAACATAATACTCATTTGATTTTATTTTTGCGTGGACCACAATCAGGCGCCACTAACGAGGTGAATTCGTGTTTTGTCGCGCACATCTTGCACACATTATTGGCGCCTTATAGCTTCGATATATTTTTTGTAGTGTTTTATAACGTAGGTCCGTTTGGTCATAATGTTGTGATACGATTTGTAGAAGGGTGGTTATGCCAAAAGCATGCCATCGACGTCGCGGTCGAGGGGCTCCGGCCGCGGGCCGGACGGCGCGCCACGGGCCCAAGTCATAGCGCCCATGTCGGAACGGCAGCAGCTGGCGCTTGTAATGCAGATCTCCTCTCAAGATGCCCCTCAAGGTTTGTGCCTGGGACGCAAACATTGTGTTGTCGTCGTGATGAAAGTGATCACTTCCCGCCATTTTTGATGACAGCCGTTCCGACCCCTGCAGAAGAGAGGAAGAGGACGAGGCAGCAGCGGAACATGCGTGGGGAGACCCCTCTCCACGTCGCGGCCATTCGAGGGGATCTGGACAATGTGAAGAAACTCTTGGACCAGGGACAAGATCCAAATGTCCCCGACTTTGCTGGTGAGTTCTGATCAGTCTGTAACATGAATCTATTCCAGACTTCTCATATTTTTGACAACATTTATCTATTATCGGTCTTGTTTATGTTAGATATGGAAATACCAGATATTTGATAACTAAACAAATTATAAAATACTATATTTTCCCATGAATAGTACCTCGCTATGGTAATTTTTTCCCTAAAAAGATTTATTCCATTTATCAGCAGTATAACAGTTATATTGATGAGAATAAGCGGAACTGATTGCAAAGTCCAATTGTCATTTCATAATTTGTGGGTTCTGGAAGCATTTTTCCATTGTAATAGCAATTTATGCAATTTACTAAATAGTGATTCACACAAGATCAATAGTTGGAAAATGAAATTACAATGCAAAATAAACAAAAAGTACTGCATCTTTGTTTATAAATCAATAAATTATTTATTATTCTGCAAATTGTAAACATTAAGTTGGCTAATTGTTTACAATTATATTGTAATTAATTAAAATATTGTTGTTTAAATCAATGAATGGTCTTTAAATGTTGTACTAAATGTATTTTATTAGAGTATTGCAGTAAAGAGTGCATGTGTAAATATTCCTTCTCAATGTTATTTGTTCATTTCCACCAAAAAATCAAGAATAAATTGTTTTCAAATCAAAAAGCAAAAAATGTTGTGAATTGTATTGATTATATTGAACGCTATTAAGAGATTAAAAAGTGAAGCATCACAATACAACTTTCTATCAGTTTAATGAATATAGGAAGGCTTCTACTGGTGACATGTTTAAAATAGGAATACCAACAATACTCAGAACTTCCAGGCTGGTTTTTAACAGCTGGAAGACGGGCTCACAGTGAGACAATTTGAGAAAATACACTTGTGTTTGTGATCAACAAATGGTACTAGTGCAACAATTATGCTTAATCCACTAATATTGAAGTTTGATTCAATCATACAAGCTTAGAGCTTATTTTGGGTTTAATTAACCATTTGATTTTATCTTTCAATTTGTCCGGAGGTTATATATATATCTGTATCTATTAATGCTTTGTCCTTTGTCATGAAACAAATGTTTTTAAATCTTTATTCAATATTAGATGTGTATATCAGAAAAATGTGTTTGTAAATGATTCATAATAGCATTTGTCAACAGCTGTCAAATAATTATATAGACTTTAAAATTTTCCAAGAGTATTTCCAATAGTATTTTATCAACTTAGGTACTCAGCCTTCTGTAAGATAGTTGGCTAGTTAGGGTACCAAAGACCCATGACTGATAATTCCCCTGTCCTATTGGTGGAAATGAAATCAAGAATCTATTACGCATGTCATTTATGTATTTTAGGCTAAATCTATTTGTCATGATTATTTTATATATTAAAAAACCAAGTTTACATGATATTAGAGTTCAGTGGTAGAGCAAACTTTAGAACTATTGATTTATATGATGGCCGGAATTTGTAATTATAATGAGAGTTTGTACTCTACTGTTATTCTATCAATATAACATTAGTATTTCATTGATAGATTGTGACTACACTCTATGACTCTACTAATGTAAACTAGGCCTAATTATTATTGGTACTATACTATAAGTACAATTTACAGTTTATCCTCCCAATGCCGACACTACATTGAATTAAAAGTTATCATCATTTTAACAA
Organism: Cyclophora punctaria; assembly: GCA_951394245.1. NCBI lineage: Eukaryota > Metazoa > Arthropoda > Insecta > Lepidoptera > Geometridae > Cyclophora > Cyclophora punctaria. The sequence continues at coordinate 1,338,850 of OX596167.1, read as the reverse complement.
TTATTAACATGTAAATGACAACTCTCGAGTAATCTTAAAAAGTGTGGTTATTTTCTATTGATGATTAGGTATTTCGCTTATCTGTTATTTTATTTGTTAGATTTCCTGTAATTTATACAAGAATTCTGTATGGAAATCTGATATTCCTAAATTTAACTTGGAACACAATGTGTTTGTAATATTGTTGCATTCAATCCTTTCAATGCAAGAGTTTAAATCAGTAGATCTCTGCAGGGGCCTTGTCACGTCAATCTTCCTTTAAAAATAGTCATTCAATAAAGTGTCGACTGTATTCCATATAATATCTATCTATTAACTACTGCAATACTATTCTGTAATCTATGTATGGATAATTTATATGTATTACTTAGTGCACTTAAATGTTGTTACTAGAAAATGCTGTGTTGTAGATGATACTTTTGAAAATTGCAATATTAATAGGTAACATTATTGTGTATTAACTGTACCAGAAAAAAAATCTTTATGATTGCATTGGCCGTACCGCGCGGTTTTACCCGTAGCATACTCGTTCCTGTGGGAATATCGGGATAAAAAGTAGATTTTCACGTCCAATGCCCAAACTATAAATAGATAAATGGGCTATAAATGTCAAAACTATAAGTAAATATGGGGTCAAAAAACATAAACACTAACATTTACAATACATGGTGTATAATTCATACCAAAAGAGGGACTCTAATATTCAATATAGGGTAAACAAAAGCATAAATTATCTCCAAATGACAATGGTTGTCCCGTGACCGTGAACTCTGCTATTCAACATAAAGAACTTGCATACAATGGTGGTCTGTTGACGCTGTTAACCTAATAAAATACAACTCGCTGTAGTGGCCACTACAATAATGGATCAATTGGTGTATTTTGTTATTTATCAACTAGTAGTGGTAGGTATGTTGAATATACTACTCGGTACTCACTCTAAATGACTACGAACCTAGTATGGAGGTATGTAATAGGATAGAAGATTTTTTTTAATTGGATCTATGAACATATCTTATCGTGGACATAAATACCCTATGTAGCCCTCTCCTAGTAATGCATCACAAAAAAAAACATAAACTAAAATGAAGTAATTCAAATATCTTTATTTCTATTTATTAACCTGACATGTCCCACTGCTGGGCATGAAGTATAAAGAAATTAAAACTAATTTCAACATTGCCCAACGGCACGGTAAATAGTATTATAAATAGTATTGGTTCACTCCTTTAAGATCATAGATTCCAATGTGAATATGGACACAGTTCAAACTTCAATTACTTATCCTATTGCGTCTGGGACCGCATCGATTTGAAGAGATTGAATGAATGCAAGTGTACTGGTAGAGCGGTGGTATCAATAGTTTAGTGTACCTAATGTAAAAATATATTAGTGTGCTCATCAACATAGAGGAAGATAGTCTGGCAGACAGTTTCGGTTTATAGAGCGTTACCTCTGTCATGTTACAGTTGAGGTTACACTTGCATTTTTCATACATTTATGACTTTTTGTCAAAAGTGTATAGATTCAGAGCTGTCATATATAATATAGGACGGGAAGCTTATTTGGGATAACCCAATCGAGTTGAGTTTTGAGTATTTTTGGAATGAAGTTCCTTATCGCGCGTTGCGAAAGGGGGCTAGACGGAAAAAAATGTAACGACACTTTTTACGTCAGAGAGAGACAGACACAGAAACTTGCGCGAGAGAGACAGACAGAGAAACATGCGCGCCGCGCATCTTTCATCTCTCTCTCTCTCTCTCTCTCTCTCTCTCTAAAAGCAAGCCAGATATTTTCGTTTCGTCGCGATTATAAATGTGATGGGTATCTGTCGGTATCGAATGTTAAGCAACGGTTGTCGTGATCATAAATGTGATGGGTGGCCGTCGATAGTGAATGTTAAGCAACGGTTGTCGCGATCATGAATGTGATGGGTGGCCGACAGTTTGCTATAGTAAGCTGTGCGGCGTGCGCATGTTTCTCTGTCTGTCTCTCTCTCTTATAGAAAGCAAGCCAGATATTTTCGTTTCGTCTTTCTATTTCGCATTGAACAGTGTGGTGTCGCGACGATTATTTTTGTTGATAATAAATAAACTTCGTTCCATCCGGGTGTTCCTTGACACCTCTCAAGTTTTATTTAATATGACAAATTGGGCATAAACTTCACCCTGGGTATAACGAGGCAATGCTCTACATAAGTGAAACAAGTCGACTTGTTTGCTAGGATATATAGTCATATATATCTGAAAGCAAACGAATAATACATGATGCCTATACCTATAGTTAATAATAGTTAATTAGTAATACTGTAATTTGAATAGCCTAGACTAACATCTATTGTAATTTCTTATACAACTGTTTACTTAAGATTATTAATGTATGCAGTATCCTATCTTTATGATAACTATCGTATGATAAAACTTAGTTCAGTTAACTAGTTATAGACCTATAATTATTGTGTATTGTAACATAAACATAGATGTAGGAGATAAGATAGTATATAAATTATAGGTAGAATAAGATATACTTAAGATCTATTTTATTTTGACCTTGTTCCGTTTTAGATTATAAAATAATGGGCGTAGCCAGGATTTCATGCCTCCTTCGTCCCTGAATTGTTAGAAGCACTTTAAATAGGGATGTATTTGTCTTTTTACCTGGCTACGCCCATTCAAAATGTAATTTGTTTTTCAAAAAGAGAACAATGTTTATCAAAATTAAGATGGCGTCTAATAATCATAAACATCAATATTTATTTTAAATAACTGTCACATTAACTCAATTCCGGCCAAACAGTTCTAAATTTGAAAAACCTGTAAGCTAAGTTGCCATATTTTAGGATGGACACCTTTACATGAGGCTTGCAGCTATGGATGGTACCAAGTGGTAGAACTACTTGTCAACAGTGGTGCCGACCCTAACGCCAAAGGGTTGGATGACGACACACCCCTCCACGACGCCACCACCTCAGGGAATCTCATCATGGTACAATTCCTCATTGACCATGGTGCTGATCCCTTTGCCAAGAACACTAAAGGGAAAATGCCATCCGATTACGCAGCCCCTCATATATTAGAATACCTACAGTCCTTGAAAGGTATGTACTGGTTTTTGGGTGTGGTTTGGTAATATTAGATGTACTAACATTAATTTAAGTTTGTGCTTAACAAACTATTAATTAGTATAGATAGACTAACCAATTAGTGTTATATTACTATTAGAACTAACATATGAGTAGTGATTAGTACAATAACATAAGTTTGCGTTTGTTTTCCCATGTTACTAACAGCACAGCACACTCTTTAAATGATCTTTTAAAAAAATATGCTCCAAACATGAAGTCCTATTTAAAACTTGTCTGAAATGTAAATAAACCACTCGTTGGTATTCGAAGTAACTGTATTTAACACATATTGAATAAGAGCTGAGATTAACCCCCTGCCCCCCTTAAAACCTGTGGTATAAATGAGTATGAATTGTGCACTAGATTACTGACTAGCTAGACTTTAATATTGTGTTCACTCGATAGAGACTACACTGCAGTCCTATTATAGCTATATCATAATGTATGAGTTATGTATATAAAATACGTATAGTAGTGTGTGCTAGTTTAAATCTATTGATTATCCTATTTGAATCGTCAGAGCTCCCCTCGTTACATCCTCCTTTGTGCTTGCACTGCAGTCGGTTATGGGTCATCTACCTGCTTTGAAATTGTTGCTCTAATGCACGCGAAAGTGAATTATAGTTTTTTACAATTTCATCGACTAGAACATAATATAATAGGTTAGATATAGAAGAGTGCATCCGATTCACTGACAGGCGTAGCTCGTACATGTATAGTTCCTGTAATTACCTATAGTAATTATGTATGACAGTCAGTGATCCAGGTTCGGTATCCGGGATAACAAAGCACTATTGTAACTTTACATCAACCGATTTCTACGTTCTTATGGGACCATGTCGAATGTTTCGAGAAAAAATATTGATATTCCGACGTATATTTATTTATTTATATTACGAATGTATCCTCTTTAGGGGCAGATAGATTCATTCTAACCGAGAACCTCGGCCTTTTTTGAGTCGGTTACGTATTATTCCATATTTTGAATGTAGCTTTGTATATAACACAACACAACTTTCGCCATAGTTAAGTAGATTTAAGGTAAATAGTACGAATTAAATTACATAACATTAGTGTGTAATTAAAATTATTGAATAACATTATGTAGACTAGACAATATTCTCCTAATTACGTGCATATATTTTATGTAAGTTATTATAGTTGACTCCATTGTACATTATACTTTAGTTAGATAATTATTATGCTAATTATGGTTAACTAAAATAGCAATTTGCCGTTGTAGTTATTAGGAAAGTAAAGTATTATTTTCGTATTTCGAAAAATAATATCAAATCGTCGACCGACGAAAGTCTGTACCGAACCAAGCCATTTTAATAAACAAAGAATACCTATCTAAAATGTATAACTAAAACTGCATATAAAAATTAATAAACATTATTATTTCAATATTAGTAGTAAAACGAGTCTAATGACCCACTGCTGGGCAAAAACATCGCATATAACTGACGATCTGTTTTTCATCATAAGCATCACTTTCGCTTATTATCAAAATCTCAAATCCGAGCTATCTCTCAAAGAAAATAAGTAAATTGAACCATGCTACGCTCAATATGATGTTTTGATCGTATACCTTGAATTGAAATTAATTATCCAATCAAACTTGTTTATATTTTTATTTTCCCCATAAAGTTTGTAGATACAACGCGTCGCCTACGCATCGGCTAATAAAAACTTTCTAAAAATAACTACAGTTTTTACTGGTATCATTTGCATTTTTTTTTTAACGGCAACCCAGTATGACACTGGAATGAAAATCGTGAGCACCGCGAATGGCGTGTAGGTTCCATGCGTTCCGTTTCTCTAAGATTATTATCGTTTTCTTAATTAATTAATTATTATTTTTGTTAATGTTCTTTAATCCACTCCATAGTGAGAAAATTATTCTTTATTAAAATTACTCAAATACAATTATTTCAATAAATTAGTTGATTTGATCGTAAAATATTTAAAAAAATATTCAGACCAAATGACATCATTCACGTTTCATACATTTTTGGACCAAGAAATTAAAGTGTCGGCCAAAAATAAATATACTAAAGTCGACGGCCAACTCGATGTTTTCTACCACCGAAAAAGTAACGTTGAAACGCAATTCTTCAGTAGTCGAAAACACTGAGTTGGCCGTCGATTTCGATATAACTGTGTAGGAGTGACTTATACAACTCTTTAAGACCTTTCAAATGTCATTTCACGTCACTGTTGAGCATTTAGCCCGGCTCCATTGTTACCTGCCCAAGGCCCCTAATTTTTACATTTCTAGAGCGTGTAGTTCAATAACGGTTGGGAATATCGAAAAATTGCATTGAATTAAAGTTATAGGGAATTTTATAAGCTTTCATTGAATACTACATTTTTTTGTTACAGTGCACCGTTTTTGAGATATTCGCGAATAAACTAACATTAATTATCATTTCGACCCCATATTTCAATATTTTATTACGTCATAGTAAAAAATTTAGTAATTGTGTATTCTATCCGAAGATAGTTCCTTTTATTGTTCTGGCCGGCACTTTTAGTGTTTGGTCCAAAATGAATGATGATTGAATGAATGATTTGTGACAAAACTCTTAGGTACACTCAGACAATTGAAGTTCAGCCACTTCGTAATATTCACAAGAAAAAAAATGTATAGTACGACTATAACCACATAGCATAGCATTCAAACTGTAATTCTATTAGTTAGTGCATCATTCCGTTATCGCTTGAGAATTTATTTAGAGGGATTTACATTACGAAACTAGTGTCATGCAAGATGAAACTAGTTTCGTGAAACTTAGCACATGTGAAACTACTTTCGCTTAAATTATAGTGTCGTGATATTATAAAGTGGGATTTACATTACGAAACTAGTGTCATGCATGATGAAACTAGTTTCGTGAAAGTAATTTCAGCACATGTGAAACTACTTTGTTGAAATTATAGTGTCGTGAAATTATCAGTATCGTGGAGATAATGGCCTTGTCAATATCATAGCTATTGGTGCTGCTGTCTCTGAAATGCTGTCGCGACACTAGTTTCGCGTCGCATTGTCATGATGAAACTAGTTGCATGACACTAGTTTCACCTAAAAATCGCGCAGGGCACGAAACTAATTTAGTTTCACGAAAGAATGCATGCATAGTGAAACTGAACGTTTACACGTGAAATTACTGGTGAAATTGGTGTTATGAAATTAGTTGCATGCCACTAGTTTCGTAATGTAATTTAGGCTTTAGTATCGCGGAGATAATGGCCCTGCCAATATCAAAGCTATTGTTGCTGCTGTCTCTATAATGCTGTCGCGACACTAGTTTCGCGTCGCATTTACATGATGAAACTAGTTGCATGACACTAGTTTCACAAAAATATGCACATAGCACGAAACAAGGTACTTTAGATTCACGAAAGTAATGCATGCATAGTTAAACTGAACGTTTACACGTGAAATTAGTGTTATGTTATGAAACTAGTTGCATGAGTTGCAGTTTCGTATAATGTAAATCTCGCTTTAAGGGCGACTTTGTTGGTTGAATTGAACAGTCATTTTTCAGCAATATTATTTACGAATAACTAAAAGGCATTGAATTGTTGAATTTTTAAACACCATTTACTACATAATTCAACAAATGTTGGTACTTACTATTTCAAAAGTATTAATTTCCATAATATAACTGCAAGACTGCATCACATCTTTTAATTTTGTTTAAATTACCGGCTCACATAACTTGACAGTCTCCTGTCACCTGTGTGTGGCCCATTCCGTAGGAATAGGGCTGATTTCGTCTAAGACGGTAGCGCCATCTCTAGGGCTCTGTGCATGTTATTGTTATGTGAAACGGAACGCATTGGGGCGTGTTGCTTGTCTAGCGACGAACTAGCTGTCGCCTGCTGATGCTGATGGCCGCTCCTTGCACCAACTTCGTGACGGTCTCGCGGACCGATTTAGTACAGTTTTATGTGGATTAATAAAGTGGAGAAACGAGTAAAAGCCAACAAAATAGGGGCCGACGACGTGAAATGCAAAGGCGGACGCTCTCGCACAAGCAAGGGGAGTGTTACTGTAATGTTGTTATGGTTTCAGTCAGGGGACGCACGCACGCCGCACAAATTTCTCTTGCGATCTTGCTAACGAATGACCCCTGAGTACTCCTACGATGACCTGACTGACGTGACACTGATCGTTTTACACAGGATTTACTTGCATTTGACATGTGTATTTGTGTTGAGGTGATTACGAAATGTGCATGTCTTGAAATACCTCCGAAGTTTCTTTCGTTCTCGTGAGTAGACGTCAAACAAAGTACCTACTCGCCGAGGTAAAAATTCCTTATAAATATTTAGTGTGTGAATGGTAACGATCTCGCTGGTGAGTACGTATTGGTTGTACAGCTAAATAAATAACAATTGATACATCGACCCCTGTTATTTCAGCTGATATTATTGTTATACAAAGTGTTTGATCCTCAGTTGAGAAATAGTAGATTGAGCAATCAAATTGATTGAGTATAATTATCTGAGTAATGCGAAATGCATAAAAATAATACTAAGATGCTTTATATACCTAGTGAATGTTGTAATTAAAAGATCTACCTACTAATTGCATGGAGTAAAGTTGATTTGTAGTGCAGTCGTTTGAACATTTGTGTTGTTGTGTTGTGACTATCAATTTTACTACTAAGTTTTCTAATCTACTCTAATTGTCAACTAGGCAGACAATTAGTAAATTAGAATTAATTAATATAAATTGTTTGCTTATTGCACGACACAGTGACATGTTGAGGTTATGTTTATCAATTTGATTAGCCGCCAAATAAACTGATTAGCAGATGTTTTCTATTACTAATAAATAGTACAGAAAGATATCAACATTGTACAGGTTTAAAGATTCAGTGGCTACTTTATTGCATGAAAAGATGGACCAAATAAAATGTGGAGACAGAGTGATGTCAATATTAAAGTGAAGCCGGTAAATGTATGTGCAAAAAATGATTGATTAGTAGTCTGGTTTCATTGTCAGATTGTGACTATGAAAGTCTACGGGATTATGGTGTAATTTTACGTAGATGCTTAACTTTATTGTTCACAGTGCTCAGTTATGAATTTATTGGGTCTGAGTTGTTATTAATATAGTATAATAATATAGAACATAACCAAATACTTTGCTGGTTCTCACACTAATTTAATGTTATAGCGACAAGTATTCATAAACAATAAATGTTATAACATATAGAATTTATTATAGTTATCTTAACCAAGGTCCTTTGTAATAATTACTATGTAATTTACATATTACATTCCTCTTTAATACAAGTTATTGTTGAATCTTTCACATTCTGTGCAAATAGTTTATGGTTGTTTGTGTTAATAGATGTATTAAGTAGAGTTTATTGCGGTAATTAAGTTTAAACTCATATTTATGATGGCCACTTAAAAGCAATTTTAGTATTTTTAATTATCTATGTGAATAACGCCTTATGTTGTTGTTGTAAGTCCCGTACATCATCTCTTATTCATTGAATTTCAATTTGTTGCAGTTAGTTGATGTATTGACAGACATGAATAATATTGATTTCTTATTCAGTTACTTATATGGAATATAAAACCTTATTTTACTTTGCAAAATGATTCCCATTGTATCTTTCTTATTGTTTGTTTTGAACTCGCTAATCTCTGGATCTACCAGCCAGATTTTAACTTTTATTTTGTGTATGTCCTATTCACTAAAACTTCCAAGTAGGATAATTTGTATATGAGGCCTTATAAAAATAGGGGCTTGTTAAGTGTTCCAAACACAGCGCCTAAGAGAGGGAGGCTAGGTGCTATTGTACTTTCTGTCGTCCTTCTTGGGCATATGAGCTGCCTGCGCGACTGGAGAAGCGGAGGAATGGCCCAAGGAAGTCCCGCGACTCATTGAGCCTCTGGGGACTTAACATATTAGGAGATTTAGTGGCAATTGACCGGCCCGAAAGGATTCCGTGATAGGGTGATTGCGGCGGGACGAATCCGCGATGTGTCTTACTCCATAAAAAGGACAAATCCAATGTTCTTAGAATACTTCATTCTCATATCGACCATAGATATAGTTATCTGTCACTAGCTTTTGATAATTCCTAGATTGAAACGCTTTATTGTGTAACAAGTAGTTCCTGCTATTTCTTAAAGGTTGTTCCCCTAACATGTCCATACAATACATTATTACATCTATTACACTGACTTCTATAAGATGATTGAATGGTTCAATGTGTTTAAACTGAAATAAATCGCTGAATGATGATTTGAGATGGAATGTAGATTTGCGATGTAAATATAATATGTGCAATTAGACTAGTAAATAATTTAAGACTAAAAGAGATTCTAGATAACAGTCTTATCCGAAATACTGTGTGTTGAATGTCTAATCAACGTGCAGTATTTCTGTCAATCTTGTTCTGTGGCATGCTTATTGGTTTGTAGAGTATAGCATGGTTGTAGCTTTAAAAGTCCTGCTGAACACCTTTTAGCGAATTTTTAGAGTATTCCAGGTCCTCTTGATTGTATCAATCACTTCAGCAAAGTCTCGGAACTTTCCATTAGAGTTCCTCCAACAAGGGTGTTACTGCCCCAAGAGATTCTAAAATCAGTTGATATTCAAATTCGAACTTAGTAATGATACTCGTACTTCCATTTTCTATGGGACATTGCTGTCCCTGGCGACACCACCGACCTCTGACACCATTACGACTATTTTTGGAGTTCTTTTGTGAGAATGGTTCTTTTTAAATAATATAATAATAAAGTGTTATAATATAGCAAGCAAAAATACAGAGTTTCCTATCACGACATAGTGATGCCCTATTCATCTACCTTTGAAAAACTGTTATAATAATACATCTTTACAAATACAGATAATAACGCGAGAGCAAACCACGTCGGGCGCGCGAGGGATGACAGTTCCAAAAAGGGAAATGCTAACACCACCACAGAGTGCACCAAGAGAAGTAACATGGAAACCCTAGCGCAGGGCGATCACTTCGATGGCAAGGACTCCGCCGCACAGGAAAAGGGTATGAACATAATACTTCTACTATGTAATTAATAAGTCCAAGATTTATTATTTATTTAAAACGGGAACTTACGTACGACGGAGACTACTGTCGAGAGTTCCTCGACACGTTTCGGCCACATACGCGGTGCGAGACGGGGAGAGACGCTGTCGCGAGCGCTTCACCCACCTCCTGATGAAGGCTACCGTATGTGGCCGAAACGTGTCGAGGAACTCTCGACAGTAGTCTCCGTCGTACGTAAGTTCCCGTTTTAAATAAATAATAATGACATTAACGTACGTTTCAATTAATAGTAAAAAAAGTCCAAGATTATCTTCATAAACGCTTCTTAACATTTTAACTATCAAATGGGTTGTCCCATTCCGAAATCCGCTATTTTGCGTAGAGACACGACACTTTATAACAGTGTTTTAGAATAGTAATATTCGTTGTTTTGTCGATAGAAGGGGCGCAGATAAACAGCGGAGTGGTGTCGTCCACACAGGATGACTCGGGCAATAAGAGACCGTACCCTGAAGAGAGCCAGGAGGCGGACGTGCTCGACGACGACCTTGCCAAGCGGAAGAAAAGGAACGAAGACAAGGAGATCATGGGGAAACCGGCGCCGGTGTCCAGGAGCGGTCCGGGGCGGTTAGTTGGACTTCTTTAACTGTGCCATACATTGATTGGATTACTGTAACGCTCTTGGGGAGGCTTGACTATAGTTGAGCTGTTAAAAATTTGCGAACGGAGTCTTTAATCATAGTTCTAATGCCTTTGTTATTGTTACACACAACACTAAAAGTGCGAGAGCTAGAGGTCAGATAAAAATGATAAGGTCATTGAGATTCTTAAGCAACATGCAGGTCCTTAGTTGGATGGGTGGTCGATAGTGGCATTTTTATCTGAGCGCTACTGTGCATTGGAGGGCACAAAAAATTGTCACTGGGCTTAAAATCATTTTGACTTACAATTTTAAGGTCTGCGATTGGCCAATTCACGGCCTGCGCCGCTGCCGCTGACTTTGTGACTGACGCTTTCAAGTTATTAATATAAAATACACGTGGGCTGTTCATGGTACTAGCATATTCTTGACTCTAGGTACATCTGCTATTTCATTTTAACAAATATGTAGCAGTGTTTGAAGAAGAATACAGCAGTATAACTAATTATTATTGTTTCAAAAACTCGGCATGTTGCGGCGTCACCGAAGAATTACAAGAATTTGAAGATATTTCATCGATCATCATACATATTGTGGTGGGGCTAGTCAATACTTATGTGTCGGTGTCAAACAGAGGATCTAGTGGGTGGCTAAGGGGTCCAGCCCCCTTAATCATTGAGTCCCATAGCAAAATGTTTCCCATTATGTCATGCTTTTGAGATCAAGCCTCCAATCGAAAATCTTTAATCAGTCACTGGTATCTAACACATAGGTATTGATGACTTATCATTGTGCAATTAGTAAATATTCCTTTTTCCTTGACAGTAAACCACCTGGACCTGCGAGTAAAACCGGGGCAACACCACTAGGCAAAGGGTCACAGGGAAGTAAAGGGGGGTCATCGGGGAAAGTAACTTCGCAGGGGAAGGGAGGCTCCGGCGGGAAGGCGGCGCAGGGGTCACATCAGGTAAAGAACCCTCCCCACTTCATAATTTACCCTTAGAATAGTTGTAGGACCCTTGTTAGGAAATTTTGCCACTGCGGTTATTTGTTGCACGGGAAATAATTTGATTCGCAACCTAGCTAACTACCTAAAGTAATAAAATTGTAAAGTCGGCCCATAAAATGTTGAGCTTATTTAGACATGCGCATTCAAACTTGTATAAAACTTACTGACATGATAAAAGTTAGCCTGTAGCGTCTCACTGCTGGATAGCATATCTTCTCACCGGACTTATCAGTATAGTGACATTTTATATTTTTTATTAATTGCTCAACTTTTTTGTGGGTTGACTATGCATTGTGGCTCCGCCACCGTGTTTTATAAAAGATAGCCCCTAATGTAGTCTCGATTGGGCCATACCCTTCTAAAGTGCCCAAGCAATCTCACTAATATCGGTCCTGGTTGAATCTCGCTTTATTCTAAATGAACCATGTCGAACTATCCAATTGAAGAACCGACGTCTAACATTACAAAGGAAAGAGTTACCAAACAGAGTTACCAATTTCATCTCAATTAGAGAGTGACACATTCTTTGACCGAAGGAACCCTGTTCTTTTGACATTATGATCAAATACTCTTGTGTTAAGATATGAAAGTATTACTCTGAATTATTAATCTGTGTAATATCACTTTTGTGTATGCTTTCTTGGACCATATTCAAGTATCTACATAGTAAAGTAGATACCAACCGCGTCGTAAAACACGACTTGCGCTCAAAGGTTAATCACATACATATTTCTATTGATAACCCTTATTTATATGATATATTAGGTGTCACTTCTTTGGAATAAGTGTATGTTTCAAGTTCAATGTGCATTGACCAGTCCATGCCCTTGCCTGTATATGTTTATTTATCAGACGCCTGTCGGTCCTGAAGCTCCATCTCAATGTTGCCACTTACCTATAGAATGATTTATATTATATATATATATATATTATATATGTAAAAGTAGCGGAATGTAAACTGCATGCATATGTTAATCTATTTTCCAAATATATATGTGTTTTATTAAAACTTGTAGTGCAGTCCATTAATATATGTGTAAATTTTGTAGAGCAAATCATCTGGGGGAGCGAAAGGGTCTAACTTGGGGAATAAGCAGGACCGTAAGAGTCCGGTAGCGAGTCCGAAACCGAAGGATAAGGACTCGGGGGAGGGAGATGACGAGAAGAGCCAGGAGTCGAGCGCGCCCAAGGTGCCACCGCTGAAGATCGTGATCCCAGGCGGCGCGGGCGGCTCGGGCAGCCGCAACGAGCAGGAAGGTGAAGGTATGGGAACCACCAACTACTTTACTGGCAGAATTTAATAATTACACACTTATCTCTAGTTCTATTCAGGTTCTTCCATTCGTATTGAACACTATTTAACTAAACTAGTAAACTAGAATTATGCTAATGTCATTCATAACTACAGTCATTAACAATCGAACTCGTAAACTTACCAGTCTTTTTAGTTTTAAGTCTTGTGAATTTTTGTATTTTTTGTGGCAATAAATTTTATTTTATTTATTTATTTTATTTTATTTTTTTGCTGCGAGGTTAAGGAAAGGAATCGATATAAAAATAAAGTAATTAATCTTTTTTTATAAGAAAATCAGGCGACTAGTAAGATACCTCTTTCGAGCAAAAACGAGTTTAGAAAATCCGCCCAATATGGCAGTGTACTGAAGATTATACCTGAGAAACTGCCTGCTTGTGTGCCTGCCTGCAAATTGTGTAAATAGTTATTAAGTTTATTAAACCTTCTCTTCCAGGTGGATCAGGGCAACGCGGCGGCGGCAAGGGGCGCGGCGGCGCGTCCACCCTGCCTTACGTCATCCCGTGCACCACCGACACGGGGCAGACTTCGGATAGTTCGGACGGTAACGATGATAAACGGGTTGGCGACGGCAAGGTATGTATGCCCAAGGTATGTTGTACACCACGTATAACATGTCTGTTGCATTTTGTTTGTTTATTTAGTTTGTTTTTGAGATACATGGGGTAGTCTTGAATGATTGAACTTTTAAATGAAATCGAATATGGTGTATTTGTGCTAGAGCTAGAGCCAAACGCCACCTAAAAATAGGAATAATTAAGTTCAATTTATAAAAAATATTCATGATTATATAAATGGGTTTATTTAAGGGCAGAAATAATTAGGATTTTTTATTTACCTTTAGTATTTTATGTTCGATTTATTTTGGATATTAATTTTAAAAATAATTTTGTATTTTATTTCAATTGTAAGTTCTGTTTAGTTTTTAGGGTTCCATGATCTTGTAGTTTTCTAAAAACTGATAGCTTTGTGAAACCTAAAGTAACTTGATTACCAAATAATGTCATTTTAAATGAGATATGGAACCAATAGGCGTTTAATTACATTTATTTCTTATGTTACGTTCTTTATGTTGCACTATATCTGTGTTGAAACATATATGTAAGTGTGTATTTCTGTTAGGCGGGGCAGAGGGTGCTTCGTTCACACAAGACCAACGAAAACGATAAAGACAAGGAAAGAACGTCGCCTCAGAGTGGAAGCAACGCATTGAATTCTAACAAGAGCCCTATTCCTGCGGTAAGTTACATTTTAAGCCATACTATAAAAAATACCAGCCAACAACGACAAAACCGATTATAGTAATATTATTGACCCGGTGAGTGACCAACGCTAGTGTCGGGAGTTTTTAGTCCTCTGACATGGTCTGACGATTAGGATAACCAAGGACTATATGCCATTTAACGTCTCTCCGAACCACGGTAGGTAGTTACTTCATGAAAGCATCTTTTAATTACTTCAAATAACCATTACCTACCATTATTGTTTACAGGGCCAAGACGGCGATCATACCGTATCAACATCTAATTCTAGAAACGACCCAGGTAATACAAAGCAACCAGTTATTTTAGCAGCAAACAGCATTGCTTTAACCCCAACGATACGTCACGTCCCCATGCTTGTAGGGCTATGATAAATGTTAGGTGTTTTAATTTAATTATAGCGAGTACCACTGCTGTAGAATTGCATCCACGGAAGCGGAAGATCAAGGCTTCGAAGGATAGTCACCGGGAGCCGAAGAACGAGCCGCCAGTGGAGACGAGCGCGGCGCACAACATCACACACTCGAACCCGTATCAGATGTACATACATATACGGAAACAGGTATGATGGTACACTTAGTAATGTTGGAACAAGATGATTGCGACACGGTAATGGTATATAACATTAATATTCATAATTAATTTATTTATTATTATTTATAACTTGGGCTAAATTCCAATGTTGTTCATAAATTTTAATCTTAACAACAAAAATACTCACACTAATATCTATCTGTATGTAGATAACACATCACAAACACATTCTAAACAACATACAAATTAGAATAACCAGTCCGTCTCACAAAACTATACTAACCACCTATAAATGTGATGATTATAGATCGATCGCCGTCAAAAGAGCCTCTTCCCGGTCAAGCCGAAGCCTCCGAAGGACTTCAACAAATATCTGATGAACCGCTGCACGTATACACTGCAAAGCAATGTCAACCCGGAGCCTCAAGTGGAGTTACCCCATAGCTTGCCCCCGCAGATGGCCAATGAATTCACTATGCAAGAGAAGGAAAGGTGAGGGCGGATTGAGAGGATATTGTATGGTTATAATAGAGATGAAATCGATTGTCTATCAATGGTTTCTTGTATACTAGGGATGAAATCGATTGACATCATCAAATCGATTGTCATCTTCACTCCTATAGCGAGTGATCTTAAAGTTATAGTATTTTGTGACTATAACCGTATTTACTACGTTTTCTCAAAAGTTATAGTTGTATTTTATTTTGTTGTAGCTCAGTTTGGGTCTAATTAACCGTGTTTGAATTTGTCTGTGTATATTATAGTACATATATTATTATGTTTTATTTTCAGAACGCGACTGCGTATACAACATCTCGTAGAGAAGGAGAAACTTGTGCTGGCCGTCGAACAAGAGATACTGAGAGTGCACGGGCGCGCCGAACGCGCTGTGGCCAACCAGGTACGGATTATAATCACCACTAGACTATCAAATATCTACACGGACTATTCTCTCTAGATACGGTAATATATAATCCTTCAATCCTATCCTATGACAATATCGGAGTTAGTAGTGCAATATCCTAAGAGATTTAATGAGTGATTTTGACATGAATGAAAATCTACATCAATTGATTACTTGTCGATTTAATGTACATCTCAGAGTGCGTCAATAAGTTAGCTAACTTGAAGATGTTCGTCGAAAATCGTTAATTTAATAAAAAACTATTTTTCTATTACTATTATAATATCTGAAATGTAAACGAACAGGCTCTTCCTTTCTCCGTGTGCACGATGCTTCGAGACCGCGAAGTCTACAACGTGTTGGCGCCGGAGCAGGAAGAGAAACGCAACGCGCAGCGCTCCCGCTGCAACGGCCGCCAGATCAACTCGTGGCTGCAGGAAGTCGACGATAAGTGGGAGAAAATTAAGGTATGCAAGGCATCAGTACCAAATTATTACTTTCAGAACGAGACCCAAGAGGGATTTTCTAAAGTTAGTCGGTAGGATGAGTGAGATGTGAGTCACAGGCATATGAGCAATGCACTCTCTGGTTGCTTTGCGTTCTGTGTATCGAATCCCGATGTCCAGGGGGTCGGTTATGAGAATACCTAGAAGCATTCTATACTATACTTATTAGTGTTGTTTTTCAGGAGGGTATGCTTCGACGTCAGCACACGGAGGCACAGACTCTGCACGCAGTACAGACCATGGGCTGGGAATGGAAACTAAAGGAACTCGGCATTTGCGATTACAAGACCACGCCCATGATCGATCCGACGCATGTACCTCAAATACATGTTTCAAATTTTGACTTGCCCGCTTGAATTTAAGTTGAAATTGCCTGTGTTTATCTCAGGCCACCACTCTTTCGGTGGCATATTAATTATAAGTATCTTTTTATGATCTATACGCGTTTTAACATCGATTGGTGATAAGAATCAAGCGGAGCTACAAAATTGGATTATTACTCTAAATTTCTCAACT
The DNA here is from genome assembly GCA_951394245.1 of Cyclophora punctaria. NCBI lineage: Eukaryota > Metazoa > Arthropoda > Insecta > Lepidoptera > Geometridae > Cyclophora > Cyclophora punctaria. Next base: position 1,321,997 of record OX596167.1, on the reverse strand, counting down.
GCCGTTGAGCCTTTTAAGAATTCTTCCGCGCCGCAGTCGGGTGGGGTCGATGATCCCATGACTCCCCTATGCCTCGAACCTGCATCATGTGGTCTGACTGTGACTCGGGCACTCGGATCCTCGGCGCCCGGCGGCTGTGGATACATTTAGGTTCTTATTGTTTGAGCCGGCCCCGTCGACTCGCGTTCTACTATTATGTGATTTATTTTATGACATCAATTTATTACCGTTCCGGTTACTAGTTATAAGGATAACATTCATTTCATTTCATAAACCATTTTGAATCACTTTCACACATTACAAATTCATTTAAGAGACATGCATTTAACACGGAACTTCAGTTTAATTATTGTGGTTTCGATTGATAAAAATATACTTTTAGATTGTTAACCAAGAAAATTATTATTTAATAATAATATTGTATTCATATAATTTTCATTACCATACACTTATAATATTGTATTCATACACATAATTCGATATATTTTACGTACGTTTTAAATTTTAAATATATTTTAGTTCTTTGTAAATATGTATACGGTAAATAGCCGCGTATCGAAGCGGCATTCAACTGTTAATGTTTTCGTTCATTATGTATTATCTTGTTATTGGTTAAATATTTTAATTTCTTCAGTCAAACCACTTCGCAACTAAATTTGCCTCCATCATTTTTGCGAAGTAATCCAGCTATAAATTCAAACATCGGGAAATTCTGTTTTTGATGTTCCATTTTATCATAACAGTCTACCAAGAACCGATTGGTTTTGATTTTAAATCCATGCATTTCACATATATTACGCCATAATCATTTAGAAATAAGCATAAATAATAATCGACGTAAAAATATCTGTTTATTAAAACATTAAACATTATCTAAATCAAAGATCATTACATACTGTTCTCATCATAGATTTAGAATTTTTTTCGCATCCTACATCTATGGTTCTCATACATACATTAGCAACGATTGATGTCTCTAGTCCCATGGTAAACCTCTATTTGAAAATTAGTCTATAGTTATAGCATTTTCTTGTCTTGTCTACTCTAGAGTTAATGATACCGTTAATTCGAACACTCCAAAAATACTTAGATTAATTTATATTGCTTTTGGGGATCCTTGGGAGTTATATATTAGGTACCATTATTTCCATACCCAATTTCCACCCTGATCTTATTTATTGTTCACCTATTATATATATCCATTATATTCTAGGTCCCAGCATAATTGAGTTTATTTTAGTCTGTACATTATTTATGTTTATCTATTCATCTGATTTATCTATTTTTATCATGATAATACATATATGAATTATTCAACAGTTCAATAAAGATCTCAATGTATATGTTGCATTTTTATTCATAGAAGTGTTTCGGAATAACCCATAGGATCCTTCTGCAATGCAAAGAACTTTAAACAGTGAGATAGTTCTCCCTAAAATTCTCATGGAAACGGATACAGGATAAAACCAAGAAGGCAGATAAAACCGAACAGGCCGGCAGACGCTGCTAATCTGGGATAAAATGAAATGCTGAATTAATAGAACAAAATTTATTTACAAACTTCTAAGAATCTGTTGGTGCAACGATTTTAAAACTACAAATAAAATTATGGTATTATATGCTAACTATAACTTATAGCAAAGGCAGTTTCTTCACAAAGTAGCGATGCCACATCAAAGACGTAAATATTGACAGTGAGTACCAAGTGATGACATAAGAGAAATGTTCATTCCTCATAGTCACTCTTGTTTGGTTGGGGATCGGCCAGCCTTCTGGAGGGTCGCTGATGCCTCGGGCGTCGAGCCACACTGGCTGGCAGCCGACATGCTCGCTCATCTGTTCCAAATCCCTGACAAAACAGAATGTTGTTTGTCAAGTATGCCATGTTATAAGAGAATCCTCAAGATTGAATACACTTCAGTGGTATGTTGACAAAAAAAGCAATTTAATTCAGTATAAATACTGAAAACCATCAAAATCAGTTCAGCTGTTCTATTGTGCAATGTTACAATATCAGTATATCAGTATAGATTATCCTTTTATTCACTGGCAAAATTGTCTGGATTAATTTAATTTCATGGGTGTTTATACCTGTAGAACCAAGATCCTTTCTCTGGATTGTTCTTAGGCATGAAAGGAGCCCTCTTCTCTGTAAGCCGGACCACTCCCGTCAGCTCCACCTCATGATCAATGTATGATGGTAGTCGTTTCTCCTTAGGTTTCAGGCTCTGATGTACCCAACCTCGGTTTATTAGTATCACTTGTCTGTAACCAGAGGTTATTATAAAAAAGTTATTACTATACATATGTATATGTAGCAACAAGTTCCATATTTTATTTGTATAATGAATTAATGATCTTTAAAGTAGCCCTCAAAGGATTAATCAAATAAAGTAGCCATCAAAAGCATAAAAATAAAGCAATGGCAACAGTTTAAATTGTACCATCAGGAGTAACATACCCAGTCTCAGATAGTTGAAATGGTGTGACCACCATCCAGCCTTGGTTTCTCTTAGGATCTGAGACCAGAGACCCTGGGCGTGATGCAGCATGGTGTTCAATGAGAGCCCTCGGGCCTATCAGCATCTCCTTGTCATGAATGAATTTTCCTCTTACTTTGACTGGACGATATTCTAACTTTTGAAGCTCAGTTAAACTGTAAATTTAAAGCATTAAGTCAATTATTTATGATTAATAATCATTAATAATTTAAAAGCATATTTTCTGTATTTCCGAAATGTTCAGTCAAGCAATTATAAGTACACAGTATTCAGAAATATCCTTGCTTGGGAGGGCATGTTAAGCAGTTGGTCTTGGTTGTTTCAATTTTCAGACCACATAGGAGGCCCTTAGGCGATTTAAAAACTGCTATATCAAGGTTTATAACACCACTAATGTACTCCAAATTAATGAATGACTTAAGAAATAACAGTTTAACTCATTCCAGAGTTTCATAACATATTGTAATAGGTACTAACTCAGACGGTATATCAATGGGAGTGGACTGCGACATAGACTGCAGCATGTCTATAAGGCCCAGTTTCCACTGCAGCCGGTACACCTGCCACGAGCCCAGCCCGAATGCACTGACGGGTATCATCTAAAAAAGATATAAATGTGTGTTTGTGATTAGAAGGAACATACTTAGGATAGGAAGCCACAAAAATTAAGCAATGTTTATGTAATGTTTGTATGCCCTTACCAGTAAAACCCATTTTATCACTTCCACGGGCTCCTTCCTGCTGTGTACACCTTGTGCTTTGAAGGCATTTGCAATGTTCGTATTCCATCGCACAGTATTCTGAGGTAAACTTTTACAGATGTAATTAGTACCAGATAGCTGCCGTGATATTTTACATAAACTTCTCAACATTGTGATTGCTTTTAGATATTAAAGACTTTAATTCATTTACATTAAAAATGAACTATAAATGTTATGCTTATGCTCATAAAAATAACTACAGCTGACTGACTGACTGACTGACTGAGCGAGCGAGCGAGCTAGCGAGCAAGCAAAGCAAAGCAAAAGCAAACCGAAACCACCACAAACAAACCACAAGAAGCAAACTTTAGCAAACAAGGACAACAGGCCGACAGAGCTGACAACACTGACAACCACCACCACAGCTGACAACTAACGATTTGTCATTGTCAAATGACTAAAGAAAGACATTGAATTAGGAAACTATTTGACAATGATGTGCGTGACCTTGAAATTACGATTTGAACTTGAACTTGAAAGAGCAACTCCCTGAATCCCATCTTACCTTGGCTCGGTTAATGTTCTCCATTGAACTTGAACTAAGCATTCAAGGTAAACTAATCAGTCCGTAAAGAACATGAGAGTTCTTCTTTTTAACAGTCGGGATGATGAAATCAAACTGAACTCTTAGATTATGTTTAATGCTACTTTAAACTGCGTTCTTAATTTAATCCTACATTAACTAACTGCTGAGTTATGGCTAGGGTTCAGCATGGGTTCAGCACTTAGTTCAGGTACATACTTATTACTTATTACGCCTTTACCCATAGATTTAGAATTTTTATCTATGCCTTTACCAGTACTTTAGACATTATTATGATCAGTTATCATTATCAATCAATCAATATCATCAATCAATCAATACTTAAAATAAAATTGTAAATGGTCGGTGTCTGTACATAGAAGATATAAAAGGAAATATATATATAAGGGGGGCTTTATGAACGCAATAGATCCTAAAACAATGATTTTTTGATTTTTTGTCTGTTTGTGTGTATGTCTGTTTGTCTGCAAGTTTGTGCGCGCTAATCTCAGAAACGGCTTAACCGAATTGAATGCGGATTTCACCAATGGGTTGTGATTTGCTGGGATTAGCATTTAGTCTTTGTTTCGTTTTAATCGGTTCATAAATAAAAAGTTTTCATCATCATTACATCACATCACATCGTATGTTTGTTACTCTTTTGCGCAAAAACTACTGAACGGATTTGGATGAAACTTTACAGTAATGTTGGTCATACATTAGAATTATACAGGCTACATTTTGTAATGATTTTATGTAATTTTGGTGGTAATATAACAATAAATATCAACTACTTATGTCGGAAAAATATCTGCAGAGCTACGAGTTTCTTACTGCCTTAACTATTGGAGTTGCACAAAGATGATGTAGCTGTAGCATTGTTTGTCTTGAGTTGATAGGTGGCTTTATGTTTTTGAAATTTTCAGAGTGGACATTTATTTGACAATCTGCCCGTGTATACATTTCATTGCACGTGATTGAATATTCACCCATATTTGAATTTACAACAAGGGTACGATATATTTGATATTTGTTAATACAGTGGAATCTATACTAATATTATAAAGCTGAAGAGTTTGTTTTGTTTGTTTGTTTGTTTGTTTGTTTAAACGCGCTAATCTCAGAAACTACTGAACCGATTTGAATAATTCTTTCACTGTTAGATAGTCTATTTATCGAGGAAGGCTATAGGCTACATTTTATCCCGAAATTCCCACGGGAACGGGCACAACGCGGGTAAAACCGCGGGGCGCTGCTAGTCCGTTTATAATGACATCGAAGGGAATTGACAAACTCGTCATAATAATTGGATGTCATACAAAGGGTGAGAAAACATTTTTTTTGCGATTTTTGTAGCAGCTTTTTAATTATCATTTTAATTGCACGATTCCTTAGTCCGGTTCTTGTTTTTGAAAATCATTGGGATTGTCGAATGACCCGCGCCAAATTCCTTCGCGAGTGATGAGTTTGATTCTCCATTTTCTTATCTCCTTATTATTTCACCTTTCTCCTCAATAGTAAATGATTTACGACGTTCAGATGTAATTTTTTTCTATAGGATATCGTTAAAAACAATGCGCGACCTTAATTTGTCAATTATAGTCACTGATATTCAAAACAAAAACGAACCACGAGCCGAACGTCGCCGGGAATCACCGAACATTACCCGAAGAGTAGAAAGTCGTGTCGGTCATTATAACCGAAAATAATTTATTAAAAATATACTTACTCACCGAATTGAGAACCTCCTCCTTCGGTTTTTGAAGTCGGTTAAAAATGGGTCATAATAACCGGCATCTCACTAGTTATATGCGAAGTCATTAAGTATATTATCCGACTTTTTTTCAAGTTTAATATGAAAACCAAACTTCGTAGTGTAATTACGTCATAATAAGCGGTTGGTAGTCAATATAGGCGGTGTCATACTAAACGTGTACTAAACGGATTCTACTGAATAACTTAATCTTGCTAGTTTTAACCATATATTATGTCAACTACAAAAGCTTCGCAATGTAATGCATCTGTGAGGTACCCGAAGATGAAATTCTATCATTTGTAAATGCATGAATTATATCTTCTGGTATCTCCTATTAAACAAAACAAAATTAACAAAACAAAAATAACAAAACGCGCAGATGACACAGTTATACAAGCGCCGGGTTTCGATCCCGGGACATCTCGCTGGGAGGCGAGTGCTCTTACCACTGAGCTACGCTTGTGGTACAGAGAGGGCTGAATTTAAGCATCGCAAGGAACCTAAGAGAGTTCCATGAATAAACGTAGTCACAAAAGTCATTGAAATAGGGTTCATTTTCATTCCTGTATAGGAATGCTGCCCCATTAGTTCCTAAAGTTGCCACTTGGCAGTAGGTAAAACTGGGTAAAAGTGGGGTAAAACGAACTCAAAATCTATCTCTTTCTTTTGTTAAAATCTACGAGGGACAACGAATCTGCCGCCAGCGAATCACCGCCTATCTCACCACATTGAAAGTATTTCTATTTTCATTTTCATCATTCAACTCATTCATTTAATTCATTTTCATTGTCGTCATTCCTCCATCTTGATTTTTTTTCACTTCAATCTGTTTTCCCGGCACTTTGTTGAACGAAAATATTTTACGTTTGCAAAAATTTTAATTTTATTCTAAACAGTTATAAACCTTATTTCAGTGATTGATTCATGTGTGTTTCAAGTAATATTGGTTCCAAGCTACAATTTCAATTAGGTAGGTATATCTGTGTCCTACATCTTATATATAAAATTCTCGTGTCACAGTGTTCGTTCGCGTACTCCTCCGAAACGGCTTGACCGATTCTCATGAAATTTTGTGAGCATATCGAGTAGGTCTGAGAATCGGCCAACATCTATTTTTCATCCCGAAATTTCCGCGGGAACGGGTACAACGCGGGTGAAACCGCGGGGCGCAGCTAGTAACCTATACAATGCAATATTTCAAGACAAAATAGAAGCGCTTGATAGTCACGTCACGCTTGATAGCTTGTAAGTACAATTACAATTTAGAAGGTGTACTAAGTGTCGACAAGTTCCTATTTCGGTATAATTATTGTGAATTCCATGATGATATCGATTACTTTGTACTTTGAGGCTTAAATAAAGCTTTAGTTGAATTGAACCTGGCTACTAGTACTAACATGAGTTACCTTCTTAAATCCAAGAAATACAATAATGTGAACTCGTCAATCAATAGGCGAAAATACTTGTAGAATCTACAATAAGAGATACTGCCTTTGATTGTTTAAAATTAATATCCCTTGTTTATTACTCTCATTATAATATGTATTACTTTTGTTTCAGTCACACAGAACTGTTATTTCTCAGTCACCAAGTCACCAAGTCACCAATGCCCCCCAGTGGGTAACAATGCAACTACCAGCGGATCTCATGCAGTTGCATGCATCTACCAAGCACATCCAGCAAGCCCCTTCTCAAAAATATCAATGTGATGCCTATTCACCTCCATTCTTATGCTTGTAGAACACCAGAATATTGTCATGTGTGTAAGAGATGAAACCTATTTATAATTTAAGAGACTGTAAATACAACCATTGTGAGTGGATTCCGCCGAGCAGAAAATAACCACAACAAAAGAAAGGAATTTGTCCATTGAGATCAAATTTTGTGGATAACATTTTACACTTTGTTTTAAGTTATACCAAACAAGCAAATCTCCTTTTATAAAGAAAGTTATGTAATTGTTCACTGAGTCTGGACTTGAGAGTTGATTATATAATGCAAAGCTTATTGTGAATGACCATAATTGAATAAACTAACAAAATGTATGCAAACTGTTAAATAAACATTTTAAAATTATTGTCTGTTTTATTTTTTAATTTTAAGCTGCATTGCCTCTTTACAAAAAGGTTTAGCATGGGAGGGCTAAGAATGTGTAGGTACATGAAAATTGTTTGTTACCGTTATTAGATTGTAAAAAGTAACCCACCAAAAACATATAAATGTAAAAATTATGCTTGGCTATGGGCTTCGCCGCAAAAAGAATGGAGATCTAAATGAGTGCCAAGTTGTAGGCAAAATCCCAATATATATTTTATAGGAACAAAATAACATTATGAACAAGTATTAAACTCTATTTCTTTTCTTTATTGGATACCTATAACAATTGCTGTTATTTAAAAATGTGAGATCTTAAAGTGGATTAGATTTGACTTGACCAGTTTTCATTACATCAGTCATTTTAAAAAGTTATTCAACTTACAGGTAAATATTTTTTAATTCTCATCGATCAAAATATCGAACGCTTAATAATAATGATTAATTATTCGAAAAACAATATTTTGTCTGTCTGTCTGTTCTATCAAAAATAATTAATTTCTGGCGCTTCGCCGGCCGCAGCGGCTAGATTAATGGAAAAGTGTGGAGAGCGCCATCTCGTGAGGCGAAGAGACAACAGAAGGAGTTTCAATACGAAATCTGACATTTGTATCACTAATATCACTATCAACAATTGAACCATCTCGATTGATAACCCGCTACACGGCGACTGATTAAATTCAAAAATTAACCCCACATTAATTATCCCCTTACATTATGTTTAAAAAAAATCAGTACTTGTATAATATTATCATTTCGGCGTTGTGAAATAGAAACCGCTGCAATTCACGCGGACGAAGTCGCGGGCACAGCTACATAGTAAAAATAATAAATACCGGAGCGATAATCAAAATACTAATGTAAAAGGTTGATATTTGTTCACTTTTAACAGGAATGGTGAAATGAAAGTTATGGAATGTTTATGTGGCGTCACTAATTATAGGTATCTCAGGGCGTTAAAAGAAAAGAAGTTCGATGCACGATTTTAGGGTAAAAACAATATATTGGGAAAGTCACAGAACACGGCACGGTAATAAACAAAACAACTATAGTCCAAAAGCACACAATTAACAACAAGATATGAAAAAATACAATTAAACGAACGAAAGATGCCTGTCGCGTCGCGTCTATCGCGGCGGTGGGTGGGACGAGTGACTGTTTTCCGCCCACTTTGACTGGACCAGACTGGACACTCACTCCGAGTGAGTGTCCAGTCCAGTCCAGTCAAAGTGGGCGGAAAACAAACATTTTAGTTCCGGCATTCCACACCGGAAACATCCTGTTTCCGGTGACGCCTACGGACAGCCCATCTCCAGGCAAAGCTAGTCGGATGGGGTAGACAGCGCCATCTTTTGAGGCACCAAGAGAAACTAAATCGATTTTAGTGTGAACTCTTACATACATTGACATTGACATTAAGTATTGTATTGAGTTTGACGGTTCCATGATGATGATTCCCACGCCGATTTCGGCGACGGTGACCGTTCTCAATTTAAATTCCGTTTTGATGCGCCCTCACATGACTGATATAGCCGATTTTAGCATTGAATGTTCTGGAGCAGCTGCAGCAGGTGAGGACGCCGTTAACGTAGTTGAACATGATGTTTGATGGCGGTTTACTTTTATGATGTTCTCTTTTTTAGGGTTCCGTAGCCAAATGGCAAAAACGGAACCCTTATAGATTCGTCATGTCTGTCTGTCTGTCTGTCCGTCCGTCTGTCCGTCTGTCTGTCTGTCTGTCCGTATGTCACAGCCTTTTTTCTCCGAAACTATAAGAGCTATGTTGTTGAAACTTAGTGTGTAGATGTATTCTGTGAACCGCATTAATATTTTCACACTAAAATAGAAAAAAAATAAAATTTTAGGGGGGTCTCCCATACATAGAAATGAAAAAAATTTTTTTTTTTTTCATCAAACCCATACGTGTGGGGTATCTATGGGTAGGTCTTCAAAAATGGTATTGAGGTTTCTAATATCATTTTTTTCTAAACTGAATAGTTTGCGCGAGAGACTCTTCCAAAGTGGTAAAATGTGTGTCCCCCCCCCTGTAACTTCTAAAATAAGAGAATGATAAAACTAAAAAAAATATATGATGTACATAACAATGTAATCTAACACCGAAAATTGGTTTGAACGAGGTCTAGTTAGTAGTTTTTTTTTTACGACATAAATCGTAAACCGCAAAAAAATACTGATTATTCATTCAATAACTCAAATGTAAATAAAAAAACATTTATTTCAAGAACTTCTTTATTATGTTACTCGCTGCTACGGAACCCTTCATGGGCGAGTCCGACTCGCACTTGGCCGCTTTTTTGTCAAGATCTCGCCTTCGCTGTTCTTCAAACTCTTGAACATGTTTGTGAACTTTATGTCGCCATTCTGGTCGGTTGGCAGACGGTTCCATATTGTGTTATACTAATGAATTTGGTAGTTAGGTAGGTGTACAAATGCACAGGTGTTCAAACGTAGACCAATTGTACAACCGCCTCCTATCTTCAGGTTGGTGCTATCTACACGTGGTTATCTACTACAATATGAACACGTAACAACACACACTATTATCGATAGCGCTGCGCTGCTTTATTACTTCCAACCAGCACAATTTTGTAAACACGTCACCTTCATAACATTGCCAGCTAAGGGAATACATAATTATGAATGTTTAAATTTAGGAATATAATAACGTTTTAACTCTTAACATAGGGTTGTAGTTCCTACCTCGCAGAGTCAGCTTTACTTTTATTGATTTTAAAATAAACTCGGCCGTGAGATATGGGTTTTAACTTCTGGATATTGCTTATTCAACTACAACTTCAAACAATCTCGCGTCGGCACCTTAGCTAAAAAATAAATGTATGAAGTAGGTAATACATAACTTAGTACACCATTTTAAAGTCGGTTAAATTAAAACAATACATAGATAATTATTGTAACTAGGTATTATTAACTACTAGGAGCGCCCCGCGGTTTTACCCGCGTTGTGCCCGTTCCCGTGGGAATTTCGGGAATTTTTTTACATAAAAACCTTCCTCTTGAATCACTCTGCCTATTAAAAAAACCGCATCAAAATCCGTTGCGTAGTTTTAAAGATTTAAGCATACAGACAGACAAACAGAAGACAAACAGTCGCGACTTTGTTTTATACTATGTAGTGATGAAGCAGTGTCATGCGGTTTACTCAACCTTTCTCTTGTCTTCTTTTCTTTCTCTTTCTCACTTCTTATATTAGTGAAACCCGCAAGAAATTCCATCCAGTATAGTTTTTGAGAAAATCGATTACATACAGACAGGCTTTTGGGGATTTTGTTTTATTATATGTAAGATGTATGTATAAATGTATCTGATTAATATTAGATCGATAGGTACTAGAAACTTTACTTCTCTTGAAGTAACTCCTCATTAAGTACTGTAAGTACCTATATTATTCATTTAACAGAAGAGACCTGTCAACTAAAAAGTTTAAATAATGTTTATCTATGGTGTTATCATTAGCACCCATAATTATCAATCGGATAAAGCCAACGTTATCTTCATCCGGTCATTTATCAACATCGGTGGAACTCGGCGTAAAAAATATTTTAATCAGTAATTTATAATGTGGTAACACTTTGGAGACTTGAATATTGAATCATATTTTATTTTATTGTATATTTAAAGGTAGATTTTTAAACCGTTCTGTGGTTATTGGAGGACGGACGTTTTCAGTACCTAGTCGTGACGAATTGACGAACATGGCAGCTGTAGGAGAATCTGTAAGTTAAAAGTGGTTATTTTAGTACATACTTAGTTTAGCGAATTTGGGAAGACCTCGCCTACAAAATAGAGACAACCATCGGGAGTCGTTGTATTAGAAAAAGCTAGAATATATAACTTTAAATGATTCGCTCGTCCCGGAAACTGAAATCACCTACCCGCAATAGACAAGCGTGGTTGGTGAATAAACCTAACCGTCCTTATGGTACGGTATCTTCAGTGAGCTTAGAAGCCTTAGCCCCTTAACATTACAGTTTAATTGGTAAATATAAATTAAGCGAAAACATGTTTCCTGGTTTTCAAACATTGCTCGGATTTGAGAGGCCACCAGTGGGTCATTATTACAGGCTAATACTTGTTTACTTTTATTTGCGCAAGGGTGGTTATTTACTATTGTCATAAATATAGGATTATTATTCTCTCTCAGTGGATGGAGTGGCTTGTGCAGACCAATGACGTGGGCCAGCTCTGGGCGGCGCAGCCCACGTATCTCATCTCGCAAGCTGTGTACATATTCGCCGGACTCACCACGCTCGCTCACGGTAACTATACTTTGCATTTCAGTTCATTCCATAGTTAATAGGTGTGGCATGATTGAGGTCCCGAGTTCAATTCCTAGGTCGAGCGAAAGCATGTTTCCTACTTTGCAAACATGTCTCGGGTTTGAGATCACCAACCCGCATTTTGTAAGCGTGGTGATTATGCCTAGTCCTCCTCACTGTACTTGTTGTATATGATTTGTAATTATATTGTGGGTAGGCAAGATATTATAAAATAAAGTCAGTCTGTGCTCAACCGTCTTGTGTTTCACTTCAGTACTGATATCTTCAGTGAGATGAGAGGCCTTTGCCCAGCAGTGGGACATTACAGGCTTATACATTACATGAGTTCTCTGTGGTTATTGTTCGGTTGGGGTCTCTACCAAGTGTCATGCAATCGGTAAAGAAGAATATACATAATTATAAATCTGTGGATACAAAATTCCCATTTTTGTGCAAAGAGACCGGTAGGGACCATCTTTTGCCCAATTTACGTCATAAGGGTTTAGATAGAGAATTACAGATTGCAGAATATTTTTGCAGTTCAATAAATTAACAGCTTTTTCCAGCTTTATTATAATTATAGATAACGCCTTACAGTTTCTGGATTGTTACATCTCTTATGAATTAACTTACAATCTTTCCCAAAATAATTTGGTTATGTAGTAGGTATAAACTACATTCTACAATATTAAATTAAAAATATTTAATTTAGTCACGGATCGCCATTACGTATCGCCAGTTTAATTTGACGACTAAATCCGTTTCTATCGTGACTGAACTATAAATTGTGAGCCTCGATTGTTGTTGCTATCGTCTATAATACCATCAATATTAAGTTTTACCATATTATAACATACAAATAGGGTGTTATATTTTTGACTGCTATGAGTGTCTGTCTGTGGCACCATGGGCATAGCTTAACAAACGGATGAACAGATTTAGATGCCGTATTTAGATTTAGATGGCCATGTCGGAGGCCTAAACCCGACATCAGGGTTGGACACTAACCTACTCGAAATTAATGAATGATTATGACATTTGTTCGAGCACTTAAAACCTCGATGGTTCTACTAACGCTGAAATGTCATTTTATTGTAGCCATTTCCAAGGGTGGCAGGTGGCCCTACCTGTGGCTAGCCATCGTCCTTCACGGGATCTACGCCGACAACTTCTGGCACTTCGTCCTCCCGGAGTACGACAACTTCTGGCACTCCCAGACCCCCATCATGCTGCTCGGCAGAAGGTTACCTCTACACATCATTCTTGTGTGTAAGTAGTACAAAATTTAGTTTTCAGATGGTTTCAAACTTTATTGTTTTTGTATTATAGAAATGTCCACTGTTGGTGTTTATGTATTGACATTTTTAACTGCTGTTTTTAGAAATTTATTGACGTAATTTTGTATACATTTCTTATACGAGTATTTCAAATACTCTAAGGAATCATTTGACGGTTCAGAGTACGGTGTATACAACTAAGTTGCGATTTTTTGTTTGAAATATTTACACAGCGTGGCTTATTTGCAGATGCGAATAATATTTAATTAATTCTACGCGAATATGATGATTAGACATGTATATCTACTGTTATTTTCTCCTGAGTTTCTCAGTTTTTTTACCCCCTTAAACAGGCTGAGAGCTCAATTCTCGGTGCTCTATCAATCTCACAATACTGTTTTGTTCGTATTCAAACCTACCGAAGCCACTCTCGCGACAGTAACTAACTCTACGTTCAAAACCACATTTTCACCATTCCAGATCCCGCCTTCGTGTACCACGCAGCACATGCCATATCGAAGCTGCGTCTGCCGTCCTATGCTGAGCCGTTCGCCGTAGCCCTTGTGACCATCCTGATCGATCTACCGTACGACATAGTGGCGGTCAAGTTCGTCCACTGGACCTGGCACGACACCGACCCCAATGTCTTCGACCGCCATTACTGGGTGCCATGGAACTCGTATTATTTCCACGCGACGTTCACGGCCAGTTTTATCTATTTCTTCCACGCGAGTAGACGGTGGTTTGCTCCTAAGGAACAGCAGTGGCAGGCGGCTGGGTGAGTTGGTTTATAAACTATTACTTCCATATGTGGCATTACTTTTGAACTAATCACAGACTTTTTTAAATCTCTCATTAAATTCTTATTTCGCTACGTATTTCGCATGGCATATAAATGATTGGTCCTTAAAGCGCATACAAAATATAACAGCTGACCTGTATTATTGTTTCCATTTTCAAACCTTGCAGTAGGCCTTAAGATTGAATTCATTTACCGAATCCTTCTCGAAGTTTCTCTCTAGACTCGTAAGCATTTTCTTCTCAGCGCCCTCTCGGAATGGAAGTCTCTGCTCGTGGCCGTGTTGCTGGGCATGCCTGGCGGCGTGCTGCTCTTCGTGCCCATCTACCACCCGCTTCACGACATGCTCGCCATCCACTCTGAAGTCACGTTCTTCCTGCTCTTAGCCGTGTTCGGGGGAATCGTGCTGATTGGGCTACTCAGTGAGAGAGCGCCGGAGAAGAGCGGGTAAGATATTGTCTTACTTTTGTGTTGAAGTGGTTTTATTTAAGGTTAATTGATGTCAATCAAGGGCATCCCAAGTCACTAGACCAGCATAAGTTAATTAAATGTTTCTCATTTAATTCCTCTATGAAGATACTGACTACACCAATAAAACCTTTCGCAACGTCCACCAGGCCTTCCAAGATGGACTACCTCCTCCTGTTCCAACTGGCGGTCCACTTCGCGACGTACCTGCTGCTCCTGCTGTTCTTCAGGCCCGAGGATGAGGTTTCCGTAGGGCTCCACGAGCCGGTCGGGCCCTGCAACGAGAAGGCCTCGCTAGTGACGCCTTTCGGACAGGTAGAGTCTTCTTACCTTATTCACCTTATTCATGAACTCTACATCAAAAATACCGCGGAACGGCGAAGCACTTACTGCTATAATAAAGTGTCGTTAGTGTTTTATAAAGTCTCTTTAGCTCTTTAGTAAATAGCAGGTGTCGGAAAAAGTTTAAGAATAAATCCCTTATTAGCTAAATCCGAGCACACTATGGTCAAAACTGTTTGAAATTTTTTATCTACAACCATCGTTAGACTGACCTAAGACATTTGGGTTCGCATTGCCCAATCTTAAGACTGTTGTGACGTATAGTTCAACTATATTGGAAACTGATCTCACAACAACTGCATTTCCAAAGTCTCAATGAAGAATACATGGATGAGATCTCATAGTTCACATGAGATCAATATTTACTTTAATTGCGTTTCACTGGGTACTCAAAAATCTTTGTGTTACACAATTCAAACTAAGTCATTTTTGGTCTAACTAAGTAATTTTTTGGCGTAAGGTCAGTCCAATGGACGTAAAGAAATCAAGACAAAGACAGTTTACGATATAGAAAAAATAAGTTAGTACCAAGACTTTCATATAAATGCCGCCGGAAACGTAAATTTCCAATTCCCATCATAGGATGTCGTCTCAACGTTGTCACGGCTTATGCCTCGGAGCGTAGGGTTCCAACTGACCCACACTCCTGTCTGAGTTTTAGCTACGCATGCGCCCTTAATAATTTTAGGTTTTCGCTACCAAGTTATGAATAAAGATGAAAACATTGAAAACAATATGGGATAATATAAAATAGTACCTTAGTAGATAGTAATTTCTGTTCAAAGATAAAGGAGCAGAAGAAAGAGTACCTTATATTTGAGTTACTGTTGCTCCGATAAAACTTAATTTTTATAATTTTTGTTAAAATCACGTGTACTAAGCTTAAAAGATGAGACATTTTCCAAGATTACATTTTTAGTGGAAAAAAGGAGGTCGAATGGGCTACGGCAGTGGGGGTGAGATACTCGATCTCTATTTATTATTTATTTATTTGTTTTTGTTTTTTCGGCGTTTCCATCTGGTACAGCACGCGGGCGGGGACTTAGCGCGGCTCCCCGCGCACCGCCGCCCTGCGAAGCCACCGGACCCCCACTGTACCGCCCGCCCAGCCTCAACGCTAGCTCACATCCACAGAAAATATCGTTTGCGCGATGTAGGACTTTCCTGAATATCTCCTGAAATAATTGATAAATCTTTACAATTGATATACGAAAAGAAAATATAGCTGCTCAGGAAGTTGCAAACGTAATTTTAGGGTCATACCGATCGTTTTCGTTGAGCTGTATCGAGTTGAATTTTCAATGAATTTTCTTAACTCCGTTTATGAAGATATTTTGTTTATTGTTTTGTTATTAATTTCTTCATATAAATCTGTTATTTTGACCAACAAATCTTTGACAATTGCGTTATTTAATAACTGTGAAAATACGTTCATAACGCGCCGTCAACTTTCTTTTTCCGTTTAGGGACTACTTCAAGTTAAAACACATATCCCATATTTTTTGTCCCCTTTTTAGATTATTTTTGGAAACACATCTACATAGTTAAAGGTTCTGATTACGTGTTATTTCCCATTTAACTTTAAAAATAGAGTTGTTAAGTTTCTCCACCGGGTTCCGATAGCAAATCGAGTTTCGTCTGCTGTCTGCTAGGTGGCGAAAAGCTCAGTTTCACTATAAATATTTTTAGCATTTTGTATTATTTACTTTTTCAGACGTTATACAAGAGAAAATTTTTCTGCCCAACTGATTATGACGAGGGATACTTCGATTTCCACTGCGTGAACAACCAGCTACCTGCCAATGGAAAGACTTGGTACACCATCTGCGGTACACATCTACCGTGAGTGAAATATTATTTATAAGCCACTATTTACGCTAAAAACTTACTAATAAAAAAGTAAAAGTAAATAAAATCTTATATATAAAATTCTCGTGTTACAGTGTTCGTTCGCGTACTCCTCCGAAACGGCTTGACCGATTCTCATGAAATTTTGTGAGCATATTGAGTAGGTCTGAGAATCGGCCAACATCTATTTTTCATCCCGAAATTCCCGCGGGAACGGGTACAACGCGGGTGAAACCGCGGGGCGCAGCTAGTATTGTATAAAAAAGTAATAATTATATGTACCTTCAAAAATTAGGAATTTCACCTGGGATTTGAATACCTACATGGCTCTGAATCATGGCTATGCTTGTCCGACGTCCGTGTTTTTAGTATGACCTGAATTCCAGGCATTGGAAACTTTTCCCTAACTTTAGCAGATGGCGCTAGAATACTAGGTTAGTTTTAGACATTGTAATTAAATAGGATCCAAACCACAAGATACTATAAGACCTCTAGTACCCGGTGGATGACGCTTAACTTTAATAAACCAGACTTGTTTCGAAAACAAAGTCAAAGCTTCATCTATATAATCTATCTATACTATGTCATTGTGCCTGGTCGTTACGGAGGGTCTATTTCAAGGGCAAGAGCGGCCATTTTGTAATATCGTTTATAAATAGTGCTATCATAATATGGCCCTTGAATGGGACTGCAACCCCCAAACGCAGGTGGTTGAAAGACCACAGTTTGCACCATTCACCATTCACGGATCGACTGCAGTTGTGGTCTCGGTTTGCGTTCGAATAGTAATATTAGTAATGACCTCTTCTGAGCAATGACCTCTTATCTGATCGAAAATATCAGGACAGTGAGAAGGATTAGGATTAGCATATTTACTCAAAAGTCAAAAGCACCCATAGGTTTCAATGATACACCTAGGTTTTATTCCCAAAATTATACAACTACACCCGTCTTGGAAGCTGTTCCAACTTATTTCATTTATTTTTTTTATCCTGAAAATCTTTACTTACATATACTCACTTCCATGGTTACAGGAATAAAGCTGAATACGTGACTGTGGTCTCCTCCATACTGGTGCTGGCTGCCGCCGTCTTCTACGGATTGTACTTCAAGACTTACACAATCCTGGCCGGAGACACGAGTAGCAAGAATTCCAAGAAGATGAAGACTAAATAGAGTGTATAACTATTCTATACTAAGTTGGGTACAAATGTCCTACTAATTTAAAAACATCAGTAAGAAATCACGTTATTTTTGTATTATTTGATTAAATTTATGATTTTTTTTTAAATATTTTTTTCTACAAACGTAATGTTATGTTTTTAAGAGATGCGCGTGCGCACCATAGGTACGACCAATGAAATTGGCGGTTAACTATTTTTTTACTAAATTTCGGTAGGTATACGTTCGTAGCCATTTTAAAATATTATCAACCAAAGTGGTGTTCCCGACGTCAGCGCCACGCGACAGTTATTTGTGAAACTATTTGATTCAATCAAGGTTTTCCATGACGTCATTCCCCGTCATAGCCACTAATTTAGGTTAAAATGACGACCAACATACTGTATATAATTTAATCACGTTTATTTGATATGTATGTTTCGTAAACGATACAATAAGTCTCTTAATTTCTAATATAATTGTTAAGCCAATATGATTCGAATGTTTCATTATTCTACCGGTTACAGAACACTCATACATGTCACTAACATCGAGAGGGTACCGATGTCTCCTACACTATAAGTACTCGTAGATAGACAGACCGTCTTAAATTATACACTATATTGTGTATTTAATCTTTATTCATTTCATTACATCGACATTTCGTCACAGTTAAATACAATAGTACAACATCAATGAAATCAATTTAAAATGCATTTAATTCCACCTTGAGGCAGACGTCCAATAATGTACTTGTATACTTACAAACTATTTTTTTTTCATTTCGGTGCATTACTAAACAGTGCAACGTTTATTACGATTACAATTAGACACAGAAGTATGATTATATCATAGTTATAATATTGAAGACACTCAATAACACCTAGGAATTACAGCGAAATAATATTGTGCGAGTTTGAAATAAAACAATATCACAACCTAACAACTCATTGATTAGGCGAAGCAAACTAACACACTTCATGTTACGTTGGATCAACTTGTAGCATTAGCAACATAACGTATGAAATCGCTTAAAACTAGCAAATAAAATAATAAATTAATGTAGAGTGGACCAGCGAGAAAATATAAAATATAAAAATCCATTTCAAAAGTCAGAGAAATTCGAAGTTTACAGATTCATTTGAAGGGTAATCAACCCTCATTTAATATTAATAGCTACGATTACGTTACAATAGGGTATCCTAATCTGGCAAGTCCCTAAGTCGACCACTAGGTACAATTATAAGACTATACCCAAAACTGTTCGGTTGGTTATTTTAGGAAATAAGATGTGGACAAGATTCATCGTGCTGACACTGGCAACTTAAAAATATCAGGCGAGTGTAATGACCTATCGTGTTTATTTGTGTATTGAGCATACTGTGCACAAAGTAGGTGATATGAAGTATACTAGAGGGTACCGTTCCACCGAGCTGGTCCACTGTCCTCGCTCCTCCCTCAACGCCAACACTTACAATAACATATATATTCTCAATCACAGATGTTGATAAAATCGCTAATGACCCGATTTGACTAATGACCCTCCCGTACCGCTCATGGAATGATATCATGGACCGAACACTCCCACGCACCTCGCGCCTCCATTACGGTACTCGGGTACCCGATCCGGACCAGCGGTGCGTGCTCCTTCTATTTATAGAACTAGGTTTCAGGATACATTGCGCCTAAAAAATAACGCGCGCAGCCAACGTGTAGCCTCCTACCAAAAATATTTTTCTTTCTCTTTATTTACCTAAATGTTAAACTTACGCCAAACCATCTCGATTCTCGGCTACGCCCAAGCGGTTGTCATTCCCAGAGTAAGTACAAAATGTCATGGACCGATATGAGCAGGAATCCATTCGCTTTCGGTGATTCAGACATGGTGAGGACGGATTTTAGGTAAAATAAACGGATGAAATGAATGTCGGATGCTTTAAATAAGTGTGTGGGTGAGACAATGAAGAGTAATCAGCGCAGGATGAAAGGGTGTCGGGGGGCGAGGTACTTAGGGGCGGTTGAGGAAGAGCTCCTCGACGACGGCGGGGTCGGCGAGCGTGGACACGTCGCCCACGTTGTCGCGGTCGCCCAGCGCCACCTTGCGCAGGATACGACGCATTATCTTGCCGGAGCGCGTCTTGGGCAGGCCGGGTGCGTTCTGCACCACGTCGGGGGCGGCGAAGGCACCAATCCGCCGCCGAACCAGCTTCTTGAGCGAGTCGATGAGCGTGTCGCTGAAGGTGACGCCCTCGGCGACCGTCACGAAGCAGTACAGCGACTCGCCCTTGACGGGGTGCGGGCGCGACACCACGGCCGCCTCGGCCACCTGCGGGTGCTCCGTCAGCACGCCCTCCACCTCCGCCGTGGACATCAGGTGCCCCGACACGTTCAGCATGTCGTCGATGCGCCCCGTCACCCAGATGAATCCGTCCTCGTCTCGGCGGGCACCTGGCACAAACAATCGACGTTAGTAGAGTGGTTTGATAAGGTAAGTATGGACAAACCAGCAACACACAGTAGTGTATGGTACTAGGCATAAGAAAAGCATAAAATCAACCATTAGGAACTCCGACACTAAGGCACGTCACCGGGTTGATACGCCATTGCTACAAAACCTTCTTACCATCTCCAGTGCAATAATATCCCGGGAACTTGGAGAAGTAGACGCTCTCGTAGCGCGCATGGTCTCCGTAGAGCGTGCGCATCATGCCAGGCCAGGGCTTGGAGAACACCAGGTACCCCTCCCCGGGGCCTTCCAACTCTTTGCCGTTCTCATCCAGGATTATGGGGTCCACGCCGAAGAACGGGAAGCCCTGGGAAGACACATGAAGGTTTAAGAGAAGGGCAAAGTAAAAGAGGCAAACGTACAACACAGGGACAACTGATACCATCCAGAGCCAGGGAATGTATTTACTGATTGTATCTGTATTCTTAGAAATCATCAAAATCGTCACCCGTACGGAAACATTGTGTTATATAACATATTGGTAACTCAATGTATGGAAATTACATTTAACTTTCTGTCTTATTCACAATCGTGGGGTCCCACTAACTTCTGGCATAAACTTTAGAGATTAATGTTTAGATCTCTTTAAATAGTCTGGTTTTAACCTTTGCCCCGCTAGGTTATAAACTACAGGCTACTTACTTTGGATCTGATCTATTAACAAATAAAACAGTCAAGTAGTAAAACGTAATTGTATTCTTGTATTCATTGAATGATGCCCAATAAATTATGTATGCGGTGTGTGTATAGTAGTTCATAAAACACGACTGAATAGCGTCGTCCCTTATTGTCCAATCCGTTTCAAGTAGGTTCAAAACTATCTTATTGGTTAACTTGAATCGTTTGGTATCACGAACGTAACACGCTTTCCGACGTCTGATAAATAAATATCAGTTAAAGTGGCCAGGTTATCGTAAAATCGTTATATTGTTAAAAGGAAAATCACAATTCCGCAAACGTATTAAATTAAAATAACATTGTGTGTTACGTCATGCTGTGGATACAAATGCATACAATTGAAATGTCTGTTTAAAATTCCGATATCAATGTACCTTTAGGGCTGAAACTGCGTCAAGCGGGTGCCCGCGCGGTTTCATACAAAAGTGAACCGCTGCGTGCGCCCGTCACGTGCGGTTTTATACAAAAGTGAACCGCTGCGTGCGCCCGCTAGACGCAGTTTCGGCCTTAGGGTCTGTCTCATTTAGCGACTTGATTTTTACCTTCATATAAGTATTTATGCGACAAAATTATCGTGTTTACATACGTTGGTTAAATGACCGCTAGTAGACAATAAAGTAAAATGCACGGAAGAGCGAAGTTGTATACATAAATTGTATACATATAATATGTATTAAAATTATTTAGCAAAAGTTATGTTGCTGTTTGGTATTCTGTGGCTTGCATACAATAGCTATACAACTAGTACTAGGAGACAGTTTTGCAAAGACAGTATCTAATATAAACAGATAAAACTACCAAGGTCAGATTAGAACTCATCTCGTGTAATGAGATACACAACATTCATGTTTCTAATACTCGTAGTACTAGAGAAACACTGAAAGGTTCGTGTCAGGCACAAACCGAAAGCGTGGCCTGTTCTCGTGGTGGACACGGGTACTCTGCTTATTTATAGAACACTGTGTATCCCGGTGTAGAAGGAAGGATGTTATTTCGTGATACATTTGTTCAATTTGCGTTACTTTACTATGGCATGGAAACGTAGTATGGTAATGCTCGTACTCTATTTTGTTGTTGCAAAAATAAATAAAAGTTTGAATTTCAACTGTCGCCAAAAAATCTATATTACTCGTATAAGAAAGAAAGTCGTGTTAGTTCCACCATTTATAACTCGAGAACGGCTGGACCGATTTTAATGTTTTTTTTTTATTTTATTTATCTTGGTCAGGATTAGAATAGGTCATAAATTTCCACGGGAACTGCGCTGCAGGTGAAACTGCGAGGCATAGCTAGTAGAAAATAAATATCACGCCACCCCAAAATCCTCGATTCGCAACTAAGGAACTATCAAGACAGGAATGACCCTCACCGCAGCTCCAGGCTTCATGGGCGTTGCTCCAGGGAAGCTGGTCAGCACATGTCCTCCAGTCTCGGTCTGCCAGAAGGTGTCCACAATGGAAGCTCGGCCGCCGCCCACCACGTTGTAGTACCAGTTCCAAGCCTCAGGGTTGATGGGCTCCCCCACGCTGCCCAGCACGCGCAGGGTGGTCAGGTCATGTCTGGAACAGTGATGGTTGAGGGTGTGAAGAATTGTTCTTTGTATGGGTAGTTTGGTTGTAGGTCATGTTAAGGGAGACCGCTGCCGAGAAGTGGGACGGAACAAAGTGTTAGAACCGTGTTCATAAACGCTTATTTACAACATTTTAGGTATGAAATGGTTTTTCCCTTTCCAACATACACTATTTTTCGAAGAGCAAAAGAGACAAAACACTTAATAACAGTGTTTTAGTAAAAGAGCGTTTATGAATAAGGAGGTTAGTGCTTGTTCACGTAGGATAGAGAGGGCGCGGTAGACGTGGCGAGCTCGTGTTCTCATTGGCCGCCAGGCGTTTCAGTTCTAGCCTGAACAGCACCAATAAACTCTTCTGTACTGAACGACATCATAAATCGATGAAAACATGTTTCGAGCCACAAGTTCAAACTGGTTGAACTTACCTGACGTCGCGAGTGAATCGCGCGCTCCGCCGCTAGTTAGACGTGAACACACACACACATCTCATGCGTTTGAAGTTGCCGCGCGCGCATGTCGCTAACTTACCCGCTATGTAGACTGCACGTGCGTGTCGTACGTGAACACTTGGATATTATGGCATATATTTGATATTTCGTGACCGCGCCGGCCACTGCACTCAAAAGGAAAGCTCAATGGGAGTGTTTAATTGTATGAAAAATCTTAAATAATCTATAAATATCATGGTCCCCACCCGCTTGGAAAACCCCTAACTTAAAGTTTGTGTTAGGCATACTGTATGGCTATTTTTAGTTAGTTAAACTAATCATTTTAATTTTGTATCGCGGTCGAGTTTCTTTAATTACTTTTGTTTCATGTAATAATACCCCTAAATACCTATGTAGAAAATGAATTTATTTTATCTTATATATAATACAGCCATTGAGTAATATGTACTAACGTTAGTACATAAAACAGCTGCTATTTGTACACACTTCAATATAATATGCAATTCGGCAAACTGGTAATAAACTCCAAGACTTTTTATTTTAAAAAATGTGAAAGTGAAGTGAAATCTGTCCCTGTATTGTGTCCGTAATCTAGCAGCTGGTACCATGACCAATGACTGTCTAGAGACTTTCAACTAAATTTGTAGTTATTTGAATAAGCAATTGAGTCGAGCTGTGCGTAGATTTTAACAATTATCACAAAATACCTAAGTTGACGTCCGCGTCGGTTGAATGAAACTTACTTGGTAACATAATCGCTTCCGTACTTCATCAGGGACCTGATAGCAGTGGGCGCGGTGTAGAACTGAGACACCTTGTACTTGTTGATGACTTCCCAGTAGCGGTCCGGGTCCGGGAAGAAGGGGGTACCTTCGAACTGAAGCCAACGAGTTAATGGACAACCTTCATGGACGAGACGACACTTGGATTATAACTTAGACTCGACGAGAGTATAACTTAGACTAAGGCTTAAACTAATAAAAGTATTTATACCTTATTAGATGTTAAGGCGCGTTTTCACTTGACAGATAAGTTTTTTCAGGTAGATATTGTACAATGTATTGTGATTGGTACCTACGAATGTTCTTATTTAGTATCTAGTCGAGTTTGTCTTTGTTTAACTATGCTGCAGTGTAAACGCACCTTGTCAACCTTCAAGCATAAAGCTATTTATGACAATATAATATCCGCTAGGAGTTAAGGGCCCACTTACCTTTAATCTGTAAAAAAACAAATGAACAATGAGTTATGTAAAAGCTTTTCTTCACTCCCTTCAGTGATACCTTTGGCGAGCAGTGGGACATTACAGGCCAATACTCTACTTAACTTTTAAACCCTGTAAAAATTCACTCTCAGTTGCGTTTTTAATAATACTTTGTAATCGATACTAAGTACTCGTAGTTATGATATTCAAAATTTCTGGGTTTATCCTCGTATGTGATCGATCAACGTAGTTTATTGAATTGGGAAATTATCATTATTTTTTGCACCAACTTAAATGAAAATCAAAGAATTTGAATAACACTTTGAATGTAAAACTTGTAAAGATAATCAACCGAACAAAATGCGAAAATAATCATGAATATGTCTGTCTTTGGGGTACAACAACAGCTAATGTTTATAGGTATGCGGGATATTTAATAAACTATGTAAAAGTCATTTTTAATCTATACTAATATTATAAAGCGACAGAGTTTGTTTGTTGTCTGTTTGAACGCGCTAATCTCAGGAACTACGGGTCCGATTTGAAAAATCTTTTTACTTTTAACGCGGGTAAAGCCGTAGAGCGCTGCTAGTAAACTAAAAAGTTGTAAGCCATTGTTTTGCATTTTCACCTATACATACTCTTTCTTCTATCTTTGGTAAGTAGTCTAAGTAGGTATCTAACCCTTAAACATGTAATACTGATTCGTGACTTTGTTTGGGTACCGTAATATTTCAACAAATAACCTTTTTTTAAAAATCAATTTAGTATTTTAAAGACGCATCTAAATTTACCGACAGCTGTATTTGATTCTAAGTATCATTGATAACTTTGTACAGCTGTTTTATGTTCATAAAAGTACATAAAGTTCGTTGTGGAGAAATAAAGTACCGGTGTAAAAACACTACCTATCATTTCCTATCAAACAGAAGCTATATTAGTAGGTAGACAAAAGTGGTTTCATTTAGCGACAATTTAGATCTAAAGGGGTAATTACATTACCATTATGTAGTACCAAGAACTTAAGTACATTTCTGACCTTCAAAGTCAAGTTGGGTCGATTGCCATTTGCTAATGAATAGTGGATGAACATCGAAGGTGAAGGGTTATGTTTACGAAGTCGTCGATACCAATCAGAAGCGACAAGTCAAAAGTGCAGATAAATGATAAAGTTGCAATGTTGTTCGGCTCAAATGTAAATCAGTGCTCGGTGAATTGTTAACCAAAACATAATGTAATTCCCGTTGCCGTTCAAGTGTTAAGATGCCGACGATGTGCCTAATGTAGAACAAAGGTGCTTCTACAGATGTAGTGCGGCGGGTGTGCCTCTCACCAGAGTGCATCATGATGGCTTTAAACAATCTAGATGAGAATATAAAATGTGCAATTAGTAGATGAGGTCGGTGAGTGGTGGTCCAGCGGGTCCAGGGCTCACCAGCACGGAGGTGGCCGCATTGGCGAGCGGCGCGTACACCACGTACGTGTGGCCCGTGATCCAGCCCACGTCGGCCGTGCACCAGTACACGTCGCGGTCTCGGTAGTCGAACACGTAGCGGAAGGTGGACGCGGCGTACAGCAGGTACCCGCCCACAGTGTGCACCACGCCCTTCGGCTTTCCCGTCGACCCACTACACAGGCAACAACGTATCAATACCCCGGCCTCCCCAAAATACACACACAAACTACGCACAACATCGATAGCATCAAAGACACTGGAAAGTTTGATCCAGGTCTTTCGTGCCACTACTACCTGGTGTACAGCATGAACAGCGGGTCCTCAGCGCTCATCCAGGCGGGCGAGCAGATCGTGGACTGGTCCTCCATCAGGTCATGCCACCAGATGTCGTACTCCTCGTTCCACATGTACTGCAATAGCATACGGACTTTATTAACAGTTGGGTGGACAGAAGTAGATATATATAGAAGATGATGGAAAGATAATACCACGGCAACGTCGTCGGGCGGTTGCACGGAAGCGGGGGTGACGCGCGTGATGTGGGACACACAGATGCAGAGGTTGACGGAGTGGTTGTACTGGGCCCTTGCAATGCCAATAGCCTCGTCCACCGTGTTCTTCAGCTGCAGGTGCTTCTCCCCGCGCCACGCGCCGTCCGCGGTCACTACCAGCTTGGCTTTGCTGTCGGCGAGGCGCTCCGCGAGGGAGTCGGCGGAGAACCCTGCGAACTAGAATTGAGATGTAATCATCAGAATAAAGACGTGCAGTAAGCGCTTTCAGTCTTTCATGCTGTAATCAACAGGCACAATGACGTAGTTGCATCTGTTTTAAACAGATTGCTTTATTTAACTAAATCAAGCCTGTTCGCGTGCCCAATTAACAAAGGGAGCATCTTATTACCACGACAGTGTGCACGGCTCCAATCCTAGCGCAGGACAGCATGCAGATGACGGTCTCGAGGATCATGGGCATGTAGACGCCTACGCGGTCGCCGCGCCCGATGCCGCAGTCCCGCAGTCCGTTCCCAAACTGGCACACCTGATCCAGCAGCTTGCGGTATGTCACGCGGCTGTAGTCATCCGGCTGGTTCCCTTCCCTGGATAAATGGTTTTTGATTAAATCATGCGATAAGTTGCGTAAATTTCCTGAAATTATTTAGGTCCCGTTGTTGTTAAACTTCTAACAGCCCTTATTAATGCTTGCTTCTTCTTCTTCGAAGAAGTGTACTCAGCTGCGAATAAAATCGGTTAAGTGCGAGTTAGCTAGAGTGCTTCTCGCGTGAAAAATATCCTCAATAAATTTGTGAATTTTTTTCGGCTTGTAAAGAACGTTTTCTATAGCATACATACAGCCTCGTTTCGTGTAAATAAATGATGTTTAACCGGTAATATAATGTATTGATTATTAATAAAAAAAACTTGAGAGGTGTCAAGGGACACCCCGATGGAACGAAGTTTATTTATTATCAACAAAAATAATCGTCGCGATACCACACTGTTCAATGCGAAATAGAAAGACGAAACGAAAATATTTGGCTTGCTATCTATATGAGAGAGAGAGAGACAGACAGAGAAACATGCGCACGCCGCACGGCTTACAATAGCTTACTATAGCAAAAAGTGTCGGCCACCCATCACATTCATGATCGCGACAACCGTTGTTTAACATTCAATATCTACGGCCACCCATCACAATCATGATCACGACAACCGTTGCTTAACATTCAATATCGACGGCCACCCATCACAATCATGATCACGACAACCGTTGCTTAACATTCACTATCGACGGCCACCCATCACAATCATGATCACGACAACCGTTGCTTAACATTCACTATCGACGGCCACCCATCACAATCATGATCACGACAACCGTTGCTTAACATTCACTATCGACGGCCACCCATCACAATCATGATCACGACAACCGTTGCTTAACATTCAATATCGACGGCCACCCATCACAATCATGATCACGACAACCGTTGCTTAACATTCACTATCGACGGCCACCCATCACAATCATGATCACGACAACCGTTGCTTAACATTCAATATCGACGGCCACCCATTACATTTATAATCGCGACAACCGTTGCTTAACATTCACTATCGACGGCCACCCATCACATTCATGATCACGACAATCGTTGCTTAACATTCACTATCGACGGCCACCCATCACAATCATGATCACGACAACCGTTGCTTAACATTCAATATCGACGGCCACCCATCACAATCATGATCACGACAACCGTTGCTTAACATTCAATATCGACGGCCACCCATCACAATCATGATCACGACAACCGTTGCTTAACATTCACTATCGACGGCCACCCATCACAATCATGATCACGACAACCGTTGCTTAACATTCAATATCGACGGCCACCCATTACATTTATAATCGCGACAACCGTTGCTTAACATTCACTATCGACGGCCACCCATCACATTCATGATCACGACAATCGTTGCTTAACATTCACTATCGACGGCCACCCATCACAATCATGATCACGACAACCGTTGCTTAACATTCAATATCGACGACCACCCATCACATTTATAATCGCGACGAAACGAAAATATCTGGGTTGCTTTCTATAAGAGAGAGAGAGACAGACAGACAGAGAAACATGTGCACGCCAGAGAACGAACGTTAACTTATCTATTTACAATCGAAAAATGTGTATACGGAACAGTACGAAATAGTTAGCGTTAAGTGTTAATATTGAGTTGTGAAGTGTAATGTAATTAGTCACCGATGTCTATTTATAGCCGCGGATCTTTGAAACGGATGTGATACAAACTACTCAATGAACTGGCAATGATCTGTCTGCGGATAGTTGCTTTAAGAATGTTGCTACTTATTAATGTAGTATGGCCAAGGCTAAGGAAAGAACCGCCAAATACTCAAACGCTATTCAAACCATTCAAGTATGGAAAATACTCGTACTTGACAAGGCTTTTTGAAATTGAGTTTCAAAAATCGACTGGTGTTTAACAAGTTTAACATTAAACTTACAAATGTATCAATTAGCTTTATTTATGGTGGATAGATACTACCATTTTTCCAAGAGAAGGAATAGTTAACAGAAGTATGAACTGTTCAGAACTATTTGCTGTCAGGCTGTAGCCAATCAGAGACGTCGCGCCGCAATCACAGACGCGCAGCTTTATTGAAAACTAGCTGTGCCCTGCGGTTTCACCCGCAGCGCCTCCGTTCCCGTGGGAATTTTGAGATTTTTATTCCCTATAAACCTCACGGAGCCCGAGACCTTTCCAACGAATGCAAAACCGTGGAAATCGGTCCAGCCATTCACGCGTGATGCCTTGACCAAGGAAAACGGGTTTCATTTTTATATATATAGATTAAGATACATAAAGTAAGATACATTAAACCATTGAAATATATAATAAACAAGGCAGACTCATAAGCTAGTGTAATTGCACGAAAGATATCATGATCTCTTTATCTGATACCAGATTTTATTTGCTTCTTTTAGATGTAATTTTTTGGGGGAACAGTTTAAATGAAGGAAGATTTCTTTCATTGATTAAACTACATTTGCAAATATAAATCAGTTTGTTACATAGCGTCTCGTATGTATGTACAAGTAGATAATTCATGTAGCTATCTACCGTCAAACCGGAGTGAAATCGATAACGCACAGACTCGGAGAGGTCTGTTAAACGCATGTGCAATATAATTCATTTCATCGATCTAAGTTCCCGGCAGTCTGGTTATTATGTGGGGGGGGGGGAGGTAAATATTGATACGGAAATAATGATCCCATGGGAAAAACTATCTTTTTAAGAATTATTTCAATTAAATAAATACTTTTAGCTCTAATTATTAGTACGTATGTGGTACCTAACATTGTTTTGCATGTACAACAAACATACATACATACATACATACATCTTCACAAACTTTCGCATTTTAAATATTAGTAGGATTAGAAAGTTAACAACATATTATATTATGTATCTTCACAATTGTTTTCCCAATTCCTACTTCAAAATCCTGCATCTGTCACTAATGAGTAATATGTCATAATATGTCATAAGTCACATTCGAATATCAAGTAAAAAATAATTGTTTGACTACTAATCGAAGTAATAATCTGCAGTAATGTCAAATAGTTAGCTGTAAGTAGAATACTTGTGCTAACAAGGTTATCGGCAAGTACTAGGTAGCCTAGATCATAGTGTGGCCTAGCTCAATGTCAACAATAAATTATTAGTGTGGTTCATTTTATATTTTCCCGCTTCGTCGCCATTTTGCTAGAGTCGATATCAACAGACTTGGCACTCGGTATCGATATCGGTATCTGTACTACGAGTGTTTTAAATGAATGTATAAGTGGGTTCATTAATGAATGTCAAAAATATTGAATGAATGAATGTAATAATGAATGGAAAATGGAAATCGTTTTTTATAAAGGTTGAGTCTCAGTAGTTACTAGTTTTTAATAGATAAGAAGAGCAATAGCATCCACCTCTGTTCTTATCTCGTGAACATTGAGGTATGTTAAACATGTGTCGCGAACGCTAAGATACTAGTGTTAGCTTTGTAGGAATTTGTATTCACTTTTCAATTATACGTGGTCATTGTAAATGTTATAGGTAGTTAGTCGTTACTTGTTGGTTCCGTCAAAGTTATTATTTTGCAAATAAGTAAACTATTGGTGTTACTCTTTGTTACAATTGCATCGGGTACTTATTGTTAATGAAATGATACCAAACACTGCAATGTGTTTGCTCACTTTGTTCATGTCTACTTCGTTTATGCTCCCCCACCGCTATTGCAGTAGGTATGTAACTAGAATGATTTAATTTACAAAACGCTGAGGTCCTAACAATCAAATACCTACCTAGTTGCTACGTGGATAACTAGCGTTGTGTTAATGAAAACTAAATATCGTTACGGAATTATTCATCTTAATAAGGAGAAAGTTCTCGGGTGATGTAATACCTACGCGTCTAATGCCTATCGCTATAATTTTCAGTAATATTTTCGCAGTATAATGAGTAGTAACAACCCGCTGTTCAAATGAAAGCAAGAATATAATGAAACAATTTGGAAGTTTTTGTTACTAAGTGAGCTACGAGCTCATTAGTACAATCAAATTCGCAGTCGCATTGAATTTTCAGACGTAATACCGAGGGCAGGGAGGGGAAGGGTAGCGGTGCACCTCCCGGGCCCAGGCATAGCGGGGAGTCAGTAGCGGGGAAGAGGGGGAAATAAATCTAGATGAAGCACAAATCAATACAGCTAGAATCAGAGCTGGCGCCACCATCAAGCTGGTCCACAAAACGCATGTGCAACAAGTACGACTGCAAGATATTGACCAGCCCCATCCCACCCGATCCACCCCAACCCACACCCAACAAAGAACAAAGCCCTATTGCATAATACATGAACAAATAAAACAAAATGATACTTCGCAACGCGCAAACAATAAAATATAGGTACCTATAAACATATTAGGACATCCTACTTAACAGAGTGCGCCGTAGGGAAATGGACCCTGAAAATCAATACCGGACGCGCCGTCTCTGTCATCGCGGGCTGGACCTGATGGAAGGGATGGAGAGCACTCACCAGTAGAAGGCGATCTTGTCTCCGTGGCCGTTCCTCACGTGGCGGTCCAGCACGTTGAAGCAGATGTTGGTGACGGCGCCCTCCATCCATTTCACGAAAATATTTCCTTTGTTCAGGTCGAAGTTGTAGGACAGGAACTTGCCGGCTTCAAACGGGGTCTGCCAATAGAACTCGCTGGCGATGTCCCTCCAGAATCCCTCCGGGTCCTCGACGGACTTCTTGTGGATCTCCTTGTATCTCTCAAAAGTCGGTAGTCTTGACTTGGATATCACGAAATCCGAGGGGTAGTATATGTTCGCCATGGCGAGGGGTTCCGGAGCGGTAATGTCACGCATTCAGGATAGGTGATCTGTTGTTGCGCGCGGAGCAGCGGCGAGTAGGCGGGTGATCGCGCGCGCCTCCCAAGCGGGTATGCGGCGCGCGCAGCGCCGCGCCGCCGCGCGTGCCCCGCGCGTGCGCCCTGCACCGCCTCGCCACGCTCGATACCATCTCACCTAACCACTTATCTTCCTTCAATATTATTCATTTTTAATTTCTTCCATATTAAAAGAACACCGAAATATGTAGGGCCAACATTTAACCCATCCCTAATTGCCATAACATGACATGTTTTACCTCTTCCCTTATCGTTTCCTACATATATGTATCATAGTTATCTAAGTTAATAAAATAAGTAATAGATACCCGCATTTTTTTCGAAAGCCGTAATATCGTAAATGCTAAGTTGAATTACTTAAACAAACAAATCTACCTATCACTGCTATCATAATAAATAACCTACCGACTTAAACCAAGACGCAATAAGTTGGTACTTTTTACATACTAGGTACTAACCTACCTTATTATAGTTATGGTGTGTGTAAGATTTACCCGTAGGGCACTGTCACCCCATGTTTATATCTGAATGAGTGAACGGAGGGCCCGAGACCGGGGGCCCTCTACATAGGATGTGGGTCAGGGGACCCTCCGCCGGGTCAAGGCCGCCTCGCAACGATTTCCTAAATTCTAACTCCAAACTGTGCGACCTATATTCTTTCCGTTTGTTTCTTTTGTCTGTTATAAGTGGGGTTCACAAAGACGATTGTAGGCCTCCTTTCAAGTGTCACTCGTTAGTACTTATGTCTTTGTTGAGTTCTACCTAGTCATGGACAAAGAGCCGGGAGTTTAAATGGTGTATTGCAGTGCTTTACTGTTATGACATTTTTCATTTCAACGTTTTCTGTTTAACAAAAATCATTAATTTCCAGGCTGTAAAATCTTACCACGGAAAGGCGAAGACTATTGTAAGCGATAAGAAGTTAAACAAACAAATAGGAAACTCCGTAAACATCATACTTAGTTGCGGTCGACTATCACGTGACGTACCTATGATGACGACAATAACCATATTCCAATTGATTACTCTAATAATAGGTTCTCTAAAAACTGACCTCGAAACTTGAGAAAAACTATATTGAACTAGGTATGTACTTCATATTACGTCATACCTTGACCGTGACGTTACTGCGGAGTATCCAAGACCCCGTTTGTGCTCGCCGCTCGAATCCTGGCGACGACCTACTTGGATGAAGGGTCCTTGGTATGTCATTAATATCTCCTTTCATTTAAGGTATTTCCGATTATAGCTCCTTTATGATTAAATTCCTGGAATATTGTATGAATAAAAGTTTACTCATTGTACTGACAGGGATTAATTTCTATATGTTTTTGTACCTGTACCTACTTAGTAAGTACACAAATGTAGGTAAGTATTTAAACTCTCATAAAGGGATACTACTACATATTAGGTATATTATTATCCAATAACACAACGGACTTTCCCCGTCTCATAATAGTAGAAACGTAGAGCTCAATCAAACAAAATAGTAAAGTAATAAGTAAGTATATCTAAGTATCTATCAGGGCATACAACTAAACAAAATTCACATCAAAGTATTAGTCAACAATGTTCAACAGTTCTTAAAAGTGTATCTATTTAGGTATAAGGTTAGCAGCATAGAGCGTCTGAGTGCGTCAGGTCCTCCCGAACACATCTCTTGGCCATGACCAGCCATAGTAACAGCCACGTTTCATCATGAAATGACAAAGTCAAGGTACTTATTGGTGAGTAGTTGTCACGCAGGTAGTAGTACAAAGGTGCACTGAATACTGCAGGGGGACGAGCTTGTATTAAACTAAACCTCGTGCAAGTGGCCAGAACCTACTAATGTCAGATTATTATTCCGCATAAAGGTCTCATGTTGAAGACTTTTAAAAATTAAAGTTATTCAGGAATTGTGTCTCCTTCCGTAGCATGGCGACATTCAGATTGAATAATCTAATATCCTCCGTACGTACCTTCACCCAATTTGACTTGCCCTCAGAGACACGGTCGTAACTGCACGAAATAGAGACTTACGCAGCAAGTGTATGTAACTGGAACGTACACCAAACATCCTAGTACCTATGAAGCCTATTTGGGTGGTGTAAATTCAAAAATACATATTCCCGCTAATTAGTCCAAATAAAATCTACTCTTGCGAATGTTATGTGAACCTCTAGGTACATGGGTAGTTATCCTATCAAGCTGGCCGCATACTGCGTTCATTAACTCTCTTCAATCTAAATAGGTAGGTGCCCAGATTCAATCAATGAACTGCTACGCACTAGAGCGACGCCTGCAGCGCTACAGTTTGATATTGATCCAATTGATATACTTACTTGGAGAAGGCACTTTCCGCTGGATCTAATAAAAAAAATTGCATATTTAGGTAAATACGATTAGTACCTACCGGTTTCGGCCAATAGCAAAAAGACGATCGTTATCAAAAATACTTTTACGTAACTAATTAATTAGTGAGTACATTACACATAACTGTAAATCGAAGGTAACAAGACAATGTATTAAATCAAAGTAGGTGCAGTGAATTTTAAAGTAAGGTCAAGCTAAGGTCAGTACCGGCCATTCACTTTCCTGAAACAAGACCAAGGTAAAGGTCACTGCTTGTCACTTTGCAGATTAGAGACACAATGTGTGATTAGAGCGAGGAACTCACGATTGTCAACCGTGCACAGTACCAGTCATAGTAGGTACTTACGTTTTCTACTGAAATGAGCTACAAATCATTTATTTGTTACCTAGTCTACATAAAATTTATATGTACGCACAGGACCCGATCCAAGGGGTCAATTGCCCCCCCCCCCCCCCGTAACCCTGATTTTCGACCGTTTTCACGTTTCTGGCCGACATCAGTTGCTGAGTTAAGTGCCATTTACATATCTATTAACTGTCATTAACGTGTCACAACCCGATTGTCGTTTGAATAATCTAATGGCTCAGTGTGTCCTGCAGCGAGAGGACAATATAGGTATTTTGAAATATTATATGTATGAAGTGTTAAAAACGGGTTTCCCTCAAAGGAATATCATACCTATTCTTAAATTATCATTTTCTGTCTATTTTACGACGGGGACCAAAACCGTTCTCGTGGTAACAAGTTTGTGGTTAAGTTAGACCATCAAGCACACTGTTTATGGCCAAGAGCAGAATTTTCGTGGTCAAAATATTAATTTTGTGGCCACGAGTACGCCAGTCGGGGTCAGAAAAGCACATGTAGTGACCCCTACAACACGATATGCACACATATGAATGTACTATACTATAATTACCATCAATATTGTATGTAAAACCTCAAACATAATTTAAGTAAACTAGTTATTAAAAAAGTTATTGTCCGGAATAAGTTCGTCCGCCAAAAAATAGAAAATGGTTCAAATAGGATTTTAAATTGTTCTTTACGGGATACATTTTGTTATATTTTTACCCCGATAGGAAATTAATTTCAATAAAATACGTTTTTCATTAATTCTGTTAAAGAATATTAACAAAGACCGGTCGACCCAGGAATCACATTGGCACATACAAACGCTATCCCCTTAAGGTGTAGAATTTCAGTAAGTCCTTTTATATGTATCTATTGATAGGAAGTCATTAATTGTAATTTCATTTATAATCTAACATGTATTTACAGCTGTGTCAATAAAGAGATACTTACAATTAATAAGCATGACTTTTATTTATAGTTCAATTATGTAAAACTGAAATAATTGATTAGTTCAGCTGTGCGATCAATTCGACAACAATAGGAAGTAATTGCCTGATTCTTAGGCTCCCTGGACACAGCCGAGCAATGAACGAGAACTTGGCGAATTTCACATTGTTTATTATGAATATGGGAACTAAGCCAATATTTTTTCTTGGATAAAAGAGGAAAAGCATATCTTTTGATTTTGTACTCGGCCTCATACATAAAGACTTGGAAGCTATAGTCGATTTGAAAAAAAAAATACCATTATCCATTATTATCGTAAGCTCAACGCGCGATAAGAACAAAATTATTTGTTTCGGTCGCGAGATGCCTGAATACGCCCTCCGACGCCACCGTCACCTCGCTACTAGCTAGTACATCTGTTTCACGAGCACTCCGCGCGGCCCGTCGCCGCTACGAGGCCCTAGCTAGACTCTCCCCTGGTCGCGATTCGCGTTCGCCGCGGCGCCGGTAGCTGTGGCATTCTCGATATATTGTCTACCATTTCTTCTCGCCGGTTACCGCTTGCCGCGCTGCAAGACGCGCCGGAATTCGCGCTGTGTCCAGGGAGTTAGTCGGCGAGTGCGGCGGTGGCAGAGTTAGCTACCATAACGCTTGAAACGGGCAATTCACAGGCCGCGCTGTCGCTGTTACCGTGGGACCAAATCATGCTTATGTCGGCGAGCGTACACATTTGTCGACCGCAACGTCACTACGCGCGACATAATCGCTGCAAAAAGTCGCCGTGGGCAAGCGCCGTTTTAGGCGAACGTTGTTGGTCGTAACGATTTCCGTGGGTGCATCCAATAAACCGAGTTTTGTGTTACATGTTATGTCAACCCAAATACCCAGGCCCCAAGTGACCTAAATAATTATGAAAACCTGAATAAAAAATAAAACATAAACGTGCGAATTACGCCATCCGAGTATTTCGGATTCCGGTGCAGAGTTCCCAATCTACTGATGCATGACAAAATACATTATCTTGGTATGTTACATTGAAGCTACCAAAATCAACACATTGGTAATTCAAATTTCAGTATAATCTCAATAAATACTTTAAATGTGGCTGTAAGCAACAAACGCACTTATTAATCAAATTAACAGACATTGAAATGTGAATAGTCTGCAAGATCTATTTTCTAAATGAAAAATTACCATATTTGTTTAGTCATCTTTCTTTAAAAGAAATGCGACTGTGGGACTCAAATCAGACATAATTCACGTGCCGTTCAAATGCGTGTGTGGAGTCTCGCTATATTAACATCTCTACCGCATGCAAGAGATAAAGACAGAGATAAGAGGTGATCTTGATAACCTAGTTTCAGAAGTGTAAAACACCTCGGGTTGGAGTATCATTACGCATCTATTCGAGGAAATTGCACGTATTGCAGTGATTATTGTAATATCACGAGGCACGACATTTTAGACACGAGAGTTGAATATATAGAACTAACTAGCTGTGCCCGCGACTTCGTCCGCGTCTATTTTCACAACGCCGAAATGATCACTATATTTAAACAAGTACTGAATTTTTTTAAACATAATGAGGTATAATTGATGTGGGGTAAAATTTTGCATTTAATCAGTCACCATGTAGCGGGTTATCAATTCGAGATGGTTCGAGACGGATTTCGCATTAGAACTCTTTCAGTTGTCTCTTCGTCTCACGAGATGGCGCTCTCTACACTTTTCTAGCCACAGCAGCGGCCGGCGAAGCGCCAGAAATTAATTATTTTTGATAGAACAGACAGACAAAATATTGTTTTTCGAATAATTAATCATTATTATTAAGCGTTCGATATTTTGATCGTTCGATTTTTGACTGTTCGATACGGGCATAGATAACGCGTCAAAAACATGTCCGAAATTCCTCAAGACCTTCCAAATAATTTAATCTGCCTCATCGTCCATGTCTACGTACATATTACTTACAAAACAAAGTCCTACACCACATCTCTTCTTCTTCGAGATATTGGTTTATTACTTTTTACAATCAGATATAACGGTAATTAAATACTTAATGTCCCATTTCTTCAACTATAACATCTGAAACACGGTCAGCTTTACATAGTAACTAGCGCCATGCGGCAACTTTAGGAACTTATGGGGCTGCGTTCCTGTACACGAATGAAATGAACCCTATTATATTGACTTTTAAGGCTACGTGTATATTCTTAGGTTCCTTGCGATGCTTAAATTCAACCCGTTTTGTACGGACAGGCGTAGCTCAGTGGTAAGAGCGCTCGCTAAGCTCATAGCGAGATGTCCCGGGATCGAAACCCGGCGCCTGTGAATGACTTATATCGTCACCTTTTGTTATTTTTTTTTGTTAATTTTGTTTTGTTAATAGGAGATACTAGAAGATGTAATTTATGCATTTACAAATGCTAGAATTACATCTTCGGGTACCTCACAGATGCATTACATTGCGAAGCTTTTGTAGTTGACCTAGATGGTTGAAACTATTATAGCAAGATTAAGTTATATTATAAGGTAAATGAAACTGGATTTACAATAGGTGAGTTAAAATTATAACAGGCCAAAACGAAGCACCGTATTTCAAAACGAAGTGTCTTTATGTACCTATAACCATAAGTTAGCCTGAGCCTACTGTATAATAAATTTTACCCGCGTTCTGTCCATTCCTGTGGGAATTTCGGGATGAAAAATAGCGTTACTCTTGGATAATTTAGCTTTCTTGTAGATAATGTAGATAATGTAGCTTGGATAAAGAAATAAAAAAAAAACATTTATATTGCTTTTTGAAAACACAAAATTACATAGCTTCTTATAAAATTAAAAATAATAAAAAGCAATTGGAGAAGGCTCAGCTTGTACTGCTCAGAGTATGCTACTCTGGGCAGCGCTGGTTTTCAGCCAGCCCCTTTTCAGTGGGGTCGCGACATGGGGGCCACGTAAAACTAAGTACCTAGCTATTAATATTATTTCAAATTATAACAAGTGGAGCATAACTAACTATCTTTACTCACAGCTGTTCTCAGGATACGTTGTCATTTGTTAGACTAACCACGATACGATTTCTGACCTCCAGAGAACCTTAGGACTTACCTCTACTGCACGTATCAGATCAGTATAACTCCCTCCCTTTAGAATCGCAAGCCTTAGGTCTTGTTTACATTCGGTTCAGATTCACGAGAATTTTGAATAACTGGCATACAGTTTTTTTAAAGTGCGAATTTTTTGTGCAAACTAAGTTAATTAAGTTAAACTAAGTATTGTATTGTGTTGTATGCGAAATTGGTACGAGATAACTTTTTGGTACGAGATATTCTTTATGTATTTCTTCTTTCTATTTTTATGGAAGTTCCATTTGAAAAGTGTTTCTATGAAAATCATTGTCGCCAAACTAACGCAACATTGCCAATACTATGATATGAGGGTTATTACTGGCTAGAAGTACAGATAGTGCAATCCACGAAGACGCGCCCCACTTTTGGTTGAGGGGATTGCGGGTCAGTCGCAGTCGCGAACCGTCAGCGGTTCGATGAACACAAGTAGTAAAATCTATGTTGCGAAAATCCAGACTCGTCACGAAAGTTGCTCCACTTCATTTCAAAACGATGTTGCTAGCCGCAATATCAGTCAAAATTACACTTCGATTATGCTCATTTTAAATGAAGCATTTGATCGAGTAAATAAAGATGTCTGGTTCAATACTTGTCAGCACGTGGAAAAAATAGAAGACGAATACATGAGACACTGTGATGTTGATTTTAGTTTTATTATAAATGTCGGCGAAACATCAGATTCTGAATCAGATATTTCTGAAACGAGTGATTAACGATTTTCATTTCTTAATAAATTTCAATAAAATTCACGGATGTCTATAATTACCCCCTATTATAAAAATGGTAATATTATCGTATATTAACTAATATTAATTCGGTCTTATTGGAGATCCATAGGGGAGGCCTATGTCCAGCAGTGGACGTCATATGGCTGATGGATGGATGGATGGTTTAACTAATAATCACATAAAATATCCACACCTAAAAATAAAATAACCCTTTCCTTGTAGTCGGGTAAAAAATATAAAATTGAAGTAGAGCATCTTTTACTTTGACTATGACGCTCTCTCCTGATTAGTCTATTCATTGTAGTGTGCATGTGCACACATAGGTAATTAGTGTGCACCGATAACACTCAACATTGACAGAAGCTTGCACACATATAGATACTGTAAACGGTTAGGAGGAATAGTGGGGCGCGTCTTCGTGGATTGCACTATCTGTATTAATAAAAGCCCCTGTAATATTTTTCTCAAATAACTTCAATGTACAGACGGCGGTTTTTTCATTTTTATTATAATACTAGCTTTTGCCCGTGGCTTCGTTCGCGTGGAATTTAGTATGCCACAATAAGTTTCGTGATAGATCTTTTAAAATATTTTTTTCTTTTCAAATGATATGGGTTTTGTCACTGTTGAGCTTCACGATTATGGTCCATAACAGTAGTGAGATTTCACCGGTAGTTACTGCCTCACGGAAAAAAAATTGTATCAAAAATTAAGTAGGTATTTAAAATAAAATATTTTTTTTATCAAAATTAAGTATTTAAAAAAGTAATAGTTTTGCATTTCAAAAACTCTTTATTTCATGACTGCTTGGGACAAGTACTTAAAAGATGTATAGTCGGATTTGTTAATAACGCTGCATTCAATGGAAATCAAATCAAATCAAATCATTTATTTGCGCAAATAGTTGTTACATCTAATATGCAGGCGGCTTTTGTCTGTTAGCTTTCGATCTTACATCTGACTTATCAGCTAATTCTTCTACTCATTGGAATCTTATAAAACATGGTAGTGTGAGACTCGAAGTTCGGTTTGAAACTACTCTTGTACAAACAATAAATTGTATTGTGAATGCTGAGTTTGATAATGTCATAGAAATTGACAGAAATCGTAGTGCAAACGTGGATTACAGTAGCTAAGAAATTCATTGTATTCGTTTTAAGTCATAATATAATAAAATAAAATTATCATACTCATACTTACCTTGTATTATTTATGTATCTACCTCGCCCCGCCCAACTTGAAATAGCTATTAGGTATTCCTAAAATTGGTCATTCCCATGTAAGTTGTGTAATAAACGACACGTGTTTAAGAATCCTGCATTATGAATACTTTGGAAATACAACAAAATTTAGGAAAAATTCATGGACTTTTAACCTTTTGAGCGCCAATGTCGGCTATAGCCGACATACAACTCCGAGCCCTCCACGCCAATGTCGGCTATAGCCGACAAGAATTGTTATTATTATTTAACCATATATTTGCTTAATAAAAGAGTATTTGTTTATCATATCTTATTTATTGAAGTCACAACGATATAACAATTTATTTTTAACTCAAACCTATCCATAAAAATAAATTGTATGGAAGATTTTTATACCAAAAAAGATGACAAAAAATACGTGCGAAATGCCATGCCTCCTGCGCCATTGTCGGCAAATGCCGACCGCTAGTGTTGTGCCAAATTTTTATATAATAAACAACCTGTATGCTAATGTTGAGAGTAAATACATATACAATTTTAGTATTATTTCATTGCACAAATAGCATATAATATTTCTGATACAATAAATAACATTATCGGTGCCCCCTGAGTGAAAAATTATTAAACTTTTTTACCACCCCTCCATACAATCGATACAATCTACTGTGCCGTGTGCCCATCCTTATTCTATTATCTTTTATGACTGTCCTCTACGCCACGGTCGGCATTAGACGACGCACTCTGACGTCATCTGCGTACGAGTTACACATCTAGTGATGTCCGTTGTAAGTTTGTTATCGTGCTCTAAGTTATTAAATTACATAATCCACTTAAGTGACTTACCTCTTAGTTTTCTTTTCTGAATTTTTTTGCGTCTCCATTATTCTACTCGTCTCTCTTCTGTTTCAGTCAACTTGATCGAATGATTTTGTTTTAGTGTGTATAGAGAAGGGGTAAATTAAGCATTTATTTTTCAATAATGGAATGGGTGTTACTCATCCTTATTTATCAGAGTTATTAATTATGTAAGTCGTTTATTACACATTTTACTTTTGTCATTAAACATAATGAATACCTATTTGCCCTCTACGAAATGAATACAATATGTGGGTACCTATCTACTTTGATGTACCCGCCTTTTGGCAAACAAATATTATGTTATGTCTTTCCCACGGTGTTAAAATATAATATTATAATACATTTAAAAATATCGTTTTTTTACGACAGCACGTGTTGTACAGTTTTATGATTTACTATTGCACTCGTATATTCCATGAAAAGTTGGGAACAAAGAAGTAACAAAAACAAAAGATTTATGATACAGTTTTGGGAATAACGGCTTTTACTAAAGAACTCCTTAGAATAGGACCATCGCGTTAAAACATCTCATTGTAAATAAAATAAGTAATTTTATTCAATATAATAAATAATGCTAAAATAAAAGGTAGGTATTACTCGATAAATGTAAATTATAATCTAAACGCGCGCGTCCCATCTCTAATAAATAGCGTGCACATAATGAATTCACCGACTGACCACGCCAATGTCGGCTGGGGCCGACAACATCTATTGACTAGTGCTGGGGTAAAGTTACTATGATATTTTTATTTGATTACTTATCTTCAAGCGACTTTGATGTATTAGTATTTGCTAAAATTACGAGCTTTGGTAAAATTACTAAATTACTAGTGTGTGGTTAAAAAAAACTTCAATAACAATATGTTTGTATACATTTACGCACTTTATTTAATCATTATTTAACCGGAAAAACACGTTTTCGACATGCTTTTCCCATCCTTATATTTTTTTAGGTATTTATCTCTGATTTTTGGGGCTGGCGTGGAGGGCATGATTTGTGTTTTATTACTTGGCGCTCAAAAGGTTAAGAACACACGTTTATGCAGCAAATGAATTACCTTTCCATATCGAAACTCCAATGTACCTTATAAGCAATCTGGATCCTAATACAAAACCAGGATCGCATTGGGTAGCCATTCACGTAGACGAACACGGTATTGGTGAATATTTTGATTCGTATGGTCGATCACCAAGTGGTTTTCATCGTATGTTCTTAAAAAGGAATTCAAGACAGTGGTATTATAATAGTAAAATAATACAGAATGATTGGAGTAACGTGTGTGGACAATATTGTGTGGTGTATGTTTATCACAAATTCTATGGAAAAACTATGACAGATTACCTAGACTTGTTTAGTTGTGATACAGTGTACAATGATGTATTGGTTTATAATATGTTCAAAGCAGTCATGAAATGAAGAGTTTTTGAAATGCAAAACCATTTGTTTTTATTTTTGTAGTATTTATACCTCGCTTTAGTCTGCTTTCATAATTACTTTTTTTTAAATAAGTACATAATTTTGATAAAAAAAAATTATGTTTAATTTTTTTTATTTTATTTTAAATGTACTTAATTTTTGATATTTTTTTTTCATACATTTTTTTATAAATATTTTCCCTGAGTCAGTACCGGTGAAATCTCACTACTCATAACATAGCCCAACTCTATTCTTCGGTCGTGAAAAACACCGAGTTGGCCATCAATTTTGACAAGCCCGTTGGCACAGTGGCAGTGAGAGCGCTTACTGTGTCGGGGGTTGCGGGTTCGATTCCCGCCCGGAGTCAACAATATGTGCAGACATAGTTGTAGGCGACGATGTCTGTCAATTATATATTCTTATAAAAAGTAATAGTATCAGCGAATTAGATTCCATAACACAAGCTAAAAGCTTACTTTGGATCTAATTAACCGTGTGTGAATTTGTCCGGGTATATTTATTTATTATTTATTTATTTATTAATTTCGAAATGACCGTCAAAGAGTGACTTGTACAACTCTTCAAGAGCTTTCAAATGTCATCAGTTCATGTCCCTGTCGAGCATTAAGATGAGGGTCCATAGCATTGACCATCTCTATTTTTCGGTGGTCAAAAATACCGAGTTAGCCGTCGATTTCGATATAACCGTCAAAGAATGTAGTAGTATCCCACCCAAGGTCCGTTTTTATTTTAGTTATTACTACTTGCGGGCTCGCAGACACGTCACTTGCGGCCCGTAGACCAATCGAAAATTGTAAAACTTCTATATAAAAATATCGTAAAGAAGTAAACACAGTAGGTAGAACCACAATTAGCAACAAACTATCGTTTGGTCACCGACATTATTTGTCTAATAAACACTTCTGCCTCCGCATCGTAGCCACCTCTGCATCGTAGCACACTCCCACCTCCGCATCGTAGACACTCCCACCTCCGCATCGTAGCACACTCCTACCTCCGCATTGTAGCCACTTCCGCGTCGTAGCACACTCCCACCTCCGTATTGTAGCATTCTTCCGGTTCCGCATCATCGATTTAAGTCTATTGAATGATGATTTTTCTAATTGTTACAATACATATACATACTCGTATACCCCTATGTCACAAATGCGGCCGTCTTACTTTATTTGGCTCCTTTGTGGCCCTTGCCTAACAAAAGGCTGCCGACCACTGACTTATATGCTGTTGCGGATTTTCATTTAGAACCATTCAAGACAAACAATCCTACGGTACATCATCTTTGTGTAACTCCAATAGTTAAGGCAGCGTACGCCAAGGTACTCGTAGCTCTTAGAGGGCAGAATTTCTTCCGACTTAATTGACATGTATTGTTATACTCGTATTCCGATCAAAATTAGAGAGGCATGCGAGGGGATTATTTGTTTCTTTATTAAGGCTACATTCAAGATTAATATTTTATAAATTTCTTTTTATCCTAAATTTCCTATGGGAACCGGTAACATGGGGCGAAACCGT
The DNA here is from genome assembly GCA_951394245.1 of Cyclophora punctaria. Lineage (NCBI taxonomy): Eukaryota > Metazoa > Arthropoda > Insecta > Lepidoptera > Geometridae > Cyclophora > Cyclophora punctaria. Next base: position 1,277,787 of record OX596167.1, on the reverse strand, counting down.
GGGACCATGCTCAAAAACAAACCATGCTCTAGTCAAGTAAGATGTTAAGCACGGTAGCGATCAATCTATATGATAACCTACCTACTCCACAGTCTAAAGAATCTACTTCTATTAGGGTAGGTAACTGAAACAAATAAAATACACAAGTTAAAAAATCTAGTATAATTGCAAAAATCCGGCAAATATTAAGAAGTACAAAGTTAATTACGATTCAACTGTACATAAAATAATATCATTATTACAAAATATCAAATCAAGTATAAGCTAATACCTAATTAAAAAACAATGTGCAACTTCCATAGAAGAGGATATTCTGTGGTTTGTTCATTTGGTATGTGACAAGCAGTCCCCTGCGATTTCACTCGGTTCTGGTGCTATAATAGCTAAACTAATTCGGATTTAGAAAAATTAACTTTCACAATTAGCTTATAAATAGTGTTTTCCATAAAGTAATTATAATTTCCAAAATTGTAATAAACCGTAGGGTAGGACACAACGAGTGTATATTGCAAGTGAAGAGATGAAATTACATCATAACTTGTATTTACAAAGTGTTGTCGTGCGTAGGAAGCACGTTAAATTATCGGTCCCGGTTGTTTCTATTGTAAGACCATGTTGGAGGCCCTGAGGCGGTCTAAAAACTCTGACGCGATGGTTGGCCACTAACCTACACGAATTTATTTACTAATGGTGTACACTGAGTTACATTTTATGTAGTTAGCGCCCCGCAGTTTTGCACGCGTTTTGCCCGTTCCCATGCAAATTTCGGGATAAAACATAGCCTAAAGTGTATAAATGTAGCTACGCAACACAAAAACTTTTATTCAAATCGGTCAGGTAGTTCTTGAGATTGGCGCGTTCGAACAAACAAACTCTTCAACTATTATATTATATATTAGTATAGTAAGTATTAGCCTGTTATGTCCCACTGCTGGCCAAAGGCCTCTCAGATATCAGTACAGTAAGGAGGAGCTGTACATATATATATCAGTATATATAAAATATATTAATTCAATGATATTATTGAAGACAACAAAGTAACTACAAGTGAGTGAGATGAATAATTTATTAGCAGAGATAACAGCACATTGAATATGATTGGTACATTTACACTGGAAGATTTTGGCTTTGCGATGTTTAACTGAATGTAAAATATGAATGTTTTAGCATAATCTATACTGATGTAACAGCTGCACTTTGTTTTTCTTCACGTGCATTTTCTCATGGAACAACCTTCGGATGATTTATCTCTATACATAAAAATCAATGCACCTTTTCGTTGTAATTTTAAAATTCAAGAATGGGCTCACCTATCCAAACCAAATGTTTAGGCTTTGTTCGGACTATTTAGTAGATGGTTTATGTGAAGTTTGCACAAAATCGGTCGAGCGGTACTTAAATTCCCACGGGATCGGGCACAATGCGGGTTAAACCGCGGGGCGCAGCTAGTTTGTTTATATAGATGGGAGCATAAATATGAAGAAAGTCAGAAATATGCTACTTTTAGAGTGAGGCTCTTTTGGTGCGTTGCGTTGCGTTGTCGCAACGAATATACATTGGATACACCAGCTGCGACTTTGCCAATTGTTTTTCATGTGACCATTAGCCCGTATCGTCCCACTGTTGGGCAAAGGCCAATGCCCGCCACTCTTCAAGATTTAGGCCACTGATTGCCAGTCTCTCTTAGGCGTCCAGTTAGTCCCGTGATGGTTTTTCATGTTATAAAATATATAATCTTCCAATGTTATATACATATAATAAACCAATGTAGTATGTAATGTAATCCATATGTGTTATAAGTATATATAAACTTATCGGATTTAATGCGAACGAAATCACGGGGAACGGCTAGTAAAAACCTTGTTAATATATCTATAATTCATGTATGGAAAGCAGTGTACGTATTTTATTATTTATTATACCTATTGATGTAAGTTGATTTTGATATTTTAAGAGTCAGTTATTTATTTATGTAATAATGCTATAAAGTATTGTATTGTTAAGTAAATTACATTTATGTTACACATTGTTTTATTTACAGTGACATCTTATTCAAAACATAACATTCAATGAAAGTTTAATACAAAACTGATAATGATGGTATTTCGGAATTTCTTGGTAAACTAAGAAAATGAAGCGCAAATAGCGAATAAGTAGGCCTTTGCTAGTTGTCAGGACGCAGAAGTCAAAAACACATTCTCTTTACAAATTATCATTTAACTGCATCGAGCTGTGACGATTACAATCTATTGGCATTACAAAACAGACATGTTTCTTGAAAATTTAGCTCGAATTTCTTATAAACTAAAAAGTATACCGAACAGAAAGGTAACCTGCGTCGATTACCAGCGCTGACCGGATACGACAAGCGTTGGTACACCAGCGCTGGTTTCCTTCTGCATGCAGTTTACCGCAAGATTATAGAGAATGTTAACGTTTGTATAAGATGCACATTAATTAAAATAATAAAAATATATTATGAATCAAAATGTAGAAGGAAATATAAGAGCCACACTGATCCTGGTAACACTTACATAGCATATCGTTATCACAGATAGAGTATTTACTATCGATTTACAATCATTATAGGGCAACACTTGAACATACCCCTAGATAGAGATGTTTTGTACATCAACTTCGATTTACTTTGCACGAGGCCTTTGCCCTGTAGTGGTACAGTACAGGCTGTTGTAAACTAAGAACTGATTTAATCTATTAATAAAAGTGAAGGCTAAAAACTATTATCATATTTTTGGCTATAATTAATTCATATAGGGTAAAGCCGCGTTCAGAAACAATGTTGGGAACCTGTGCATTGTATAAGCTTTCTCTCTGAATGCGTCCTAAAATGGTTAATTGACAATAATGATTGACCTTTTAAATAAAAATCAATATTTCAAGAATTGCCCAGTTGTTCAAATACACTATTTTTTGTTTTCAACGTTAAATTAATGGTTTATGTACATTACTGTTAGTCTATTATAAACTGGTGTTCATATTTTAAAATATTTCTTATACAAGCACCATACCAACTTAAAAACAATCAAAATATAAGTTATATAATAAAGTTATAATAAATTAAGTACAACATATTGTACAACTAAGAGGATGTGAAACTAAGGTTACGAATGTGGGAGGCGGTTCGGATATTAAACTCTCAAGTAACTATGTATTATAGACAAAATCTAAGTACTTACTGTAAATGCTTTTTTATTTAAAACTATTGATAGAGATATTACTGTTTGCTTAGTCGGTGGACAACCAACTTTTATATACACATTAAAACCTTTTATAGAACATGTAATGGTGTGAATTGTTACATTAGTATGCTACGGCGGATATGATTGGTGGCTAGCAACACCACTGTTACGTTCCTATGCTCATCATCATTATAAATTTAAGAGCAAGGCTCTTGTCGGTGAGTCTGATGCAGACTTCTCCATCTATTCCTATTCAGTGCAAGCTCCTTCACATCTCTATACGATATGACAGAAACTTTTTCGTTAATCGGACTCATGTAACTGATTCTAGGCCTTCCCCAACCTCGATTTCCTTCAACTTTACCTTCCATGATATTATTTATGTATCTGTCATGTCGTATGAGATGTCCTATCATCTTCCATCTCTGTGAAAAACATAGAAACGTAGCATAGCACAGCTCTGGTGGAAGGTTATCCTAATATTCAAATAACCAATGAGTTAAGTCTTACGTCTTATCGTATTGCTATTAATAATGTTAAAAGAGAAAACTGGTTTGATTGTATTTGTAATGTGGAATAACAAATAGGATATTTGTATCCCATAACTCCTTCAGTAACGCGTATAGTACGAGTAAAACATCGGGCAATAACCCATTATATTCAAAAGTACTCTAAAAACGTACATACGTAGGGCTATCAATTAAATTAGTTAATGATTTATTAACTACATATATAAAGTAGTTCGGGCCTATAAGCCTGAACTTTGTATAAATGTTAAAATAACAAGTATTGAATATTTGATCTCGGCACAATGATGAATCTATGGATCTGACGGCCTCAGATGCACAATATCTCTTCTGTCTTTTATCTCTTTTCCTCTTATAGAAATAGAGCAAGAGAGATGTCTTTAGAGAAGAAAATCAAAGGCAAATCCGTTGGCTAAGACTTGGCTTGTATCTTAGTCCTACGGGTATTGTATGTATGAACAATAAATATGTTTAGAGGCCTAATTTAGATAAAAATATTCTAATAATAAAAATAGCCTCATCTTAATAAAAGAGTTACTCATTTTAATAAGAGGAAATCATCATTTTATAGATGATTCTTTTTCCCTCAATAGCTTCTTAATAACTCTAACAGTAAAGTAATATAAGTTAAAAGATATATTAAACTACAAATTATATCTAGGCCCTTGCAGTTAGAATTAAAACTATCGAATCTACTCGTGGAGTAGCATCAGACTGAGTCATGAGTCGGTAGAAAGAGGTTGAAACAACATAACGTAATGTAACGAAACATTGGTTTACAGGATTGTGTTGTGATTGTGTGATGAACCAACGTATGTTCTATAAACCAACTTAACACTTTCAGGACACACTACTTGTAGATTACTTAATTTCTTTAGTGATTTTTAATTATCAAGATTTGTATATATAGCAATGAAGGTGTTAATACGGTTCTAATCTCCCATTTCAATATATTTTATTTGGCGCCTAAAAGTATTTTAACCGTGTAAATGTGAGATAAATCCTCTTTATCATATTACCGTGACATGCTATTATTTACTTAAATCTAAAGTCCTCGAAAAACTAGGCCATAGTATATATCCAGGCACCATTTCTTAGTGGTGCCTTTTGCAGTCTGGTATAAGGTCACAGTCTTTTGTTACATGAAAAGACACACACCGGTATTCAAGTGTCACTCGCACTGACACGCACACTGTTATATTACACGAACACAGTTACTCGCACATTATGATTTTTATCACTGCTGTTATTTGCACACTGTTTTATCACTATTACTTGTCTTGATATTTTAATCACTGATACTCGCACACTCATCCAGAGTAATTCTTACATTGCCAAGCTCTTCACTGTTCCTATTTCTTCGACCTTAAAGCTCGAAGTAGGTAGTCCGTGAATAATTTGACAATTTTCTCCGAATGCTATGTGGCTAACGACATGATTCTCCGGCGGCGCAGCTTCCTCCCGCATCGTTTCCAGAGCATGGCGAGCGTGTAGATGGAGACGATGATGAACAGAAGGGTGATCGCCCGATGTTTTAACGAAGGGGTTGTGTAGTCATCGGGCTGGCCGCGAGAGGGCGCTGCGCCGGCGCCGCGCCACGCCCGCGGCGCTGGCTCGGTGCCTTCCAAGTCTGGGGCTCCTGGAACGTTCAAGTAGTTTGTTGACCTATATCGTTCCACTGATGGGCAATTATTTGAGTCGGTTTATTTGGAGTTATGTTGTACTTTTACCAATATTTATAAGTATACTGACCGATACTCTTGGGGTCGGTCGGCTGGTGGCGTGGCGCCAGCGTGCGAGCGGCGGGGGCTGCGTGCACGGGCTGCGACGGCAGCGGGGTGCGGGAGATGCACGGGGGCGCGGGCCGCGGGCCGGATCCGTCCGCGGCCAGCACGCGCGAGTACACGTGCAGCCGCCCGCCTTCTGCGCGCTTCGGTAACTCTGCAAGTAATTGTTTATAGAAGCGAGGTTGTTAAAAATTATACCAAGAGCGGAGTGTCGTAACCGCGGCCGCGAACAGCCTTTATTTGCGTTTTCGTACCGCCACTCGACCGATCGCTGTAAGCTCAGAGAATTCTGCTCGTGAGTGATTTCATACATTTTGCAGTCGCGTCATGACTCCGCGCACGGAATAGTGACCGCAGGATTACAACGATTGAAACCCCTTGCGGTTTGCATCCGCGACCGGGTGATACATTTACTTATCAGCGACGTGCAAATTCCCTTACAAATATCAATACCCATCAATTTCACGTGAAAATTATTGTTGAAATTCTACTGATCGTTCCAGAAACTAGCGCGGTCGAACAAACTAAAACCAACGCACTTTTACTACTACATTACGATAAACAACAATTGGCGTACGCACCTGAGGGTATAATGTGCACGTCCTTTAGCCTGTGATGCGGCGGCGAGGCGGCGTCCCGTAGCGCCGGCGGCAAGTGTCCCCCCAAAGCGTACTGTAAGGCCGCCAACGCGAGCCAGTGGCAGTTGCGCGCGCCGCCTTCGAGACAGGACGAGTCGCCGTACACTACTACTCGGCCGGCCTGTAAAAAAGTGATTAGCCTGTAATATCGTACGACTGGTCAGAGACCGCTCATCTCATATATTAATGCAATGGGAAAGATTAGACGTAATTACTATGTTACGGTTAGCGTGAAATAAAAACTTAATAATGTCTGTAACACAGATAGTACTCGTATAATGGATAATGAATGATAATATTAGAAATCACTCTATTTAAAAAAATCGCGTCAATATCCTTTGTGTAGTTTTAAAGATCTAAGCATATACTCGTATAGGGACAGACAGCGGAAAGCGACTTTGTTTTATACTAAGTAGCGTTGAAATTTGTATTACCATAACGCATTACATTAACAATAGTTTAGTAATATGAACCTTAGGTATCTTGTCCAGGGTGTCGTTGGCGTAGTCCTTGGTGTCGGCGTCGGTCTGCAGCAGCCCCAGGATCGGCACGTCCACGGTCTGCGCGGCGCTGCCGCTGCTGCTGCCGCTGCCGGCCCCTGGCTTCTCACCTGACATTATCTATCAAGGAAATAATCACTTTTAACTTTTGGAAGCTTAAAACAAACATCAAACGAGGGTTTTATAAGAATTACCACAACCCGAAAGTAAGTTCGAGTGGGCCAGTTGTGTCGGCGGCCAGCCCTGGTGTCGGAGTTTTTAGACCGCCTAAAGACCTCCGACATGGTCTGATGATTTATACAACCGGACCGACCATCTGTTAAATCGATTGACTCTGAAATCATCCTATGAGCAAACTCTTGTCATAAATTCAATGAATTTGACCGACATCAGTTCATAAATAGTAGATAATGTTCACTGGAAATAAGAGCCTTCATTACGTTTTTTTAAGTCGGTTAAAACACAAAGTTAAAGTCTTTTAATAAGAAATCTTTATTTATCAAGGTCGAGGTCAAAAGGGAAGCGTTCCCAGCATTCCGGACCCCTAGAGGGATGCAAGGGTTGAAGGGAACAATACCTGATGTCCCTGATCGGTGAGTTTGGCCGTAATAACTATGCCATGTTCCGGAAAGCTGTGAATATGCGTTCCGCTCGCGTAGTACATCGGATGGCCGCCCAATTTGAAAGCGCCTTCAAACACGCGGTCGCCTAGCGCCACCTGTGGTGTTATAATGTTTAGGGAAATGTTTTTAGGGTGTTAAGTATAGCTTAAGGATGCGTCACAATACATCTGACCAATCATATCGCATTACGAAAAGATTTTGATAATGTCAATACGTTGTTTGACAATGTCAATGCGTTGTTTGACAATGTCAATGCGTTGTTTGACAATGGCAATGCGCTGTGATTGGTAAATCGGGATCCGCACCGCTTCAATCTCAAAGTCAAAATGTGGTTTAGACAGAGCTAAGCTTATTGTGGTAGTTTCGAAACGTAGCGTAGAATAGTTTTCGTAGGGCGTCGCTAATATTAACAGTCCCATTCATAAACACTCTATTAGTATTTGTCTCCTTTGCTCTTTGGAAAATAGCGTATGTCGGAAAGGGACAAACCATTTGATAGCTGAAATGCTGTTCATAAGAGTTTATGAATGAGGCCTATTCTGTTTCAAGACATATCTCTTTACTAGCAGCGCCCCGCGGTTTTACCCGCGTTGTACCCGTTCCCGTAGGAATTTCGGGATGAAAAATAGCCTATAACCTTCCCGTTGAATGTGGCTATCTATTACAAAAAGAATTATTCAAATCGGTTCAGTAGTTTCTGAGATTAGCGCGTTTAAACAAACAAACAAACAAACAAACAAACAAAACAAAACAAAACAAACTCTTCAGCTTTATAATATTAGTACTAGCAGCGCCCCGCGGTTTTACCCGCGTTGTGCCCGTTCCCGTGGGAATTTCGGGATAAAATGTAGCCTATAGCCTTCCTCGATAAATAGACTATCTAACAGTGAAAGAATTATTCAAATCGGTTCAGCAGTTTCTGAGATTAGCGCGTTTAAACAAACAAACAAACAAACAAACAAACAAACAAACAAACAAAACAAACTCTTCAGCTTTATAATATTAGTATAGATAGATGGGGGGAAGCAATATAGGTAACCTTTTGGATTACTTTTCGAGATCGTATTAATGAAAGATCAGTGGTTAATTAGCTCATACCTGATACATGCTGAGTAGATCGTTGAGCGCGGGCACGTTTGAACCCCCCGTTTCGGGTATCCACCTGTAATCAGATTTATATCATGTTAAAGTTTAATAAAAAAATCGGAAATGTCGGATTTCAAATGAAAAACACTGCATCGAAATCGGTCCATTCTTTTAAGAAATGCGTGTTACGGGTACAAGTATAGGAGTTTGTGAGGGTTATTATGGTCAGACCAGACTGTTCCGTAGACCCATTAATACTATTACTCCCGTTGGTTTCATTATCAACGCGAGTGGGATCAACGTGGTGGCGGAAAATAAATAGTTTGTACCGTTCGTCTCATTTCGGTAAAATGTTTCAATGCCTAACTGAAATCCACTATTTTCACTATTTAATCAATGGTCTGGTAAAACCCTTAAATCTCACCAAATAATAATTTAAAAATCTCCAAAAACGGCTAGAACTAAATAACTAAAAAAGCTTTCAAATGACAAAACCGCATCGAAATGGAATAATACTCTATTTTGATCAGCAAATACATTATCGAGTATGTCCCACTAATGTTTATTTATGAGGAATTGCATCGTATCCAAATGCAGATCCTTTCAAAAATATCACAGATAGAATATGACTACTATTGGCACTATAGGCACTATATGGCACGGGCCGAAGGTCGCTTTCCTTCAGAACACAACGTTAGCGTGTTTCAGGAAAATACAATTTTGCGAGTTTCAGACATCTAGCGGCTGCCACCGCGCAACTATACCTAAGGGTAGTTTGCAGTAAGGACTAGTGAAACAGTATCGGTATAATGTTCATCATTATTAATAACATAATTGAGATCGAATTGTACATTGTATAGATACACTAGATTTTTTCCCATTCTTGAACAGCGAGAATCCCTAATATAAGGCCCTAGTATTTTTTTACCCTTGAATCCAAATCGAGAACCATTTAAAGATACAAAGTGCTAAAAACCCTATTAAATCTGTTTACCTGACCTTAGAGCTAACCTTATTGGTGGTTCATAGTTTATCTTGAAGTATTTCTGTCCGTTTCGAGTGCAAGACGCAATTAATTGTACGTCGAACTCGGTAAACGACCACAATCTGTTTATTCATATAATCTTATGTACTTTTGTACATTTTACCACATATATATGTACAACACAAATCATTTTTGAAAATTGGACTTTTAATTCATATCACTCTTACTCAAACCGACCGAGAAACATGTATATATATAAGGCAAAATTGACTGACTGACTTATATATCAACGCACAGCCGAAACTGCTGTACCGAGAAACTTTAATTTTGTATTTTAATGATGTTAGCACTTCTAAAGGGATAAAATGGGGATTGACAGTTTATGTGGAGAAAAGTAAAACTTTCACCTTTTTCACCTATTTCCTTGAAAGTTCGCATAAGTATTCTAAATTACAAATAAGAGAAAACACAAAATTATTACTCATCGAAGTCGGTCTATTTGTAAGAGATACAGCGCCACACCCACACACAAACATCAACCTCAAACTTATAACACCCGTTTTTTGCGAGACGTTTAAACTACGTACCACTGCCTAGTATTCTCGTCGTAAAACTTGACATGTCTCAAGAGCGATGCGTTGTACCAGTCAGCGAACACGACCAGCGAGAGGCCTTCGTCCACCGCCTTCTTGAGGGACGCCATCTCCTCGGGGAAGTACTCGTCTTCAGGGTCCACCAGGAGCAGAGCACCGTACAGAGACGTGTCTATGCACGTGAGGGGTATGCCTGATAGGAAAGTATGTATAGGTGTAAATTAAAGTACTAGCCGCGCTCCGCAATTTTACTAGTGTTGTTCTCGTTCCCGCGGGAATTTCGGGATAAATGTATGCCATGTGTTATTCTGATGTATTACCTATATTACTGTAAAGTTTCATCCAAATCCGTTGAATGGTTTTTGCGTGAAAGAGTAATAAACATACATACATACATCCATCACAAACTTTCGCATTTATAATTAGTAGGCTTTGTGTATGCATACATATGTAGTTGATTAGATACCATAATACAAGCTCAGAGCTTACTCTGGGTCTAATAAATCGTGTGGGAATTTGTCCAGATATATTATTATTATTGTAAGTATATCTGTATGTAGGTATGTGTATAATAAGAATCAATTAGTTTGATTCCATAATGGTGGTTTGGATTGGAGCTAAGGTCTAATTGTTCTTGTGTGAATTTCACCGGGTCTGCGGGGCACACGCCTCTTTTCACACTGAAAATATCACTATAAACTAAATAATTACTAGCTGTGCCCTGCGGTTTCACCCGCATTTATTCAGTCAATGCTTATCGTTTAAACGAACGAATCGTTTACGTTTACGAACGCTTATCGTTTACGAATAACATTTCAAAAACTAAAATCAGCTAAATCGGTCTAGCCGGTCTCTGGTTTTAGCGAGACTAACGAACCACGATTGATTTTAATATTTTATAGACTAGCCGCGCCCCGCGGTTTCACTCGCGTTGTACCCGTTTCCGCGGGAATTTCGCGATAAAAAGTAGCCTATGTTAGGACATATTATATGTTTATCTAGGGTTTTATCTATCCTATCTCAGCCTCTGGACTAACTGTGTACCAAATTTCATTCAAATCGGTTCAGTAGTTTTGGCGTGAAAGCGTAACAGACAGACAGACAGAGTTACGTTCGCATTTATAATATTGGTTAGAAGGTTAGGATAAACATTAAAGCATTCACTCCTGAATCCGCAACGCAACATCCAATGTTCAAATCATTTTTGTTATTTTCCATCTTCTTCAAAAATAAATCACTTCAATAAGACAAGACAAGAAGAACTCACCCATAACCTCCAAATAGAATCCATGTTCTCTCAACCTTCTATACATATCTCTGAAGTTAGTGTGGATGTGGTCGGCGTGCCAGTCCAGGGGGTCGTGCTTGGCGCGGAGGTCGTCCCGGGGGAAGTACCCCCCGGGATACCGGAGACTGTGGAACTGATCCCACAGGAGCCGGCGGGAACGGACCGGGACCGGGATCACACGGGCTCTGGGTAATGAAAACAAGTAAAAAAGTTTTCAAAGTAAACGTATGCAGTCTATATATACATTCATTCAAGCATTCATTGCGCGTAGGTTAGTGGTCACGCCTGGTGTCGGCGTTTTGAGACCAACTAAAGGCCTCCGCCATGGTCTGACGATTGAAACAACCCCGACCGACTGTTTAACGTGCCCTCCGAACCACAGTAGCGCTCAGATAGAAATGCCACTATCGGCCAAACATCCATGCAGTCTATTATTCCCCGATATCCCTAGATTTGATATTGTTACCTGACAGGCAGTGAGAGCGTAGCGTTCTTCGGTATTCGATCCCCGCTGTCGTCATAACTCTCTATCGTGACGTTCACGTGACCCTACAAGCAAACAATATTATAGGAACAGGGGTCAAATAAAACGTATATAGTAATACTAGCCGCGCCCGCGGTGTTACCCACGTTGTATCGGTTCCCGCGGGAATTTCGGGATAAATGTATCCCATGTGTTATTCTGATGTATAACCTATATTACTGTAAAGTTTCATTCAAATCCGTCGAGTAGTTTTTACGTGAAAGGGCAACAAACATACATCCATTATCACAAACTTTCGCATTTACAAGTATAATATTAGTAGGAAGTAAGATTACAAAGAGGTAATGTTTTTAACGTTGTTTGTAAGGGCTAGTCTTCGGAACTATTCATCCTATTTCAAAAATACTTTCGCCGTTAGGTAGATTACACTTTAGGGTCATAGACTATGTATTTTTTTCAAGAGAGATCCGTATTCAACTCACAATAACCCATGGTAGTAAAATATGCCTGAATGAGTTATTAGCGTGAGCTCTACAAACTGTTGATTATACATAAAAATAATGTTTTACATATTTAACGTTCTAATGACTAAATACAAAAAGTCCACCAGAGAGTGAATAAATCACTAAGTTCGTATTTAATGTAGATTTTGCAATGAATTTGAATGTAAAGTTTTAATCTTATTTGCAGATTTTGCTCACTTAACATTGTGATCGCCTTTTAGAGAACACCTTCTGGCGTCTCACATGATAAATTTTAATACACCATTTTCGAGTATGTCCCACTAATGTGGAACACATATACAGTTATTTATGAGGAATTGCATCGTATCCAAATGCAGATCCTTTCAAAAATATCACAGATTCAATATCACTACACTGTTTAGCTAGCTTTATGCTAACCGTAACATTCCCGCGGCAAGGGCCGAAGGTCGCTTTCCTTCAGAACACAACGTTAGCGTGTTTCAGGAAAATACAATTTTGCGACTTGTAGACATCTAGCGGCAGCCACCGCGCAATCGTATAGGGGTAGTTTGGGCGGCGAATTTGAATTTGTTGAAGACACTAGTGAAACAGTTTCGGTATAATGTTCATCTATACTAATATTATAAAGCTGAAGAGTTTGTTTTGTTTGTTTGTTTGTTTGTTTGTTTGTTTAAACGCGCTAATCTCAGAAACTACTGAACCGATTTGAATAATTCTTTCACTGTTAGATAGTCTATTTATCGAGGAAGGCTATAGGCTACATTTTATCCCGAAATTCCCACGGGAACGGGCACAACGCGGGTAAAACCGCGGGGCGCTGCTAGTCATTATTAAAATCATAATTGAGATCGAATTGTACATTGTATACACAGTTTTTTTTCCCATTCTACCCACCTGAACAGAGAGAATCCCTAATATCAGGCCATAGTTTGTTTATTTTTACCCTCAAGAGCTTGAACCAAAATCGAGAATACTAATTATAAGAAAATAAGTTCTTATGACCCTGTTAAAAACTGTTTACCTAACCTTAGTAGCTAACATATTCTTTATGATTCACAAATTAACTTGAAGTATTTCGTTCCTATTCGAGTGCAAAACGCAATTAATTGTACGTCGAACTCGGTAAACGACACAATCGGTTTTTTCAACATACTACACATTTAAAAGAAAATTACTTTTAATTGACGTTATGGCCGAAGAGCCGTGGGCAGGTAACTATAATGTCCCTCTTTGACACTGAAAAAATTAAATATAGAAATCGCCGACCAACATGTTTATCTATCTATCCTACTAATATTATAAATGCGAAATTTAAAGTACAGTGGTTCCTTTTGTAAGTGATGTAAGTGAGAACTATCAAAGGATTTTTGAAAATGGGAGTTTGTGTCGAGAAAACATAAAACTTTTATCTTTTTTCACCTATTACCTTGAAAATACGCACGAGTTTTCTTAATTATACATAAGGAAACACGTGTTTCATGTTTTTTGAATATTTCATATGGAAGTTAAATTGGTAGGTATTTATGAATGTTACATTTTAAATTAGTAATAATGTCCTACTAATACTATGAATGTGAAAGTTTGTGAGGATGCATGTATGGATGTATATATGTTTGTTACTCTTTCACGAAACAATTACTGGACGGATTTGGATGAAACATTATTACATTATCCATCAGAATAAAACATGTTGTCCCGAAATTCCTGAGGGAACGGCTACAACGGGTGACACCGCGGGGCGCGGCTAGTGAGAAAAAAAATTGCTAATAAGTATGCAGCGGTGGCTCGATTGGTGCCTCCTATTGTTCTAATATCGACGAATATTCTAGAATATAAATCTGATCAAGTATGAACACACTTGCCTCGACAAGGCCGTCGAAATCCGCCGCCGCTTCGTCCACGGTGAAGCTGAGGGCGAGCCACCCCGCCCACGGCCAGATGACATCACTGTGCTCCGCTGACACCGACACCATCACGCCGTTGGGCAAGTGCGGGTGCCACGACACGTATTTCTGAAAACAGAGGAATATATGAAATACTACTGAAACTAATTAATCACTACATAGTATAAAACAAAGTCGCTTTCCGCTGTCTGTCTGTGTGTCTCTGTGTATGCTTAGATCTTTAAAACTACGCAACGGATGTTGATGCAGTTTTTTACAGTACTACAGTTAACAGTCAGTATACTCACAACGACTCCCGATACGCCTAGCCCGTTGACTATCGTGATGTTGGTGATGGTCGGCTGCCCGCTGTAGTAGATGGGTTGCGTGCAGTACGGCCACATGTACTGGCACTCAGTCAGGTCGATGTAGTTCGGGCTTAACGTCACCTGAGGCTCGTATTTACGGAGGAACTGCAAAGAAAATGAGAGAATTTCAGTTAGGATTGTTTTCTTTAGAGGTTGGTTACATAGAACACGCAGATGCGGGCGCGGGAGTGTAATAATACATTGAATAAATAATACAATTCTACTTAACATAAAAAAAACGATAGGATAAAACTATCGTATTTATAAAATGTTTGATACTTTGTCACGCAAAACTATAGAACGGATTTGGATAAAACGTTACGGCTATAGTTAATACAGTATAACAAATTAGATAAATTTTATTCCTCTCGCAGGAACGGGGAAAACAGTGAGTTGCTACGAAATTTTTCATTCATTGTCATTCAAGTCACAATGTGTATAAAAAATTGATACAAATGATCATGAAACTGTTCGTACACAAACACATACACAAACAACCAAAAACAACTTCAAATCCCTACCTGATAAGCACTAATAAGGTCTAGTTTCCCGTGTCCCTGCTCGAACATGTTGGGGCCGGGCAGGCGTACCGCGGTGATGCACAGCGCTTGCTTCACCGACGCGGGCGTCAAGTGGTGCCGGGGCACGCCGCTAGCCAGCAGCGCTATAGCGCCAGCCACCACGGGCGACGCTACGGATGTACCTGTATGATATCAAAAAAATCTATATAATACCAGTATCAGTCGGCGACTGAGTGAACAGGATTGAGTACATACCTTAGTACTTTATCATATTCTCATTGATACGTTAGTACCTAGTAGCAGGCTAATTTAACCAGGTTTTAAGTAGTCTGACATTTTCCTGGGTCGACTGTACCTGGCGATCTTATTGTCATATCAAGTTTCTAATAATTGTATGCAAATATCAACTTTATTGAGTCTAGTTAATTACTACGATGTTTTCAATTGTAATAAAACATCCATTACAATAGTTCATTACATCATATTTTTAAGTTTTTTGGTGTTTTCCCCAACAGTTTATCCTGTGCCCAATAAACGCAGTTGTTCTTACCGCTGAGCGAGCGGCAGCCCCCGCTCACGCTGGAGCCCCGGACGCCGCTGCCGTACGTCACGATATCAGGCTTCATGCGACCGTAACCCTAAATACAAAAAGAAAAACAAAAGTATTTTAAGGTGTGTAGATATCTTTTGTTGGAAAGCGTTTAGGGCGGACATTTTCCCAGCAGTGGGGTGATATAGGTAAAGAATTTTAAAAAACACATCTTTTGTCAGTTGTCCTAACTTTTAGCAAAGAATTGACAAGGAAACATATTTTTAGTAGTAATAGAAAAAACGAGCACTAATTTAAACCGAAAAAGTGACACGACATCAGTAATTTAAAGTATTATCACTTTTTAGAAGTTAAATGTTTACTCAAATTAAATGAAATTCCTTCAACGAAATTTTGTTTAAAGTAGTATAATATAAGAAATAATTCATTTAGCGCAATTGATAAGTAAATAATACTATACCCTTCAACGTAAGAAAGAGGTCGAGTGCCTATTGAAATATTATAACTGTCTACACTTCTTTTAATAAAAATGCGGGAACAAACTAACATGCGGCAACTCCCATGTAGTCATGCCCCGGGAGGAGAACTTGGCGATGCGGTCGTCGAAGCCGATGCCGCCCACCCCGATCACGTCCATCTGGTCCGCGGGGTTGTTCAGCGTGCCGTACAGCGGCCCGTCGTTACCGATCGCCGACACCATTATTACCTGAAAGAAGAATGTTAAAATGAGCTACGTATTTTTTACTGACGGTTAAATATATCGCTAGAAATAGACTGACGATTACAACACAGCCTAGATTTGGGACGCAAAACTGATCGCAGAATTGATTAACTTACGATTATACCCATAGCCTATTGTTTAGAGAAATGAGTAAATCATTTACTAACGGCCGGTCCCAATATACGATCTCAATCCATTTTTACCAATCTGCGATTGAAATTTCAATCCATTTGTTACAAAAAGTGTTTCAATAACCAAACTACAGATTGCAATGTCAATCCAATAATGCGATCTATCCGTCGGAGGGCACCAATCCATTTTTAACGGTTTTCGGATCGGCCTCTGTTCAGAAATGACAGTTGTTGGGTTTCAATAACAAATCTTTGGATTTTGACAAATCCTTTTTCGTCTATCTACGATCCATTTTGGCAATCCTTGATAATTGATGGATTAAGCGCAATCTTTCGAAATAAAAACTGTGATTAAAGGCATTTCTTATAGTAATTTTAGATAAAACATCCTAAAATAATAAAAAATGTCTACAACAATAGTTTCTAGTGATAGTGACAGTGATTTGGAAGTCTTGGAACTTCTTTCAGACTGGGATACTGATGAAAACGAAGGTCCATCAGCACCACGACGATATTGTCGTATTAACCATATACAGTGCCTAACGGATGCTGAATTCACATTCAGATTTAGATTAAACAAAGCTGCGGTAGAGCTGCTTCTGTTAGAAATATTACCACATCTTAAAGTCACATCAAAACGGTAAGTAAACAATGGCCAAGCTACTGATAGCTAAAGCTGCAGAGTGTAAAAACATTGCGAGAGGTGTAGGAAAGCATGAACATTAATCAATCATCTTATTATTTACAGAAATAATGGAGTTGCACCGCTTCACCAGCTTCTCTTGACGCTCAGATTTTATGCATTGGGTTCAATGCTGATTTCTGTACCGGATTTTGTAGGAGTGTCAAAATCTTCTGCCAGCAGAATAGTGCAAAATGTTTCTGAAGCTATAGCCATGCTTTACAACTAATATGTTGTAATGCACCTAAATAGTGTAGATAAGTTTTACCAATACGGTCAATTTCCACGTGTACTAGGTGCAATTGACTGCACCCACATACACATACAGTCTCCAAGTAACTCAAGGCTAATAATCAAATCATTTTATTATTTTGGCATAGACTTATGTACTTTTAACATTATTTTTCAGATCAAACTATTGGTGAAGAGTTTAGAAATCGAGTTACTTTTCATTGAATGTCCAAGCTGTCTGTGATGCTGATTTAAAACTGATGAATGATGTGGCTCGGTGGCCTGGCTCTGCACATGATGCTACTATATTTAATAATTCAGTTTTAAGTGTAATTTTTCAGTTATCTAGTTGAGTTTTACGTTAAGTTACTTTTGTTTGTTTAATTTCTAAAATAAAAGATAATTAATATTAGTAACATGTATTATTGTGTGCCCACCCAAACAATAGGTAGTTTATTGAATTCTAAAGTATAAAGTAGTAAGATGTGTAATGTGCATTCTCAAAAATGTGCATAAGCCATGATGGTTATAAATAGACATAATAATTTTATCCCTGATTTTACAACGACTGATGTAAAAAATGTCATGGGAGTTTCTTAATCGAGAAAAGCTTTTACAGATTGTAACTTTCACATTTATTATAAACCTTGCCGATCCAACAGGAACCATCAATTTTCATTGAAATCTGTTCAGAAATAAAACATAAAACTCAATAATAGTTACAACAAAAATTTATTACACAAACAAGTTACAACATAAATTTAATACACAAGAAAGCCACATAAAACATTTAGAATATCTTGCTGGGGTTTATGCACCGCACTTTCCATGGTAATTAATTATTTTAGGTAGGTAGTTTTCTTTTCGATTTTAAACAAATAACTTGAAAATAAAAAATGACATGACTGACACTGATACGTCTGTCAAACAGTTCAGATTACGTTCCGTTCTTAGCATATTGGGATCGAGCGTATCTCTCGGTTTTGCGCTGGTGACTACATTTAATTTGAAATTTGTCAAAAGTCGTATTAGTTTTGTGTATAAAACGTATATTTTTTTATAATTGTTGTAAAAATGACTACGTCAAAGCCCAAAAGTTAGCATAACGATCTAAATTATTTATTATGCCTATAGCGCATTAAACATGAAGACTGCTTAAAATGGAACGTACGGGAGGGAAGGATCAACCGCCAATCCAATCTGAAAATCGATTGACGTTTGCTATCCGTTGTTATTGGGATGTAGATTCAGACCGATCGGAAGATCGCATTCTATCTTGGATTGAGCCGATCTCCCGATAGAAGATTCGATATTGGGATCCGCCGTAAGTGTCAAAATTGAGTTTTAAATAACTGATGATTATCTTCTTTTTACTTTTTGTTAAACTTAAGAGCTGGGCTTTTGTCAATGGAGTCTTTTTCATTTGAACCGTTCGTACGATACGACATTTGCTCTTTCTTTTGGCCTTCCACTTCCTCTCTTTTCCCATTATTCCTCTCTTTCCCATCTGACGATTATAACACTGCCTATTTTTTGAGGCAAAACTGATCAAAGAGAATTGTCTATCTGACGACGTATCTCACCTTATTGGCGCTGAGCTCCCACACCTTGTCGACGAACGGATGGTCCATGAAGTCGGGCCCGCCGATGCTGAGGTTCAAGACGTCGATCTTACGCATTATGGCGTAGTTGAACGCGTCTAGAAACCAGGACGTATACGATACCTAGAATTGACACGTTAAGGATTTTTTGAGTAAACGGTAGATTTAATGTGATGTAATATTAATCTTCAGATTGAAGAAAACTTGCTTATAAGATTTTCATAATATAGTAAGTTCTTTACTCCCATAGATTTATGTTTCTGTTGGGATAAGCTTCCAGAATAGATCGTTCAACTCGTGTTTGACAACACAAAATGTAACAGTAACATACATAGACACACGCGTACATTTACAACAAAATTACGTCTCAATTTGGTTAGTTACACACTCTTGACTATATATTTGATTCGAAGTTCTAAATCTCACTTTATCGACTACTACAGTCAAATAAAAATCAAACACACCTGATTATCAGTAAACACGCGGAATATATGGAGGTCGGCGTCCGGGGCGAACCCTAAGCAATCAGACTTGGACGCTATAACGCCCGCCACGAACGTGCCGTGTCCCAGCGCGTCGTCCAACGTATTCTCGCCCGTCCAATCGGTGCGCTCCCGCACGCGCCCGAAATGCGGGTGGTTCCGTGCCAGACCCGTGTCGAACACGGCCACTTTGACGCCTTCACCTGCAGGTTATAGGGTTAAGTTAGTGCGGATTGGAAGGTTGAGAAGGGATTTATATCATGTTTTAATGATGGCATGTGTCATGTTTTAATCTTGACATTTCATGGCAGCGCCTTAAGTGCCCTTTTTAACAAAAGGTACATTGACGCCAAAGGCTTAACGATCGCTAAATATATCGGTACAATTAGTAGGTTTAGGTATAACACTTGACACGCTACTAATGGACGATTATACAGTGCCGGTGTTAGAGTATACTATTTAGTATATTTAAACTTCATGATACAAGCACAATCCGACATCATGATAAAAAAATTCCTTCGCAAGCTGTAGGTAGGGTTTAATACTCTTTAAAGTTGGAGCCACCTAGCGCCGTGGTAATACAGTTAAAACACTAGGACCGACAATTGAACTTGCCTTCCGAACAAAGATAACACTCAGGTAGAAATGGCAGTATCGGTTACCCATCTTAGTAATTTTCGGACTGCATGTTGCTTAACAATCGGTATAAGTTAACATCGATAGACTAAATACGCAGTGTTCTTAGTAATACGGAGGCCGAAGCTTACAGGTAAAATGTGTTCAATTCGCATAATATATTAATGAAATGACGTAATTTAAATTATTAACTCAAAGTGCTATATATCATCTCCGGAATTTGATTACCGTGTTTACTCTTTCGCCAGAAGGATGACATCAGCTGTTACAATAATAGCTGTCGTTCAGACAACAGACATGACTCACTTAAACTACGACGGTATTTATATTCTTCTAGTCGAGCGAAAACATGGTTCCTACATTTCAAACAGCTCGGGAACTTGAGATTACCAACCCGCATTTGGCAAGTGTGTTATATCTTCAGTGAGATGAGAGGTCTTTGCCCATGACATTACAGGCTAACATTTTTAAGCTATCTATTGCATAGCTTCTATCGCGGGCCTTGAGCGCGGGGACCGAATCCAGAAATTCCGTAACGAAAAACCTCACGCTGCAAAACCTCACGCTCCTCAAACATTGCCTACGTATAAGCCCAGAACACAACGTTAGCGCGATGCAGACATTCAGCACTCTAACGCCATCTAGTGATACAAAAAATAACTATGCAATAGCTTTACCGCGGCAGTCCCCGAGTGCCACACGTCTTTTTTTTAGAGTGACTCTGTCATAAACAACAAGCAGCGCCTCCGTTTCAACCACAGCGAAAACGGGAAATTCTGGATAAAAAGTAGCCAGAGTCCATTGTCCAGGCGTAATCTTTCCCTTTGTAAAATCAAAATCGGTTCTGTGGTTTAGTGGCAGCACATTCTCGCATTTTTGGCAAACGCGACGCAAAATCAGTGCAGTCAGTTTTACTTATCAACAGTCATACTTAATACTAAATTAAAATTAACCAATCGCATTTGCAAGCCTACAGAAAACTGATTCATAGAACTTCGCAGTTTGGCTAAAAAAGTGGCATGTGATGATTCTTTTTTTAAATCGCGCAAGCAATTAATATTTTTTGATGTTATGTCGTGTTTATCTCACTGAACTTATATCTTCGGTGAGATGAGACGCCTTGCCCATCAGTGGGACATTATAGGGTAATAAAATGTTTGTATCATGATTTATTGATAGGCGCTGCCCGCAACCGCACGCAGTACACGAACCGCGTGTTAACGAACCGCTTGCGGTTGCGGTCTTCTACGGCTCGTCACCTGTGACTCCGAGAGACCACAGCACGTCGGCTTTGAGCACCGATGTGATCTGACGAGGGACTGTTCTCAGCAGCTTGCGGGATGTGTAGCCGTTCTGTAATAACACAAATAAATAAAATAAATAAAACATTATTCATGATCTATACTTGATGCATGAGCCATGTCAGAGGCCTTTGGCGGCTCAATAACTCTGACACCAGGATTGGTCAGGTTGGCCGTCCACTCGATGAAGAAGAGAAGATGATCTATACTTAATACATAATAATATATATAAAAATAAAACCCGTTTTCTTTGGTCAAGGCATCACGCGTGAATGGCTGGACCGATTTCCACGGTTTTGCATTCGTTGGAAAGGTCTCGGGCTCCGTGAGGTTTATAGGGAATAAAAATCTCAAAATTCCCACGGGAACGGGGGCGCTGCGGGTGAAACCGCAGGGCACAGCTAGTCTATACTTCTATACTAATATTATAAAGAGGAAAGGTTTGATTTTTTGTTTGTTTGTTTGTTTCGAATAGGCTCTGAAACTACTGCACCGAATTAAAAAATTCTTTCACCATTCGAAAGCTACACTATCCCTGAGTGACATAGGCTATATTTATTCCCGAAATTCCCACGGGAACGGGCACAACGCGGGTATATGTAACCCAAGGTATGAAAAACATGCCTAAAAAAATTGGTTATTGGCGTGCGCTACTAAATCTATTGATGATACACAAAAACAATGTTCTACACAATCAAAGTACATATCATTGCGAACAAATAAGTTCGCGAGGGCATATGTCTAACTATTATAGTTAAGACACAATAACCGTTTTAAGTTAAAATTAATTAGTTAAAAAAGGAGTGTAATTTTAAGTTGATTATATTCATATGATGATATGAATCTACATCAAAATAAATGGCTCTACAATCAAGGTTAATTATGTTTCTTTGTGTACCTCTTTAAATTATTAAAATCGGACAGTTAGTTTCAGAGTTATGATGAGAAATATCACTACATAGTATAAAATAAAGTCGTCTCTGTTTCGTGTCTGTTTGTCTGTATGCTTAAATCTTTAAAATACGCAACGGATTTTGATGCGGTTTTTTTGTAATAGGTAGAGTGATTCAAGAGGAAGGTTTTTATGTAAAAAAATTCCCGAAATTCCCAACCGTGGAACGGCCACAACGCGGGTAAAACCGCGGGGCACTGCTTACAAAATAGTAATGCTCGATGGCGGGTCTCTTATGGCTACTTACTGTTTCGTGCGGTCAAAGCGCGCGGGGATATAGGTACCTACCTACGAACTACGAACGACGAAGACGTGCTATGTAGGTATTATCCCGAATTCTTCCTCACATGAAATCTTGATTGTGTATACATAATACTCGCGCGAGACATGTAATATTTTATCCCCAATTTCCCACTTGAAATTTTGATTGTGTATATTCCTGCGGGAGACACGCAATGTTTTATCCCGATTTCATGTTTCTTTGTGTACCTCTTTAAATTATTAAAATCGGACAGTTAGTTTCAGAGTTATGATGAGAAATATCACTACATAGTATATAAAATAAAGTCGTCTCTGTTTCGTGTCTGTTTGTCTGTATGCTTAAATCTTTAAAATTACGCAACGGATTCTGATGCGGTTTTTTTGTAATAGGTAGAGTGATTCAAGAGGAAGGTTTTTATGTAAAAAAATTCCCGAAATTCCCACGGGAACGGCCACAACGCGGGTAAAACCGCGGGGCGCTGCTTACAAAATAGTAATACTCGATGGCGGGTCTCTTATGGCTACTTACTGTTTCGTACGGTCAAAGCGCGCGGGGATATAGGTACCTACCTACGAACTACGAACGACGAAGACGTGCTATGTAGGTATTATCCCGAATTCTTCCTCACATTAAACCTTGATTGTGTATACATATATACTCGCGGGAGACATGTTATATTTTATCCCCAATTTCCCACTTGAAATTTTGATTGTGTATATTCCTGCGGGAGACACGCAATGTTTTATCCCGATTTTCCTACATGAAATCTTGATTACCCGAAGCGAAGCGAGGGCGGGTCGCTAGTAATATTATAAAGAGGTAAAGTTTCTAACTTTGTAAGGGTTAATCTCTGAAACTATTTGAATAATTATTTTTGTAACGGGTAGCCACTATCAACGAGACGGTTATAGATTACTAGCTGCGCCCCGCGGTTTCACCCGCGTTGTACCCGCGGGAATTTCGGGATGAAAAATAGACGTTGGCCGATTCTCAGACCTACTCGATATGCTCACAAAATTTCATGAAAATCGGTCGAGGCGTTTCGGAGGAGTACGCGAACGAACACTGTGACACGAGAATTTTATATATAAGATTTTTCGACCCGAAGCTTCCACAGGAATGGCTCTGTACTGACTGCACTGTCTATCTAATATGCCTGTCTTGAAAGTCGCAGATGAACGGGCAAACCAGGTCTTTAGGAACTAGTGTATAATATTCAAATGTTATCTCCCAAACACAGAAACTTAACCTCGTTATCAAAGTTTTGTTTATATACTAAATTTAATTGGTTTTGCGTTGTTGTTGAGACTTGATAAAAATATGTCTATAAATAGTTATATGTAATTGGATAGTTAGTTAGTTAAGGGATTTGTGTGCTGAGATCATAAATTCCTTACGAAATGCCCGATTCATTTTCGTATCGTAACGCATTATTTAATCGTCTATACATATTATAAAAAAGCTGTCTGTCTGTATGTTATTGGTTTTTTCAAAAACTACGAATATGTAGATTTTCATGCGGTTTCTACCAAGAGAATGATTCAAGACCAAGGTTCGTGATACAGCAACAGGTACAACGCGGGTAACGCGCTGGCTGCTATTACTAATGTGATAAAGCTGAAGTTTGTTTGATCGCACTATTCCTTGGAAGTCAGATTCCAATAATTCCTTTTAAATTGAATACCTACACTCAAGAGGATGGCTCTCACTTATTTTCATCACGAAAGACCCACGGAACAAAAGTATAAAGCGGTCTGCTAGTAATATGACAGTGAATTGTACCTCTTTGAGTTTTCTCAAGGAGCGCAGGGCTCGGCCCTTGTAGTTCCGCCATCCGGCGTAGAGGCACCCGCTGGGACCGCAGTCGTTCTGAAACATTAAACATTATAATTAGACATTGTTATAGTATTGGTAATGTTACTTATCGTAATTAGAAATAGCGATACTATTGAAAATACGTTTACGGACACACTTCACTTTTATTTGACATTTTTATCAGATGTTTCGGCCCCTTTACATGAACCGTGGTTACAGAAGACGGACCTGGCTGACTAGCTTCAATTCAAAATGAGTAGCGTTCGCTTGAACCTAAAAAACAATAGTAATTACTAATCAATATTTTTCCTACTTCCATGACTTTATAATAACAGAAGTATAGTTGCTACGGCAGCATTTCAAGCTATGAAAAAGTTGGTATAATGTAATGTATACAATATGAGGGTAGTTAGATACAGTCAGGTCGGCTGTAGAAAATGATTACTTTAGGATTGGAAATTCATAGTTAGTTTGGGATTTCGTCATATTCAAACTTGTATAAAACCTACTAACAGCCTAACGCTCACGACCTACTTTAGCTAAGCGATTACAACTGATTGCTATTATTAGGTTACGTGCAGCTCGTTCCCTGCTTGGATGGGTTGCCGATAGTGGTATTTATCTGAGCGGTACCATGCTTCGGAAGGCACATTACATAGTAGGGCCCAATCGTTAGACCATGTCGGAGGTCTTTAGGCGGTCTAAAAACTCCGACATCACTTACTTTACTAACATGACAGTAAAATTTTAAGTTGTAAAACCTAAATAAAGTTCTCTGGGCTGGCTACACAATCAATAAATTCAGAAATCGATTTTAGCATGTAAGGTGGTACTGGTCAGAACAAACACTGAATAAAATATTGCAGGGAGTCATTGATTGAATACCGCGAGCATAACATATTGATTAGTGAAGGGTTTCAATCATATCACCAAACGATATTGTGTTATTTTTAAATGGTTTTGGTATTTGTTGGTTTTTGAAATAACAAGGATACAAATACCATCTTTCATTTATACCATTTTTTTAACGAATTAAATTTATCACTATGTGGTACGCGTTGTATTCATTCCCGCGGGAATTTTAGGATAAAATGTATCCCATGTGTTATTTTGATGTATAACCTATATAACTGTAAAGTTTCATCCAAATCCGTCCAGTAGTTTTATCGCGAAAAAGTAACAAACATACATACATTAATACTCACAAAATTTTGCATTTATAATATTAGTTATAGGGAGTTGGATAGTGAGATGATCAAGGAATCCTTCAATGTTCCCCGGCATACTCCACTCACCTCCGGCACATACTTGATGCTGCGAGTGACCTGCCTCTGCGCCGTGACCCTGCGCACCGCGGGGTGGTCGGCCAGCGCGTCCAGCGCGCGCTGCGTGCCTTGCTCCAGCACGATCACGTCGAAGTCGCTGGGGTACTCGGAGGCGGGGTTGGCACGGGCACGGATAGACCAGTTGTATACCTGGACATGGTGGATATGGATATGGATATGTATACTTGTATGAATCTATATCTATAAAAGAGAGTTGTGTTAGTTACACTATTTATATCTCGAGAACGGCTGTACCGATGTTGATAATGATTCTTGTTTTTTATTTATCTCGGTCAGGAATAGAATAATAACTAATCAAAATCTCGAAACTCCCACAGGAACGAGTGCACTTTCGATTCAGTGAGTTAAAGACGGTACAAAGGAAAAATGTGTATATATATCAATAAAAAAGTAATTAAGAACCAGAAACAAAACAATATTCTTTAATTTGATTATTGATAAGAAACAACCATGTAGGTAATCACTAAGTACCATTGCCTTGCGATTTAAAGTGACTGTTTCATTTATAATGTTACGCTGTATGTACTTTACTATTGATATAACAGTGTAATCATGATAAGATGAAATACCTGCTCTGTTCCAATGACAAATGACTGTACAATTATTATCTTGTCTATGGCATTACTTTGTGTACCTTGCTTTAGTTACCTTGATTAAAAATTTGAAATTGAAAAGACTTTGTATATGTAAATACTTTTGTGGGGGTCGATAATTTGAAATCAGATAGGTTGGAGGTGGATTATTTAATATCAGATAGGTTGGAGGTGGATTATTTAATATCAGATTTTGAAGTTAATGTTTGAAGAAACCTAAAAAGTCTATCTTGATAGGAATACATAGTTATCTCCCTTTTATATCCAACCCAAACAGCCATAGATGTAACATGAAATGAAGAAAAATTAGCAGAGCTATAAATTTAAAACCATTTGAATAATAGTAAGTTATGTATTCATAGCTATGTCGGAGCCGATATTCACAGTAATTTTAATCAATTTTAGATAAAGTTAAATTGAACACAGGATGTATAGTTGGGGCTGTGATGGATAAAGTAATGGTTAGAACAAAGGTATCAAAACAATGGTGTAACAAGAGAAAAGTAAATAAAAGATAACAAAGGTATCAAAACAAATGGTCAAACAAGAAAAAAGTAAATATAACTAGTGTAATGTTTGTAAACTACGAGTCCGCCCGCGGGTACTCACGCCTGCGTTGTTGAGCGCCGCCGTGACGTACTTCTCTCGGGTGGAGCGCGGGAAGTAGCCCCGGAACGACACGATGTGCTCGCTCTTCACCACGTCCGTGTTGAACTCGTACTTCACCTGCTCCGTGCTCGACGCGTTGCACATCGGCACATCCCCCACATCCTCATCGCTCCAAGCTACCCCCAAAACACCAACAACAACCACAATCCCCAACCAAATTCGACACAAACCCATCTTAAAGAGACA
Organism: Cyclophora punctaria; assembly: GCA_951394245.1. Taxonomy (NCBI): domain Eukaryota; kingdom Metazoa; phylum Arthropoda; class Insecta; order Lepidoptera; family Geometridae; genus Cyclophora; species Cyclophora punctaria. The sequence continues at coordinate 1,250,661 of OX596167.1, read as the reverse complement.
TTGCCGCGATCGTCATCAATTAGAAAGAAACCCGCCGTTTGTCTGCCCTATTCTAATTTAGGGTACTCATTGCGAAATGCTACACTGAACTATACTCAATAAGTGATAATAATCATTTATTAATCTAAGAAATGGAGCTTGGACAGTCATGTTGTTTACTTGTTTACAGCCGTATTGGCCTGTCTATAAATCGCAGTCTGCTCACATTGTGTATCGGAAACTCAGATATTTGATGTCAATAATTGGCAGAGGTTTCAGATGTTATAACAAGAACAAAACCACAAAACAGCAAGACACGCAATCACTGGCGGCCGCAGTTCAATCGTCTCGCTGCAAGTGGCTGCTGCTGGACTGGAATGGAATCAATCTACGGACGGAACTTCGACTGACTGATGAATGAAATGAAATGAAATGAAATGAAGGATGAATGAAGGCATGAACTGACTGCTGACTGACAGAAAGGAAAGGAAAACAAGCAAATGAATTTGACATTTTCGAGTGTTGAAGTTGAAACCAAAGGATTGTCAAAGTCATTGTCAAAATTAAAAATGACGTTGACTTCTTTGAAAGCTTCTAATATTTGTTTACATTGTATTGGCAGAACCATGGAATATGTATACATACTATGCTTTTGCTTTGCCCGGGAAATTCAAAAACACCTGAATGAATTAGATGGAGTATATGTATGGACTGGGCGAAGTGAGACGAAGCGATAAATATAAATTAATTGAACATGTGACGTACACTAAACATGAATCACTTTTTTAACTAGGAAGGTGGTGATAAAATCTGAGGAGTTTTGTCCTCTTGGGTCATGCAGCTAGATACAAAATATAACCTACCTGGCGCATGGTATTTTGCGAATTTAAAATACAGTAGTGCTTCCTGCAAAAAGAAGTAAAAAAGTCCCGATTTATATTTCTTTTCTTATTCTTATTTGATGAAACTTCTTGGTAGGTACTTAGGTACTATGAAAAGTAATGAAATCTTTTGGTAGGTATAAAGCCAAGCAAGGCCAGCCACTTTATATTTGTATTTTAAATCCATGAGTAAAGCCAAGCCCAATCTTAAGTTCTTTACTGATATTTCTTTGCGTCCATCTTCCAAATGCCCGAACTGCCCGAATTTCTGTGGCCAAACTGAATAAAAAATTTGAATTTGGAGAGTTAGTTTCATTGGATTGTGCCCGTCGGAATTTCGGATGAAATAAAGCCTTCTTTCTGTTGAAAGTGGCTATCTATTACAAAGGGAATTATTAAATTAAAGTAGGTAGGTAGGTATTATAGTTAGGTTAGCGAGTTTAGAGCGTTGAGATTAGCGTGTTTTATGCCCTCCCTGCCCAACTGATCCTAGATAGATAAGGTTACATTTTACTCAGAATAAAATATGTTACTCAGTTTACAATCACTTATGATAAAGGCAGCAATTAAATTAACATTATAATAATCACGAAATAGAGACGCAGTAAGCGCTTCGCTCTTCCGTGATAATATAGACTAGCGGCGCCCTGCAGTTTTTCTCACGTGAAGTCCGTTCACGTAAGAGTTTCGGGATGAGAAATAGCCTATGACTTTCCCCTTGAATAACGCTATCCATTCAAACCTTAGTTTAAAACCGAGTTTGAAGTTGGATGAAGTAAATTAATAAGCCTATCTATACTAAAAATATATGTTGTTTTGTTTGTTCTAACGCGCTAATCTAAGAAACTACCTCTCCGATTTCAATAATTCTTTTTGTAATGGATAGCCATATTCAACGGGCAGGTTGTAGGCTATATGCCATTCTTACGGAAATGCACAATGTGGGTAAAAGCGCGACGCGCTGCTTTTTTGCAAAATAAAAAGTAGCCTTACCAAAACATAGACTTATTCGATTATTACAAAAATATTTTTTAACACAGAGAGATAAAGCTGTCAATCAAACAAACAAACATCATAACCGAGGCATAATATAGCATTATATTATGCCTCGGTTACGTTGTTTATATCAATACAGCGTTCTAACAAAAAAGAATTTAAAAAAAGATATTACATACGTCTGTCTGTAAGAATATCTCAGTGGTACGTACCTAGTTTTTAGGCTGCGGCTCCATTGAGGCGGAGACGAGCGGAGCTGAGAGGAGCAGAGCTGTGAAAAGAGGTATGTGATTCCACTGAGGCGGAGACGAGCGGAGCTGAGATGTGGATTTCACGTAATATATGATTGTTCGATCCCCACACGTCTCCTCTCAGCTCCGCTCGTCTCCGCTTGACTGTTTCCATTGAAGCGGAGCGGAGACGAGATGTGGATTTCATGTAATACGATTGGTCGATCCCCACACGTCTCCTCTCAGCTCCGCTCGTCTCCGCTTGACTGTTTCCATTGAAGCGGAGCGGAGACGAGATGTGGATTTCATGTAATACGATTGGTCGATCCCCACACGTCTCCTCTCAGCTCCGCTCGTCTCCGCCTCAATGGAGCCGCAGCCTTATGATCTATGCCTACTGATGTGCATACAACTACTTACATCATGAGGGCACATGACCTGTCAACGGAAGAGGTCCGTGACCGTCTCTAATTCATTGCAAATCATTGATAGCAGCAAAACAATGGCGATGTTATTATAATTATGTAGTATTCAAGTAGTAATTTAGATTCATAATATTCTCTTTCAATGCTGTCGCGATTATATTTTCCACGTTACCTGCTCTACTCAAAACAAGGTAAGTTCCTCGACGAGTCCTTTAATAATAAAACTGAACAGTTTTTTCGTTTGTTTGAACGACTTTAGATTCCAGTAATCGATTGGATTTGAATTTATTGGTACTATTTGTTTGTACGGGATAGCCACATTCAAGCGGAAAGTTATCTATACTAATATTATAAAGCTGCAGAGTTTGTTTGTTTGAACGCGCTAATCTCAAGAACTACTGGTCCGATTTGAAAAAATATTTTTGTAATGGATTTCAACGGGAAGGTTATAGGCTAGTTTTCATCCCGAAATTACCACGCGAACGGGCACAAGGTACAAGGGGCACAAGGGCAAATTCAATATGTTTGATCGCGCGTTCGTACGAACTAAGTTCGCGCGAATAGAGTTTCAAACATTTGAGTCGCGCGACCGCGTCGTGCGATTGTCAGTTAGGACACCTATTAGAGTTCAATATGTTTGATCGCGCGTTCGTACGAGTAAAATTCGCGCGAACTTACGATGATCGCGCATTCGCGTTCTATTAGGACAACGCCTAACAAATGACAATGTATCCTGAGAACAGCTGTGAGTAAAGATAGTTAGTAACTAATTATGCTCCACTTGTTATAATTTTAAATAATATTAATAGCTACTTAGTTTTACGTGGCCCCCATGTCGCGACCCCACTGAAAAGGAGCTGGCTGAAAACCAGCGCTGCCCAGAGTAGCATAATCTGAGCAGTACAAGCTGAGCCTTCTCCAATTACTTTTTATTATTTTTAGTTTTATAAGAAATACCTAATAATAGTGTAATTTTGTGTTTTTAAAAAGCAATAAATGTATTTATGCTTTATTTATTATACAGTAGGCTCAGGCTAACTCATGGTTATTTATACTCGTACATAAAGACACTTTAGTTTTAACCATCTAGGTCAACTACAAAAGCTTAGCAATGTAATACATCTGTGAGGTACAAGAAGATGTCATTCTAGAATTTGTAAATGCATGAATTACATGTTCTGGTATCTCCTATTAACAAAACAAAATTTGCAAAAAAAATAACAAAACGCACAGATGACATAGTTTTACAGGCGCCGGGTTTCGATCCCGGGACATCTCGCTGAGAGGCGAATGCTCTTACCACTGAGCTACACCCGTTCGTACAGAGAGGGCTGAATTTAAGCATCGCAAGGAATATTCATGAATATAAACGTAGTCTCAAAAGTCAACAGTAGGGTTCGTTTTCGTTCGTGTATAGGAACCACTATAGGAACGCAGCCCCATTAGTTCCTAAAGTTGCCGCATGGCGCTAGTCACTATGTAAAGCTGACCGTGTTTCAGATGTTTTATTTGAAGAAATGGGAAATTAAGTTTTTAGTTACCGTTATATCTGATTGTAAAAAGTAATAAACCAATATTTGTATTAAATCTATGTTGTTTTATATGAAACTAACAGTTATCCATAATTACAATAAGAAAATAGCTCGTAATTGTCCCTATCGAATAGTAGGCAACAGAAAGAAAGGAATTAATAATTGATATGATGTTATGTTTATTGATAGTAGATTGCTGTCATTGTTCATATACGGAGCTATAATTGCTGTTACCTCGAAGATGAAGAGATGTGGTGTAGGACTTTGTTTTGTAAGTACCTACATATTAAGTGCGTAGACATGGACGGTGAGGCAGAGTAAATTTATGATATTTAGAAGGTCTTGAGGAATTTCGGACATGTTTTTTGACGCGTTATATAGGCCCGTATCGAACAGTCAAAAATCGAACGGTTAAAATATCGAACGCTTAATAATAATGATTATAATTTATCGAAAAACAATATTTTGTCTGTCTGTTCTATCAAAAATAATTAATTTTTGGCGCTTCGCCGGCCGCTGCTGCGGCTAGATTAATGTTAAATAAAGTGTAGAGAGCGCCATCTCGTGAGGCGAAGAGACAACTGGAAGAGTTTCAATGCGAAATCTGACATTTGGACAACAATTTAACCATCTCGAATTGATAACCCGCTACACGGCGACTGATTAAATACAAAAATTAACCCCACATCAATTATACCCTTAAATTATGTTTAAAAAAAAAAACTCTGAAATTGGTCTTGTGATTGGTATGGTAGCCAATCCTGGTGTCGGAGTTATCATACCGGCTAAAAGCCTCCGGCATGGTCTGTCAATTGACATAACCGGGATCGAAAATTTACAGTCCTCCTATTCAAGTAAGGATCGAGCTGCACGTTACTTAACAGTTGCGATGAGTTAACATTGCTTATAGCTACACTAGTTTATTGCTACGAAAACCATTATACTTACTCTATTTATTCTTGACTAGCAGCGTCCCGCGGTTTTACCCGCGTTGTACCCGTACCCGTAGGAATTTCGGGATGAAAAATAGCCTATAACCTTCCCGTTGAATGTGGCTATCTATTACAAAAATAATTATTCAAATCGGTTCAGTAGTTTCTGAGATTAGCGCGTTTAAACAAACAAACAAACAAACAAACAAACAAAACAAACTCTTCAGCTTTATAATATTAGTATAGATTGTCCCAAAATGTAGACCAATGTCCTTAATTTTCCAGTTTTAGACGATTACTCCTGAAGAAGAAAAAGGTTTAGAGATAGGGTAAAAATTAGATAAAGTAACTAAACCTTTTTTTGTCTTCAGGAGTAATCGTCTTCGGTTGGAAAATTGACGACATTGGTCCACATTTTGGGACAATCAAGAAAAAATTGAGTACCTATACTTCGGCTACGAATAATATGACTTGGGCTACGAAAACCTTGTCTAGCTACGCATGCTACGCCCTGTACTTCGTTTTGATTTCTTATAAGCTTTTACCAACGACTGGCAGCGCCCCGCGATTTAACCCGCGTTGTGCCCGTTTCCGTGGGAATTTCAGAATGAAAAATAGCCTATAACCTTCCCGTTGAATGTGGCTATTTATTACAGAAAGAATTATTCAAATCCGTGTGGTAGTTTCCGAGATTAGCGCGTTCAAATAAAAAATCAATTTATAGCTATTAAATAAATAAAAAAACAAGGTAAGGAACTTTACCTCTTTAAAATAACAGTATAGATAATATGTCATTTAGCTGAGAAGTATACATACTCAATGAAAAGAACGTGAAAAGACAATTCCTTGAGTGGCATAAGGTACAACGTTCGGACAGCAAAAGTGGACAAGCAGAATTATTAATCCACATATCGATTTTTACAGTGATGTATATTTCATTTGATTGGGGTGATGCCTAGTTCCATATCCCGTGTTATTACACATGCATAATAGGTGCGGTACAGTTTCACTGCGGGTTTCCCTCACGCCCGCCTGTAGCAAATTATTAAGTGATCATTTCCTTTTCCACTTTCAAGCTACACTATTATTACAGACACGATAATACTCGTAATACCATAGGTCAGTAAGGGTGGGGTTTTCCAAACAGTTGTTTATCGTATTCGTTAAACGGTTTACCTACAATGTATCACACAGTTAAATGTCTGTTACGAGTAAACACAAAGCGTTGTTTCAGAAATGACGGTCTGTTTAAGTTATTCGTGTTGCCACGTTTTTCATTTACTCACCTCTGAGACTGACATTTTATGTTAACGTTTACTGGTGCGTTAGCGTAAGCTGAAACAACCCGTCCTGAGTAGTGCATTACATACAGAGGTGCCGCGGTGCAAGTGACGGCGATGACGACGTTATGATAAAACAAAGAGAATAACCACTTATAGTGGTTATGGTCGAATTCGTTCGCTTTGTATATACTTGTAGGCATAGTTTTACCTGATTCGACGTACCTATACTAACCAAAAGGTAAGTAACTATTAACCTGGATTGAACGGCCCACTGCTGAGCAAAGGCCGCTCACTCAATATCTCTGAATATATAACTACTGTGAGGAGGATTAGGCGCAATCACCACACTTGTAACCAAAAGGTGCATTTCATAAAATCATTATCTTATTCTTACTAGCAGCGCACCGCGGTTCTACCCGCGGTGCGCCCCTTCCCGGAATCGGATTGGTAGTTTCTAAGATCAGCACGTTATAACAAACAAACACTCCAGCTCTATTTTATTACTCGTACTATAGATTGTATTACGAGTAGTATCGATGTAGATATCGTAGGTAGCCTTTGTTCAACAAAGCAAATTCGTTTTAATTTGGGAATGCACATACCTGTACACATTACACTGCTGAAAACAAATCATTTTAATTGGAAGCGCGCTAGCCGAAAGATTCCACCGCCCGGTTCAGAATATATTAAATTGGTAAGGGTTGTATCCCACTAGCTAGCTAATAGCGAGCTTTAAGCGAGCGCCAAAGCAAAATATAAAAAGCAATCTTTATTATAGACCTAGAGCCCGTGAACCCCAGACCTTCGTTATTTTATAAAAGCTGAAAGTTTGTCAGCGCATGCTCCCACACACAGGTAAGAACGATGGACTATTATGAAGTTTGGGTTATCGTGGCTTTGGCAGATAAACGGTACTAAAGGTGTGTAAAATACCGATCTAAATTCATCAAATAATAAAGTGTGATTTGTGACATGACATATGTCATTTGAAAGCTCTTGAAGAGTTGTACAAGTCACCCTTTGACGGTGATATCGAAATCGACGGCCAACTTGGTGTTTTCGACCATTGCAGATTGGAGTTGACCTATGCTATGGACGCTGATCCTAATGCTCAACAGTGACATGACCTATATCATTTGAAAGCTCTTGACAAGTTGTACAAGTCACCCTTTGACGGTGATATCGAAATCAATGGCCATCTTGGTGTTTTCGACCATTGAAGATTGGAGTTGACCTATGCTATGGACGCTGATCCTAAGTGACATGACCTATGTCATTTGAAAGCTCTTGACAAGTTGTACAAGTCACCCTTTGACGGTGACATCGAAATCGACGGCCAACTTGGTGTTTTCGACCACCGAAGATTGGAGTTGGCCTATGCCATGGACGCTGATCCTAATGCTCAACAGTGACATGACCTATGTCATTTGAAAGCTCTTGAGGAGTTGTACAAGTCACCCTTTGACGGTGATATCGAAATCGATGGCCAACTTGGTGTTTTCGACCATTGACCTTTAGTACCGTCTACCTGCCAAAGCCACGATAACCCAAACTTCATAATAGTCCATCGTTCTTACCTGGTGTTGGGAGCATGCGCTGACAAACTTTCAGCTTTTATAAAATAACGAAGGTCTGGGGTTCGCGGGCTCTTGGTCCATTACTCAAAGTTATTCTGCAAGTTAAAATCTCTAAGCTAATTGTCAAGATTTTGACGTAATGCATTGTGATAAGTCAATTCAGCTTGGCATCGCTGTGGCATTGGCATCGCTTCGCCCGCTTTTATGGAAACGCATCCTTACCCAGTCGATATTGAAACCTAGCTGAATGATATGATAAATACAGGTTGCATATGAGTCTCCTTTGAAAGGATGACGCCCTCCTGTGGGGGTGCGGGCCGGGGTGTCTGTCGGGGGCTTGGCGGGGTCACGTGTCCGCAGATTCAGTACAGTAACACACATTACATCTCTCACTCATGCACTCGATATCAAACAACTATTCAAATAGAGTATATGTATAGGAAGATAATTGGGGAGAAGGGAGGGGGGGGCTAGGGGGCGCTAGAACCTACATATGAGTCCTACATACGTACTTTGTAGAGCACAGAATACATGGTAGTTAATATCGGCTTTGTTTACTTTTCAATGGTAGTATTCTCGAATTTTCTAAATTATTATTTAATAAATCTTGGTAGATACATACATATATCTTTATTTATGAGTACTGAACAATCTTTTTCACATCCTTAATCTTTTCTTTAAAACATAAAAACAACTCACATTTTATGGGTAAAATCGACTTGTAACGTGCGACGCCTGCACGTCATGTTGTGTCGTGTACTTGGTTGGCTCTACGGTTAACCTCGATTAGGTAAGATAGGTAAAGTAGAATCATTCACTTGAAGGTACAGAAAGTGTCTGATCTATGCATATGTAAAACTACGAGTACATTAATAGTCTTATGTTGGTATGTTCAAACTAATCTCGAGAATGAATAATAGTCATTTTTAGACTATTTTTCATCCCGAAATTACCATGGGAACGGGCAACAAGCGAGTAAGCCGCGGGGTGCTGCTAATAAAAATAAGTAAACTGTTTCTAGGACTAAATTTGTCTAGACCGCCAAGCCAACTCTTCCGGGGTGAGCCTCTACACCTCACTCGCTCTGGCAACCATTGCGGAGCAATTGTAGCCCATCTATGTATCAGCATTCCGCTCATGTGATCGGCCACTTGGAAGATGTTGACGACCCATGGATTTGATATCAAATATGAAGTAAGTACATTAATAAACCTTTTGTAAAACGTGTAGCTTTTAAATATATATAATAAACTAGCAGCGCCCCGCGGTTTTACCCGCGTTGTACCCGTTCCCGTGGGAATTTCGGGATGAAAAATAGCCTATAACCTTCCCGTTGAATGTGGCTATCTATTACAAAAAGAATTATTCAAATCGGTTCAGTAGTTTCTGAGATTAGCGCGTTTAAACAAACAAACAAACAAACAAACAAACAAACAAACAAACAAACAAAACAAACTCTTCAGCTTTATAATATTAGTATAGATGTATGTCTTGTGTGATAACAATATCACTATCTATTCATCTGCTCAGCGACCTAGCATCTAATGGTAATAGGTCTAGTTTGAATTACAGGCCAATTTACCGCGCCTAGTATTTACAATCTCCTTGACCGTGTTTTTCATATTAACTTGTAAGTATGTCTACGCTGTGGTGGTCCATGTATGGTCTGTGGTATAAGAAATATAAAATCCATGTCGTCAACAGACATGACAAGAATCACCATCACCCATCACTAAATAAAGTGACACCAAAATTGTCAGGCAAAAAAAAATAAACACTGCAGCTCTTGCAGTGCAGTTTCAAAAATAAATCACTCTTCAGGTAGGCAACTTACAAGTTACTTTATCACCAATTCCCAGCAATTACACTTTATCGATCTATTGTGCTTAATATAACTTGTTAATATTGCCACCTGACATGAGTCGCATACAGTAGCATTCAATAGGTTTTAATCATTGAATTAGAATCCTATTAATATATGAAATCCAAACTTTCTTGCTACATCGACGACAAGTAGTAGTCATAATGGCGTACAACTTGGTCGACCGCTTCCCTCCGGAGCCATACCCGTTCCACCTGCTCGACCCGGGCTCCTACCAAAACAATGTCTGCACGAAGGCCAAACCAAATAAAGCGCCGTTCCTATCGAAGGCTCCTAGAAAAACTCAATTCGTTTCCAATATTTACACTCACGCCATTTATAACGCGGCCCGTCCATCAAAGATTCCAAATTGCTCAACATTGATGTCTAAAAAGCCGAGGTTTCCTTACGAGGCTCTCAGCAAAGAAGATTTAGAACAATTGCTGTGTCGTTGCGGTATCAATGTGTGCGAATGCCCCGATCCAGAAGAAGAGACGGATTCTGTTTGTCAGGGGAGGGTTCCACGGTACCTCTACAAGGGACCCCCGCCGCGGTCTGGGATGGGCGATGGGCTGTCGGCGCCTGGCAGAAGAGACCTAGGATTTCACATCGGAATTGACGGGAATCCAAAGAGGCTAATGAAAGAAAGGCCAATTGACTGTCCTCCTTTCTATGATGCAAACGTTGAGGAATCAACCGCCTTTTATCAAGGTTGCAAGTGGAGTCATTGGACTTCCAGCCGAGGAGATAAACATGTGGAGGCGAAGCCTGGACCGGCAGACTACACTATAGAAACTGAACCAACTTCCGACCAAATATGCGCAGAACGCGTCAGGGCTTATAAGAGAAAGACATCAAAACAACCAAGGTTTATTGAAATGTTACAACACAATCAAATTCTCGAAGGCAGGCCTGGCCCCAGTTCATATAGCCCAGAATACCCTAAAGGTGTGCAGCTAAATCATCTTGGCCCAAAGGCTGAGCGATTTATAGATAGCTCGGTTATCTCTCCCGGGCCGGCAGATCATGACGTAAAACGGTTGTTTGATCCGCCGAGATGTCACGTCAGGTGTCACGCAAAATTACCAGAACCGGCGTTTTTCGGGATTAAAGCTCAAAGGTTCAAGCCAGCTAAGGAATCGGGAGCCAGCCCGGCCTCTTACAATGTGAACGATAAGTTCTGCCGCTTCATGAAATGTTCTAAAGCACCGTTTATGTCGACCACCAAACGATTTAAACAAGATGTCATACCCGATGATCTTGATTTAGATTTCGATATGCCATCGACCGAGGATAAACCAAAAGTTTGTCCGAAGCCTATGAGTGCTTTTAAATCCAAGACTATTCGAATGAAACCTTTAGAGAAGAGATATGACGAGCCGAGTCCGGCGGACTACAATCTGAGATCTTACAAGCCAAAGAGACCTCTCATGCTGCAGTATCTCGCCCCGTTCCATTCGTCAGAAGCGCGGCTGGTGCCCTGGTACGACTGGATGCCAGTGTTTGCTAGCGTCAAAACACCTGGGCCGTGCTATTATAAATTGGAGAAGCCTCGGTGCTACCCCGCCGTACCTTGTGGGCCTCTCATCCGGAGCCGTCGGTTCCCGGAGCCAACGGTCCAGACGCCGGCGCCGAACGAGTACAACGTGGGCGGCGGCCTGGAGACGGTGCTGTCGACGCACAACCAGCGGCTCCTCGACAACATCGAGAAGAAACACAAGTTCAAGTGGACGTGGCCCGAGGAGTTGTACCACACCTCCCCGCAGGAGAAGGAAGCGAACCTGCTGGCGGTATCCATACAGATGCTCAACGAAGGTATGGATGAGCCGCCGACCCCGGCTTCCGCCGTGGAAGATTCTCGTCCCACTCAAACTTCCAAACCTAAACTCTTACGCAGCTTTTTGTATTCGAATTCTGTAAAATCTTGTGTGTAAAAAATTATTTATAGTAAATATTATTTGGTAATAATTTTTTTCTGAACAATATCTTTTAATAAATATCTATACTAATATTATAAAGCTGAAGAGTTTGTTTTGTTTGTTTGTTTGTTTGTTTGTTTGTTTGTTTGTTTAAACGCGCTAATCTCAGAAACTACTGAACCGATTTGAATAATTCTTTCACTGTTAGATAGTCTATTTATCGAGGAAGGCTATAGGCTACATTTTATCCCGAAATTCCCACGGGAACGGGCACAACGCGGGTGAAACCGCGGGGCGCTGCTAGTCTTAACTAAGTTAGTTTTTAATGTTTTTTTACATAATACCCCTGCACCCTTTACCAGACAACATGATGATATTTCGCATTGTAAATTGGATAGTGAGGCGGACATGATGCTGTGCAATCCCCTTTCTAGGAAAACGAGACGGACATCGCATTGATTACTGAATGTAGATACAGATAGATGTAATGTAATGAACAGGACGCACGTGGCGGGGGTGGGGGCGGGGGTGGGGGCGGGGGCGGCGGCGCGTGGCGCTGCACCACCCACCTCCTGTCTGGCATCGATCGGCGTCATCTCATCCCATCGGTACCTGGTCGCTGCACACTGATGTAATAAATCTCAAATGTTCTCTAATACATTTTGTCATGCAGCTTTGTGGATTTGTTTGTCGTGCCTCTTTTCTCGCCACCCTTCGCTTGTTAGCTTATGGATGTACTCATAGCCGTGTAAAAGGAACAATTAGCGGACTACAGGGGATTAAGACAATCCCTTCCCCCACAGCCCCGCAACTCAACGCGTAGTCGGAAACGAGCCTTTGAGACGTCGTCTTACCTTTTGTTTTTGTTAAGTTTTAATAAAATAATATTAGGCTTTTATAAGCTTTACGTACAAAGGCTATAATGAGAAACGAAGAGCTTATTATTATTATTATTATATGAAATACTTATTTTTGTCTACATAAAGTACGGTACTTGGCAAACAGCTCACCTCTCACCTCATCAAATATAACAATCGAACAACAAATAGTCGTATTTGTATTTATATTCTGATGTGTGCAGTGCGCGGGTTGTCGGGGCAGGTAGGTAATCGATCGAGCTAGGTCTCATCTGGGATAATAGGTTTCAAGGAATTTCACCCGGGCACAGCTTCTTTGTGGAGTATTAAATTACATGGAAAATATTGTTTTATTGCTATTTCATTAAAGTTCCTTCTAAAGTGGTCTTCATTTAACCGCCAAGACTGGGGTTCAATTTATCTAGTCGAGCGAAGCATATTTCCGTTTTACTTTTCAAAAATGGCTCAGTTTTCTGCTTTCCATTCCATTCTCCAACATACTATCACGATTGAAACAACGGGGACCGGCAAATTAACGTGCCGTAAGTAGCACGGTAGCGGTAGAAATAATCACCATAATCAATCACCCATCCAAATGACCAGTACTTTGAGCTCCCCGTTGTTGCAATCCGGCTTACAATTAGAGGCCGGGCTGGCTATTACTTAGCAATGTGGATTAACATCACGTAACGAGCGCCGAATGCATCAGACATATAGGCTTAACGGAATACACCTATAACGCCCTATAGATCCATACGTCGGATGAATTATTGGGAGAGTGGTGGACGTTCATTTAATATATCACAAGATAATTGTATAACTGGACCTACATCTAATTATGAAGCAGGCTTAACGCTTATAAGTACCACCCTATTGGTACAAATAGCAGACGCATTATTTAGGGTGCAACTACACATATATCTAACTATCTATATATTGTACAGACGAAGTAGAGACTGCTGTTCTTATTTTCCTACCCCTACTGATAATATCAGCTCGGGTTTTGTGCGTAATAATCTACTCTTTTAGTCGCAAAAAGACATTAATAGAAACGAAAATACATTTTCAATTCAAATCGCCAAAAAATTCCCACTCCTACTTTAGACAGCCCCCAGCAAAAATGGGAGTGGGCTGGGCACGTGTGTCGGAGGAACCCTGAAAAGCGAGCCCACATCACATCTCAAGGAGGGCGATCGAGGTCGACCAAGGAAGCGGTGGATGGCGGGACGACCTTGTCGCCTTGAACAGCGCTTGGTGGGGGCTCGCAAAGGAGAGCGTTGGCGATGTTTGTAGCAGACCTTTGACTAGCCGTGAGACAATAAAGGTTAGGAAAAAACAGAGAGTCCGTTAATAATAATAATCATCATCTTTATTTATACAAACTTACTTCTCTTACATATTAATAAGTCTAGAATAAATATTTGTAGCTAGGCGTTAACATGATTTTCATGAGATCATTATTTTCAGTATAATGTAATTAAATTTATAATAATTTCTTTTTTTCTAAGTATAAATCGTGGAAATAGGGGTTTTTATTACTTAATTAACGGCATTGGACCTATACACGATAGACATACTATATATACGTGGCACAACAGACTAAATTAGTAAGTAGTTATAGAGCTATAATTTGCGGATGGACATGTGAAGTGGAGAATGATAAAACATTCTGTGATGGACATATACGAGGGATGGTAATTAATGGGGTGACTACAAAAGAAAAGTACCCTCTTACAATGTACGACTGATTGCAGTTGATGCGCCACCCCTAGGCTAATAATTAGTGTGCCCATTCGTATTTTCGATTTAGTCTTTCCAATGGGGTTCAGGGTGGTATCTAGGCGATGCTCATCCGTATTTGGACTTTTTGGATAGGTTTATGTTAGGGTCCGGTTTTAATAGAAGGGTTACATTAGCCCCTTAATGTTGTCAGCATTTTAGTACGTTGTTTTGTAACCGTGTTGTTACACTATGAAAGAAAAATATCATTGACGTGTATCATTCTAAGTCCCTACGTACGAGTATGTATGAGAATAGGGTTGAAAGTCTGATATTTTGCCCCGTATTTGTAAAATAATAATAAAATAAGCAACCGTTTCTAACGACTTCATAAAGAACCATCATCTTAAATGTGATGATTTATTTGTTTGTTTAAAGTAATAAACAATGTCTACCTAATATTATATTTCCCCTGCCCTCCACTATCTACACCACACCTTCACATATGACACACCAAAGTCCCCCAACGTGTCTCTCTGTATCCCTCTATTATTACAAATTCAAAAGTTTGTAACTTTCCATGTATAAATGTAAGTTTGTTACTCTTTTACACAAAAACTACTGAACGGATTTAGATAAAAATTTACAGTAGTATAGGATATGCATCAGATTATCTACGGGATAAATTATATCCTGAAATTCCTGTGAAAATGGGTGCAACGGGTCAGACTGCGAGGCGCTACTAGTCATCATGAAAATATAGACAGACTCGGTTCGTAGCGTTACGTAATTCTCGCCCCTCCGTAGTCATAGCTACGAAGACCGTTGTACGTAGGTACACAGAAACTAACTATAAAGGTATAGGTAATTGAATCCTGATTTCAAGTTAGACTTTGTAAATAAAACATGTTATGTTAAAGGTCACTGCCAGTGTGAAATACCACTGCCCATCAAACTTTCAAGAGTGTAGTATTGACAATTAATAAAAATTCTACTTTATTATTTAGCGATTATTTATTACATATTCATATTCATATTCATTTATTTTGCGAATAAAGGTACAATAAGGTGTTACATTGTAGGTTAAGTTTCATTTTACATATTTTCATATTTTTAATTTAATTTAAAAAAAATTGTTTAATGCCACATAATTGTGTAAAAAAATTACAGCGATTTATTTATTCCTAAAATATAAACAATAGCTGAAAAATCAACAGATTAATATTCATAAAAAATTGCGATTATTTCGCTGTGTTGATTTTGTCCACTAACGTTCGCAAACTTACTTTGTTTGTTATTGTGTACAATGTCTGTCTCGAATCCTGGAATGGATTTTGTTCCGACGGGGTTGATGCCTCCCTTCCTGTTGCCTCCTATTACACAGGGTGGCTTTTTTAAAACGGTCTCTATGGGCAATTTGAAACCACAAGAGATAGGTACGAAGATATTTTCTTAGTAAACATGTCACCGAATTTGGAGATAATAAAAACTACATTCTATTTTTTTCTTAAAAAAAATCAAAAAGATGAATTTCAAAAAAATATTAATTGATATTTCTGTATTTCTTTAATAATGATTAATATTGTCGTTATCTATGGGCACAGTAAAAATACAGGGTGTTATTTTTCGCTTTTTAACCAGTTCGATTCCCGTATTTTCAAGGATCATGCAGTTGAAACAGTCACTAAATTCGATGATATGTTGCTAAGGAAAGATCTTCTTTAGTCTCATATTTTAAAAAGACAGACCGATAAAAAAATAATTCAATACTCCTGACCGTTTTAAAACAGCCACCCAGTATAATAACGAGCGCGGAATGTCTACTGTTACTCGTGATTGTAAAATGAGCTCTATAGTGATAGTCATTGAGTCTACGTGTACCTCGGGGCGATTGTTTTATGGTTCTTTAATTCAATCAATCAATACCTGCAGACGTGGTTCAAGGGTAGAGCGCTCGCCTCACAGCGTCCCCGGTCCCGGGTTCGAGTCCCGGTGTCTGCGACGACATGTATGTTTGGCAGTCTTTGTATTTAGTTCTATTAGGAGATCCCGAAGAGGTGTGTGAACATACTTTGTTTTTATGTAGGTACATCTGTGACTGGCGCACAGATGCACTAGATTTCATGATTTTCTAGTTGTCGGCTTAAATAGGTGATATGTTGCAGCCAGATTACGCTATATCAAGAAAAGCTAATAAAAACAAAGTTCGATTATACAATTAGGCATTATACAATTTAACCAACAGCACAGGTAGCCAGCACGAGTCAGTAGCTGCTCACTGTACTCGAAGGTTCAATTAATAAAGACAAACTTTCCCAGTTTCGTAGCGACACAAACTTTTAAACGAGAACTACAAATTGATTACGGGTTCCGTTCCCAGAATGTATTGTAATTACGCCTCGGTAGTCTAGTGGCATGTACACTCGCCTGCCAAGACTGAGGTCTCGGGTTCTTTTCGGGTCAAGCAAAGACATGTTTCCTACTATTCAAACATGGCTCGGGTTTGAGATCACCAACCCGCATTAGGCAAGCGTGGTGATCACGAAGTTCCTAAATAGATTTAGAAAAAAAAATGTATCTATGAACATTGTATTCACATGAATGTTTACACATGCAATACAAACTTTTTGAAACAAGAAGTGAGAAATAAAGTTGTAATATTTGTCACTTTTCGCCATTCATTGTTGTTCTTATAATCGGTGTATCGATTATTATTGAAGTGAAGTGGAGCGAGTCGCTTTAACCTCTAGTCACAAGGTAACCGTCACTACCTCGTTCTACTGGTATTATAAATGCGAAAGTTTGTGAAGATCTATGTGTGTATGTATGTATGTATGTACTCGTAGTTATGTATGTTTGTTACACTTTCCGAAATAACTGCTTGACGTATTTAGATGAAACTTTACAATAATATAGGTTATAGATCAGAATAACACATGGGATACATTTTATCCAGAAATTCTCGCGGGAACAGGCACAACGTGGGTAAAACCGCGGGGCGCGGTTAGTAATAATTATACAACGAAGTTATTTACCACGTATCTGTTTGTAAAAGATTCTGCCTTTAAGATACTTGAGAAAGTTTGAATATGATCAAGTATCCATTCGTAACATAAGTGTAGAGGGTCGGGTTGTCCCTCGTTAGTTTCCTCAATTGGCCAGTTTCGTTAATTCGCCATTTTCCTTATTCGTCAATTTCATGACATTCTCTCTATCGTCAGTTTCTCTAATTAGTCAGATTTGTTAACTCGTAATTTTTCCCATCTGGTCAATTTAACTTTGCGTCTCGCCTCCGCATTATCCATAAACTCTAATCTAACTAAAACACTGTTAGAGAGTGTTTTGTCTCTATTACTCTTTGGAAAATAGCGTATGTCAGAAAGGGACAAACCATTTGCTAGCTAAAATGCTGTAAGTAAGCGTTTATGAATAAGGCTCATAGACTCTTTTCCCTACGAATCTCTCTAACATTAAGCTAGACTACCTAGTCTGTACAATCGTTCTTAGCTTAGTACTGCCCTCTAACTAAATCCTGTCTAAAATGGATTTTCCTCCAGAGAAGTAACAGCGATAAAAATGAATTGATTGCGGCGTCCCGCCTACGGTGAGAAAGTCCGGAAAACGTCTTGAAACTTTCGCGGTCCCACTTGTTGCGTCCGCATTTGATATTAAAGTCCTGCTTGCCGAGTACGGAGGTAACCCACTTGGTGTAATTTGACAAGCGAAGTGACGTAACCCAGCGCTATTTGTTAAGCAACGTGCAGCTCGGTCCTTACTTGGAAGAGTGGCCGCTACAATGCTCCGTCAAATAGTCGGTCCCAGTTTTTGAAATCGCTAGTACACAGAAGGCCTTTAGGCGGTCACAAAATCCGACCTTCATTAACCTATCCGAACTATCTTAGCGCAAAGACATTATAGGCCAAATGCGGAGACCATGCGAAGGCGATATTATGATAAATTTTGGTTTTCCTACTAATATTATAAATGCGAAAGTTTGTGCGGATGTATGTTTGTTACTCTTTCACAAAAATACTACTGAACGGATTTGGATGAAACTTAATTTACAGTAATATAGATTATACATCAGAATAACACAAAACTGCGATGCCACCGCGGTGTGAATTCGCATGTTTAATATTATTGTTTACTAGCAGCGCCCCGCGGTTTTACCCGCGTTGTGCCTGTTCCCGTGGGAATTTCGGGAATTTACCTACTTATAAACCTTTCTCTTGAATCACTCTATCTATTAAAAAAACTGCATCTAAATCTATTGCATACTTTTACAGATCTAAGCCTACATAGGGACAGACAGACAGACAGCGGAAAGCGACTTTGTTTTATATAAAGTTTTGTACTATGTAGTGATGATATTTGTCGAGGGAGCTTGCAGATTTTTACGATGCGACGCGACCAATCAACGGCCAGTATTTATCATGACTTGTCTTGGCGCCATGGTCGCCGTTGTACTAGGAGAGAACTTGTATTTGAGATGCGAACACTTATCTGTCAGGTAAAGCCAATAAGTAAGTATTTTTTCCTAATCTAATGGATTGGAATTTTATCCTATACAGTTAATTTACTTAATACTGAAGAAAATACGAAGTTTCTGTCGAGTGTAGTGTGTCAGGTAGCAATGCTCTTCAGACATACAGAGTAGGAATCGAACCAACTCGGAACCAATCAGAGACAGACAGAGAAGTCGTAGAAATCAATCACAACTTCTGTCCTAGTATCTATGTACCTATCGTGTACCTATCTAATATTGACTAACTGGTGTATATATACCATAACTCTTGTAGTAACTTACTTAAGTCTCAGGCTCGTCCCACTAAAAGACGTCGAGGTATTTCAGCTGATTTCAAAAGGGAGGTTCAGAACTCGTCATAATGTCTGAGATTTATTTGTCTTTGAGTTGATTATTTATTAATGTTGCATATTTCAAGGAAGGTTCTTATATTAAAATAACAACTCAGATTACACACAAATTATTTATTATCACAACACTGATCGGCCGATTGGCAAACATTTACATTAAGTTTGAATACATTCTACACATTAAACGGGACACCCCCAAAAACACGTACGAACCAGCTTACATCTATAATATATAAGCAGGCATTCTGGTCAAAACACCACGTTTTGTACTTACTTAGGTAAGCTCACAATTTGAATTTGAAACAATTCGCCGCTAAATGAGCGCATGTAAATAAAACTAAGGGTAGAAAAGACGAAGTATTAACACATTTGTACAAGTATTATTCACAAAGTGTTAAATTAGGGTGGTGTTTTGAGGAGAAACGCCTCGCTTACATTGGTCCTCGGGCCGGACATGTGATAATTTATTACGAACAGTAAACCAATATAGAACTTACAAATAATGAAAGTAAAACAAAGAAATATAAGAGTTACATTTAATTTTGTGTCGCATAATTTGGACATTAGTTATTTTTCAGTAAACCTATTAAAGCCTATTAATATAAATTTTATTTACTTTAGGAATACCAAAATCTTTTTTTGTACATTTAATGTTTAAAATAATCACAGATTTTATACAAATAATTAATTGACAGTCTTAAAAAAATAAAGAAAATTAAACTTCGAAATTTAAAGTGGACACTGAATGTACTGATCTTATTTGCAAAATTATGGTAATTTCAGTTGCGCTATTATTCTCTGTCTCTTTGTTTTACCCTGTTTGGCGGCTCGTGGACTGCGCTGGGACTCACTCGCGGCGAGGGGTGGCGGAGCCGGCGCCGTAGCCGGCGCCGTAGCCGCGGCCGGCTCCGCGTCCGCCGGCCGGCCCGGAGCCGCGCGACTGGGGGCCCGCGCCGCGGCCCCCATGGCCCCCGGAGGTGCTGCCTCCGTGACCCATCATGCCGCCACTCTGGTGCCTCCGTTTTGGCTTACCTTTCGCCTTTAATAATTGTTTGTTGGTGGGCACCTTCTTAATTGCGCCGGTACATTTTGGGCCAGTTGGAGCGGACGCAGGAATATATATCACCGCCTCGGCGGCAGCCTCGGCAGCAGCTTCGGCGAGGTGCTCGGTGAGTGGCGCTGGTGGCAGAGGCGGCAAGGGAGGGGCGGGTGGCGATGGCGGTGCCAGCGTGTCAAGCGGGGCTGGCTGGGCGGGCGCCGCGGCGCCGGCCTCCTGCGGCACACTGGCCTCCGAGCCGAGCACAGGTGGGGCGCCGGCTTCGGCTTCGGCCGGCACCACGTCAGGCTGCGGCACGGGCTCGAGCAGGCCGCCTTGCTCATGCGACGAGTCGGGCGGCGCGGGCGCCCAGTCCGCCGGCGGCGCGCTGCCCGCGCCCGGCTCCAAGCCGCCCGGCTCCACGCCACCCGGCTCCACGCCGGCCGGCTCTGCCTCGCGGAGCTCCTTCTCGATCTCCTTCAACGTCTCTATTTTCCACTGTACAAAATCCTGGTCTTCCGACGGTAGGTCGTTCGTTGCCGTTATGATGTACCGAGGTATAGTATCATTGTTTTTTCCTCCCTCCTTCATCTCTTCCTTGGGAACTGTCTCTTTGTCCTCAGCACTCATGATCACTTTTAGATATAACTCGAAATATAGACTTTGAGTTAACTCCGTGCGCCGTCCGCGGGATACGAGCCTCGACTGTAGGGAGCCGGGAGCAGTGTGCCGCGCGCGGGCCGACAGACTGTTTTATAACGGAGCGTGTGTGCGACGTGGGTGGTGATCACCGGCTCACTACAGGCCGCCTCCTTGCACTCGCCGCGCACCGCTCTGATTGGTTGCCTCTCGATGTTTGCGACCCGGCTAGGTCAGGCAGCCTTCACTCGAAATAGGATAACAACAAACACGTACAGTCAGGGCCCTAACCACCGGCCATTATTTGTTGTTTACTTTAGATCGATATTTATTTTTTCTACCAGTCTTTATTCAATGTGAGTATTTAATGAGTAATTATAATGAGTTATGTATGAGTATAACGATAAGCAGCCATACGTTATGTCAGTCGTGTGATTGTGTAATTTAGTACTAGTGTCTGTCTCCTATAGTACAGGTTATCCTAGTTAAGGAGGCCTATAGGGTCCCCAATCACATTTAAATTGTTACATTCTTGTACTTATTGTAAGAAACTAAAATGAGTATTGTAACATGTCTATTTTAAATAATTATTTATTTTATTTAGAGTAATCCTTAGCGCGCCGTGTATTGTTCTGATTGTTGTGCGGGCCAAAGCGATGGGCTCGCACTGTACCGCTGCAACCCGCCGCTGCGCGCGCACCTCCCACACATGCACAGCCCCCGCCAGTTCCACGCTCATGGGGTGGAGACGCCATCTTTAAGCCCTAAGTACTACTGGTTAATCTATGTTATTGTAAAATGAATACCATAAATCAATAACGATGTCTGGATTACTCAACGAACATTACTAGTACCTACGGTTTTAATTTAAAAAATAATATTTGAAGTATCACGACGAACCCATTGGCTCAGTGGTTGCGCTTACTGTGTCGGGTGATGCGGGTTCGATTCCCGCCCAGATTCAATACTATGTGCAGTCATAGTTGTGACAATGATATATTCTTAAAAATATTTGTTTATCCGTTCCGTTACTTGGATTCCATAATACAAGTTAAGTTTAGGTCCGCCTAAGCTGATAGTCCTGTTTCTTTATCAAAGATGAGACTCCTTACTTGGGCTCCGTATCCAAATGGCGAAAGCGGAACCCTTACAGTTTCGTCTTGTCAGTGTGTTTGTATGTCACAGCCCTTTCTTCTCGGACGGTATGGGAGCCTAGCTACATAGCTACGCTTTAGTATTAATCAGAGAATAGGTAGTACTATTTAGACAAATAAAATTATTTAAGGCAGGCTTTAGGTAGGCTGAGGGATGAAACAAATTACATGAAATTATGAGGAGGATTGTTTATGTAAATATTTTGAGGGATATTTTAAACAATGGAGTATACAATACAAAAAGAAATTGGAAATATAGAATTCAGAGACAAACTTCATACGAAAATTTGTTTACTTAATATCGATCACGTTCTTTATGAGATACTCTCAGCGACCCGCGGTTTATCTACGTTGTGCTCGTTCCCGTGGGAATTTGGGGATGAAAAACAGCCCATAAAAAGATTAGACAAATTATACATGTCCCAAATGAATGAATCTTTATCTATAATATAAAAATGAATCGCAAAATGTGTTGATAAGCGCATAACTTCAGAACGACTGCACCAAATTGGATGATTCTTTTTTTAATGTGTTCCTTATTGTCAGGACAAGGTTTTTATATAAGAAAAATAAGGAATAAAAATCTCAAAATTCCCCCGGGAACGGGGGCGCTGCGGGTGAAACCGCGGGGCACAGCTAGTTATGTATATAATTCTACTGTACGTGTGTATGTCACTGAAGTCCTCCTAAACGGCTGGACCGATTTTAATTATTATTTTTGTATGCGTTTGGACAGATGGCTGGATGGTTTAGATTCCCACTACCGACATCTATCGGGTCGCGGGTGGAACCACCGCGCGGGACAGCTAGTATCATAATAGAGATTTGCTAATCGTTAGTTGTAAAAGTATCAGCGAAACGTTAGTTGTCAAACCATTTTCGAAAAAGGCAGGATACCATGTCTGTAACGTTAGGATACCATGTCTGTAAAGTTAGTATACCATGTCTGTAAAGTTAGTATACCATGTCTGTAAAGTTAGGATGTCTGTGAAGCCCTAGCATTTAATACAAAATTTGGATATATTTGACTTTCGATAACTTATCCCCGATACCTTACAGATTGATAAAACATTATCTAAGAAGTATCGCTCGAAAACTAGATTTCAAATATAAAAACCTGGCACTGTGTCCTATTCATTCATTCATTCATCAATAAATATTACTGATATTTATTCACAGTTTATGTTTACTTACTATTATTTATGGCTATGCCTATACTGATACTGGGCTGCAGTGCCACAAACGGACGCACAGACATAGCGGCCAAACTTATAACAACTCTGTTTTTGTGTCGAGGGTGAAAAAATTCGGCCAAAGTCGGGAGTAAACTAACTTTAATGTATCTGTACCGGCGCGCGATGTCCAAAGACACGCGAGCCTCAGTCTGCCATAAAGTATGCAGCTCTACATTTGTAAAACATACAGTGACTCCGAGACATGTTTAATAAATATATTTTACGCATTTCTAAACATCTCGAGAGGAGTATTCAAGTATATACATATAAGTATATCTATAACCCTATACACATATCTGATAATATCGATAGGTATCGTTACCCTGTCGGTTTGTCTGTATGCTTACAGATATTTTAATTAAATATAGCAGCAAAATACATACACACAAATCGAGAACCTCCTTTTTGGAACTTGGAAGTCGGTTAAAAGAAAAGGTAATTCCTTTCTCTATAAGTCTAGAAAATTCCTAGCTTCCTAGAATTCCTATATCAGGTAAGAGGCTTAAGTTGTTATTGAATATTGTGATGTTCAATTAGATTTATTTTCAACATTATTATTTATTTTTATAAAAGTATCTCGTTGTAAGTAATCTCACTGAAATGAAATATTTCAGAAAATTTGTTTACCTCATTATAAAAGGATTTACAAGTGAAGCCTTCTCAGACTAAGTACTTATTATTAGAATTGATAGAGCAATCTAATATTAGTAATATAAGTCTTTTAAAATATATTAAACTACGTTACCACAAATACGTTCGCATTTTTCAATTTTATATTGATTTGCTATTAGTTTTGGGTTAAAATTTGATCTTGTGAACAAAACGGCCTCAAATGTCTTTGGACATTCAGACACATTTAGATGAAATTGATCAAGCGAGCAAAGCCGCGGGCGGGCAACATTTTAATTTTAGAAAACAAAAGAATCGCAATTTTTTAAACATTATCTTATTATTGCAAGTGTGCGAGTACAATCGAATGTTATGGTTATGGGAGACATTATGTTAACATAAGTTTCGATTGCGTTTTGGTCGGGCATAGTGGTTCTCGAGCTGGGAGGTAGCGGTCGACCCAATGTCTTATATCAAAAACCTGTTGGTGATCTCCCTGGCGTGGTGGGTCCACGGCAGGAGGGACACGAACGCGAAGGAGAAGGGCATGTACCAGACGAGCCCCACGATGATGTCATCCACGCTGAGGCACAACGGCCTGGTCGGGGACGCCGTCGTCGTCAAGTTCGTCGAGACCCTCATGAACTCCGAGAAGTACCTCAAGATGATCGAAAGCGTTGATAAAAAGATCAACCACTTGGACGCGAATTTCCACGAGAAATCCAACAGCATCCTCAAGTACCTCTCCGAAGTGATCAGGATCGTCAAGCTGCCGAACGGCGACGGGGTGGAGAAGACCCTGACGGACCTGAAGATGGATGTGGACTCGCTGAAGAGGTCGATCGTCATGAGGGAAACCGACGAGCCACCAGTACTGCGCAGTAAATATGTTTTTGTTTCACTTTCAAACGCTACGATTTCTCGCTTAGATAAAGGTAGATTATGTAGATGGAATATTTTTAGGTGAAATATTTCAAAAGAAATAACAACAAGAACGAATTAAATTATGACTAGTTTACAGTGTCCAGTATCTTACAACTTGCGCCGACAGTAGAGTTATCATGATACGTCCTAATGTGACTCAAGCAGGCACACGTCAGGGTTCGATTAGGTTACTAGAGTTACTAAGTTAGTAAACATACAATTTGGTTTGTCTATATATTGTATTCGTATATAGACAAACCAAATGGTATCTTTACTAACTTACTAGCCTCTTTCCAACGACCACCGTGAACAGATTAGATCAAAGCAGTCAAGGTATCATTTTTTAAACCGTTTTTTTCGGTTTGCCTCGGTTGAGAGGTGGTTGAGTGAGAGTATCCATTGAGTAGACTATTATGGTTCATTTATCGAAATTTCAATTGTTTAGCTACAATGACCCGCCCACTCCTATTTGAGTCAATTTCTATTCCTGTTTTCAAAGGAATCTATATGACCTAAAACGGTGTATCTACTGGTTTCTTAAGTTTAAAACACTACTTTTTTAGAATTGAAATTACGTTGACGGATACACTTCAATTTTATTTTCCATTTTACTACTTACAGATGTAGTATACTCAATTTCTTTTCCATTTGCCTCAACGTTAAATAATGTTGCTCAAGACTAGTTTTGAAATGCTTAATTTGGCCATCAAACTTACCCTTGCAATGCTGAGCTTGCTCTAAATAAGCCTTTTGCATTCAATCAAAATAATATCGAAAATTGAAAGAAATATGGTAAACAAGCCGCACCCGACAGTGTTACCCGCGTTGTACCCGTTCCCGCGGGAATTCCGGGATAAAATGTATTCCATGTGTTATTCTGATATACTCGTATAACCTACATTACTGTAAAATTTCATCCAAATCCGTTCAGTAGTTTTTGCGTGAAAGAGCAACAAACATATGTACATCCATACATACATATAACCACTACCATTCGCATTTATAATATTAGTAGGAAGTAGGATCCGTTTCTTTACTCCTGTGGTAGGATGTTAGAAAATGTATCCTCATTGTATTGAAATCTCTCAATTTTAAAATATCGCTTGGTCCAATCCTAAATGGTTTTAAAAAAGTTCCTCGTGTTCAACGCCTATCTTAGGGCGGGCGGTGCAATCGAAGTCTGTTTAAGAAACATTATTTGCTTACCGAGCTACTTGAAGGTGAACTTGAATCTCAACGATTGGGGATTTAGCTCCAGTTGTTGCACACGAAATTTATTTACCATATTTTATTGCGCGTCTGTCTGTTATTAAATTTATAAAGTATTTGTGCTTTCATTTATTCATTTATTAATTTATAAAATGTTTAAATGTATTTTTCCTTTGCTGATATCTTTTGGTATATGATAATATTTTTCAGATGAAGGTTACAGGCTATTTTCAATCCGTAATTTCCACAGACACAGGTGGGTATTAAAAACGTGGGACAACCAAAAATTTTCCTACTGAATCATTATATCTGTAGGTGGAGCAAAGCTGAATATATTTTTTCGCACCACCCACACAGATGCACGTGGGTTTTGGTTTGTAATAAATATGTAAAAAATGAACCCGATGATATTTAATTCTATACCTAGAAGAGGAAAATTTAAAAGCACTCTTCAATGGAATTAATCTCTTCAAGACCAATTAGTACCTCGGTGCCGAGTGGGTGGGGTGGGAGGATGCAAAGAAGAGGCGTTTAACGAGAAACTTCTATAGCAAAGTACATGTCTCAAAGTCTCAATAGCTGGCTTAGACCGTCGGCTTGTTTCTTGCTTGAGTGCGTCTTAGTTTCAAGTGTGTGCAATACAAGATACGATCACATTGTTCAGCGGTTTTAAAGTTTGCAGTAGCCAAATCACCAGCGTAGCCATAGCTTTAGCTTTGTAACGGGCACTTTAGTCATACTTCAATGGAAAGTTGAACTCCCAGTAATGTCGGTTAAATAATACTTTTAGAGCTCAAACAATTATTAAATGTAGTGGAAAATTCCAATGTCTGGCACACGGCAAATCCGGCCCTGGATTGTAAACAAAGATTTCCGATATATCTGTATATTAAATATCCCAGACGCCCTTGAGTCGAAGGTTCTTTCCCAATTGTCAACAACATTTGCCACGCATTATATTTTTTTGTTGTTATTCCGTAACGGCCATCAGTCTGAGTAATTTTCATAACATATTTAGTCATAATTTCACATACGCACAACACCCTTAATATATCAATACACGTGCCGGGATCATAACAACATGTTTAGAAACGCTACAATAAACAAATCCCTAAACATGCGGCGCGACAAAAGAGTCTTCTAAAGAAGTGTCTGTGTGTTTGTAACGCGAATTTTGATCAAATGTATATTTACATTAAAACAATGTCTATAGAACAATGATACGAGTATACCCGCATTTTAAACGGTCTAAACTACAACACCAGGCTTAGAAATTTTAATTAACTTAAACAGTGTTTAAAAGTGTTTGTCTGTTTTGTTTCACTCGACGGTTCACTTTTGCATGAAACCGCACGGGCACCCGCTTGACGCAGCTTTGGCCTTAAAATATATATTATTTATTAGTACTGACGCGACGTTAAACGTCGACTAAAATAATTAATAATAAAAAATCAATTGAGTCTTCACAGCGAAGGCTGCAGTGCCTGTATCGAGGCAGACCACTTTATTATTTATTTGCATCGATTGCTGTTATTTTTAAACCATCGACCTGAGGGGTGTTCGACTGTTCGCTGAGTGCATTGGATAGGACGCTTAGTTCATAAGCGTAACATAATATATAATTTACACTCATATCCGTGTAGGGAAAATTTTATTAAATTGTCTTGGGTAGCGACACTTTAGTTTTTGTGATCTGTGGTAGCGACCCTTTAAGACATAGCAAGGGAATCATAACTAGTTAGTTTAATGTTTCTTGTTGAGTTTCTATTTTTATTATCAGGCAGGACTTTTGTAATTATTGAGGTCGGGCGTGAAAATATAAGGCCCCCGCACCTTATTTGAAATTTGTTGTTTTTCAAGTAAGTTTATTAGTTATATTTTTATATTTCAGCCAGTTGTGCTCCCCGGGGTTCTTCGTTGTAGTAGTTCTATGTAGTATAGTAGTATTAGCCTGTAATCCCACTTCTGGCAAAGGCTTTGGAAACTTGTTATTTATGTATTTGAATAAATGAATAGGTTTTCTTTAACGTTCTATGTTTTAGAGTAGTACAAGTGGCGCATTGTAGGGTCTATTGTTGGTCATTGTCGTCTTGTTTTTTCTCATATTATTTTAGTATTCGTTAGATAAATGGTAAAGTAAATAGAGAAATGTTAAATAAATCAAATTTCCTGATACCATTGTATTTTCTATAATCTCACTTTCGTGAAAGGTTCAAGTTTTTCACGTTTCATAAATATTATGAAACGTGAAAAACTTGAACGGTAACAATGAGCTTGCTCGGATCCACCGGTCAGTGTTGAACAAAACTAACACTAACCCAATACATATCGTATTGTACTAAGTCTGTTTTAAAACAAACTTTTCTTCATTTCTAAGCGTTATTACAAAACGTTATATAATGAAAACCTCCGGTGGTAGTGTTGTACCGATGGCTCCGGTCGCCCTCGGATACATAGCGACTTCGGCCGAAACTTAGTAAGTATTCGTGTAGGTTAGTGGCCAACCCCGGTGTCGGAGGTTTTAAGCAACGAGTTAAACGTTTACTCTTTTTTGTACCTAGTAATATTTATAGTTAAAATACCTCCTTAGAGTACAGACTCCTTAATAAGTTTATAACTTCCTTCAACCTCAACTACTTAATTGTATTGTTCAATTTATATATTTATTAAATACCTTGGGCCTTAATAATAAATTTTAGTCATTAATTTCAAATGGTTTGTCACTTTCTGACATACGCAATTTTCCGAAGAGCAAAAGAGATAAAACTCAGTGTAACAGTGTTTTAGTACCGCGTTTATAAATAAGGCGGCTTCTGTTTTCCAAAAATTGTGTTCGGTTTCGACCAAACAACGACCTTGGGTTGGACATTAGAAATTGGTAAAGGGCTTATTCATCAACATTTTAGCTATGAAATGATTTGTCTCATTCCGACATACGCTATTTTCCGAAGAGCAAAATGGACAATAACAGTGTTTTAGTTAAAGTTAAGTATAAGGCGGTATATGCCTTAAACTTTTGATTGGAGTAGAAACAATTAATCAAAAATATGTACAAACACAATTCAATATAGATATATTCTCACTGAATTACAAAAAGGATATTTCAAATACTTATTTATTATTATTATAAGCTAGTCTGAAAACAAATATCCCCTTATGTTCTACTGAAATAAGACAAAATAAAACAGTACGTAAGCACATTGTATCTCACAAGGGCACATCAATTGACTAATTTATTAGGAGTAAAAACTGAGTGTGAGAGTCGAGCTATGAGTTTTTTATTCCCCTCAGTACAAAAAGAGGGGTGTATGGGCGTGGCCAGTGAGAGGATTGAAAGGAGCAGTATTAAATATAAAGAAACAGGGTGTCCGTAGATACTGGGAAAAGACGGTCCCCCCCCCCCCCTCAACACCTTCTCCCTGACGACAAGCAAAATAAAAATATATAAACGTCAATAAAGTACCACGGGGATATTTTTGTTTATTTTTTGAGTAACTGTATAACAAAAGAAAATGGTTTGTAAAATTTTTAATTGGGGGTGCTTTGTATAAGTTTTTACGACTTTTAAAAGCAACGTTTTTTTAAGGCTTCTCTTGTTGAACAAACGTGATTATTTGCCGTTTTTTAAAGTACCCACCGTGCGCGACTCCTACTTAAAAGATATATGTACTCATTGGTGAGTCGGAAACGCGATTACTCCTTGTACTTTTTGTAAAGCAAAGTCGCTCATCTTCGGATCAAGTGAATGAAACCTTCGATCAATGAATCTACATAATGGCGATGAATGAAACATGTGTTGGTCGGTCATAGTGTATGTACACTGTCACACGCGCGTCTTGATTCATCGTGTCTAGCACACGGAAGCGCGAGTCTAGCTAAACAATAGCTTCTTTCCATTGTAAATATGATACTAAAGTAAACAACACTCGGTTCTATCTATACTAATATTATAAAGAGGTAAAATTTGTTAGTTTGTTTGTATGTTCGAGCTAATCTCGGGAATTACCAGTCCGATTTGTATAAATCTTTTTATAATAGATAGCCACATTCAACGGGAAAGTTATAGGCTATTTTTCATCCCGATATTCCCATGGGAGCGAGCACAACGCGGGTAAAACCGCGGGGCGCTGCTAGTAAGTAATAATTATAAATCACTACAACGTTTCTATTTTCAAACAAATACAGCTATATGATACCACGAAGTGTATCGCCGAGGCGAGTTTTCCCTGCACAGAACAAGTACTGATTTACTTGATATTGAGATTATGACAACTGTCTGGCCGAACGACCGCTATGTTTACAATCACTAAGCACGGACTTGAGTTTGATGAATTATTTTATTTGTATTTTGCGTTCTGAATTTAATATCGATATTTAAAAGTAGATGAATATCATCTACTCGTATACTGTTTAATATTATGTTACTTTTTAACTTATGTATCGCACCGTAGGAAAACTTGTCACCTTTACACCGATTTCTAAAATCTCTTTAGGTAGGTATAATATTTTATTAGATATTCAGATATTATGAAGTGGAACAGTTTCTACCTTTGTGTTTTGTGAGGGCTGATCTCAGAAACTATCAACCGGATTTGAATAATTCTTTTCGTAATGTACATTCAACGGGAAGGTTATAGGGTACTTTTCCCGAAATTCCCACAGGAAAAGCCACAATGCGGGTAAGACCACGGAGTGCTGCTAGCATGATATAAAGAAAAGGAAAATAAGTTCTAGTTTCAGGTTTGAAAGTTTCGCAGAGTAATAAATAAGTGTTTAGCTAGGCTGTTTTCAGCGACAGACAAGACGATGGTTTTGTCTTTGGTTTTCTCTTCCCTAAAGACATCCCTAGCTCAATTTATTTATTGAGAAAAGATATACTTGTGTATCTTTGGTGGTGATATCCTTGCTTAACGCGCTCTCCGAAGCACGGTAGCACTCAGATAGAAATGCCACTACCGGCCATCCATCCACGTACAGGTCAAGCTGCAGGTTGTTTAACAATCGCATTGTCAAACTACGCCATGAGCTACGTGGTATACTGAAGATATATAAAAGATAGCTATTTTCGCAAACCTTTAGGCCTTCGACCTCAACTCAAGAACTAAAACAATCGGCCGTCTGGTAGATCATCCATCACAATAGGTTAATCACATTATTGTTAATTATTATTGGTACATATTGGTAATCTGAACCATTAAATTTGAGACCCTTTTAACGAATACGTACAGAATACCCCTCGAGGGGAAGGTAATTTGTTGGCAACTACTTAGCACAGGCTAGCAACGCCCCACCGAACGGATTCACCCCGTCTAGTGCGGAATTGGGGATCAAAACCACCCTTTGTTTACGTTCAAGGTGTAATGAACCAAAGGTTGTATAACTGATAAAGATGCTGGTTCAAATATTATAGTAGTTCCGCTATGACCGCGGCACACTACTTACTTACTATTTACTAGTCATTCAAAATAAATTGTCAATAGAATGCATTTCTGTTGCACGATACAAATAATACTATGTTTACAAATATGAACAATAAATAAAACGGAATACCTGTTGAATGATGTCGGCCATACAAACGTGGGAACAGCGCTCATTCACTCACCAAGTATTTGTATTTGTAAACTAAAATATATTCCTCAGAGAGAAACATAAGTCAGTCTGTATCCAATTTATGAGCCGATAGCACTCCGACAGTGATGTTGCTCAGTGTCCGGTCGCTTCATGTCTTTTTTTTTGTGTACGAGATCTATGCGGACGCGGCATCGGCCAAGGTGCTGCGGCACAGCAAGAGCGAGTATGGGGACAAGTCGCTGTGGAAGAACCAGTACGAGGATGAGTTGACGAAGGCCATCATGACCTCGAAGCGGCGCGACAACCACACGCGCATCTCCAACGCCGCCGCCTCCATGTCGGACAACGAGTCCGTCGTCGAGAAGATCATGGACACCATCTCCTCCAGCGGGAAGTACCTGCGCAAGATCGACAGCATCGACTTCCGCCTCAACCGGCTAGACATCGAGGTGCACGAGAAGACCAACACCATCATCAAGCTACTCGCCGACTTGGCCACCACCAGCAGGCAGGAGAACTACGTGGAGAAGTTCGACGTGTCGTTGGACAACATGAAGAACGACATCAGTTATATCAAGAAGCATGTCGAACGATCTAGTGATAAGACAAGGATGGGAGGTGGTAAGTCGGGCTGTAGAGTGCACGGATAAGACAGGGTTGTAGACAGAAGCGTGTATCATTGGTTTTTGGTAGATTATGGTTAGTATTCTGAGGTTGTTGTTTCAGCGGACGGGTCGTACATGCGCGAGGACTCGTCGCTCGACAGCCGCCTCTCGTACCTCGAGAACCACATGAAGAGCATCATGGCGGGCGTGGAGTCCATCGTCTCCATCATATCGGAGGTCAAGAACAGGCAGTACCCGCTCAAGGCCTCCACGAGCAAGTACGACTCACTTAATATTCCTCGATAATTACGAAAAGATAACTTGACAGTTTGACTCCCATATTATAATCTTAACATCAAATTAATCAACACTAGCGCCCTAATGTAGGAAATTACGCTCTTATTAGGGTTATATGGGCTACATTCAAAGTGAACCTCTCGTTGGAGTGAAAGTTCCCGCTTTACAGTTTTTCGCTAATACCTATATTTAAAACGGTATCCACTAAGTTATCCTCATAGAGCTGTGAGTTTGTTTTTTTTATTTGACCGTGCTCGTCTCTAAAACTACTTGCCGGATTAGAATCTATTTTTACAAATGCTAAGCATATTTAAGAGAAAGGTTATAGGCTAACTTGTATCCTGGTATTCCCACAGGAACAGGTAATAACGTGAGGCGTGGCTAGTATAAAATCCATAGATAAAATTATCGATAACTCAACGGTAAAAAGTTTGGAAGAAATTTGGTAAGTAGATGGATTATGAACTTGAATAACATATAAGTACAACTTTATTAAAACCAAATAACGCAAACGACGTAGAGGCTGTTTTTCGATAGTTTTCGAAACAAAGTTGGAAGGAAGTCGAAAAGATATTATTTTATTTTATTAATGAAGTGAAAAGGCAAAATACATTGAAGAAGGCTAACTACAAGTTTAAACCATTTAAACCATTTATTTCTACACCACATAAAATAGAACATAAAAAGAAGCAATACTTTTAAACTATGAACTAAATACTAATAAAATATATGAAATTAAAACTAGGTACAGTGGCGGTGATGTAGAGGACAGACTCAGTGTACGCTATGGGGTTGTTACACCCCACAGCACTGGTTTTCAGTCTGCCCCATTCTCTATATGTTTTACACAAAACATTTTTAAATGGAGGGTAATACATATTCTAATTAATAAATGATCGAGATCACGTGTAAACAAATAAGTAATCTAAACAAGTTTCCACTGATAGTTAAAAGAAAAAGGGCATTCAGGTCGAAGCGATGACAATGAGGAACATAGAATACAATCAGAAATCTATACTTATATAATAAAGCTGAAGAGTTTGTTTCCTTTGTTTGTTTGAACGCGCTCATCTCAGAAACTACCAATCCGATTTGAATGACTCTTTTGTAATGGATAGCCACATTTAACGTGTTTTCAAAAAAATGTTATAACAACAACAATCAATAGTAACCTAAATAACAGTTAATTAACAAGAAATGATTACTGATTCGACGTTTAACACTTCAAATCTATGTATTAACTAAATCCATATCTTTATATAGAATAATCATTAAATCGTCGAATTATGCGTTGACTCTAATGATATCAGTACCTATTTTGCCTGTATTTGGTGGGTGATAAAGGTACATGCAGAAGATGGGCCTCCTAAATGTAGTGGTAATACTAACTAACTTCAAGAAGAGGCATTTTGATAAAAGTGGTTGAAAATTTTAAAAGCTTTCATTACGTACTATATATTTTATGTCTACTGTTTAAAGATATTAGTGAAAACTCAAAAGCGGAAACTTTCACTCTCTCCCCCTACGCCACTTACTAGAAGGGGGTACTTTGAGTACGTTCACTCCCTAAGCATCCTGAACCACGCCCAGCTCATGCAAGCTAGTTGCAGCACTATTTCCTTGGCTAGAGTATAATTATACTAATATAATAAAACTGAAATAAAGTTTGTCAACCGATGTCGACGTGAAGGTTATAGGCTTTTTCTATCCCGAAATTCCCACGGGAACGGGCGCAGCGCGGGGAATAGTATATGATTAAAATAGTAATTAAAAACTGAAACCCCGACTGCCATGCAAGATTTTTAAAAATGTTAACTAAAAGCACTAAACATACAACAATACTTAACACAATTTTTTCCGGAAGCATATTTTTATACATTTTTATACGTTTTTTTTATTTCCAGCTTTTTATATTAGTTCAAGTTTAATGCCCATTCGTACGAACAAAATTTCGAACACGTGTTAATTCTTGTTGGAAGATTTGATCCTTCGAGTAATTTAAAAGTCTTTTGGAATGACAAAATTGATACAAAATATATGCATGATATATATATTTTGTGATCGTCTTGTAAACCTCTTTCCCCCTCTCCACTCAATGGGGTTGATTTTTTTCTTATTTGCTCCGAACATGCGCCCTAAAAGCATCCATTATGTTAACTTTTTAAATATTCATGTTCCAAGTGACACTCGCGTCATTGAGACGAGTCTAACGACATTCATTTATCAAAAAAGATTCATCCGTTTAATAGTCACGTGGGAACATAGGAACAGACAGACATACATGCATACATATTTATATTCAGGTCAAATATATAGGTAACCCTCTTCCACGCTTCCCCGCTGTTGGATAAAAATTGAATTATCAAAAGTTTCTCAACTAACAACGTAAAAATGTCAAAAATTATCAAAACTATCTTCCAAATATTTTACTACAAGCACAGTATATTTTTCGCCAAAAAACGGACATGCCTTTTTATAATTTAATTTCTTAGGATTTGTAATTATAAATACGAGACGAGAATTTCCAATTGCCCGTTTTCTATAAAAAAAAATGTAATTAAAAAAAAATCTATGGTTTCCAAAAATCACATAGAAACCGTTACTGCTCAATGTTTTTATATTTCTTTAAGATATTATTAATGGCGTTGTAAAGTGTTTAAAAATCCTTTTCCTGAAAAAAAAATCTAGGCTTCATTTGTTCAAGATAACACATTAATGGATGATTTTGAAATATTCTGTTTTATTTTTTTTACCGCCATATTATGTTATTACAAATATGGATTTATAACTAGGACTGAAACATTCTTTTTGTTCGCAGGTTCGCCTCTGCAGGCGAACCTGCGGGCTTCAACTACAGCTTGTAAATATATAAACAGTATTTATAATGTATTACATAGTTCTAAAATAACCGACTTAAAAAATCGAAGGAGGCATTTCTCAATTCGAGGGTATGTTTTTATATGTTACTTGATATGTCCGCTGATTTTGAAAATTATTTCACTCGGTATAAAAAAGGGGTATGCTCACGTAATTGAGCTACATTTGCTTTAAAAAATTTGGTAATTCTCATAGAAACCGGAGGTCGGAAGTTGGGTTTAAGCTTGAAAAAGTAATAAAGTTTCGCTTGGTCGGTGCATACAGAAACAAAAGATAACAGTAGCAAAATGGGTTCTAGACATCTAGTTATAAATTACTAGCAGCGCCCCGCAGGTTGTCCCGCGTTGCGCCCATTCCCGTGGGAATTTCGGGATGGAAAATAACCTACCCCTTGAATATGACTAATACATTACAAACAGAATTATTCCAATCGGACTGGTGATTCCCGAGATTAGCCTAAAAATAAAAACAAACAAAATTGCGAAGTTTACCTCTATATTACCGTTTGACACGAACTGTTATCTAAATTTGGAATCAATTTACCTACTCAAGGATTAAGAAAATGTTTCATTTTATATAGAAAATGAATATATACTCAGAGCAATCGCTTCAACCAAATTACTAAATTCCGTAAAAAAAAGATCAGTATAAGTGTATTCGGTGGAGAGACTAATTAACAGATAGACTATTGCTAAGCAATAACTTGGATTAGCATAGAAGTTATTAACTCTGTTTTGTTTAAACTTAATCATTCTTCTTATTCTGATACTTAATCATTAGCTGTTAGTTGTCCCAAATGTAAAACTAAGTAAACATAACTCAATTTGTGTATTAGGAGATTTGAGGTGTCGTAATAGAGACAGGGCGGCATCTGGGTCGTGGCTCTAACGTATTGTTAAAAACTCAGTTAATTATTGCGATTTCAACTATAAAACTTAATTCATTACAGCTATATGTTAGTAATTGAATAAATTAAATAAACTGATAAATGCTTAATTTATGTTCAACCTGCAATTCATGCTAAAAGCTATTTGAAAACAAACTGATTCAGACACTGACAAAGTCAGTGTCTTAATAATTTTAGAATTCACGCAAAACACCAATTAACAAAATGTTTAATGTTGTCATTTTGTGACGTGTCAAAGCACGCTCTGACTACATCACTCATAAATATGCGTTGTTGAATTGTTGCGATAATACTCGCTCTTACTCTGAGTATACTGTACAGGTCAGTGGTATACTGCAAATCAAGACACAACTATAAAGTGAAAATTTTGGCAAGTAAAAACTTTTTTCGAGTTCTGTTAACAAGGCACCATTTAGTAAGCTTTCGTAAACTTCCATACAACGAAATTATTTTCAAAATTGATTAATAAAGAGCAGACATAAAGGTAACAAACATACAGTCGAATTGAGAACCCCTTTTTCGAAGTTAGTTGAGTAAAAACTAAAATATACTTAGATAATGGATTTCCCAACAATAAGGTACGTGTTCTGAAACGGAATAAACGATAGCCATTGTTCGTGTAAGATACATTATCTTGTGGTTAATAACACTAATTGTCAAAGTACAAACAATTACTCGAAAATGATGTGGTATCATAATAATATGTCATTCAATTGATTTGTATGCTTTATACTACCTAACTTTATGGTACTTCCGTGATTCGTTCACTAGTCATTCTTTTCACTTGTGACACAGTATAAATAATTGCAACTACTGTGCTCGTGATTTATTAACGTACGAGAAGAACGGTTAAAAAGGGTGTTACCATGCAAACCCGTGTGGATGGCCTGTGGCATTCAGTTATGGCTATCACCGGAAAATTGAGAACGCCGTTGGCTTTTAAATCCAACTAGTAATATTATAAACTGTCGACAGATTAAGGACGATACAATTTCTCGTAGGTTCATAATCCGTCCATAGCAATATGTAAAATTGGTTTGGTTATTACTGTTAACAATCTGTCAATAGTTTATAGTCTAACTATTTGGATTAATCAATGAGTGTTTACATAGTTAAGAACGTTTGTTCGCGGAAGGGACGCAAACAAAAAGTATAGACTATTGTTGAGCATTTTATACAAAAGTTCATAGTGTTTATTTATTACCAATACAATCGTGGTCACAATATTGACAAGTAATTAGTAAACATTTTTATTGAGAAATGCGACCACGGTTCAATTTGTTTGTATTCATTTTTCACTATCTTTGTGTTTGTATTGGTTTATCACTCCATATTTATATGCTTTCTAATAACAATTAATGTATATAAGTACATAACTAAGTGTTGATTTATAATTT
The DNA here is from genome assembly GCA_951394245.1 of Cyclophora punctaria. NCBI lineage: Eukaryota > Metazoa > Arthropoda > Insecta > Lepidoptera > Geometridae > Cyclophora > Cyclophora punctaria. The sequence continues at coordinate 1,213,135 of OX596167.1, read as the reverse complement.
GCACCATAATTCTTGGTAACTAAAGCGATCAATATACTCGTTTTGGGTGTGGCGTAGTTACACAATATAAATAAATACTTGGTATTTTTTTGTTATTATTATAGGAAACTTAATACGACATGATTCACAATGGCGTCTTATTAAGAACAAAAAAACAATCTTTTGTTTTTGTTACACATTATGAGTGTCATTGGAGCCGTCCTAATTACAGTTTGAAGCCTTGTTGTTTACTTGTTATTCGCAGGTCCGACTCTGGAGGCTCTTTCGACTCGCTCTCCATACTGAACGAATTCAGAAAGACGATATACGACCAGAAAGCCAAGAAATGCGGTTGTAGGTGAGTTCCTCGACCCAGTTCACTTTAATCTGTCCTAGAGTTACACGGCAGATATAGTGATACAAGAGCGACATGTGTAAAGCATGTTTATTTATTAAGACGGATACGTGCGATTCATTTACAGTTATTGGTATTTACTTATTTTGATATATTGTGTTTTTATTTATTAAAATTTAATTGTTACATCAGCGGTGTTTACATATTAACATTCATAATTTAGTAAGTAGCATGTATTCAAATACGGTGTGCAACACCAATTATAGATGTAATCAGCATTAATTAATTTATTGTTGAAGGAATGTCGTGTTAACTCCTCTTAACTCCATTGTAACATAGGAGCAAAACACGCTTATACAATCTATAATGCTTGTCTCTCGACCGAATTTAAAGATAAAACTCTAGAAAGTACTCTACGAAATGAAACGGGTCTATATCGCGTTACAATATATACGGAATCCGCTCGGAACGTCGCGCTTTGGGTCCGTATTTTAATAAATAGGTTGTATATTCTAAAGCATGAGAGCAAATCGTGTCACAAATATATTAAAATTTAATTTTTCTTTGTACCCTTACCTATCCTACCTAACCTACAGCCTAAATATATTAAGAACAAGAGGTTAACAAAATAATTAAAGGTGGCTCTTTAATACCCACGTCGACGTTTCAAACAGGACCGGAGGGCGTGTGGACCGCTCCGAGAGGTACCCTTCGGACTGCTTCGAGATACAGATGCAAGGGTTCAACGTGTCCGGCATCTACAAGATCAAGCCAGAAGACATGGAGGCTTTCTATATCCTGTGCGACTTGAACACTTCGGGAGGAGGATGGACCGTAAGTATACAGAGGATGTCATAAGAAAAGTACTTCGTTTTGAATTGAAACTACGTTTTAGGATACACTTCGCTTTTATTTTACCACAGTTCTTTAAAAATTTAAAATAAAAGCGAAGTGTATCCGTATACGTACTTTCAATTCAAAATAAGCGGTGTTCGCTTAAACTTAAGAAACCAGTACAAGTTGAACAGTATTACAGTTCATAGATTTAACATAACAGAAGACAGTATAAACACTCTCTACCTTGAAGGCTCGAATAAAATCCCTTATAGGGATGATTTTCAGTGAAAAAGGTTAACCGCAATCGGCGATTGTTACAAGTGAGGCCGTGGTTATACAACCATCGATCAGTAAGGGTAAAGATATTTTAACGTCAGTTATTTTAGGTCATCTTCTTCGCCTTAGCTTAGTCTTAGCTTAATTGATGGTTATTTTGTCTTTTTTTAGGTAATCCAAAACCGTTACGATGGATCCCAGGACTTTTACAAAGGCTGGTTAGATTACAAGAACGGGTTCGGTAACTTGGCCGGCGAATTCTGGTTGGGTCTAGAGAAGGTGCACTTCCTCACCAACCAGAAGCTGTACGAGTTGAGGGTCGAGGTGGAGACGCAGCACGGACAAGACGCTTACGCGGGCTACTCGGTGTTCACCGTGGGGCCGGAGCACGAGGGCTTCCGGATCAGCACCCTCGGGACTTACTATGGAACTGCAGGTAAAAATTAACCACTTTGTCTTAACGGATAAGAAGGTACCTATGTGGTTTTTATCAGATATTCTTCCTTATTGGGAATTAAAGTTTTCACTTATCATGGTTTCTTATAACTAATGCAACGGCAAAAAAGTTGTCCTATGAAAGACTTCATGATCTATCGAAAATATCCTATATAGTATCAATGCGAAGAACGAAAGAGTTTCCGAGAATCCCTCTCTAAAATTTACGTAGGATCTGGAAAGCCATCGAACTATTATGGTATGGATTCCCTAAAGCTAAGATGATATTCCAGGAGATTCGTTGACCTACCACGCCGGGCAGAAGTTCTCCACGTTCGACACGGACAACGACGAGTGGAAGGACGGCTCCTGCGCCACCGAGCACGGCGGCGCCTGGTGGTACAAGGAGTGCGATAAGAGGTATCACATCTTGCTGATGAAACAACTATCATTTCTCGTATAAAATACGCGAATCGTTATGTGGACAATCAACATGCTAAAGTAGCGGTCAACAATTTCGAAGAGGTGTACTGATAAGTGGCCTATTTCAAGAAAACCATAATTTGGCTTTGACGATATGAGCACCATGTCGTCGGGACACATTTGTGGTGTAAAACTTAGCCATCAAGTTTTGGTTTTTAACCTTCAGGAACATTTGGCTCATAATGATTGTAGTGAATATTCCCCTGGTTCCAGCAACCTCAACGGCCGATTCAGTTCTACGACCGACGACACCCGCGGCCAGAGCGTTTACTGGATATCGTTCAAGGGGCCCAACTTCCCTCTCTCCAAGACGAAGATGATGATCAGGCCCTTGCCAGCCAGCAGGCCGCTTGACTTCGACCGCCCCAACAGGGTAGTTATGTTAACATAATTTACTTAACAAATGAATACAAAGTAAATAAAACAAACACCACAGTCCCAATGGCTACCTACTTTTCAATAGTTAACACCGCGCTTGTTAGTTACAATGTAGGTGTTTTAGTTCCATGTTGTCTTGGATGCACTACACGGCAGTGTAGTATGCTTGCACGGTAGAGTATTAGACTTCACTTACTCTTTAAGGATCTTCAAGGATCCGATCCTCAATGAAACCTACCCAACCCTATCCTTATAAACATTCTTACTTGTACCGTATTTAGAATGTAGTCAAACCAAAGAACGAATCGTAACGCTGTTCCAGAAATCTCCAGAGACGGTACGGGTAAGACACGGGGATCGGAAGCCCGATGACAAGTTCCGGACGGAGCCGTTGAGCCCGCGCGGCTCCACGTACCTGTACGAGGACTCCATCGACACCAAACCATTCTTCCCTAACTATTAGACTAACGTGGCGCATTCCAGGCGCGTATCCAGACGTCAACGGTGGAGAGACTCAAATTCTGGGAGGATCTCATACTTTTTACTTGGACAATTTCGGCAATCACGCCTCCCGTTGACCTTCTATACGTGCCTGGCTACTTTACCGCACGCAGAACTCTCATAGGACTGCAAAGCTACTACAAAATATGCTTCATGTAGCGAGTTTCTGTAGCCGCCCGATAAAGTTCTGAAGAACTTCGAACCGTCCTCGAAACTTATTCTCTTGCCAGACTGCTGGAAATGAAAAGCGAAATAGTTATGTCCAAAAAATGTTCCGAAATAGTTAATGGTTAGAAGTTGTGGTTTTTTATTGAGACTGTAACCGTCGCCGTTATATGTTTAGGCTAAGTTTTATCTGAGTGAGACTGAGTGCAACTTAATGGCTCGGGTTACAGCACGTCCCCAACATCTCAGTCACACCGAGGAGTATGTAGACGCGCGGCAGCGTGTCAAGCCAAGTTCAAGCAAAGGAACAGCTAGCCAGCGCCGAGTGTAATATTACACGAACCACTTACCACTTGGTGCCACCTTTGACCCTTCTATAACTCAAAACCTATTTAACGTAAACACATTAAACTACGTGTGTTTAATTATATCCATTAGGACATCTAGAAGCCCAAATTTCATGAAGCTAGCTCAAACGGTTATAAAGATATGAAGGTCAAAAAGTCGTAAATTTTATTATTGACTGACTGACATAATATTACCTTAACCCTTTTTACCTAGTACTTCCAGATGACCTAGAAGGATGTGATTTGGAATCTAACTCGGTAATTGTGCGTAAGCGGAAGAAAATATCTAAAAATAAAAAAAATCGAAAATTGAGGGGTCCCCATACAAAAAAAAAATTAATTGTAGCGTTGGAACCGTTACAAGCAGATATTTGAAACTATCCCAATACATGTATTATTATATTTTGTATTTAACTGCAATATAGACGTAAAGTTAAATAAAAAAATAAGTGGTGTTCCCATACAAAAAAACTTGTAATTCGCCCTAAACAACCGGCCAACGGTGTGTCGTCGGCGGCGCGCGGCACCACAAGCGCTATGGTCAAGTCAAATCTAACCCACTTTAAGATCTCACATTTTTAAATAACAGCCATTGTTATAGGTATCCAATAAAGAGAAGAAATAGAGTTTAATACTTGTTCATAATGTTATTTTGTTCCTATAAATACATATTGGGATTTTACCTAGAACTTGGCACTCATTTAGATCTCCATTCTTTTTGCGGCGAAGCCTATAGCCAAGCATAATTTTTTTATTGAACTTGACTCTCGTTTTGTACATTTATGTTTTTGGTGGGATTAATTTCGCAGAGTAGGTTTATTTTAATTTCAATCAGTTTATTTTCAGTCCTATCAAATAAATAGAAAGAAGCGTAGGTAGTGCTCGTATTGTAGTTTAATTAAGCAATATTGACTCATTGCTATTGTTGACTGGCAGGACTATATTTTGATCTAATATTTTATCTAATTATAAGAAGATTTGCATAACATTTACATAATGCACAATTAGGTTAGATAATAGGTCAAATATGGTATACAAGCGAACGTACTCGCAGAGGCTCGGCAGTTGGCTAGAGCAGTCATTATATTCAAATATGACCAGATATAAGTTCAATGCAAATTCGACGAGATGTGAAAGGCTGTGCCTCGAAAATGAAAAAGCAAAGCTCGAGCCTTCCACATGACAACACAAGCAAAATTAGTATATTTAAAATGTAATTAAGCCTTTGAGAATACCAATATTTATTATGTAAAACATCCGTCCTAACGAACACTGTAATGTCCGATAAGTCATCAAGTAAAGGGTTTGATAGTTTGGATATACCTGATTACTTACCTAAACTTTACTCTATGTAATTATATCAAATTAGTACAATTCGCTAATTTGCTGTACATAGTTGCAATGTGAAATACTTCGCTGTTATGTAAATTGTAGCAATGTAGCATCATCCACAAGATATATTTAGACAAATATAATCTTTATAATTCGCATGATGTTTCTTTTTATGTATACCTAAGTTGCGACGCTCTACGCAAAGTTAATTATAAGATATTAAGGAACATAAATTGATGGAAACAAATATGTATTGATGATGTAACTACTGGTATGTAACTATCTTTACTGATTACTAAACGATATAAAATACAAAGCCTATATACTTATCTTCACCGCTATCAAACAGAGATTCTAATATAATGTTTAGCTTGCACTTAGATGAAACAAGCTAATACCAAAAAGCGCGCTATGGAAGCTGTCATACACTCGTTGACAGCCTGTCAACCGGACCTTTCGTCTCATGTACTAGGTCACCTGTGCTGTATGTACATTTGCAGGGACCTAACTGGCGGGGTCGCAGTAGCCCCTATGGACACGTAGCAATCGCTTTGCTACTCTCATATGTATAAGACTATATTGTGGCACAAGTCACATGGTCACTTTCCTATATATTTTGATGTAGCATGGATCAACCAACATATTACAAGATAGTAGCGCAATGTGAAGAGATAGCCACTTGTCTATAGGGGCATAAGCGAATGAATATATAATACTTATTTCTGGAACTGTTTGTTTTCATTGAACCTGAGCATAAAATGAATTTAGGCAAGAATGTATAAATACTCCTTAGAGAGTACATAAGCACGTACATGAGTCCTTGACAAATAAAAATAAAAACTCAACAGATGGAGTACCATTATCATCTGTAGGCTAATGTTTCGCAAATTTTAATGAATTATTTTAATTATGATTTTGAGGTATGTATTTAATTTTTACCTCGAATTATTTAGGTAGTAACAAAACTAGGTAGTTAGGTACACTTAAAAGTTTACTGACAAAGAAAATAGAAAAAGTAGGTGTTACTCGTGCCTAACGCTCATACTTACTTAGGGTCGCCTTACAGTTTGCTTGTGTGTAACTAGTCTAATAATCAGAACATAAGGTAAATAAAATACTTTAAGTCAGTCTCAACGCTTTTATTAAGGATTATGTATAAAAAAAAGTATAAAGAGAATCAACCTTAATGCAACTGATATAGAGGACGATTGAATCTATATCGATGCAAACAATAAACTTAAATAATAAAGTTAGCTATACTTTGCAATTAACTTACTAAATGAATGCTTAAAAGCTATAAAAAGCCCAATTTAGAGTTGGCACACTTAATATAACCCCCTGTTAACATAATATATTATTATGTGTAAATATCTCTTATATACAGCACAGTTATTGATCTACATTCGGTACGTAACAGGACGAACATAGTATCATAAATGATAAACTAAGTACTCTTTCCCCGCGGCATTACTACGCTTTCTATTCGTTCTGCAAAAATAATAATAGTAGTGTTATGAAGAACCCACATTACGCATGCAATATGTAAAGAAATCCCCACAACAGTACCCCTAGCGCGCCGGTAGTATTGCAGCGGGGGAGGGACGAAACTTACCTAAACTGTCACTACAAACTAAGTTAATCTTCCACTAGACGTAAAACTATAGAGCTCGTTTTTTCCAAAGATGTATGTACAATATAAAAAGAAAAAAAAAACTTAAACCTAGGAGGGACCGGTAACATGCGCGCGACACGACATCCAGCGACACGGGACGTTAATCTAACTCAACTTAAAAGACCTCAACAAACCTGCTAACTAGGACACGCAGCCACCAGAGACTATCCCGCTAGTCTGTCATGGCTGCATATCTAATGAAATATATGTACAAATCATTGACACAGTTGAAAATTGAACAAGAAATCGGACACGAGAATTCACCAGCTATTTATTATTAAGCCAGACCAGTTGCAGTTACTATACAATGTAAACAAGAAACGACGACGATAGACCTCGGGCAAGCGGCGTCGCGAGCGGGACTACACTACTCACTACTCGTGTAAGGTATGCCTTACTACATTATAACAGTGCATAGTCAAAATAACAAAGAATATATATATATACTTCTTCAGTATAACCATTTCACCATATGGTTAAAGGGCAATCATAAAAAAACAAATTGCTAGTACTCATATACCTATATACAAAGCAAAACGAAAACCGAAAACCTTAACTAATTAATAGAGCTACGATCTAAGAAATATGACAAGGCTATCGAATGTTTTTGGTGATTTCACAAACTTATTCTAAACAACAAAAACATATATGGATATCAATCGAATGATTTTGATAATTGGACCAACTTAATCTAAAAAACAAAATAATATGGATAAGTGCAGTAAACTGTGAAAACACCGAGCAATAATACAAGTAATGTATTCGTAAACTAGCCTATAAAACCTATACGCGCGGTAGCGTACTGATCATAAATTGACATCCTTATCAAGTGCCGGAGAATATTAACGACGAGTCCTTGACAAATAAAAATAAAAACTTCAATACAGAGTGTACAGAGTGGGTGCCAGCGCCAGTGGGTGGTCGGCGGCGGCGCGGCCTTAACACTATAGGCGGATCAGTCGACTGTCCTAGGTGCGGAGCAACGGACTAATTTACAACAATAAATAACACTCGAGATGCGCCCACTGTTCGCGACAACACACTATACCGCGTTCTCCTCCGCCTCTGGAGGGATACACTATCATTATTGGAACGTAACGTCAATACAGATATTCAAACTTTCATGGAATGGCAGCTGTAATGTCCGCAATAAAACAGTAATACGAGTATAGTTTAGGTTGTGCAGATCGTTTACCGAAATGAAGTTCGATGTCCTGACATGAACGCCAACTTCAATCCGGCCGACTGACTGAAAAAACGCTCTACAAAACCGAAGCTATCTCCCTCTAGAGACCGAGGAGCGACACGACCTATGCTGTCCCTGCAAAGTCATACTTGACTAAAAAGTGTCGGCGCATCTTCAATATACACGCATTATTAATATATAAGGAAATAACAAGCAATATAGGGTGACCAATCCAAAAAAGTACATAAGGAGAAGTCGGAATAACTAATACGACTACGATTACGTATACAACTTTGAGCAAATTCGCTCTTAAAATAAACTCTGACGTCTCCTTAGTAACCCATACTGATAAGTAATCCATTTGTATCGACCACCCTTTATAATATTGATAGAGTGCCAGAATCCTTGAGACGCCAGCGCCGCCAAAAGTGATCGGAGACAATATATATACTGATCGAAGTACACTACACAAGAGGTTCCTTATATACACTACACATGCCTTACTAAAGACGAAAAACAGTAATGATAAATGTACCATGAAAAAAAATACAATAGATAAAGAATGGCCACTGAATTGTTGGTGCGATCGACGCACGGGGCCTGTGGCCTGTGGCCTTTACGAGTGAGCGGAGGGGGTGATGAGGTGCGACATCCCTGGACCCGAGGGACCTGATGGGGGGAATGACCGTCATCTCATCGGGACTCGGCTCACACGGAAGGTTAAAGGTGTACGGTGAATAACCTTTGTTGGATCCCTTATTCGCCTCTTACGAAATGCTCGGGAAGAAAGCAACTGGAACATTCGATGTTTTTCTTTCGCTCCCAGCCCAGTATGGGAGACCTAACGTCCTATCAAGACAATAGGGTATTTCACTGATAATAATAGTGTTCAATTTGGGAGATAACTTAGTCAAATAACAAAAATTATGATCAAAACTAAAATCAGAATCAAAATCGATTAAAAAATAAAGAAATTATAAGCTCTGAAACATTCTGTTCTGTCCCATTCTTGCAAAGCCATTTTTTGTATGCGGTGCGCTACAAGCTTGTGACGTCACAGAACTAGTAGTGCTGTATAATAGTGATATAAAAAAACGGTAGTCCAACACGTGATAAAAAGATGAGCTAATAGAAATAATTAAAAAATACGGTGAAACACCCCTACTACCTTCGAATACCTGCGATTACCTCAAACGGCACGGTTCAGATGCTCGCCAAGACAATGGCTTTCGCCTTCGTTTTTAGCCGCGTACCCACCTAGCGCACAGGCTCGCGAGCCATGGCTCGCGAGCCAGCCTCAGTAGTTTTGTTCAGCTCCGTACCCACCTAGCGCACGCCCAAATGCTCGGTTGGTGTGGACGTGCTTCGGGCTGCCTCGGGCGCGCGTTTGCTCGGCTGAGCACGGCTCGGCCCCGAGCCATCTGTTGTCGCTCGGGGCCGAGCCGTTGTCAGCCGAGCAAACGCGCGCCCGAGGCAGCCCGAGGCACGTCCACACCAGCCGAGCATTTGGCTCGCGAGCCATGGCTCGCGAGCCTGTGCGCTAGGTGGGTACGGTTATGTTTTGGCTCGCGCGCGAAGCTAGGAAAATAGCTGCAGCTGAATATACACGACTTATGATGGCTCAGCCTGCCTCGCGAGGCGGCCTCGTGAAAATTGAACAAAACTACTGAGGATGGCTCGCGAGCCATGGCTCGCGAGCCACGGCTCGCGAGCCTGTGCGCTAGGTGGGTACGCGGCTTTTCTCTATTCTACACACAACGCTTTCTCTGTTTCTTTACGAAGGAAAGAGATAAAAGATACAAGAGATACAGCCTTTGGCGTCCATCTTAAACCATTTTAAACGCTAATGAACAATCCTAACTACCAATCAGGAACCTCCTATCAACAATATCGCGGTCTAAAACCCTAAAGTGCAATCCCATTAACATTGTCCTACAACAAGTAATTATGTGTGAATGAAGATCTGAACTCTTATCTAACAATGCATAATGACAACAATATCTAAGTCATGTTCAGGTATTACATTTAAGTATTCAGCTAAGTTTTAACCGTCTATAATACATAATTTGGTAATAATTTGTTCAAATACAATATTATTAATCATAGGCCATACCCAGTTTACGACCCGGAGGGGCAAATCAGAAATATCCTAATTTAAAAAATAGTGCAATTAAGACATTACTGAGTGTTACTTTATCAAGATCTATGTCTGCACCCCCAGGTCCAAACTAACTCATCAACAATATTAACCAACATCATGTTTCCCTTGGGGTACGCCCATACAATTCACTAGACATTACAATAATAATTATCTAACAAATATTTTACTAACATATGAACACATCTATAGTGACTTACATACTGGTGCACATTAAGTACCTGCAAGAGAGCATTTCTTTGTTAATATTAAGTGTCGTACAGTTCGCTTTAACACGGAAAATATTACAAAAATCGCTATTAAATAAGTAGTCGCTTGGCATCAACAATAAAAAAACAGAAAAGACAAAAATAAAAGAATTTGCGAGGCAAAAGAAACACAACATAAAACAAACAAAAATGTAAATAAATAAATGGAGTAAACAAGTAAACATAAGTACCTCAATCGTGATCGTGCTGCGTCTGCTCGCTCTCGGGCCGCAGCGAGTCGATGCAGGCGACGATCTTGAGCGCGGGCCCGAGTTTCATGGAGAGCGCCATCACCAGATGCTCGGGCTTGATCAACAGCAGAGCCTCTCCATCCACCTCTTGCATGAGGAACTCGTCAGCGTAGCTCGCACACCCGGGGATGTTGCGGATGAAGTCGCACACTTCGGCCACGCTCCATTTGTTCGCGTTGGGTATCTTGGCCTGGCCGGCGGCTTCGTCTGAAGCTGCCGTGTCGGCCTCGGCAATGCTTTCCGATTTCGACGCGGCACCTTCCCCGCTATCGTTGCTCGAGCTAATTCGGCCGTTACTGCGGTTCGATTCCAACATTTGTTTCTTTCCTGTAATTGGATTTTATTGTTAGCGTAAAATTGGCTTTGAAGTGATTTGGATCTAATAATGCATATGGATTAGATAATACCTATAGTTTAACTCGTATATTATAATAAAAAAGTATGTTCCTTTATGTATATAATAGTCACACTCCAGAGAAAGGTTAAAGTCTACTTTTTATCCTGAAAATCCCATGGGAAAAGTTACAAGTCGAGTAAAGCCACGGAGTACACATAGTCATTGGCAGTAACAAAGAGATAGTAAAAGTATTTGCAGTGTGAATACTCACGCGGTGGTTCGTCAGCGGAGGGCAGTTTGTTTTCTTTGTCGTGCTCCTTCTCGGCGGAGGAAGTGCCCCACTCACGCAATGGCCGGTTCACCTGAAGAATGGTAGGTACCACATTTGTAAGATAACGCTAAGGATACTTACAAATATAAACCTGCAAGTTTTCTTTAAAGAGACTATATTAGAAGTATGTAAAACATTCAAGATTAGACACAGGAACAATGTCAAGTATGTCAAATAGTTATCTGCTATCTTACATAGGTTATTGGATTCGTTAAGCCTAAAAATCAGGGACCAAATTAAGAAACACATTATCAATGTTTATAGAAACCTACCACTTTAATAAAAAAACAAAAATAATAAATACATACAGCAAAAGGCTCCGCTGCTTCTTGTATGACGTAGCCTTCGATGACGTGCGTGAGGATGTTCGGCTTCACCATAGCCTTGGGGAGGCCTTTGTCTGAAATATACCAGTTTACTTATTACCTAACTGTAAAAGTTACACTTTTTGCCTAGTAATCCAACCGGAGAATCATTTCATCTCAAAGAACAAAAAGTAGGTAAGTATACAGGAAGGACACAGCGACAGGGATATAAACAAAGTCGTAGCGTTAGTTACACCGGTTTATATTCCAGTTCCGTCTCAGCAGAATGATCACTGAAATATTCTCACAGGAACAGCGAGTGAAACCGTGGGTAACTGCTAACACGAAAGATCTTCATCTTACCATGTGCAGCTTGCTGGCTAAGTTGCCTGGTGGAGCATTGCGTACTTTTGAACAGCGCCGAGTTTGACGCCGCAGACACCGGCGCGGTGATGGAGGCCGTCATCGTAGATGATGACGACGTAGACGACGCCACTGTGGTCACCACCTTGAAGCATGACATAGTTGATGATAAAACTAGTTCAATATGAGATTCTATAGAGGTGGACGATCACATGCCACTACTCTGCAATATAGGCATGTGGTGATTTCGATATCTTCCTCACCGTACAGAGAACTTTAGTAAGATAAGAGGCATTAACTATGCAGCTATATAAGCTAATATTTATTGTAGAAAGCTGAGAGTTCAATCTCTTCATACAAGTGATGTCTGTTGTTGTATGTTGAATATTGTATGTTTACCTGTGGCGCCACTGGCGTAGTTTGGTGTGTACTACTCGGGGGCGGAGCGGGAGGCGGCTGCGCGGAGGTCACGGTCTGAGCGTCGGTCGGCATCGACGGGGCCACCTCTTGCTTGCAGGGGCTCGCCTTCGGGGCCTCCGGGGTCCTAGGACCCACCGTCGAACTAGCCGCGTCGTGTGTGGGTAGCGGGGTTGACGGCGCCGGGAACGCCTCCGACGCTTCCACTACTTGAGTCAATTTGTCATCTTCTGTTTTCACGTGGGCGAGTAATGTCTGCTGCGATTGTAGAGGCAACACGGAGCCTTGCACGCCGCTTGTGAGTAGTCCTACGCCGTTGCCTGCTTGTAATGTCAGCTGCGGTGAGTTGAGGCTGCCACCCGACACCTATACAAATGAAAGAAATTTTAGAATTGATTTAATGTACTTTACAGTTAGTAATGAGCCATTATGTACAAGTACTGAACAGTCAGTCCATGAATATGGTAAGCTTATTTAGAATACCAAGAAATATTAAAGCTATGAGACCAATAAATATGTTAATAAAATAATTATAATCCGACAAAAATTATGCTCAACATATTCTTTTACCGACTGTAGAAGCTTTTGATGAAATTGTTGACTTATCTACTGTGATAAACAGTCCTATACTGTCTAAAAGCATGTACCTGTTACACAATGTACCATTGAGACTATAAAATATAGTGATTATACAAAGGTGATCTAAAAATATATTTATCAAGACCATTATTACACAATCTATACAATAAAAAACCTACCGAGCCGAAATTACTGGAACATATTCAAAGATACTAGAACAACTATACGTATAAAATAATTACATAGCACGCTAGAACTAAACCGAGCAGAATATATTAAGAGATCTATAATATACACGAGACCTGTATACAATAAATAAACCATGCAATACACAAATATACGTTTTACATGAAATACATAAACTAACATTATCTACCTAATATATAAAATGAGAGGAGCTAGCGGGGAAGGAATGATACATGTGAATAACAATAAAGTTGTGTTTCCAATAGAATTATAAGAAGCACCAGAAAAAACATAGATACTTCATGAATTATGGTATCTTGAGGACATCAATTATATTGAGGACAAGCACAGTAAGATAGAGAAACAAAAATCAACTTTACTTCAGTGGACTCATATACTTCTGAACCAAAGGATATTTTCCCACAGATGCTACGCCACGTTTGGCAACCACTAATCATATAAAATATAGACGATTATAAATGATTGTAATGATCTGATGTAATAAAGACATTTTGAATTTGAATTTGATTTTCATAGAGCTACTATTAGAAAATCATGTAAAGTTTCACAAATACATATTTAAATTGAACTCAGGTTTGAAAACACTCACTAGATTGTATGGAACATATTTCTGTTAGAAACACAACTCGTGATAGCATTTTACCTGGTATACTGGTGGATGAAGGGGGTAGGGGGTAGCGTGAGTGGTTGGGACGTGGGGGGGGGGGTGGACTACCTCATGGTGTAACAACGCTGGGGGCATCTGCACTAGCGGTGCCGAGAGCAACGACCCACCGTCTATCGTGATCCCGGCCTGGGCCAACACACACACTTATACACACACGCTATATTAACGTGCCTATTACACTACACTGTTTATCGAATCTTGATGACAGGGCTAGGCTTAGTGTATCTCCTCTTCACAATCACCCACGCTCGTAACCCTTCATGTCTAATCGGGAGACCATTAAAGACTATTACTATCTTGAGAAAGTTAGCTTCACCATTGTGATCGCGTAGGTGATTATGCAAGATAACATAAAAATTATGGATTATATAATTATGGCGAATGTGAAGAGTAGCCATGAAAGCAAACAGGAAGGTGGCCGCCTCAGTAAAGAAAAGATAGAGTCCGGGAACTTGTGTAGTGTAACAACCACATAAACAGCATTTTCACTTAGTTCTAAGACAACAATACAGAATACATGTTCGGCCGCGTTGTGACTGAATGAAAGAGCGAGCAAAATGTTAGAACTGTTCAGAAAACGAAGTGAAAAGGCAGCTTGACATACATAGGATGTCTTTACATATTTACCAAATATTGTTATGCCTTTATCTATACTAATATTATAAAGCTGAAGAGTTTGTTTTGTTTGTTTGTTTGTTTGTTTAAACGCGCTAATCTCAGAAACTACTGAACCGATTTGAATAATTATTTTTGTAATAGATAGCCACATTCAACGGGAAGGTTATAGGCTATTTTTCATCCCGAAATTCCTACGGGAACGGGTACAACGCGGGTAAAACCGCGGGGCGCTGCTAGTATTAAATAAATGTTGTATAATACAATGCATATTCTGACATGACTATGTTTAACGTTATAGTGGAGTATAGTTTTGTAACATTAGTTATTGTGATAAATAAATATTTTATCAAAGCAATAATATAATAGGTTGTTATTGCAAATGCATTTAGGTATTATATACATACTTAAATTAATTAATAAGATTTTGTGTTGTAAATTGTCGATACAAAATAAATATAAACTTAAGTAAAATGAATAGTATAGACAAGATAATATAACACCAAATAAAGCACACACACCGTGACACTAAATATAACTCAATCTATGTCTGCTACTCTTCAAACATGGCTCGGGTTTGAGATCACCAACCCGCATTAGGGAAGCGTGGTGATTACGCCTAATCCTCCTCACTGTACTGATATCTTCAGTGAGATGAGAGACCTTTGCCCAGCAGTGGGACATTACAGGCTTACTTTACTTTACTATCTATCAAAATCGGAACTAAACTCAAATTTAATATAATAAAAATCCTTCAAACCGACTTTCACGATGGAATAGCCTCAAAATCCCTAGATAATATAAGGGTAAAGTTGAATATGCACGCGATTATAGTCTGTATGAGTATTTACTTACAGCTTGCATTTGCGCGGAGTGGTTCATGTTAGCCTGTTGCTGCACCGCCATACCAACTGAAGTTTGCACCAGTCCACTGCCTACGAGAGTCTGAAAACATTGTGTGATAAATCAATGAAGTGGGAAGTCAGAAAATTTACGTAATAAAAGTGAAAATAAAGGTGAAATATCAAAAAATATGTCAATATAAATATCAGTCATTAACATAAGTACTCTACATACCTGTTGTTGCGGTAAAGCCTGGACCTGCGCGAGCGATGCGTTTTGCGGCGCCTGCGCGTTCAACTGCCCGACCAGAGTGCCCGGTTGAGCCATGCCGCTTAGCTGGGGAGAAAAGGGTAATTATTAGATAAGTATGTAGCACTTATCCTAATCCTAAATATTATAAATGCGAAAGTTTGTGAGGATGGATGTAAGCATGTATGTATGTTTGTTACTCTTTCACGCAAAAACTAATGAACGGATTTGGATGAAACTTGAATATTTGGTTATACATCAAAATAACACATGCGAACACCTGCGACATAAATGTGACATTTAGTCAACAAAAAACCATCAACATTTTAATACTTGAATCGGGAACTTAAATTTGGGAATCAACCCATTAATTTAAAAGGCATATGTAATTTAGCATAGCATTACAAAAGATGGAAGAGAAATTAAAATGTATAGACCAGTAAGATTACTATAGTCAAACCGCCTTGTCAATAAACGCTGTGTAACTAAAACACTGTTATGTGTTTTGTCTCTTTTGCTTTCGCAAAATTGCGTATGTCAGAGAGTGACAAACCATTTGATAGCTAAACTATTCTTAATGCGAGTTTATTATATGGCCCCAGATAGGTATAGGTATAGTATTTTTAGTAATAAAATGGAAACCATTACTTACAGGGTGTATTTGCTGCACCATTGAGATAGTTTGGGGCATTCCAGTCATAGGCAGGGTTTGTGCCACGGATACCGGCAGACCGCCTTGTTGCATGCCCAGTGACATACCTGGGGATCAAGAAAAAAATGTTATTCTTACCTGTTTAATATAGGAAACCAAAAAGTGTTAGCCTGTAATGTCCCACTGTTGGGTCCCTCGTCCATATCATAATAGTGAGTAGGAATAAATGAATACTTTCCATTAATAGCCTGTAATATCTCAATGCAAAGCCAAAAATGCGTTACTTATATTATTATTGTCACTACTTTAATATTATAAATGCTATAATAATCACTTTCGACAAAAACTCTGATATGAATTTGAAGACACAAAATAATGTATTTATTTATTTAATGACACATCAACAGTGTTGCTTATTATACATTTAAATCTATCATTTACTATCTAATTATAGAGAGTATACTTCACTATAGTCTAAATTCAATTTCTAACAGAGTCCTGTAATATAAATTAGAAATAGAATAGAAGAAAAACATTTATTCAGACGAATCACACAACAAGAAACGAAAAAACAAAGCAAAGACAAAAAGAAAACCACAGATATTACATATAAAACAATTACACGGACAGAACTACTGTGTGAGGTCTGAATAGGCGTCGTCTCAGCGTAATGCCGCCACGATCGTGTGACCCTGGCAGCGCTGATTTTCAGACGAGGCCTAGAGGTACGCCACTATTAAAATCAATACATATACCTACATATAAATACATAATAATAAATACATCAATATACTACATACAAATACACCAAAGTAATCCCATTACATATACATACATAAATACACAATGTAAACTAAACATTAAACCTTACAATCGTCATTCATTCATTCATCGTATCAAGCACCTAACAGCTATCTGTGGTCATCTGTCACGCCATTCACCAATCACTCAGGTCGTATTACATACCTTGTTGTTGATAATGCTGCACCATTTGTTGAGTTTGTTGTTGCAGTTGTAATTGTTGTTGTTGCTGCTGTTGCTGCTGCTGCTGTTGTTGTTGCTGTTGTTGTTGCTGTAAAAAATAATGGTTAAATACATTTTCATACTCACCTAATAATATTATTTACGCCTATGCTTATTTTCATCGTTGAGGCCCATTATACTAAGCTTAGACTTAGCATAAAAGAGATTTAATACCATTACGCCTGTTTAATTTCTATGCACGCTTGCACAAAACGCTAGTTATTACGCGTATATAAAGTTGGTTACCTGCAACGCTTGTTGCTGCATCATGGCCTGTTGCTGTATAGCCTTGTTCATGGGCTGTTTGTCCTGAACGCTGGTGATCTGAGTCATTTGGCCGGACGAGTTCATCACTAGCAACCTGTAATAGAATGTAGTGTTAAAATGTAAGCCTGTTTTGGAGACAAATGAACAAATATTTGTTATAATTTGTGTATAATGCGAAATCACTCATTCTCGTAGGAATATCAGGATAAAAAGGATGAATTGACACCTATCTCTAAGTAAATTTTCATTTATATTGGTTTTACGGTTTTATGATGGTAGTCAGACACGATACAGACTATCAGAATGTTAGAGAGCGAGTAGATAGGAACTCTCACTGAGAGTATATAATTGTGAGAGTATATAATTGTGTGAGAATAATAATTGTCACCCAGACGTCGTCGCCAACAACTATTGTCTTCACATATTGTTGACTCCGGGCGGGCATCGAACCCGCAACCCCCGAAACAGTAAGCGTTCTCACTGCCACTGTGCCAAAGGGCTTGATATTATATTTAATGAGGAAGATAAGTGAGTTATAGTGTGAAATGTAAGTGTATCGGATGATTATCCAAATGTCCAAAGGTACATAGTACATACTGTTGTTTGGATTGCTGCATTTGGTGTTGCATCTTGTTGGTCTGATTGGCGGCGTCTTGTTTGGAGGCGGGCGCGGGCGAGCGGATGCCCGGCTTGCCGCGGTGCTTAGCCTGGAATAAACGGGAATGTAGAACTAGTTTGTTTGGAATAACTATATGTAGTGTGCAGTGGACGAAAATAGGTCCTACACAGCGGATAACACCGCATAATGATACGAGCAAAGTATAATTATGTTGCGATAATGAAGGTAATTGTGATTCTGTTATTCACGTCAGTCGATTGCTATATACGGATCACATCTTTTACGTACCGTGCTTCGGAGGGTCCGTAAAATTGAAACCCGCGGTTATTTCAATCATCAGGCTATGTGGTTACCTTCAGGCGGTCTATATCTTTGACACCAGGGTTGGCCAACACCAGTAGCAAACCCTGGTGTCTTTATTGGACCGCTTAAAGGCCTCCGACATGGTCTAACGATTGAAAACCGGGACCAACAATACGGCCCCTACAAAGCACGGTAGCGCTCAGGTAGAAATGCCACTATCAATTTTATCTTGTTAATTGAGTATACCTGTCCCTGCTGCTGGTTGGCGCTGGTCTGCGTGGAGACAGAGGACGCGGGGCGGATGGAGCCCGAGGGCAGGATGGTGGACAGCGGCCGCGGCTTGCCCAGCGCCTCCGACACGCGGGCCTTCGCCCCCGTACCGCTCGCGCACGACACGTTCACATCTGGAAATAATATAATATATCATCACTATTGTATAAAACAAATTCGCTTTCCGCTATCTGTCCTTATGTATGCTTATATATCTTAAAAACAACGCAATGGATTTGATTCAATAGGGTCGTTTTTATGTATAAAAATTCCCAATATTCCCACGGGAACGGGCACGGGGGAAACCCGCGGGGCGCTGCTTGTAAAGTTTATAGCTAACAAACATACTACATGGCGATGGGAAAGGCTTTTATGCAACCTAAATACTTGATCAGTAAACTGTGTTTCAATAAGAGTACGAGTCTTGTAATATAAGAAGTCTTGTAATATTAATATAAGTCTGTATCCACGGCGAAGCTTGATAATCAATCATTAACTGTAATGACGTTTGGTAGTATTAAGAGTGTCATGTTAAGTCACCATAATTGTTACTATGAGAAGTAATTGTGCGAATATACTAAGTGTAATCAAATAATATAATAATTTTAATCAAAATCAGTCAAGTAGTTAGCCTGTATAAGCGTAACAGCCTTTTTAGAACATTTAGGTAATAATAGTATGTAAATAAATAGCACTCACTATTATGCTGGACGGTGTTCTGCGGTGAATGCTGTATGAACATCGAGGGGGGTGCGTCGGGTTGCGAGCCCCTGATGAATATGGGGTTGGGCGCGAGCACCCCCGCGGGCAGCGAGCCGGCCTGCAGCCCGCCCGCCCACACCTGCGGCAGCGCACCCGAGATCTGCCACGGCGCGAAGTGCATAGTCTGCCCGCCCTGGAAATGAAGCAACTATTAATTAGTGATGTATTATACTTGATATATATAGAAACCTAAAAACTATATTCCTGCGCATTTTAACCCTTATTATTAAGAAAACTAAACCTATGTTACATGAAGATCGTTAAATCGCGATACATATATAACCTAGAATCAACACCTAATACCGACTCTGTATTGACTTTAAACAACTGTAAGCTGTAAGTCTTCGTTTAGTCTTTGTCTTTGTTTTTGTATAAGTCTAATACACCTCGCGCGGACATAACTAATTCGATATTAAATAATGTCAAAAAGTTATTGAGATCCTTAAGTTATGATTTAAACCAGCAACAAATTAAATGCACATTTTAACCATAAGCCTAGAAGATCGCAATGGAGAGCTAAGCTTTTTTTAAAGCACAGGTCTTAAAAAGAAACAAAGATCATAGAGCTTTCGCATTTTAGCATGAGTAATATAACACAACACATAATAATATTTGTCCATACAATTCCATTGCAGGCCCAAAATCGCTTACTGCAGATATTGCTTACAATTTCATTTTACACGAACAAAAAATATTTTGCGCTAGATGGCGTTACTAGTCACATAATATTTTCTCTGTTATTTCTAACATATTTTGTGTGACGTGTTTTAATAATCGCATTGCAAACCTAACGTTACCCACATTAGCAAATATTTTACTTAATCACAGTCGCATTGAGATAATATCATGTTTTTACGTTAAAGCAAAATGCACGAACAAATCGCTTAGTCATAATCCAATCAAACAGAAGACATTGGAAGAACTTAACAATGTGCTTAAAATTAAAGAATGGTGAAAATACGACGCTATACGTATCAAAAGATATTTAACGTAAAATTATGGATAGTGTGGTACATTAAAGTTTTGTGCTACTGTTCATCCTAAAATTCCCACGGGAATGGGTACAACGTAGATGAAACCGCGAGGTCCTACTAGCGAGTTTACAAACCCTAGTCAAACCCCTATGAAACATATCTACCTAATCAACTAATTTTGAACGTAAAAGCTAGGCAGCATAATTTTTCCATAACTCCCACGGGAACAGGTAAAACGCGGGTGGTTATACCCGCAACACAGTACACTCATCTGGTACCAAATATGGAGTACAATACTATAAAGAAACCACCCCGGACTCCTATAATAATACAATAGACAGACCTTGCCCCGGGACAATAGGCAGACAAACAAGCAAATGACTGGAAGACTGGTATTAAACTTAGGTAGATAGATGTTTTACCCCGAAAACCCCTATAAGGCAAATTTAATCGTTAGAGCAGTTGCGGAGAAACTTATGACATAAAAATTAAAAGTTGCCCGTTTTAAGAGTATGGAACAATATTGTTTGTATATTATTTGTTAGAATAACAATAGGGCAATTTGGAATAATATTAACCACTTGTCATCACTACGAGTTTCACTCAGCACCCTCGGCTCAAAAGTGATATATGTACTAAGCAAGTTAGTGGCCAACCCTGGCGTCGGAGATTTTAGACCGCCTAAAGGCCTCCGACATCAAATAGAAATGCTACTAGCCACCTAATCAAGTAGAGATCGACCTGCACGTTGCTGAACAATCGCAATGAGCTAACATCGCTTAGTCAAACTACGCGTGAGCGCTACATCTACATCTGTGTACTGACCTGTAGCGGGTTTATGATCTGCGCCTGCGTGGGCTGCTGCGCGCCCAGCACCGGCTGCGAGACCTGCACGCATTGCGTCTGCGGCACCGGCAAGTTTTGCCCATTCGCGTTGTTGCCGACCGAACCTTTGCCGTTTGTCACTTTGCCGCCACACTGCGAGAAACACATACAAGGTTAAACATGAGCTAATTGTATTGAACATAGTAAGTATTAGCCTGTAATGTCCCACTGCTGGGCAAAAGCCTCTCATCTCACTGAAGATGAAGTACAGTGAGGAGGATTAGGCACCATGCCACCACGTCACCACCACAAAACTCGAGCCATGTTTTTAAAAGTCGGAAACACGTTTTTGACCCGGGAATTGAACCCGGGACGTTAAGTCTTAGGAGTACAACAATGAATGCGCGTATTTGTGAGGTTGGATTTAAGAATCGATGGATGATAGTCCTTTCTCGCCATCTCGTATTAACAAATTTCTAAAAAAATGAAAAAAAATCAATTTTATCCATAAATTCATTCAGGAATTGTAAACGTGCGCAGTCAAATTATTCTTAAACTCATTTGATTTCATAAAATAAAAGTTGTGACGCAACAGGCAACACGTGGCAACGTGCACAAGATGGCGCCGAGTATATCACACTTGAAAATAACGATTAATACCAATAAAATGCATCCGATAAACGTAACCTATGATTCAAATAATACTACGTTCTCCGTAGTATTAGTTTTTACGTAGTACAAAAAAGAACGCCAAAAATAAAAATTATCAAACTACCCTCATTTTACAAAAAACTTATATAGTGATCAAATCTACGTAAAATTATCGAAATGCGAATATTTTTGACGATAGATGTTATGATAGATGGATTTCCCTTTTACACTAAAATACTTGAATTAGAGTGAAAATATGAAAAATTAAATCGAATTTCGAGATTCCTTTCAGAATTAGAAAATGTAAGCTGTTAAATTGTATTAATACTTATTACTATGAACAAAAGACGCAATAGGCAACACGTGGCAATGTGGTCAAAATGGCAGCATGGCGATCGCATTTCGAAATTACGATTTTATTACTAATAAACCATATCAAATAAACGTTTCAATCTGATTAATAGTGAGAAAGGCAAGAAATAATACTTTAAAACCACAAAAATAACAAATAATCTCAAACCACATTGCCGCAAACAAGAATCACCGTCAACGAATTATTTTCGAAAAGTAATCGCATATTAATCACAAAATAATCAAGAATTAATCTTATAAAGCTACATCAAGAACTTCTAGGACATTATTAAGGGTTTGAATATTCGAACTGAAACTCACTTGTGGCCCAGCTACTCGCGGCTCGGCAGAACTGTTCTTGAGTGTGGAGCGAAGAAAAAGGAACGACAATGATCGCACTGCGCTTTTATACGTACCCCGAACAAAGGATGCAACTTTAGTGATTGGAAACATATTACGCGCACGATACTAATTATCGGTATAACGTTATTTTGCGAGTATTACGAGTACATGGGATTCTTTTGTTTTGGAAATTGTTTGAAATATTTTTTGTGATAAATGCAGATTATTTGACTTACGTGTTTACTTTTAATAGAATTTTGGTTTGCTTGTCAATTAAAAATAAATTTAATACATTTTAATAACATTGCTTATTTAATAACATTACTTTTAGTTAAAGATTTCTGTAGATTTTTTTTATATAACGCAGTGAAGTAATGTATAAATAATGTTCAATTACTTCTAACTCCATCCATCACAAATATTGTCACATATTAAAGGCAAGAATACCGGTGTTATAAACAATCCATAATTCGTCTTACTTTTTGTGAAAGAGTCCACATACCTTATGTAAATCGGACTGTTTCTGCTGCTGGTTGATGCCCGACACGGTGGACTGCGAGTGCGCGGGCAGGATGCTGGGCTGCGAGTTGATCACGCTCAGCGGGCTGAACACGAACGTCTGGTTCTGCGTCGTGGGGATGGCCGGGATCGTGGTGTACCCGGGGAACGGGGCTGCAGTCGGGGGGGCCACGTACAGTATGTGGTTAGTGCTATGTGGTCGTGGTAACGGCAAAGCACGGTACAAAAGTGGTCTATGAATATGTTCAGTTTCTTTAGCATGATGAGTGCATGTGTACAGTGTCGAACTTTAAAGGAAATATTTATACATACCTTTAAATCTGGTAATTTTAGGAAAGTTGCATTGTTTTTATCAATGAATCAGACCTAATTATCAATATCAAGAATCTACTCCCATAGATTACCTAAACTCTTGAAATAATTATCAAATCAAATTCGATACTGCACGCATTTGAATAGAATCTTCTTTGATATAAAATCACTTTTATCATAAATAAAATGTAATTTGCCGTTAGTATGACCAGGTAAAAATATGTTTACGGGAACCGCTAAAGTGACTGTTTGAAAACACTCTGTGAAATAGTGATTGCCGACAGTACCGTGGTTACGTAAAATTAACTAAAAGCGTATGCCTGAATGAAGAAAACTTGAGGAAAAAATTCCATCGACAACCACTATTTAGTAATCTAGAGGCAACTAATATTATAATGATTCAATGACTTCGATATCGCAGGTTCATTGCCATGTTAAATTTATAGTGAAAGGATTTTTATTAAAACTTTTGATGGACGTTGACTTTATCAAGATTTTCGATTTTTTGCTTGTATATCGAAATCAGTGAACACAACCCAAGTTAAAACAAAACTAAATTATACTGCTACAATAACTATCGAAACAACTCAATAAGTGAACATGAAATAATCACATTTTGATAAAAACAAGACGGGTTGACAAAGCGATTGTAATCAGCACAACTTGATACCTTAAGTAAAATAGTTTACGTTATTTAGTTTTCATTATTCAATTTGTATCTCAAATTATTGCTGTGTGTGCTTTTAGTTTTACAGAAAGCTGCACTAAAAACTCAAACTATAATAAAAAGCTTTCACTAAAACTTTTCAACCAATCAATCAACTTAATGTGATTTTCTTAATCAAGCTTATAACGAAATAAATATTAATAATTTCGGAACGTCACTAGTAACTGTGCAATAAGATTTCGTTCCGAAACTTAACTTTAAAACAAACAAATTTGACTTGCGATGTAATGATTAAAAACAAATCTATATGATTCAAAAGCTCGTATCATATACCAAAAACATTGTTATCATATAAAATAAGCCACATTACTCCACATGAATAGACGCCAATCATACAAAACAAAATGAACGGTTTCGTTTAAAAACGGACATTCAATACCACGTGACTCGAAACCAAAATGATACAAATGAACAAATATTAGATTTTGATAGAAATATTGAATATTATAACCTTGTTCCTGATATGTAGTGAGACCTGCAAAATTTACTGTAAAACTAAATAGCGTGAAAGTTCTTTGGTCATGTTACCGCGACGTGTATGTCGTTTCAAATTGAGTTTTGTGTTTAGGAAGAGGTTATGTGACAACGTGGTTCAAGCTCAGCCTAAGTTGTCGAACTTTTTGTCTGTTCCTATGCGTGCGTGATACACAGCGTGTTTGATACACTAGTATATTGATAAACAGGGGATTAAAGTACTGACATAGTATTTACACCTATAAGAGGCGGATTATTGCTGTCATTATAAATCGAGTCACAATATTTTAAACTCAATCCCATGTACATTTTCTAAAAATTAAACAAGTTACATCTAATTTTCTCATTTTAATGCAATGAGTTTCGACTATTCAGGGGAATTATTAATTCAGTAGTCCATGGTCATAAGCATATATGTTTCTTTCGTGACCACGGACGACAGTTAATTTTCACCCATATACTAATCAACCGACAGCTGAATCAACTAAGTACATCTCATAAATAAGGGAACAAGTAATTGGGAATTAGTTTGCTAACACAACCAGGCACTTAGTACTAATTTTGCAGAATACAAAGTAAACAGTAATACTGAGTGTCCTTGTAAAGAATGTGCCCACAGCTGGACAAAGGCCTCTCAGATAAATAAAGAAAATACAATAAGGAAGATCAGGCGTAATCATAACGCTCATTGACTGAATAGATGAAACATAACCAACTATCCATTCATATAATAAATGAAATCGATTTGAAAATTAGACTTGAAAATGTTTGTAATACTAAAGGCTTTGTATTCTTTTTGTAAAGTAGGTGCTTATCAGAATATCTACATTGTGAAGCTATACCTACTATCCTGTATTTATTACTTACGATGCGAAAGTTTTAGCACTGTAAAGCGTTTTGAAAAACTAATTTTAGGTTAGCTTAGGTTAGGTTAACTTATTTACAATTCTACGCTAATATCAAGAAATCAAGTTTTATCTATATCTATCTTTCCCCAATGTTTGTCAAGACAAAGGACATAGTTTATGTTTTATCCCGAATTTCCCAAATGTTAACATCATTAAACCAATGAAAATCTTCATCAGCTTATATAAAAGGCTCCTATGAGTAAATTTATATTCTTAGATATTTGCAAATGTAATTATGTGTAAGTTAATAATCTTCAAAAAGGTAACCAGCAAGACCTCCGCTCCAATTATTTTCAAAAAGTTATAAATCTTAAAGACCAAAAGTGATAAATGTATCCAGTGATTTCATTTTACTCTCACTAACCACCTTAACCTACATAGAACTGTATTAGTTCAGTATTGAATTAGTTCAGTAATAAATAACTATATTTGATCTGTATTTAACAAGACGTTTGCTGAACTAATTCTGTATTGCAACTATTTCTGTATCGTACTATTTTCATATTGCTACTATTAGTTTCAGATAGAACTGGGTCAATATTTGAACATGATGTCGTGTGACTCACCGGCTTGCCCCTGTATGACCTGTTTGCCCTGGGCGGTGAGCATGTGCGGCGCCAGCTGGTTCCCCTGGAACGGCTTGCCGGCTGCTATCACCTGGGTATCATATTGAGGGGTTAATATTCATCATTCATTTCGAGTAGGTTATAGCCACCCTGGTGTCGGAGTTTTTAGACCACCCTGGTATTGGAGTTTTTTGACCGCCTAAAGGCCTCCGACTTGGTCTATCGATTGAAAAAACCGGGACCGACTGATTAACGTGCCCTCCGAAGCACGGAAGCGTTCAGATGCCACTAACGACCACCCATCCAAGTAGGGGTCCGCTGCACGTTGCTTAACAGTCGCAATGAACTAACATCGCTCAGTCAAGCTAAGCCACGAGTGCTATAAAAAATATGTAAGTTATCGCGACGGCCCACCTGTATCTGCTGCGAGTTGAGTCCGGGGTGCAGCGCGATGTTGCCGGGCATCAGCAGCGGGCCCTGCGCGTTGTACAACTGCTGTAGGTACCCGTTGTTCTGCAGCGGCTGCTGGATCACCTGCACGCGGCTGTGTCCCCACTCCGCGCTGGGGAACGAACTAAAGTTGACGGGGGTGTAAAGTTCGTTTAATAACTTTCATTGGCACTGAATTGAATGAGCCCATACCTGTGCCAGGGTAGGGTTAATGCATGCATCATTTAAAGTTGAGGATGTAGGAGTAGAGATCGGGACAGCAAATGCGTTATCGTTTGGGGTGATTCTACTAGGGTGTAATGCTAAGTTCCTACGCTACGTATGTCCACAAAATAAATACACCCAAGAGGCGAACGATGATTTACTACGAAAACGCACCCTCATATACGCGTATGTATAACTATTAAGTTATAGTCAAAGAGGCGTCTTAACCTGTTAAGTATATTTATTATGCGGTTTGGCCCCATCAATTATATCTATCGTAACATAAGATACATCAAGATACTCTCTATAAACCATGTACAGAACATTTTTTTAAAGATATGTTTCTACATATCTTGAAATACAATCAACGTAAGCAACTATTAACGCAAAAGTACCTAGTGGTACCCTAATAGTAATAGGTCTTCACCTATAGTTATCTATAAACCGGTAATTTAAGCCACGAATCGGAAACCCCATCAGCAGGACACTAATAGCTATAGCTGCCCTGGTAATATAAGCCCGGGCCTAGGTACAATAAATCAATGCACTGGCCAGACAATGGCCCCCGAGTCGATAAGGGTCGTTCACCCCACACACACCCTCTCTGTTGAAACCTTACGGTGCAGACGTACAATTATATAATATATCTATATGTAGGAATATGTGCAGTTGATACGTTGGTATCAACATCAATGTATGTTTCCAAGTTATTGATCTCCGAGTCCGTATACTCGTATTTGTTTTCCAGTTTTACAAGCGTTGTGCCCTTTCCCGTTACAATTTCGGAATGAAAAATAGCCTATAATCTTCCCGTTGAATGTGCAAATCCATTATAAAAATTATAGCCGCACCCCGTAGTTTCACTCGCGTAGTACCCGTTCCGCGGGAATTTCGGTATAAAATGTATCTAAACCCGTCCAGTAGTTTTTTCGTGAAAGAGTAACAAACATACATACATTCATCCTCACAAACTTAAAACATTATCGTCAGCTTAAAATTAAGTTTACGTTAGTTCGCCACGCGCCACCTATTGGGAAGAACTAATAACAATATTTAACAAGAATAATAATAAGTGGCCAAACATAAGTTCGTGTGGCCACTTATTAGCTAGAACATATTGTGGAACGCTTCTTACCTGATCTGTTGGGGATGCTGCGAGTTGGGCGGCAAGCTCTGGAGCGGCGGCATGGTGGATATGCCCCCGCCCGCCTGCTGCTGGATCCCGCCGGTCTGCTGTTGTTGCACCTGGGGAGTACAAAGTCATGTAAACGTGCACCAGTAAGACCTTAGAAACTCGCTTTAATCTATCATAGCGTGCTTTTATGTTAATTGTTGTCATCATATCGCGTTCAGGGTGTCTTGTTTGATTCTTCCAATCGCGAATGAAACACATAATATGACCGATTGACGTACAATATAGCAATAACATTAACTAACTTTGTACATAAAAGTAAATGTACATTTCATATCTCTATAGACAATAAGGTATATCATTGTTTAAACTTACTAGTCCCACGTCTGGACAAAGGTTAAAACACAAGGGCAAATAAAAAAATGAGACGGGCAAAGGTCGATACTCGAGAAAAATAAATAAAAAGTGACATTTACACCCCTCAAAAGGTTTAGCCCCAAACTTCACTGAGTATGTATGAATTCCCTTTCAAATGGGGTTAAAAGTGAGGGCGGCAAAAATGCCTCGGAACTAATTAAAGCGAGCTTCAGTGTTTCAAACCAATCGGGATTGATTACCCCGTGTGTGGGGGTCGCTAACGTGATATTCAGCACTATAATCACTTTAAACGTTTTTTGTTTTAATTTTGTTGATGTGATAGTGGGTTGAAACTGTCTGTCGGAGTTATTGTTTGCATGGCCTGGGTGCGTTTTTAGGGTTCCGTAGCCAAATGGCAAAAACGGAACCCTTATAGATTCGTCATGTCTGTCTGTCTGTCCGTCCGTCTGTCCGTATGTCACAGCCTTTTTTCTCCGAAACTATAAGAGCTATGTTGTTGAAACTTAGTGTGTAGATGTATTCTGTGAACCGCATTAATATTTTCACACTAAAATAGAAAAAAAATAAAATTTTAGGGGGGTCTCCCATACTTAGAAATGAAAAAAAAAATATTTTTTTTCATCAAACCCATACGTGTGGGGTATCTATGGATAGGTCTTCAAAAATGGTATTGAGGTTTCTAATATCATTTTTTTCTAAACTGAATAGTTTGCGCGAGAGACTCTTCCAAAGTGGTAAAATGTGTGTCCCTCCCCCTGTAACTTCTAAAATAAGAGAATGATAAAACTAAAAAAAATATATGATGTACATGTACATCATATATTTTTTTTAGTTTTATCATTCTCTTATTTTAGAAGTAACAATGTAATCTAACACCGAAAATTGGTTTGAACGAGGTCTAGTTAGTAGTTTTTTTTTACGACATAAATCGTAAACCGCAAAAAAATACTGATTATTCATTCAATAACTCAAATGTAAATAAAAAAACATTTATTTCAAGAACTTCTTTATTA
This sequence comes from Cyclophora punctaria, assembly GCA_951394245.1. NCBI lineage: Eukaryota > Metazoa > Arthropoda > Insecta > Lepidoptera > Geometridae > Cyclophora > Cyclophora punctaria. The sequence continues at coordinate 1,183,897 of OX596167.1, read as the reverse complement.
TGTTACTCGCTGCTACGGAACCCTTCATGGGCGAGTCCGACTCGCACTTGGCCGCTTTTTTCATTTCGTTTTTTGTACCGACCCTCCTCAATTTATATAATATCATCGTAATATTGAAAACGCCGTTGTTTTATATTCCATCTAGTAAGATTATAAAACGTCGACGGATTGTGAACTGTGGAAACCATTTATAATTTACGCATAATTTTGTGTTAGTTCATCTTCTTCTTATCGAGTCTATATGGTTAGTTTTTATTATTTACTTATATGGTGTCCGGAACAATATTAAAAGTGCCTTTTTTTATTTGGCTCTGAATAGAGCAGTTAATTGTCCATTATGTGTGTTTGTTTATAATCTGTCGATAGCAAGACGAAGGCCCTTATCCTAGTAAATATAAGATGATATTTAATTTTATATACTTACATTAGAATCAGTTAGTTAGATTTCTTAATACAAGTTTAGAGCTTAGTTTGGGTCTAATTAACCTTGTTATATAAATCATTGATTTGATGTGATTTGATATTGGTCGGTACGTACCTGATGCTGCGCCATGGAGCTGGGCATGGAGGAGACCACGGTGACGGTCTGGTGGTGCTGCTGGGGCTCGTGCTGCGCCATGCTCATCTGCTGCTGCACCACTTGACCTTGGCCGTCTACTATCTGTTGGAAAGATGGCTTAGTTAGGGGACCATTCAAAAATCGCAGTCTAACGGTCATCCTAAAAGAGCTACGCTTAATGAATATTAGGTTAAGAGGCGTTAATGTTGCTATGACTGGTTGGCGGATACCAAACAAGCTTTGCATAGCTGTGGTGAAAAACATCCTGAGATCAAAACACGAACTAATATTAACCAAGATCCCTGCAAGACAGCTCAACAAGATATCATGCCATACAAATAACATCGCATTCGAGAAGTATGTTTGAGTAGATTAGTCCACTAGTGTCCGACTATTTAGACCGCCTTCGGTTTCAATACATGGTCAGTATTACACCGCGAGCGGAGTAGAATCAATAATGTATGACAGTGACTTCGCTTTGTGTCCATTGCATGCAATTAATCAGAATTCTCAATGAGTATTCCACTTGCGGTTTAAACCGGGAGCGAAGTATCTGACCAATGTAACGTAGGCGTACACAGGAATGGCATTACGTATTAATATTTAAATCAACGCGAAAATGGGATATATTGGGATGTATGTTTCTCTTTTTAACCTCCAAAGCAAAAAGAGGGTGTTGACGTGTTTGTATATGTTACAGAGATGTGTATTATGTGTGTCTGAGACATCGCAGCTCTAAAAAACTGATTTTAATTAAGTTCTTTTTGGTTCGAAAGATGTTTTTATGAGCAGTGAAGATACTATGAGATGAATTAGAAATCTTTGAAATGTTTACGCTATAGGTGAACACGGCACATAGTTAACCAATATATAAAAGGCCCGATACGATACATACAAATACGTCCATTTCAAATAAGTGCTCGGTGAATACAACCGTAGGATGCTACTAGTTATCAAAGCCACAATATTATGATGTGATGTTTGTAAACCTATCCGGTACCTAACCTACATCAGAATGTAGATTCAACGCATGACAATATGTTCGTCCGGCAGGATTTACAATTCAATATGGATTCTGCATTGTATTATTCTATGGTGCAACACAGAATTCAGTGGCTATAATATTATGACGCACCGTTATCTCCCCTAAAATAATGTTACCATATAACTCATCAATATGCACTATTGATATAAAGAGTGAACGATTTATTTCGTTCAAAGAACGTTTTGTTCATGGACTTATGACATTAATGCAGAAATGCCCGTACTCGGAGACACCCAATGCTTCCCAACTAGAGATTTAATTAGTGATATTGACATGTAATTAATGAAAAATTACGTGTGGATTTAATGGATGTCTCGAGTAAGTTTTCGCGTCTCAATTTATTTCAAGATAGACAGTTTTGTAGGCACACTGACACATCTTGTTAAACTGCAAGAAATTTTGTGTTTTGGTATAAATTGACACTGTGTTCGGATTTGATATGAAATGCAATGTTATTGTAATTTAATCGGACAGATGTTCTCAATGTTACATTTTCGTTTGAGTACGTTTTGACATTGAATAAGGTGTTTTTGAAATATTCAGTGGCAAAGATACTTTTGATAGGATTGGTAAATACCAGACGTAGCTTAGCAACGTATCATGGCTATGATCTACTTTAGTGGACAGATACTTTGAATCCCTCAAAATTGATAGAGGTAATATAAATCTCGTAGGTACTAAAATACAATTTGTTTTGAGTCTTCAGCTTTGAGGCGAATTAAATGCTAAACAGATTGCATTTCATATAATCCGAACACGTGTTCGGATTTGATATGAAATGCAATGTTATTGTGATTTAATCGGACAGATGTTCTCAATGTTACAGTTTCGTTTTTTTACGTTTTGACATTGAATAAGGTGTTCTTGAAATTTTGATTTGTAAAACACTATTTATACGTTAATATTGTCTTTTTAAACTTACGCAATGTATACTCATAGTAAACGTACTCACACGGGTGTTTTCCTGGTAGAAAGTGAATGAAGCACGTAATTACTTAGTTATATATTAAAAGTATGACATATGATATGAGTACAGTCTGGTTTATTTGGGTAATAAGCATTAGATTTGGTTTTAGAAGATACTAGCAGCGCCTCGCGGTTTTACCCGCGTTTTGCCCGTTCCCGTGGGAATTTCGGAAATTTTTATTCATACAAATCTTCCTCTTGAATCAATCTATCTATTTAAAAACCGCGTCAGAATCCGTGCAGTAGTATTTGAGTGAATCGCGACTCGCGACTCGCGTTAAGACGAATACTATTAATAAAATGTTTTTATTGATTACCGATACTAAAGGGTAAAATGTTTCTCATGTGTTAGTCTATCTAACAGGTCCGTTGCACTCAAACAGATGAGTGTAAGGTATTTATGTTTCGATTGGAAACGATTTTATTGAGTTCTTAGCTATAGGTACAATACAGTAACAACACTAGTAAATATAGTTAAGATAGTGTTATACATTACTCACTGACTCATCCATATACAATGTCTGACTGTCGCCTTAAGGTGGTCAACCGCGAAAATGGTCCATTGTACCTTTTTTACCGTTATACTTGTTAAAATAAATAATAAGCCAAAGAAAAATCGTTATCACACACGTAACAATTTGAATTATATCTATACCTAAACTTCACACACAGGTTTTTAATATAAAACCAATTAAAGTTATTTCAATCAAAACACCCATACATAATGCGTATAATAATACTCATGTGTGTGTTGGTGAGACGTCGCACGCACCAATGGCGAGGCGGGCCGGGTTGCGAACGAAACCGGTTGTCCGAGAGTGATGTATCGTTTTTGAGCACGATACTTTAGAACCGATAGGTCGACAAGCTGTGGCATGCAGGCAGGTTGGGTGTATCTTCGATAGAGATATGCTATGTTTTAGTTTGCAGCAATACTCAAAATTGATAGAGGTAATATAAATCTCGTAGGTACTAAAATATGTATTATTTGTTGAGTCTTCAGCTTTGAGGCGAATGAACAGATTTTATACTCAGTAGTACAAAGTAACATTTTACGAGTATACAGGGTGGCTCATTCAAATCGGTCAGTAGGAGAAAGTCTGAAACTATAAGACATACGAAGATTTTTTCTTAGGAACCATGTCACCGATTTTGATGAAAAGAAAAACTGCATTCATACATTTGAAAAAAAAGTGTACCCAGCTGGGGAATCGAACCCGGTTGTTTTGAAAAAAAAAACTTACAGTTTTTCTGCTTAAATAACGATTTTGTAGGTCATAAGCAGCAAATGTCTCTATAAAACACGATGTCTAAAATGAATAAAATGCATTGTTTTTACATACTTTAATTTATCATAGTAGGTGTTCAATACAATATTCAACACGTTTAGGTAGCGATCTTTCTATGGCATTTCTATTGGCATGTGGTGAATTTGCGTTAAAATGGACTCTATGGCTGCTTTTAGGTCTTCAACGGTGTCATAGCTTGTTTTGTACACTTCATCCTTAACGTAACCCCACAAGAAATAGTCTAGAGGAGTTAAATCGGGCGACCTCGCGGACCATTTGATAGGGCCCGCGGTGTAAGACGGTGGTCACTTACACCTACTATGATAAATTAAAGTATATAAAAACAAAGCATTTTATTCATTTTAGACATCGTGTTTCATAGAGACATTTGCTGCTTAAGACCTACAAAATCGTTATTTAAGCAGAAAAACTGTAAGTTTTTTTTTTCAAAACAACCGGGTTCGATTCCCCAGCTGGGTACACTTTTTTTTCAAATGTATGAATGCAGTTTTTCTTTTCATCAAAATCGGTGACATGGTTCCTAAGAACAAATCTTCGTATGTCTTATAGTTTCAGACTTTCCCATACTGACCGATTTGAATGAGCCACCCTGTATATGGGCAATTAACATAACTATAGTTTATTCATCGTATTATGACTACGCGATCGCGCTGTACGCAGGTAAAACCGCTATCTCTGGCCCTAAGCGGTACATACATAGGGACTATAGTTTTGCCTTCAGTTCTAACTTCTACCTGACCTTATGTAAATCCGCATCGTGTAATCTGGTCTAAAGCTCGCGTCAATCGGCCGAAGTGACTGAGTGGGAACCGAGGCGATATTTGTATGTATGTGTGTGTGTTCCGAACGTGCTTAATCCGAATCTGTGTATATGAATAATATAATCCTATAATAACTGAACTCATTATAAGATGATATTTGAAGTATATCAGATGAAATATAAATAAATATCTACAGAATAAATTCACACACGGTTAATTAGACACAAAATAAGCTCTGAGCGTTTATTGTGGAATACAATTGATACTGTTAAATAACTTTACCATAATTTGATTTTCTGCTCATTTCTGACAAAAAATGTTATTTAAAGGAAATTATTGGATTAAAGTAAGCTTCAATACTGTATTTAAAATGGCGCCCACACACAACAAGCGCGTGCGAAAGTCAAATAACGCGGAGGCGATCACGATTCGAGTTATTTAATTTCGCGAGAAAACGTTAACATGAATACATGCGGTATTTTAGGGCTCCATTAACCTGTTGAAATAATAACTAAAATATGCACACGCGATGGTCAAAAGTATCCACGCTGCTAATTTCTAATCGTGTGCGGATCCAGGATTTGTTATAAAGGGGCAATATTATGAAAAAATGGTGCGGCATTCTTAGTTCATTGTAATTACTTGGAGGGGTTGAAATGTTTGCTCTTTTTTAATATAGCATTGACACAAGAGGGGAAATGCATAAATTGCCCGTCCCTCTTGATCCGCGCTTGCTGAAAATCATTTTTATTATAGTACTAGTTATGCCCCGCGGTTTCACCCGCAGCGCCACTTATTTTCTTATATAAAAACCTTGTCCTAACAATCAGGAACCCATAAAAAAAGAATCATCCAATTTGGTGCAGTCGTTCTGAAGTTATGCGCTTAACAGATTCAGCGATTCATTTTTATATTATAGATAGGGGCCTAATTCATAAGCGGATTTTAACTATCAAATGGTTTGTCCTTTTCCAACCTAAGCTATTTTCCAAAGAGATTAAGACATGACACTTATTACAGTGTATTAGTAACCGAGCGTTTATGAAAAAGGCGGTGTGTGTTGACAAGCGAACTCACTTGTTGAGACTTGATCTCGCCGCTCATGCCTGTCTTCTGGCCCTTGTCGAAGAGTAGGTTGACGTTGTTCTGCGGGGACGCGAGGAAGCTCAGGTTGATCTCACCGATACCGGGCACGTTGAACTGGGTGTGCTAAAGGATTGACAGTTTTGGTAGTACAGTAAAAAAAAGAAAGTTCGAGTCGGTTAGTGGCCAACCCTGATTTCGGAGTTTTTAAACCGCCTAAAGAAAGAGAAAACAAAGGCTGAAATATGTATTTGCAAATATATTGAACTAGCTGTGCCCTGCGGTTGCACCCGCATTTATTCCGTCACTTCTTACCTTTTAAACCTTCCCTGGACTTTCGTGAATATTTCAAGACCAAAATTAGCCAAATGGGTTCAGCCGTTCTCGACTTTTAAGCAGACTAACGAACAGCAATTCATTTTTATTATATAGAAGATTAGCTTTTAACACAAACCTGTAAATACTTCTGCCCGTCCGCCTGCTGCACTTGCAATAACTCAGTCTTCTGGTGTTGCTGCGACTGCAATTGTTGCTGTTGACTTTGCAGCTGTTGTTGTTGTTGTTGTTGCTGTTGCTGCTGCTGCTGCTGCTGCTGCTGCTGCTGCTGCTGCTGCTGCTGCTGCTGATGCTGCTGCTGCTGTTGCTGCTGCTGATGTTGTTGTTGGTATTGATTCTAGAACAACAAGTGCCAATTAGGAACGGCAGTGTTCGTGAATGGTTTGTGGTTAGTCTGCAGTCCGAACTCATATCGAAATTTGATATGATGACGCTGTTCTAATGTAATGTTTGTTACCATAAGAGATTAGTTTTTTAGTTTGTGGTGTTGTAGCTTCCAAACAAGTGAACCGGATTTTATTTACTTCTTGGCCATTTTGATCGAGAATATTCTTACTTCTTAGCTATGACTGAAAAACAAAAGTAACCTTTGAAATCTTAGTCCATACGTACCAACTGTTGTTCTTGCTGATCCTGCTGGTTCTTTATGTGCTGCTGTATCGCCTGCTGCCGCTGCAACGCGTGCTGCTGCAGCTGCTGCAACTGCTGATGCTGCTGTAACTGCTGCAACTGCTGCAGTTGTTGCTGTTGCAACTGCTGTTGCTGTTGCTGGATTATCTGCTGTTGGATCTACGAAGAAGATAACAAGAGACCAGTTTAAATTATTTGTTCAGTTTACATGTAATGAATAATAAGTGCAGGCGAGGGTAGAGGTCATGGTGGCAAAATCTATATTAGACCCTCAAAGATAAAGGCTGGTACTGCGCCTGCGTTAATAGTTCTAAAACATGTGTCCGTACTTGTAACTTGTCATCCTCTTCCTTCTGGTTCCTGTAGCGATAGTCGTCGTTCTGATGCGGAGGGTCCTCGGTCTTGGCCTGCTTGATCTCGGGGGGTCTTCTGTTCGGGTTGTTGTGTTTATCGAGAGCCAGGAGCGTATTCGCCGCCTCGTACTTGTCCTCGAAGGTGATGCCGGCCTTCTCCGCGAGCGTCTCCAAACACTGCAGCGGCCGCTTGTTCGGCTTACCGAGCGGCTTGCCCTTCTCTGGCTGGCTGCCTCCGGGGGACTGCTTCGGCAAGGTCTTGGTTATAGTAATACTGTTCTTGTTGCCATCATCTTTCTTGTCTAGTTTGGGTTCTAGTGTGAAGTAGTTCTTAGGAAAGTCTTTGTCCTTGTCCGAACTGGGGCCGTTCTCGATGAGGGTGATAGTGGTCGAGTTGGCGATCTTTAGTGTCTTGTCTTTGTCGTCTTTGTGGAGGGGAGCGGCGGCGTGTGTGGGCGAGAGCAGCTGCTGCGCGGGCACATGCTGCGCTACTGGCGACGCATTCTTGAGGTCGGGGCTGAGCGCAGGCTTCTCGGCGAGCTTAGGCAGCTGGTACCCTGGGCTCTGCGGCTCCTTCTCCTCCTTTTTCTTTTGGGCGTTCTCTAAAATTTCAGATCTGAAAGATACACTTATACATTAAACGTGATGACGACACGAGGCATATCTATTAGATACTGACACGTAATGAACTCGGACAAGAGGCAACCCTGTGTCAGTTACACCATTCCAGCTAGGATTCGAACCCAGATTCAAAGAGCACCACATGACCACTAAGGTCTATCTACTTTATGTTTTCCCACTAAGTCAAAGGTTTTAGTAACTCGACAAAACTAACAGTAATTTACGTATATCCCGTGTTCAAATTATCCCAAGATCTAAGTGTCTCAAAATAACGAAAAAACTATTTGTTAGTTATATACCAAGGTTTAAATGAAATAATAAATAACCCATATTATTTGAAAACCACCATGCATTAGTGACTAAATCCAATTAATGTGAACAAACAAATGCATCTATTTATTAAGATTACAATAAAAATAATGGAACGTGAAATTAAAGGGTTTGGAGATGTCGATTAAAGGTTTTCATCATTAATAAATTAGATATCATGTAGTGCCAATGGGTCCATTTTTAGTTCGGCATCCCAATTCCAGTTAAAAATGCTCTTAGCGTGTAGGTCATTCCTAAAACTTATCAAGTATTCATTCGAAACACGATCCTCTTTTCAATGCAGATTGAGGATTTTAGGTTTATTAAGAAGAAATCTATCTAATCTGAATAACATCGGATACATTTTATTCCGATAGTCCCGAGTGAACGGGTAGAACGGAGTACAACCGCGAGGCACGGTTAGTAAGTCATCATTTTGAGTGTTCTAAGTAACCATTACTTAGTTTATCGATCTGTCTACATAAACATATTGCGACTGTTTTTACGTGTTCACCTCAACTTTCGTAAACAACAAATTATGTGGGTAAATACCACAACTATATATAAGTGAGGGTATACTAACTGCAATAGGCGTCTATATCGATATAGAAGAAAACGTTAGAATGCAGGTAGAACAAAAAATCAACATGTGGCTAACGTAAGAAATAATAGATGAATGTTGGTCTATCGATTATTTTATTGTTAGGTTCGCTTGTTGCTAAGACACGAAATGATCGATTATAAATTATATCGATTATGTCTAAGTGCATTATTGAAATATATTTTGTCTTTTCTTACATAACTAGCCTACCTTATAAATATAAATGTTTGCCTTTTACTCTTTCAGTTGGTTTTTATTTATCTGTGGTCAATGATTTCTCTATGAACGTTTGATCATTATCTATGACACCTATAATTATTTTTATTCGTTTTTTATTGCTATTTCTGGTTGTGTTGTGATTTCTCATGAAATTGACAGATAAAGTAGATAAACACGTGCCTATTGTAATTCAGACCTGATATTAGGGTATTTAAAGAGGCTATTTTATGTTATAAGTAGCGTAGGTATAGTTAGTAAATAATGTAGAGGATACAGTGTAATGTTGCATTATTTAGCAAGTCAGTGTTTGAAAAGTAGGAAACATGTTTATGCAAGGTGATTAAGCCTACTTCTCCTCACTGTACTGATACCCTCAGTGAGATGAGTGAGAGGCCTTTGCATTTGCCCAGCAGTGGGACATTACAGGCTTTTACTCTCTTTACTTCACAGTGTTAAGAAAATTAGTGACCAAGATATTATTTTTATTAACTAAGTATCAATTTCACTATACTATAGGCAATTCAGCTTTCCTATTATGCACTTAAAAATAACTATGTTTTATGTTATTTAAAGCCATATAACTACAGTTCACTTACAACTTTGCAACAGAACATTCAACAATATGTTTCCCATAATTTTTAATGCAGACACTTAGATGGTCTCAATGCATTCCCATTTTGTATGGGAACTTTGTATTACCTGTTGTTGTAAATAGATGAATAGCTGCACGGTTGAGATATCTATACTAGCCTCTTCAACTTGGCAGAAAACCTCCGGTGGCATTTGTTCAATTTCCAATACTGCATTTGTCAAAGAGTTAATAAAGATGACGAGTTAGTCAGTCCGATGTTAAAAAATATTTTTACATAAGACTGCCACATTCAAAGGGACAATTCTAGGTTTTTGTCTTAATATTCATACAATAACAGGAACAATTTGGGTAATAACTAATACCCAGTTAGCAGCTAGTACTTACAAATATTACACCAATAGTTACTTAATTTTACTTGAAGTAGGTATTTGAGTATCATGTTTTATGACAATAAATTAAAATAATATGTTGTAATCAATGACTAGTGATAAGATCGAAAGCTGTAGGATGCCTTGTCTCAAAGATGTAATGTGTTTTATCTTACTAGACTTAAGATCACAGTAGTCAACCCATGAAATAAACATAGTACTGTTTGTTGCAAATGTGTCATGTATGTGCGGGTGACAAAGAATATGTATTATTTATGTAGGAAGCATAATTTAGATATACCGTCCTAATACTTATGATAAACAGTATAGATTGTTAAGGTGATGGGATTGGATGATGGGCCCATGAATTAAGTTCTACTTACTTAACAAAGGACACAGAATCTAGATACTTCGATAAATAATAGTAAAAATATTTGTTTTTTTACAGTAGTGAGCTTTATGAATGTAAAATCTAAGCGTTTTACATTTTATGCAAAGCATAACAGGTACTGCACCTGCCGGCGCCATTTATACTTGTACTACAGTTGTATCTACTGTTATAGATGAAAGTAAAAGTACCTCGGCCGCTTCGCTTTCGCCTGATCGTAAATCTTCCACGATGGTCCTATCCTAGGCACTTGCCAAGCAATATATTAAGAGTATTCCATTTCATTTAAGGTAGCTCGGGATAACGAGATTAAATATTTAATGATGTCTCTTGCATACTCGACGGATTAATGAAACTTCTTAGCATCTATTTTTTTATTTTATCTATCTAATAATAGTTTTATAGGTACCTATTTATTGTTTGTTGGTTTATTTTATTTATTTGTAATATTTTGTAATTTACAATTACATTACAATGTCAATTGACAATTTTAGAGAACGAATGAATCACAGAATAAATAATGTTTTTAAGAAAATTCAACGTTAGTCTTTGCTTTGAATGATTCTTTTCAGGATGCGGAAGTAGAGGTAGTAAATTATTTGTTTATTAATCGTAATATTTTTTAAGTCTACAACTTAAAGCCAATAATTAATTTACCTATTTATATTTAGAAATAAAATTAAATAATTACGTTTTAAAGCAAAACAACTAAAATAAAAATATAAAATTTCAAATTTACAACTGAATTAATCTATGGCAGCAGCAGCAGCGAGCGAGCGACACACCGCCGGTACGACCGGAAATGGAATGTGAATTTGGTCAAATGAGCTTTTAGTTGAATAATATACAGATAGACTAAGAATAATATTTAAAGAATAAAATATCGAATCAATAAAAACTGAAAACATAGTACTTTATATTATAACTTATATTATACATTATCAATTACATAGGTAGGTTACCTTCATTACCTTCCAAATTTGTTACAGGATATAAGCGGAGCATGATCCATTCATTCATATTATTCATTAGTGGTGGGCATCATCGAACTTAGTCTTGTATCGACATAAATAATTATTTTGATCAAATCTATTAAACCTCCTAATAATATATAAATTGCGATCCTTTCAAGTTGAGTTACCAACATATTTATTTCGGGTGTAAGAGATTATTAATAATAAAAAGACGTGTGGCACTCGGGGACTGCCGCGGTAAAGCTATTGCATAGTTATTTTTATTATTTGGCGGCTCTATAACTCTGACACCAGGATTGGTCAAGTTGACCATCCACTCGATAAGAAGAAGTTATTTTTTGTATCACTAGATGGCGTTAGTGTGCTGAATGTCTGCATCGCGCTAACGTTGTGTTCTGGGCATATACGTAGGCAATGTTTGAGGAGCGTTAGGTTTTGGAGCGTGAGGTTTTTTCGTTATGGAATTTCTGGATTCGGTCCCCGCGCTCAAGGCCCGCGATAGAAGCTATGCAATAGCTTAATAAAACTACCCTTGTTTAGTAGTTTCGTTGACCGATGTGAGTCGTCATGAATTTTACAACTTTTTAGAACAGTTTTACGTCCGTGGTTTAAAAACACTAAAAGTGTTGCGGTTTGCTCTAGGATAGCTCTGAGTTCCAATTTAATATTCTCATAATGTAAACAAAATATGGCCTACCTGAAACTAGAAACGATACAGGGAAACTGTTTTAATTTACGTTAACAAGAAAATTAAAACAATCAACATCAACAAACATAATTAAGCTATTGCATAGCTTCTATCGCGGGCCTTGAGCGCAGGGACCGAATCCAGAAATTCCGTAACGAAAAAACCTCACGCTCCCCACTAACGCCATCTAGTGATAGAAAAAATAACTATGCAATAGCTTTACCGCGGCAGTCCCCGAGTGCCACACGTCTTTTTTTTTAATAGATATCGATTTTTTATCGTGAAAAGATTCTACCGGACTAGAAATTATGACACCGGACTCGTTGTTGGCCATAATTTTGATTTAAATGTAGGTATGTTGCTTTTGTTTAATAACTTGGCGTTTCTGAAAATAGTTTCTCTGCATCTTTTTCAAATTATCCTTACAAGAACAAGTATACACATACACATCGCTAGGACCCTTCCTGAGAGAGAACAAGTGAAAATAAATCACTGAAAATCAAGAATCACTTACCTACTTAAATTCTTCATACAATATTTGAGTTTTGGTCTTCCTACTAATTATTTATAGTATGATAAGCTGGGTGAATGTTAACCACCATTTGAAAGATTGGTATATAATAGTACATCTCTATCTAAGATCTGCCGAGGTTAGGTTAATCAACGGTCTCAACTCCCAACCATGTTGGACCAAGGGAACTCGAAGAACACGGTAAAGAATTCATACAAGTGGATTTAAAATTCAAAAGAAAGCGCAAATTATATCAGCATAATTATTCACAAATATGCTATCGGTCAAAACGGTGCCGCGCGACTTTGAAAATAAGTGTACCTTTTTTGTCACACCTACCTGTCGTTCTAAAACCACTGCAGTTAATGTTTTGGTAGGTTTTATTTCGCCGCTTAGTTGGTATAATAGGTTTAATTTAGGTACACCAATCAAATAAGTATATCAGTCTTCAATTAGAGCTGTCATTTTTAAGATAAGCTCCGACCCGCAATTGGATAACGAATGGCGTAACAAACAATAACTCTGAGGAAGGAATTGCACACATTACCAACTAATCATAACATTGTAGTGAATCATTATCTTCGGGGGAATAAACCGATTAGAAATGCGAAGTTTTCATGGCAGTCATGTAATATTGGTTATCTCTGTTTGGCATGATTAGAATTGGGTTTAGTTTCCGTTCCAATATTAATGGTTAGTTATAAGTATTCGCAACGAAGTAAGGATATAATGAATATTAATTATCTACCTGTTTATTCGAATTTATCTCGATAATTAATTAATTCCCTACTATGCTGGCCTTTATATCCTACAAATTTCTAATAGACTCATAATATTTTCAAATCAAGCCAGACAATGGCTCTTATAATAAATAAATTAATATTTCGTTTCTGATACTGAAATTGTGCAGCATGATATGAAGAGGTAAAGAATATGGAAAACAGAGGATTTGGAAAGGTGGAAAGATCCTAAAGAGTTAAGAGAAGAAACGGTATGTAGGTATCCATTTTTGTACATCTCCCATGGCTATTCTTGCCATATCCACCCACAGTAAAGACAAGGTTAAAAAACGAGGAGCGTACTATGGCTTAAATAACAATAATAAGAATTGTAAGTTTGTAAAACATTTTACCTTTGTTTTGTTACAGAATACTTGGCGTTCAAGGGATTAAATTCGGATTTTACCCTACATTATTTCTTAAATATACTTTTCAAGTTTAAGAGCAGTAATTACTCTTTTACTTCAAAGTTAGAACTCGTGAGTGCTTATTATCAAATACAAACTATTTTAAATTCATTATTTGTTAGAGAATGTTCCGAAAGGTGTTCTGAAGTTTATGAAAAACACTAGAAGCTGGTTTATTTAGGAGATACTTATATACCTCAGACTTGATGTTAAAACTGATAAATATCCTGCATCTTGTGGTAATATAACTATGGAAGAATACCGAAATAAAAACGGCCGTCTGGCATTATTTCACAAAGGGGAAGCAAAAAAATAATGAAAACGTGCGAGCGAGAAGGCTTGTTGCGAACGCGTGTGGCATGACTGAAAGAGGTTATCGAAACCCACTAGGGGAGTTCGAGCGCGAACCGGTTCTGCATGTGTGCAGACAGACGGCGGCAACCGTCCCTCCCCTCAACTGTCGACCCTCAAGTGCGAGGGCCTCACATTGTCAGCTTTTCCTCGAAGCGTTGCAATAATAATACCCAAAGATAGAACCTTCATTCGTTTCTTACTTCAAACATTGCTTTTAAATCCTTAAATCTTATCATTCTTCGGACAGCTGATACACTTTCCATTCAAGTATATATCAACAAGCACTCATCGAGGCTTAATAACACAATATCACAGTCCATCACTTATTGCCACACGCGAAGCACACACCCACATCGTATCGCAACCGAAAAGAAAAAAATAACATAAAATACCTTTTGGTGTAAAAACCATAAGAACAACGTTCCATCGTTTCAAAATAAAAGGTTAACTGAAACGCAAGCGCCGTCCCATGCGGCAGTAATTAAAAGAAAAAACAAACAAAAATGTAAGGATCGAGACATTCGCACCGGTGAAAGTAAACACAACACTTATTATCGACGAAAACGACATACAAACACACTTTATCGATAGTCCGGTGCCCGTGTCATTGTAACAATAACCTTCTTTTCGAATGGCGAAACACGACTGTCTAGTATAGTGAGATTGTCTGCACGCGGCACTGACTCGCCGCACCCATCATGCCCCGCACTTCACCCCGCACCGAAACGCTCTCTCTTCTATCGCCAATGGAACGCTTGATACGAGCGGGGCCTCGCTATTGGTCGAACCACTTTACGATCGTTGCACAGCACGAAGCCAAGAACAGCACGATAGGGCGCGAGGGACAAAATTAGCGTTCATGCGATTATTATTGCTACTCGTTCTTTCTTTCTCTCATTTGAGAGTAACGTTGAGATAGAGCAAGTAAAATGTCTTCGCTGCCATCACCACTATTCGTCTTAAACTTGTCGTCGAAAAAAAAGGTGGACAATCATTTTAGTATTGTTTAGATATATGTAGTATATAAATTATATTAAAAACCGTAACAAATAAAATAACACATTATCTAATACTTAATTCGATCGGTTCCATTAATGTTTTTATTTTAATTACGTTCACAATGACATAAATGATAATTATTCATTAAATATTCATTCTACTTGTTTACTGATAATTTAATAGTAGATTTGCCATTTACAAATATCGATATTTTTTTTTGTCCTAATTAACATCCCTACTAGCCTGTATAACGAACGAATGAATGTAATGTGTATGTACACACGCACACACACATTTCTTTTTTAGTTATTACAATAAAAAATACAACCCCTTTAATCTCGCCCCTCAGGACGAATAACAATACGTTTTTGGGGACTGTTGCTTTTATATTGTATTTTTTTTTTATTAATCGATACATCACACATCGCAAAAAAATAACAGTAGTGAAACGAACTTTCGTTCAAAAGGCCTGTAAATTCTCGGTTATGGTTGCGCATCAATTAGTAAAACTTTAAGGGACTTAATCATAAACGCTTATTAACAGCATTTTAGCTATCAAATGGTTTGGCTCTTTCCTACATACGCTATTTTCAAAAAGAGCAAAAGAGACAAAACACTTCATAACAGCGTTTTAGTCACAGATTTATAAGAAATCTGTGTTTCTAAAAATCTATCCTGCAATAACGAACCAAAATTGTATTTCTGTGCACTATCTTCGTTCGTTGCTATTAATACTATAATATTGGTATTACTTAGAATTATGTTTGTATTGTTATTGTAACTTTAAAAATACCACGCTATGTTTTTAGCGCCATCTACTGGCAGCGTTGGAACGAAGTAGTGACAACGCCATCTGTACTCAGCATTTCTCATCTTTTCAAAAGATCTATCCAAACATCAATAAATTGTGGATGGCGGAAAATATTCCGAATCTTTTGATCAATAATTTTAATCAAGATATGTGCTATGTTTATTATGAATTCCTAATAAATATAATTTTCTTGTAAAATGTGGTGGTTTTTTTTTTCTGGCATTGAATTTCAAAATATCGAACGAAATAATGAATGTACCTGCCTATTTGTATTCTAAGCGTAACATACAAATGGCACCTCAGCTACCGTAAGCATCTCTTTTATTTAAGTGGAGGGTAATAAATTAACAGCGTTCAACACATTATTATAATATAAACCATTTGCAAGTAAAATGTTTGTGTAGTCTTAACTACTGGTATTCTATTTTCTATCCTCTTTGGTACTCCATAAGGTTTAATATCGTTTACCGATGGAGGTAATATCAACAAGGTTTGAGTTATATTCATTATATTGTGTAGTGGTAAATTCATCCCTGCAGCTGGGTGCAGGCTGCAGAGCGCCGGGTGAGGGCGGTGCCGGGCCCTTTCGTTTGTAATCATGGCACCCACCCGGGACAGCCATCTTGGACGCCATGTTGTATTTGTGTACACTGTACAGCTCGCAAACAATACTCGCAGTACTGTTAGCAGCATAATCCATTTCTATTATTTAGTTTTTATTATACTGTGAAGATATGGTTTTTGGTGTTGATAGTTCCTCAGCAACATGAGATTAGAGTAGATAATGAGCGGGTATTATGCTAAGAAATGGCTTAATTTGGACTTAACCGGACCTAGGTATTTAAGGTACCGCATCTAGGTATCTAAGGTACTAAAATTGGTCCATATAATTAATTCCTAGTTCATCCATAATACATTAAATATCTAATTATGTATATGGTTACGGTGTTTCTTTAATTTAACTTTTTCATTCAACCAAAGCTAAGTCTAAGTAGAGAGTTCATTTGGATGACTAAACTAAAAACATGATAAGATCCATATACAATGTTCTAATCTTAGCGCACTCAAGTAATGCCGCAGCTATCCCGGTGCATAACAAAGGACGGTCCTGCTCACTACCGACACAAAAAAAATAAAAAGTTCAGAAATTGAAAGTAAATAACATACCTAGACAGGGCCCGTTAATTACCCTATCCGATGCGAGCGCCTAAAAAATTAAATAACATGGGCAGTTACCTAAACAACAAACTTTAGGGTGACCGGTTCGTGGGTATTGTTGTACCGGCCAAGCATCAAACAATTAAAATAGTTCCCTTCACAAAAAATATATTTCTGTCTCCTCCGTACCCCGGGTCCCCAAGGGTGGTGCGGTCGATTCGGTCCTTTACACCCCATCATTTGTCTCTTTCCCACTCGCAAATAGAACGCGTTAGATGTCATGCAGTGCGTCTTGCTCTAACAAATTAACCAAGTGTTTGCCATCCCCATTTCAAATATCATGGAACTCCTGCCCTCTTATGGTTTCGATT
The DNA here is from genome assembly GCA_951394245.1 of Cyclophora punctaria. NCBI lineage: Eukaryota > Metazoa > Arthropoda > Insecta > Lepidoptera > Geometridae > Cyclophora > Cyclophora punctaria. The sequence continues at coordinate 1,166,704 of OX596167.1, read as the reverse complement.
CCGAGTAGTTATAATGTTAACTATAACAAAGTAACTCTTGAGTGTAATACACGTCTAGACTAGAACCTTTTCGCATTAAGCTCCGGACAAGTGCATTCTTATTAGGAGTCAGTGGACTTTAGGAAGATAAGTAAGAGTCAGAATGCCAGGTATTTATGATTGCCAAAGGTAACATAGGATAGTTTTCCGCTTTGAGAAATTCCTTAAGGGAAGAATGGAATCCTCAGGAACCCTGAAATGTCTCTTTATAAAATATCTTCTTCCCAAAATCTGCCTTTATTACGTATTTCTAACCTATCCCAACTCCTATCCTAAACCCGCTCTCTTATTAATATTACGAGATTTACGAGCGAAAAATTCCTTCTACCTGACGAATTTAAACCACAGTTTATGATGAACACTCAAGCATCTGCCATTCTAAATTCAACTTTAACGAGTAGGATTAGGATCTACAATCGTTTTATCATCTTTTTGGTTCAATATCCATGTATGAAAATTATTTTGGAACGTCTTTTTTTCAAATGATCTAATGTCCTAATTAAGACTATCTTTTGACCTACAACAATGGAAAAGTACTAAACCTAAGTTATCCAACAGATATGCGTGCTGTTTTGGAACCACTTCATAGTAAACTAAACTTGAGCCGCAACATAAAATACACTTTTTACTTTACACCTTTCTTCTCTTTCCCTCTCGCACAGCTCGTATCTTTCTGTCCTTGTCGTGTGCGTGGGTGTGGGGTCCCGGGCACTGACCCAGTCCTCACAGCTGTTTTAGTCAAAGAATAATTACGAAGGACACATTTGTAATCAAGTTACGTAAAGGATGTGGTTGTGGCATTGTAGATATTTTATTTGGTTCATTAGTGTTGGGTTCGCTTATCGAAGGTAAATGAGCGGGCGCCATTTTTATTTTTGTGCGTAATGGTATGGTACCCCTGAATATCGTGCCATTTCGTGTTATTGCAAACTTCTCGGACTGTACTAACAGACTACAAAGTGCACTGGTGCATTGTTGGGAATTGCAAAGTCATTAATGATCTTGAAAATAGTTAAGTTAGGTACTCAAGTTATAGCTTTACTTACGCACTTCCGGGCGAAGCACTTTAGGATCGAATTTTTAATTTAAAATTTTATAAAAATGCGTCACGGAACTGAATCCTGAATGCACACCTGATACGAAACTACCAGTACCTAGGTACACACTAAATAGCTGATACTATCTAGAATATTCTATTCTAGGAATACTTTATTGATATCATTGTGAACTCTACTCAACTTTATATCAGCTTGCGAAGAAATAACAACTTATCTAGTCTTTACGGTTGAATGGACTTCCTTCCACCAGTTGCACACATACTTATACCAAAGTATGTAACGTAAGTAAAACTTTTTATAAGAATTATGTTTTATTAAATTTGATTTTTTCCCGAGATACTGGGAATAAACGATCGGCGATATTTTACATCTCTTAAGTGCGATATTCGTTTGCAGGTTAGAATACCTTATAAAGCCCCGCGGGGTTACCTGCGTTGAATCCGTCCCCGCGGGAATGTTTTTTTTTGCATGTATTATTCTGCTGGATAACCTATATTATTATAGTTTCATCCCAAACCGTCACGTAGTTTTTTCGTGAAAGAGTAACATACATACATACATACATACATCCTCACAAACTTTCGCATTATTATTATCAGTAGGATACCAAATTCGAATAAAACAATGGAAGGAAAAATGGAAATAAAAAATGTAAGTTATTGCAACACCAAACTGATTTTTGCCGACTCCTCATGACGTATGATAGTTATAACGAGCCGGGCTTGAATCCCGGAGCAGCCAGCTGTGCGGCTCCGGGATCGATACCCGGCGATACGGGGTAGCGCAGCGACGAGCGACACCCCTCGCGTACACTGTCACAGTGTAGCGGACTCGGTTCCGAAGGTCAAGTCCGAGGTAATTGTTGAATATCATGTTCAATATCTCAAAACAAAATTGACTCCATATTTTTCTAAAGAACAATCCAATTAAAATTTATTTTATTTCTTGTTGCGAAAAGTCCTAATATAAGTTAATAATGGACTGATTTAAAGTTGATTTTATAAAACAGTGTCTCAATTTTTTTCGAATAGATTGTTGATATTTAAAATAATAACTTATTTTAAAACCACATACTGCTCTTTAAACCTAGCCACAACCCATACGTGACATCGCTACGTGCTTTCGTCCGTGGTCCGTACCTACCCTACCTGCCGTCCCGGCCTACCGCATCTCATTACACTGTGGCTACAGTTATCTAGCCGCGCTCGTGATCCGACACGCGTTATCTCGTCAAAAAACAATATTAACACTAATAACAACTTTATTACTCTTTCATCAACTCTCTCCCAAAACTAACGTATCCTAAATTCATCTACACTAATATTATAAAGAGGAAAACTTTGTTTGTTTGGTTGTAATGAATAGGCTCAAAAACTAATGGACCGTTTTTAAAAATTCTTTCTCCTTTCGAAAGCTACATTATCCACGAGTAACATAGGCTATTTTTCATCGCGAAATTCCCACAGGAATGGACACAACGCGGGTAAAACCGCGGGGCGCTGCTAGTCTACTATATAGTAAAAACTATGCATACATAATGCATGTTTGGTGGGTTTGTTCGCTGATCCCATACACAGTGTATGAAATATTTAAAATTAATTTTTTGCTGTCCCTGTAAGTACGTAGAAAGAATTATGTTTTAGACGTAAGATTTTGAATATTACTAGGTATGCCGAATCCTTATAAACTATCAGTAATTGCTTTAATCTACTTTTACGAAAGATGATATTCAAATTAAAATGTTTAAGTTTAATTATATTCCATTCATATCATATTCCCAGAATTACGCAAATTAATGTTTTAACAGAAAGATCCTTTGTGTTTGATGCCTTTCATCTTTGTGAGAGTCGGTCGTATGGTCGATACCGAAATGATTTACCACATGTTTCTGAAAAATAATCACGCTCCTACCTCAACCTATATTAGTGAGTTATTAATTTTTAATAAATTTGAAGTTTGGAGTTTAGTTGACTAAAAATATAAGCTTGACGGATTAGTTTGACATATCGTACAGAAATAGCCGAGTGGCTTGAGCTTATAATATGAAGAGTAACAGCACAGGGCTAAATCTCATGTAATAACTAGTTAAATAACAGTTAAAATGAAACGAAGAAGGGAAAAAGAAATATGGTTTCTTAAGGTTACATGATCTTAGATTTAATAATTACTACTAGTACGAAGAGCTTCGCGAGCAGGTAGCACCAGACAGGTATTATTGAAAGATTCGCTTCTTTAGCACTACACCCGTAAGCTCATTACGAAAGCTTATCATTGTTATGTCTAGCTTTAGCGCAGATCAGCCGTCCCACTCTAGACTGCAAATTAATTTGCACCTTAGTAAATACTTAATCTTCACTTCAGCTAATCAATACAACGTGTCCAACATTGTATTAGCAGCGTTAAAACAAAACGCTATCGATCACGCGTCGCGTCGCAGGGTCCAAACCGGTAACATAAAAGATGAATTTTCGTTCCCAACAATAGTTCGCCTTGGGGCAGGTAAAAATAAGAAGGCGCGGGCACACGATCCCGAATCTAGCCACGAAATATTTGAGGAGCGATTTGGCAACGTCGCCGACCACTTGCTAGGGGGTGAGATGAGCGGCAACATCGCCTAATCCTAATACTGTTCGAGTTATAATGAGAGACTCTACAAACATTGATATTCGATCTATTAGGATTTAACGAGCACTAAATCACACAACACGCAACTACATTATCCCCTGTTATTCGTTAAATCTCAAACGAGTGTTCCTGTTGCTTGTCCCTGACAACTAGTTGCCCTATTCAAGTTTCTGGTAAGAAGAGGAAGACAATGAGAGTGGCCACTTGTCCGGCAACCACACACTGGAGTCACGGTCTCGTGGACTCATTAATAAGAAGTATTAGAAAAGGGTCCGTTTCCACTTGTCATTTTGTAGGCGGAGGTGAGGTAGGTAGAGCTTCCTGTGGCCGTTCTTAGGGCTAAGCAACTAAAGATAGGGAGGTTGGAAGCGTTTGAGGGAGAATTTGCCCAGTTGTGGCACATAGGTAAACAAAATAGCAACACTATGACACAAGCAAATCGGAGGAGTGGAGGCTCTAGTCTTTGGAGAGTAAGTATATTCAAAGAGCGTCCTTACCTTCCCATTATTAAAAAAGCTCCTTAATCTTTGGCAGATCTTTTTTGTGTACGACTTGTTTCCTCCAGATTATGTTTATGACTGAAATTAATAAGCTTCTTGCTAATTGTGCTTACGTATTGATTGAAATTGTAAAATGTTTATGTAATGTCTTCTGTTACTTTCGGCGAACACTGAACAAAAGCTATTGTGAGAATGTTTCATTGTTTATTATGAACGTTTTCAAAGTTCCAAAGAAAAACTTTTCAAACTCACGAGTTTTATAAAACCATTTATTATACTTAATTTCTTTACAATTTTTGTGTCGCGATAACCATAGCAAAGGTAAAGAAACAATTGTTAAGAAAAGTTGAGGAAAGTTTGAGTTTTGAATGAGAAGTTGTATAAATATTGAGCCTAATAAAATATTAAACTTGATTATGTAGGTTCTTGAAAGACTTTGCAGAATTCTTTTAATTCTATGGTACTAAGGGTCGTACAAGTTCACCTTACTTTCATAACATAAAGCTTGGAATCTGTTGGAGGCATTAACAAGAATTCCTCACCGCCTCGCGAATAACTAGACAATGACACTAGAAACACACACAACGTCGTACCTCTAACGTCACACAAGTTCTGTTTTTTATTCTTTCAACAAGTCATTGGTTTCGTATGAAATGTTAGTTAGTTTCTTTAGAAAGAGATATGTATGGCACATTTATGAGGTTTTAAGCGACGAATCGCCAAATTAAAGCAATATTAAGTTTTAAAAGCTTGGGACAACTTTAGCAGTAATAATTTCAACTTAAAAACGATCTTTGGAATGAATGAAGAAGAGCAATCAACGTGTATTACACAGTAGTAGCATTAGCCAGTTATCCTGCAATGTTTCACAGCAAGGCAAATGCCTCTCATCTCACCCCAGATATTGGTAAAGTGCGATTAGATCTAATAAATGAATCCCTTATTCATCAGTCAGAAGTCAGTCTATGAGTCTAATCAGTATCTTAATTAGTGCTATCAACACCTTTATCTAAATAAAGAACCGAACACCTTAATGAGGTTCCTATATCGCTAAGTAATGCGTCAAACAAAGCCTTGTTGCCTTGTAAGCGACACCTGTGGTGTCACAAAAGGAATATGATATGCGAATAATATCACTAATGGACATGTCTTAGATAAAAGCTTCTGACTTCATTAGATAATGCCACCATTGTCTGCTAAAAGTATCGACATAATAATGGATAAGTAGGGACAAGTTCGTATTGTTGGACCAAACTAATCTTATAGATGAACTAATATTACTGTAAAACTGACTCAACAAAGTGCTAGGATTGCAAGCATTAGTTACTTACGAGTACCATTAGTACCAGATAGTATAAGGCCACAGGACATAATAGTAAACAATATAACCAGCACAGTTTCTTGCTCATTATTCTATGCTAATGTCCTTGCAATGGGTGTTACGTTTTTTAACAGAGCCTCTCTGGCTGGGACCTGAACTCAATATTTTTTGTGTCATTAACTTAAGACTATATCATTGTACTTCCAATTCCATTTCGTCAGTGGCAAGTTATTATATTCTTATTAGCACGGTCCACACACAAGTGTGACCAAATCGCCACACGAGTATGCGAGTACGTGTAACTGGACCCCATTATTGTGCCGGCATTGTTCTCGTGTCGGTCTGTCCATTACGACATGGACGACCTTCCGGTGTTGCTAATAAGAATCACACTCGACGGCAGTGTTGTATTGGAATTGTGTACGCGTCCCAATCTGGCGACTTGGGTGTTTGGAGGGTTAGGTAACTGGTATCGATGTAAAAAAAAATAAGAATACGTGACGACCGCTTTTTGGACCAAGTAATACATACTCGTAGGTCATGTTAATATATCGTACCATGCTTTAGAAAGTGGCAACAGTAAAGGATGTGCGCGAAATGAACAACATTATCAAGAAACAGTTTTATTGGCCGAATGACCCAATAATGACTGCAACCAACGATCGATATAGATTGCATTAATTAGTAGCGAATGACTTTTCATCCAACGTTTAATATGTTCGCTTGTGTTTAAAGGGATATCCCTTAAAGTTTGACAAAGCAAAAAGTCGGAAAGATTCCATTGTGCATGAATCAGGATTAAAGATTTGCACCTGTATTGAAATATAGTATATTTCATCTCCAAATGATCATAGGAACGGGTTTATTGAATGCACTTTATATTTTGAGGCCTTTCCATTATAGGTACCAAAAATTCCTACAAGATCCGGACTCCTTTTGGAAAGTTTTAATGCATTGGGTTAATCTATACTAATATTATAAAGCTGCAGAGTTTGTTTGTTTGTTTGTTTGCGCTAATCTCAGTAACTACTGGTCCGATTTTAAAAAAATCTTTCAGTGTTGCGAAGTCCACTTATCGAGAAAGGCTATAGGCTATTTTTCATCTTGAAATTCCTACGGGAACGGGCACACCGCGGCTAAATCCGCGGGGCGCTGCTATGAGTTATATGAACTAACGTCATAACGTACTAGATCCTTTATTCATTATTCCTACGTCGAACAAAAGTAGTGATGATATTTCTTTTTATGACATTGACGGATAGGTGACATTTTCTCCATACATTTCCAGAGTACAACGCTGAAAGGTCTCAAGCGGCATGAACGTGTATGTCGCTAACGCCATGATTATACGTTTAGTTAGTCGTGTCATTCGATTAAACGTTTACTTTGATATAAAAATAGAGATTTTAAAAATCATAACAGACCGGAGTCTTATTTGAAATAGCTTTATTATTTAATTTACAGAAACAAAAGTTTTATTTTATTATACTTTTTTGTACCAACATACATATAGGTATCTCACTGTTTTAATGAACCATTTTTGATTTGCGAATGAAAAAATGACAGTGGATGTTGTACGGATAGTAAAATATTTATTTTTTACTATCGACCCGCCCTCGCTTCGCTTCGGTTAGTCAAGATTTAAGGTGGGAAATTCGGGATAAAACATAGCGTGTTTTCTCGCGTTTACAAATCTACATCGTTCCTATATTCTCCGCGCCCGCTCTGCGCGGTACGGTAGGTACCTATTACAATCCCGTACACGATCGAGCAATATTATTTTGTATGTTTCTCACCCACCATAACTCTGAAACGAACTGTTCGATTTTATCTATACTAATATTATAAAGCTGAAGAGTTTGTTTTGTTTGTTTGTTTGTTTGTTTAAACGCGCTAATCTCAGGAACTACTGGTCCGATTTGAAAAATTCTTTTTGTAATGTATAGCCACATTCAACGGGAAGGTTATAGGCTATTTTTCATCCTGGAATTCCTACGGGAACGGGCACAACGCGGGTAAAACCGCGGGGCGCCGCTAGTCATTTATAAAGGGTTTTAAAAGTAACATTAATCTTGATTGTAGAGCCATTTATGTCTATACAGATTATCATATGAATATCATCAAACAAAGTTAGGAGCTTTACCTCTTTATTAGTATAGACTTGAGAAGGAATAGACTAGAAAATAATTAAATTTAACTAGCATACTATCTACCACCTCACCACCGCCACTAACTACACTAACCTTACTATTTCCTGCTCGATAGAGCATGTCCAAAAATAAATAAAGACACAGGAGATGTCAAATTAACAATATTGTACCCAAAGATCAATTAAATACAATAAATACCTACAACAACAAAATAATGAAACGTTTTTTAAAGAAATTATGATTTTGAAGAACTTCGTTTGATAAACTACTAGCTCTAGGAAAGTATCTCTAAATCTAATTCGTTGAATAAATTAAAGCACCTAATAATTGTTGATAGACGAGTAATGTACTCACTATTTAAACATGTATTGCTTATTGTACAGTTTATACAATATTGAACTCTATGGGTATTCTGATAACGATGTCAATCAACCACCACGGTTGGATATTTTATTTAGTAAACAACAATTACAGTTGTTATTGCAATAAGAATTTCATTTCAATTATGACTCTTATTGAATTGAGTTAAGGTGCATTGTTGCATTCTGTAGCGGTTACAAAACAGTTAACTAACTGGTCAGTTTACGCTATTTGATTTGCAGTAAAATGTGAGGAAGTGCTCTCGGATGCGGACGGGAAGAGCAGGATGATGACGAGTAAACGATAAGGGAAGTGATCGGATGAGTCTCATAGACGTGGGGCATACAGAAAACATGCGGGCACGGTATCGAGAGGATATTACATGATAATGCGACGATACAGTGTCTCTGTAGCGCGATTGGAAGCGTCTGTTATCTAAACTTGGTGACAAGTTTATTTTATGTCATCGAGCCATCGGTAGTCAGGTGGAACTCATGATAAGTGGCTACTAATCAGTCGGGCAAAGCGGGCGGCGCGGCGCGCCCATTCACGGCACAGGACCACGAGCTCGATTCACAAAAAAATCGTGGTTATGCATTCCGAGTGCAGTGATAATCACACCTCACAGACTACAACAAACGAATGTGCAGTTCAATGACACGGTAGGCGGACCGGTAGCGCCATCTGTTGACGACACAAAGAAACGCCGAAAAAAACTTATTAGCCAGCCAGTACTCACGTAAGGTGTCCGAAGTGGAATCAATCAAGAAGGCTGGCAGGCATCCGTCCAGGCTACACGTGATTGCACAAATAACCACATTTGTTGACAAACAAGCCGCGGCACATGTGAACGGAGTGCAGAGTCGAGGAGACGATCCCTAAACAAGGGCCCGAGCGGAACTGCGGGCGCGGGCGCGGGCGTCGCGGCCGCGGCACGCTCGCAGCGGTCCCTTTCGTGCACAGGGCATGTGACGCGAGCCGCGTGCATTGGAGGACCGCGCGGCCAATGGCGGCCGCCCGCCGCCGCGCCCCGCGCCGCGCGCCGCTGCGCTCGCCGGCTCCCGCCATTTGTTTCAAACACGAATTACCTCCGCAGGCCACACCGCTCTATGCGGAGACACCAATCCGCTGAGACCTATTTATTCGCTGACGATGAGATTTTACTCGCCAAATCAGCGATTGCGATACAAGGTTAACAATAGTCATTCATTAGTCATTAATATTAAGTACCTATTTCATATTGAATCGCCGTTGGCTTATCACTTGAATGTGTTTTATTTCCATGTTGCGTTGACTTGGTGTTTGGAGATTATTTTTTCTTGAATATTTTAACCTATTCAATGGCTCTACGGTAGAGCCTCTACCGTTACACACTTAGCCGACGACTTTATTGTCAAATAAATAAAAATCAAAATAGGATACAAGGGGATCTCTATATTTTTAGACATACCACAAATACTTACATGAGCATTGTTTAAGTATTATTTACCTTATTTTGCCTACTTGGAACATTGCACGGAACCTGCAAGGAAATATATATACACCATGAGAGATTAAACAGTGGAATCAGCGTAGCTCTACCGTGTGCCTTTGTAACAGGCCGCTTCCTCTGATCTCTGTTGTTGCGTTGAAATACAACAAAAGCCGACGCTAGATTATAGCCCTCCCTACGCATAACCCTCCAGAAGCGCCCTAACAGGCAAGAGGGGCGTTACACTCTTTTAGGGGAGTGCAATTTTGAGACTAAAAAATATATCGTTAACTAGGCGGTAAATTAAAATCTCTCTAGAGCGCCAAACGTTTACCTTACTCGTATAAAACAATTAAAAATCTTTTAAAAATAAAGGTTAGGGTTTGTATATCTTGGCTGGGAACAATTCTGCGAAAACACGCATAACCGCATTTTTACTCGAATTAGGTAAAGTAAACACTGCAGACTAAGACAATCTAAACACTACGTCGGGTATTTCATGACCATAATTTCTGACATCCCTATTGGTCATCCTCAAATTGTCGAATACATTCACGACGTCATGTACGTCCACGTCGGTGTTGAAGAAATTAAATACTACGTAGAGTCAGGCCCTGGCTGGGACTCTGCCTCCACAACATGTCCCTGTTGGCCATGTCGAAACGTTAAGCAGTTGCTCCCGGTTGTTTTAATCGTAAGACCATTTCAGAGGCCTCTAGGCGGTCTAAAGTTCCAACACCAAGGTTGGCCACTAACTAATTGAAATGAATGAACGAATTCCTAAACACTGCCAAACACACTGACCACATTGACACGTGACCCACATCGTCGACTACATCACGTACGCTTACCTAGACGTCGTACACGAACCCCTGTAAATCCTGCGGCGTCTGCTCGGTGTCGTCATCGCAGTCGCACTTCATCTTCCTCCGCTCCGACTTGTCGACCGCCTCGCTGGCGGTGTTGTTCATTTCCCACCAGATGGCGCCTCCGAGCACGTTGCGGAAGTACTGAGGCACGTTGCCGTCGCGGAGCAGGTATCTGGGTAAGTCGATAAAGTGGGTGGATTAAGCTGGAAATTATTAAAACGCAGGTCGAAGCTGGAGCTACAAAACAAAATAAACCATAACTGCGTCAACTCCTAACAGCGCTCTTAAAAGTCTCGTCACGTAAAAGTCTTATGCACGCTTATTTCGCACATGTAAGCGCGAGGCCATGTTTGTGTGGGTCCATTCGAAACGGAGCATGGTTTGCCCTAATGTGAGACATATCACTGGCAGCCGTTCTCTGAGTAAGGAAGCATATTTACAGGTAGAAGAGCTCCTCCTTCTTCTCCTCTGCGCGGGTCCTCCAGTACCGCTTCAGCTTGGCGCTCATGCCCTCCCGCGACTCCATTTGGTGCAGTTGACTCGCGCGCTCCTCCTCCATGCTTCTGTGTAGGATGTCTGAGAGGGCTGTGGGGGATAACATTATAAGGTGTGATTAATAGCCTACTATAGATGTGTACCTAATCAGACTTATTTTTTAACTGATCAACCCTGGTATCGGAATTTTAGACCGCCACTTAAAGGCATTCGACATCATCTAGCGACTGAAACAAATGAGAAAATTATACGTGCTCCGAAGCTCGATAGTACTGAATACGAGACGATAGATTTAGATGCTTTATTATTAAAATCACATTAATACAAGTTGGATCATCGACAGGTTTTCCCTCCAGAATTCATCAACGAAATAATATAGCCAGCCTCCTAGTAGATTTAATTGCCTTTTCCTGTTTCATTCGGCACTAAAATATAGGTAAATATGAAATAAAGACTCGTTATGATATAGTTGACATGTACGTACGGGTACTAAACTTCTATACTAACATATATATTATGAAGTTAAGAGTTTATCTTTTTTGTTTGAATGCGCTAATCTCAAGAATCACCTGTCCAATTCGAATTATTATTTTCATATTGGATAGCTACATTCAAGGGAAGATATTTTCAACCCCTAATTTCTACGGGGAACGGGTAAAACGCGGTTAAAACCGAAGCTCTGAAGTATGTACATAATGGGTAGAACATGGGTGATTCAACTTGATCAGTAAAATATGAAAACGTACACGCGCCCAGTTTTTCAGTTTCTTCGCCTTCCCCGCCCTGCTCGGGGGCCGGGGGCTGCGTGGTGATGTCGGGCTTCGAGTGTATCTGCACGTCTTCCTCCAACGAGGCCGCCAGCTCGTTGTACATTCTGAGTGGAGAGACAACACAGTTACCCTACGTGTCTTAAAGAGTTCATTTGATTAGGTATTATTAACGTTTTAAGTACGGCGGGCCTAATACTACTTGTTCGACTTCTTTTTTTCAGTCACTAGCAATCCACCCAAACGTTGGCAAAGCAAAGTAATCGTTTTAATAAAAATTTGCTTCTATGCTCTGTGGTGTGTTCGAATTCCGAAAGTTTAAAAAGTTCATTTCTTGTCCTAGTGAGATAGTCAGCACGTAGAAGCCATCAAGCCATCGTCATCAGAGCACCTACTCTACGTGACTACAAGGACAATACAATCAGCAAAGCAAAGTATTAGATCTTTATTATGACTCAACCGCAAAGATACTTAATTTCTATTAAAGTATAAAACGATTATAAGCCCGTATTATCCTACTGCTGGCAAAGGCCTCCCATCTCACTGAAGATATCAGTACAGTGAGGAGGATTAGGCATAAGCACGCATGCCAAATGTGGTTGGTGAACTTTTATTATTCTACTAGCCGCACCCCGCGGTGTTACCCGCGTTGTATCGGTTCCCGTGGGAATTTCGGGATAAAATATATCCCATGTGTTATTCTGATGTATAACCTATATTACTGTAAAGTTTAATCCAAATCCGTTCAGTAGTTTTTGCGTGAAAGAGCAACAAACATACATCCATACATCCATCCATACATACATCCATCCTCACAAACTTTCGCATTTATAATATTAGTAGGATTAAAGATGACATTCATATAAATTGCGGTTTTTTACAGTCTGTAGTAAATAAAAAGAACGAGACGATACTAACGTAAGGAGACAAAAATAAATGATACCTAGTCTCGATACCTAGTCTCTCAATAAATGATCTCTAGCTCCTGTTTTTGTTTCTTAAAAACTATTTCGTGGAGTTGGTTGAAGTCGCAAATCGGAAAGTAGTTCAATAAAAAGTTGAATTGTATGATTTTAGTTTTTAGAGTGTGATTTTAGGAACCGATTTCCACCATTCTGTATAATCAATTTGGATAATTTATTGTTGAATACGTTCATTCAAGAGGAAGGTTATTTCATATCTCAAAACTCCCACAGGAAAGTACAATGCGGAAACATCACAAGGAGCGACCACTTACAGTTAATTTAAACTCCGTGGAGTTTAAAGAACGTACTCGTTTTAAATACCTATCGAGCAACTTGTTCACTTTTTTGAATGCGACGAAATTAAACCAAATCGAAAATGGATCGACATCCAGTGAAGACGAAACTAAATATGAGCAAGATGATATCCATACTTGTGTGCTATAGCCTGTATGACGTCATCGACCTTCTGCTCGTCTTCCGAGCGTGTGTCCAGCAGCGGCACGTGCATGAGGGTCTCGCTGTCCGACTCCACGATGTGCCGGTACCGCAAGATGGCGCGCACCAGCTCCTTAGCGCCCCGCAGCTGTTCCCGCACCGGCTCCTTCCATTGCAGCTCGAGGATCCTACCAGAATTCTAGTTAGGGCATAGTTGAGGGCTATTTGTAAACGAGATATTCGCACAATATATACGAGTATATTCGTCAGGGTTTGTCGCACACTATCATGTATGCTCACAGATTATCATAAAATTAGATATTCGTCATACAGTTTGAATACCTTTCTCGTTAGAGTTTGTTACACGGACAGAATATTATTTTAATTCGCAGCACGAGATACTCTCACAATATGATATTGCCAAAACTGGCAAAAGAAAGAGTGTTTACTGAGCTAAGGTGAAGCGACGCTCCCGTTTCTGCCCTACGCCCACTCTCTAGGGTTAAAGATATATAAATCACAAAACCCGACCCTACCCAACTACATATATTGTTGAATATCATGTTTCGCGAATTCAATAATCTGGCCAACTCCTACACTATTACACCACGGTATTAGATTCTATTACCGTGGCAATATATAAACTAATACGACTGATAATTTAAGTATTACCATTTTATTTTACTATTCCTACTCGTATTCGAAAAATAAATTACTCATTCATGTAGGTATTAATTAGCTTAGGTACTCATTAAATATAATTTTATGTTATTCCAATATACCTAGGTATTTATTAAAGTACAACAATGTGCATTTTAATTACTAATTTGTGTATAGCACATAACCTACCATTATTATTTATTTTAACCAACCACTTTTTTTAATGTCGTTATGACGTTATCTTAAGCGCGATGAGTCTAAGCACCGTCATGGAAATGTAAAATTGTAAAAACAACTTTTAAGTCAGAACCTTATTGTCTTCAAACTTCTAAAATTCCTACTAAAATGACAATATATTTTTTTAATTGTATAACCTGTGAAAGTATTAGCAATACTACTACAGTACAGAACAGTTACAATTTCCATAGACTACGTACCTGAGAATATAGGCTCTAGGGAGCCGTGGCAGCATCGCAATGGCTGGCTTGATGGGTTTGGGCTTGAACCGGGCGTAGGGCCTCATCCAGTGGTAGAAACCCTTGCCCGCGTCCTCCTTCAGGTCCTGGAAGGTCATGTGCTTCGGCTTGTCCGCGAGCTTCGAGTCCATTATCCATTTCTGTGAGGAAAGGGCTAAGACGGATGAAAACTATTCCATTTATACGTAGACAAACTATTAGGAAACGGTTGCTGAAATTGAAATCGGCTACTACAATTTTTTATTGTTTATTGTTTTATCATTGTAAAGTACCTAGTCTTTGCGTGAAAGAACATCATCATTGCTTCTCTTTCACACCAAAGTTAGGTACTGAAGGATTTGGATAAAAAATGGCACCGATGATACGATGACCGATAGTAGTATTTCTGTGTGAGCGATATCGTGTTTCAGAGGGTGCGTAATATTTTTTGTGATCGGTTGTGAATCTGGAATTACATAATAGACTGAATAGTCTTATCCTTATCCCGAAATCCCCAACGCTTTCACCCTGAGTAAAACTGAATCGCGCTGCTATGTATTTACACACAAAATAAAAATGCTCCACTACATCTATATTTTCGCTAACACCGCCATCAGTTATGTATTTTTTCAGCGGGGATTTTCATAATTCTGTATGAAATTTTGATTGAACAAAGCAAGAATGGGTCGCTAAAAGTAGAAGGCTATAATTGAAGCCGAATCCATAGGCAAGTTAGAACTAGGGATGGTCAACTTCACTGCCAATGGGCAGTTTTCCATTAGCCGGCCCGGCACCGTCATCGCACCGGCATGGCCGTCCACCGGTACCGGCGCCAGGGCTTCGTTTTTATACTGCGCCGTTGGTCGATGCCGGTTTACCCCGGTGAGTGATCCCCCTACCCGCCCCGCGCACTCACACACGCACACGGCTACAATTCATATAAAGTAAAAGCAAGCCATAAATTTTTATACCTACGTTTCTCGGTGCCGGTGCCGGGTCGGCTAATGGAAAACCGCCCAATCTATTTTGGATTGCACTTTCAGTGAAGGTTAGATATTTATTTATGGAAATAAAATGGCTAGACCACTTTTTAGACCAGTTTGTTTTTAGTTAACCGACATTTGATATTTGCAAATAAGTATAATATTTTATACTTACATAATACTGAATATTTGTATAGCAAACCTGATGTTGTTAATCTTATTACTATGAATATTAAAATCAAATGCTGGTGGTAATTTTGCCGCAAGATCATCTACACCTTGGTAAAAAAATAAGGTGAACGTCTTAATACTACCTACTACTGAAAATGTGCGTCGGAGAGCACGTTCAATTGTCGGTCCCGGTTGTTTCAATCGTTAGATCAAGTTACATATAAGTATCCCAAAATTCCCTCTGTGCTCCATGCCATTCCTTGATTATTTATTTGATCAATGCGTACCATTTTCACCCGCTTGACATGATTCAGAAAAGGATATAATAGTTCAAATAATCCTGGTATGGCAAAACTTGCCAACTCCATACCTCGGTCTGCGTGGTCTGCACCGGCACCAGGATGGAGAGGAGATTCCTGTTGTCGCCGAAGGTGTTGTACGTGTTGGAGGAGTACCACGGCTGCCAGCGGTTGTCCGCTTGGTACTGGTGGAGCAGTGCGCGGTGCAACAGCTCCGAACATTTCAGGTCTCTGGACCAACCAGATTGGTAGTATACGTTATTGGAGGCCACTCATTACAAGAATATATTCATTAAAGTTGGTAAAAAACTTACCGATTCAAAACGAAAAATCTATATTTCTTAGCGAGATACATCTCCCTGCATTTACCGTGCAACACCGAGCTCTCGGTCTTATCAGACTGCGCTTCGTTGTTATCGTTGCTTTCGTCTGCAATCCCTTCCTCAGCGTGAATGAGCAGCTCCTGCGAGCACTCATCTGATAAAGTGATAGTCCCCTCCTCATTCACTACTATTTTCTTACAGAACGAGTCTTTCATTTTCATCCAGTAGTCTTGTATTCTCGTTACACTGGAGAAGTCGTTGGATGTGATCTTGATGTTGCCCGTAGTGAAGGACCTGCACTCGGGACACGCCTCGTATTCGAACTTCAAACGTTCCCCGTCGAAGGTGGCCGCGGTCAGCTTGTCCAGGATGATGTGGTACTGGTTGTCCGGCGTCAACTCCAGCACAGTGTCGCTCGGCGATTCGATCGATATTTTCCCCGTGCCCTTGTCAATAATTACTGTAGTCAAGTTTGAGTGTTCGATGGTAAATATTAATTGCACCGACAAGTACCCCTCGGATTTCATTTTCTCTTCGTCCTCCAACTCTTCTTTCTTGGACGAAAAACTTGCAGCACTAACACTAAACTCATTATTACTCTTGTGCGATCCATAGCTTTTCTGTTCTGTGAATTCTACGCTGTCTG
This sequence comes from Cyclophora punctaria, assembly GCA_951394245.1. NCBI lineage: Eukaryota > Metazoa > Arthropoda > Insecta > Lepidoptera > Geometridae > Cyclophora > Cyclophora punctaria. The sequence continues at coordinate 1,150,112 of OX596167.1, read as the reverse complement.
GGCCCATCATAAACAGTTCTTTTTCGTCATCCGTCCAGTCGGGGAAGATCTCTTCCTCTTCAATATAGTATTTGGTAATAATCCTAGTTTTATTAGGAAAAGTAACTATTTGTAATCCGTCTTTATTTAAAAGAATATGAGTACCGTCCATGCGCCTGGAGAACACTTCTCCTAAACAATAATCAGTAGCAGTTCGAATAAGCAATCTCTCTATATATTGGGGGACTTCATTCGTCCATTGTTGTCGTATTCCAGAAGCGTCTATAGTTTCAAACTCCTCACATATCAATTCATATTCTAATGGTTTTATTTCTTCTTCAATCACAGCCTTCGAAGACTTGGAAGATACTTTGCTTACTTTAGATTTCACAGGCTTGGCCCCTTTTTTTCCTTTATCTACAACCTCCACCACCACCTCCTCCGGCTCAGGGGGGACTACCACTTGTTTATACACGTTAGTGATTAGAATATAACCACCGTCAGGTTTCAGTACTTCTATTTGTCCCGACGGCCTAAAAATTATAACTTCTCCATTAAGACTTATACATCGCATATCTTCCTTTAAATGGGGCATTGGGTTGATGTGAAATTGTTTAATATGGGATATTTCTGGCGAATTATTAACGTGTACACTTTCTGTAATCAGACCATTAGGCCAAGTAACCGTAAAGGAGTAGTATACTTTGGATTCAAATATAGTTTCTATTACAGAATAATTAATTAAGTCATCTTTCTGTTTTGTTTTGTCCATCTCGGTCGTGCTCATGACTGGCAGAGGAACCTTGTATTGCTGTTTCTTTATGTTTATCATAACATCGTCTTTATTAGTTATTCTGAACGACTCGCAGAGGTCAAGAATATTAGGAGATATTCCTTCACCTAAAGCTTTGTGGACCCAAAAATTATTACAATGGTCGCCAGGTACTACATTTAAAATAATATACTCAACATTAATTGGAATAAGCAAGGTATACATGGTGGTTACTCGGGTGCCATCTTTGGAGAAATATGTTGAGTCTTTTCCGAACACTTCCACTCTTCTGTCTCCTAAGTTATACCCGAAGAAGGGTTTAGTAACCGAAATCTGGTTAAGTCCATCGCTCTGACCCGGCCGGGACTTTTCTACCTTCGGGGTTGATACTGTGAGAGGTTTGCCTTTCTTGCTGCTCTTAGTATCACTTGCGAGAGTGATACTAGGAGAATCCGCTGTGGTGTTCACAGTCGTAGTCGCTTCCGGCTCTATTTCGTCCATATCGTCGTGATGTAACTCATTATATTTCAAAGAACCTTCCATTAATAGATCACCGTCAACGTTTGTATCTTCAACACACAAATTAACGAAGGAAGACTGAAAGATTCTGCTGCACGCAACCAATTTTATGTCGAATTTGTTGTCATATATTTTTTCTTCTTTTTGTATCCAGTCATAACATTCATCTAGGACATAATCAAAAAAGTCTTGCAAACATAAAGGTGTCGCTAAGTGACACCGCCACTCGTTACGCGAAATACCGTCATTATCGTGACTGTTATAAAACATTAATAAGAAACAGTCTGTCACTTCACAGTACTTGTAATCGACACAATTGAAGTGGTTAAACATGTCATACAGCCTTTGGAAAGCGCATATTCCCGAAAAATCTTCAAAATAGTCGAAGTCATCTATTAGATGTTCCATGGGTTTCCGATTGGCTATTTCCACTGCCGAAACCAATTCGCTGATGTCAGGGCAGTCGAAAAGCATTCTGATTCGACTAATGTCTTCTTCGTCGTCGACGTCCTTCTGCGAAAATACACCGAAAATATTTTCACTTCTCGTCATCGAAGGGAAGGAAGGCACTGCGTTGTTCCGCATCGCGGAACCCATAGAAGGGCACTTGAGTAATGGTTCGGCGAGAATGCTACGCTTTAAGTAAGTTTTTTTGAAATCAGACAAAGTGGACGGTGATAGATGTGACTTTTTGAGTGAACTTCTATTATTATAGAGTTTACGACAAGCCAATATGTGGATCAATCTATTTAGTTCAGCGGTTTCTATATCTTCCCGCTCGAAACAAGACAGCAAAAGATTAACGTGAAAATTGACTTTAGCTTCCATTTCACCTTCGGGTCTTTTTTGATTCTTGAATAAATTGTTAAGAGGCATATGCAATAGAGAAGACCAAACTATCTTATCGATGTTTATGTTTCCCAAATGGAAGGTATTGTACTTAGCAATGTCTCCATACCGTATGACAACAGGGTCCGTATGACTTTCAAATTCTTCACCGTAAGTTAGTCGGTAAGTTTTTTTGTCTACTTCAGTGTTGCACAATGTATTAAATATTTGTTTGACAAGATTCTCGGATTTTTCTACTTTATAATCGATAGTAGACGGATGAAGACCAGCCGCGTTAAGGTTGGGGTCAAAGCCAGAAACTATGCTAGCGGTGAGCGAGTGTTCTACCTTGCACACGGTGTGAAGGATACTGTCGAGCACTGAGAATGCGGTGGTGCACTCTAGCGGCAGGTCGTCGATCAGTTTGTGGTAGTAGTCGACGTATCGAAGCTCTTCTTCTTCTTCAGGTATACTTATGGTATCGATATTATTTAGATAGTGAACATGCTGCCTTGTTAGATCCTGTACATCGTACATTAGAAAGCACAATTCATCGTAAATTTTATCGGGGTCACCAGATAAATTATCGGAATCCCAATATGGAGGAGTGAATATGATGCACGCTGTACCTTTGAAATCGTCCGCGGTATCTTTATTAATCCGTAACATTTGGATATCTTCCCAAAACTTCAGAGCTTTGTCAGCGAATAGCTCCGTTTGACTTTGTCCTCTTTTTGTGCCCCGAAACAGAGTGGACGGAATCGGCCCAACTGTTGGATCGATCCTTACCTGAACTATTGCAGCAAGGGGTATACCGAGTTTAATGAGGGCGGCCGGCAGGGCTGGGTCTGTAAAGCCAGTAACAGCGACGTACAAATTCGGACCGTCAGTTGGGAAATCGTCGACGTATACTTTGTCTCTCCATTCTTCCCCTCGCACTCGGAGGAGAGTGTTATATTTCTTGTCTTCATCAGGATAAACATCCGGCACCGGCTCGACCGTTTCATTTTTACCTTTTTTGGGTGTAATAGCTGAAGGCGGCGGCGCCGGTGGCTCGGGAGGTTTCACGTTCGCTGTCCCTCTCACTTCTGCCTTCTCGATCATGGTCAAAGATTCTGCATGTATCCCATCTCTCACTTGCAATCTTTGCCGCTTTATGTACAAGTTTTCATCTTTCATCTTTACAATCAGGTGTTTGATGACTAATGCAATATATTCAGTGGGGATATCCTTCTTTTCTTTAAGGAAATCTTGAGCTTCTTCGAACACCCTAAGGGTCTCATCTTTAGTTTTCTTTTCCCCACCGAGTTGGTTGATCATGAATATGGTTTCCGTTTTGCAGATGTTTTTGATAACGAATCTCTTCTCCCCGATGGCGAACGTCTCGAATTTGCTCAAGTATATCCTGTCTTGGTCGCTCCCCGCTGGCTCCATCATGGTCACCTTCACTTGCCAATTGTCTTCGTTCAGTTTGGCTTCTTCAATTATTCTTCGCCAATTATTTTCATCATCCACAGTATCTTTAGGTTTTTTGGGAGCCATGTTTATCAGTTAAGAATGAATAATGTTTAATGTAGGTAACTAATTTGAATAATATAGTCCTATTGACGTCCTATTATATAACAATGGTTACCTCCATAGAGAAAATAATCACTACGTTTTGTTACCTCTTCGTAGCAAAAGTCAAAGAACAAGTATTATGTATGACAGTGTGTATGACGCATTGGCATTATGACACTTGACTTTCCATATCATTTAATTAAATATTAGTAGCAATCTTTGAAAAGAGGTTGGTAATAGTAGAACTGCTTGTCTTTGGTTTTGTACCCAAAATGGTTCGGAGCAGATACATGGTGGGTACATGGGATTGGATTTTCAGTACTGAGTACAGTATTTACTCCAAATTATCTTCTTTTTAATTTAATCACTTTCCTTTCAACTAAAACCTATTCCAGACACCTACTCTAGTGCCCGCCAAGTTCTGATGAATATGGCGAACATTTTGAGTCGATTAAAAAATCACCATCAAATAAAATACATTTTATGTGACAGCACATACAATTTAATAGGATAACATTAACTATTAATAACTTAAATCTAACTACATAATTAAATTACAGAGGTAATTAACAATAGTTTTTACAAGCCTTTCGTATAGTTGAGTAACAGTAATCAAACAACAAGTTCTTAAGTAGACATTAAAATAGTGGAGATAATTAAATGTTCGTTGCTTAGACTTTTAAAGTATATAACTAAATTGCATTAATAATTAGGATAGTACCAATAATTAGTTAAGTTAATGTCGACTCGGCTGTAGAGAAACTCGTGGTAGAAAATAGTTAAATGTTAGTCCGTAAGTGGCATCACACTTGTGCACAAATTCCAGTACCCGTTGGTCCAGTTTAGTTAGGCCATAGCTTCTATCAATATCGTGGAACGTCTGCAAAGGACGCAAAAGCAATAAGAATTAAATACTCTTTCTAAAATTCTAGATTAATTTTCAATCTATACTTCAGTCAGTCCGTTCGAAGATATGAGTAACTGAGCAGACTTTAACGCCCTCACTACTCAACCAATAATTGGTGTATTCAATGAGTATCGAACACGTAATTAGCGTTGCTGGTGTTAAACTCATTATCGTCTCTTTTTGAAAAGGTGATTATAGTCTATCAAAACTTTCTATCTATATGGTCATCCAAGCGGACATTTGGGCGACGGTTACACGTAAGGTATTTATTGTGATCCGTCAATATAGTATTAGTTGATGGATTTCAGTTTTTATAGCAGGAGACTGGACACAATACTGACGTAATAAATATTGGCGCGAGGCTACACGATCAATATTTATCATAATCCGACGGATCATCAATACAGAATCAAGAAATCTAGAAATCCATGAATAAATAATGACATACATTAGGTTACACGTTAATTAAATACCACGATACGTTATTATTTACTGATGGATCACAGTAAATACCTTACGTGTAACCGTCGCCTTAGTGTGCGTTTCGCAGAAAGTAGAACGGTACGAAGCTCAATAGAGAAGGCAAACATTTTTTACTTTACACACCAAATAAATCTATACAAAATTACTAGAAAAACTGTTCTTACTTTTTCCATATCTCTATAAATGGCTAAGATATTAACGATCAAAGTGTTTCGGCCGTAGGTTTTTAAAAACGCGGGCAGACGATGACGTCACCTGACTGCCTCATTCGGCAGTCGCGCTCTCGTACGCACGCCGCTGCGCATTAAAAATCAAACGACCGCCGCGCCCCGCCCGTCTTGCGGTCGCGACTGTGACGTCACAAGACTTCATATAAGCGCGCCTAATCTCGGAAATTCAAAAAAGGGCTTGAACTTCTCGTCGTTATAACTTCGGAAATACTGCATGGATCGAAGTGAAATAAAAACTAGTGTAATATATATGACCTAAGCTCGGATTGTAGGTGCATTTGATAGTAATATTTTGACCCTTTTGCCTTCTCCATTGACCAATCACAACTGTCGATATTTCTTCGTAATTCATTGCGGTTGGACAGCTCGGGACAGATCTGCTGTTACAGAAACGCACCCTTAACGGGGACATATAAGCAATCACAAAGTCGCCTTGAGGTGAAGTCTTTATCGAAATATTACCCCAAAGATGCAGAATCCTGTTTGTAATGAATCACAGTTGCCTCACCTAGGAACAGAAGGGTTACACATGATATATTTATTAATGTTAACCAATTGTTCTATCTATCACAAATTAAGATCACAAGCAACGGCAATGGGACATCTATCTATACTAATATAAATGCACGTTAAATTGTTGGTCCCGGTTGTTTCAATCGTTAGACCATGTCGGAGGCCTTTAGGCGGTCTAAAACCTCCGACACCAGGGTTGGCCACAGACCGACTCGAACTAACTTACTTACTTAATATAATAAAACTGAAGCGTTTAATTTATTGTTAAGTTTGAACGCTTCGATCGTTCAAGGAACTCCCAACTCGATTCAGATACTTATATCTACACTTTTTTGTACTTAGTTTTGTACCACATTCAATAGAAAGGGCTATTTTAACAGGGTAAAACCGCGGGACGCTGCTAGTTATAAATATATCAAAAAGATATATGTAGGCCAGTCTAAGTGTTACTAATCATTAATACTACAGCAGGGCTATAATGTACGACAAAGACATAGTTCTATCTTATTTCTATGCATCTTAGCCCTACCGGTCTCAGATCAAATAAATACTCAAGACACAGCACTGACATTGAGAGAAGATGGTTTAGTAAGTATGTGTGCACCACGCTTTAAGCCCCTCCCAGACGGGCCATACTTTTGATGAAATATGTGGCCACAAAATTGCCGACTATATCCCGGCAATACTAAAAACATTTTAATGCAGCATATGGCTGGAAAATGTTTATCTCGGCAATATTTCTGATGCAGTATATGGCTCAATATTTTGTCTTTACATGGGCCACATAAAGATGTAGTGAATACTCCTTTCCTATCGGCAAAACTCGGAACAACGATAACACCCGAATGGTGCCGATGTGTCTATGAATTACTGTATTATTAAATTACCTGTAGGCATGGAATTAGTAAGTACTACCCATGGACTTATTACTAAGTAATAAGTCCATGGTACTACCGTACAGTACTTACTAATTCCATGCCTGTAGGTATCAAATAAATCGCATAGGTACTTTATTTATCAATGCCAAATGTCAAACTGCCCGTTTGACGATGATAAACACGAACATAGCTACTCTACTCGAACGAATCGCGGCAAACTTCACGTAGCATGAAAAAGGGACGCACTTATGCCGTAAAGCGAGACAACAATAAAAGTGGCTGAGAAATATTGCAGTATTTTCGATTGCGAAGCGAACTCTCCGGCCATATTGCCGAGACCCTAAACATTCATCGGCCATACTAAAAATATGTGACAACATATCCCGGATATACTAAAAATATCGCAAAGTGATGCAGAGTCTGGCCGTAAATGATGGCTGATGATGCCGGCCACACTATTGCAGCTAAACATTTTCGTGAAAATATGGCCCGTCTAGGAGCCCCTTTACCTACATCCGAATTTGAAATAAACAATGACATCCTACCATAATCCTATCGTATTAATATTATAAATGCGAAAATTGGTGAGGAGGGATGTATGTATAATGGATGTATGGATGTATGTTTGTTGCTTTTTCACGCAAAAACTACAGAACGGATTTGGATGAAACTTTACAGTAATATAGGTTATACAACAGAATAACACATGGAATACATTTTATCCCTAAATTCCAGCGGGAACGGCTACAACATGGGTGAAACCGTGGGGCGCAGCTAGTATTATATAAATGCGAAAGTATCTGAGGATGTAATGTGTGTTTGTTACTCTTTCAAGAAAAAAATACTGGACGGATTTGTTTGAAACGTTACAGTAATTAATATTCATCAGAATAACACATGCATGGGATAAATATCATCCGTAAATTCTCGCAGGAACGGGTACAACGCGGGTTAGGTTAGGGCTAGTGGAGTTATAAATGCATGTGTGGGCCATTTGTAATATATGTACATTGCATAGGGCGTAATTTTCACATGCTTGTAACTTTATTGTACCAGTGCTCGGTCTTGACGAATTTATTTGGCCGAAACAGTGGGCGTGGGGGATTGTAGAGACTATAAACACATTTGAAAATGCAGACCGTTTTATAGACAGTTGAAGTTTGTTTCCCTTAGGATAAGCAAACACTGCTGAAGTCTTCAAAACCCTCCCTTGACAAAGCTACAGCTGCGCCCGTGATCGGAGCTACTGGCTACATCTAATTTATCGCTAATCTAACCCCAATAACGAGATAACCCCAATCATATCCCAAAACTAAACCCAACTACTAAAATTGGCAAGTTTCGACCGCTTACCAATAAAAACATAACTACACTAAAGTATTCCAAAACATAATTATAAATTGGTAGTTTACTAGAGAGTGATCTCATTTCGCGTCGGTATTTTGTATAATTCGAATTCATCAATGTAACTATTACATACATACACGACCTCCATTTTAAATATGGTAAAAAATGTTGAACAAGTTAACTAAAATACACTGATACGAAACGGGATCTCGTCTATGTCATACTATATGATAGCACCACCGTAACAATCATAGGTGGTATAGATATGGCGATATTTTCTCCACCCAGTCATGTATCATGAGCATGCCGTCCCTGTTAATGGAGTGGCCCAGGCCGGGCAGGGTGTGGAAATCGCCCTTCACCCCGAGCCGCCGCAGCTCCGAGAACGTCTGCTTGCCCCAGCTCAGGTCCACCATTTCATCTTGGTCCCCGTGCAGCTGCAGTAGCGGCGGCACTACAACAAAACGTCATAACACTTCACCGGTTTCAAAAAACATGTTTGCTTGGGTATGTAATTTGTGTAAATTTGCATCGTTAGCTGATAACATGTTAAAGCGATTAGTAAAGATGTAATGGTAAAGATTTGATCCAGAAACTGATGACTATACTCGGAATTTTAATTAGATTCCAGATTTGACAATTTCAGTGTTGCAACATTATGACAAGTACTAAATAGTGACGTTGCGAAATTATTCGTTATGGAAATGGAATATTTCCGAATCGATTCTTCTCGTTTATAATTTTACTCTCGTAAACTAAGTATATCAGGAAATTAAATATTTCTGAACCGATAATTTAGTTTTGATGATTAATTAACGATCTGAGACTTTTCTTTTATAATAGTGTGTGAAATCAATAAAAAAATGTGATCATGAAGGAACATGACAAATAAAACAGATAGATGTATTATGGTAATAATTATTAAATTAAAACTATAAACGTAACAACAAACACAACGTAACAACACTTTAACAAAAACCCAACAAAATAACAAAATATCGATTCGCAATGAAATAAGATATTCGTATCACTACACTACACTATTATATGTGGTATCATTATTTCACAAAATGACAGTAGCTAATGTCAAATCTGGAATCGAATTAAAATTCCGAGTATAGGTAAATATAACAATGTAAATAACAGATAGGAAATGGTCCCAAAATAGCCATGGAAAGCTTCATCATCAACATATATATATGTTCAGTGTTGACATCACTTAAAAAAGTATAAAGGAGCTTTTCCAGTTAAGCTTTAGTTTGCTAGATGCTACCAGCCGTGTCCCGCTGTGTTACCCGCGTTGTACCCGTTCCCGCGAGATTCGGTGTAACCCATTATTATTCTAATGTATAACCCATATTACTGTTGAGTAACTCGGACACCAGGATTGGTCAGGTTCACCATCCACTCGAGAAGAAGAAGAAGACTGTTAAGTTTCATTTAAATCCAGCCAGTAGTTTTTTCGTGAAAGAGTAATATACAAACAAACAAACAAACAAACAAACATACATACATACATCCATCCATCCTCATAAACTTTTGCATAAAATAATATTAGTAGGATGTATGAAACCAAATGTAACAAAGGGCAACATTATTCAGGCATTAGACATGATTGAAAAATATGGGCTAGAGGTAAAGATAGGGTATTGTTATTAATTTGTAAAGGAATGGTCAATAATAATGAAGATGCTACCTTTATTGGATTTTTCAAGGGACTGGTAGACACAGGACCTCTTGCTGAGGAACGAGCTGAAAACAAACACCCCTGCTAAGTTCTTGTCCCATCTCATTGCGGTGTGCAGGGCGAGGCTTCCTCCCATTGAGAAGCCACCTGGAACATGTCATCATTCCTGTGACATATTATAAAAATAACTCAATTGTATTGTCTATTTTTTTAATGGAATGTAGTAGTTGATAGATCTGGGGAATTCTTTCATCAAAGAGATCAATTGAAGTTATTTAATGTATTGGAAAATAATCTATATTATTATATAAAGCTGAAGAGTTTGATCTTTTGTTTCTTTGTTCCCAGAAACTTCCTGTCAAGTTCAAATAAATCTTAGAAAGCTGCATTCCAGGTCCTTAGGCTTATCTTTGTAAGTACCAAAACTCCCATGGGGACTGGTAAAATGGAGGTGAAACTACAAAGCACAATACAGAGATGAAAACTTCAGAGCTCACCAACAACAATCTTATTGGATGCGATTCCACAATCATTTTCGAACTTGAGCAGTCGCTTCACTTCTGTCTCTATTTTGGCCAGGGAGTCATGTTTCTCGGGGTATTCAGGAGCGATACCTTCTCTATCAAACCATACATTGGACAGACTGCCCCTAGCTGGGGTGTAAGGCTGCAGAGGCGCTGTGGGGTACAAGATCTTAATGTGGGGAAATGAAAAGTTGTTGATCATCAGCTGCACCCACTTTTTCATATCGTCGCCATTCCCACCTGGAAATATTCAATTGAATAGAGGCAATAAATAAAACGTAATGAATCGTAGCAAGTAGGATCTGGGAATTAATTAACTTTTGTGTAACAACCAATAACAATATAACAACTCATCGTATGCAGGAATTAACCTTGAGTAAGACTTAATTATCTTATTATTATCATAAATAAAAATACTTCGTATTAGCATGATGTTTTACTTTGTAAGGTTTTTAGAGTACCTTTTTAAGTAAATTTATCAAGTCGTGATAGTCCGCTCAAACTATTAGTAGCTCAGTTCAAGAGCAGTATGTATTAAAAGCATTTAAAAAGTATATTAAAAGATAGGATTTCTTACCGGAGCCGTGGAAGATGATCAAAGTTCCTTGGTGTATTCGACCTGTATGCTTGGTAACGTGCAAGGCTCCTAACTTAGACATCGTGCTAACAAAAGCGGTTCTTCTTTATTATTAAGAAACTAGTAAGCAATAAATAATGTGTCTAAATAATTAAAATAAAAGTTCTAATCACAGACCAAGAAACTAAAGAATAGACCGAGGACTCCATACATTCTGAGTGACACGATAGGCGGCCATTGATTTGGGGGCAGCCGAGGGAGATGACTGTCACCCGTCTCATTTCACCCACACACGCAAACAAATCTCACTCACACATGCTTAGGCCTTGGCTCACTGTGGTGGAGGTAGCACAAAAACTAACGATGCTGAATTTCAGATAAATCGGTAATAGTACTTACCGATTTTTAGGTAATAAAAAGAATCATGGCACGTTAAATTATGTTTATTATTATATTGGTACATAACATCATTTTTTGTTTATTCAACTACTACAAGTACAATATTAAATATTATTTATACAATACCAAATTCTCCAAAAATTACCGGTTATTTGAGACAGGAAATAAAAAAGTTTACATTGGATTAATGCCAATTTCCTTAAATTAACCGCCCAAACATTTAATCACTACAGCAATCACTAGTGCTATGGGGTGTAACAACCCCATAGCATACACTGAGTCTGTCCTTTACAACACTGTAATTGTATTTAGTTTTAATTGCATATATTTTATTTACTTCAGTATATAAGTACCTACTGCTCCTTTTCATGTTTTTATTTTGTGTGGTGTAGAAATAAATGGTTTTGAAATCTATTTAATATTATAAAGAGGTAAAATTTGTAATTTTGTTTGTATGTTCGAGCTAATCTCGGGAATTACCTGTCCGATTTGAATAATTCTTTTTGTAATAGATAGCTAAATTCAACGGAAAGGCTATTATTCATCGCAATATTCCCACGGTCATGGGCACAAGGTGGGTAAAACCGCGGGGCGCTGCTAGTTGTTAAATAAATGATTATTTACTAACAACAAAATTATCTATTAAAAGAAGAGCCAAGGTGACAGCGGCATCGCTGCCACTGCGGCGTAATACATAACATAACGGCGCACAAACATTTCGTAATAGATATAGAAGTAGTAGGCACAATACTTTTTTAAATCTTCAAATGAAATTCAAGTCTCTTCGTTTAAATTAGCAATGTGTGCAACACCCTTAAATACATGAATAGTATCCACAACACAAATATAAATATTTATATGATTAAATTTTAAAAAAATAGAGAATATCTTTCTTTTTTGTGGTTAGGTTCTGTTCTGCTCTAAAGGTTCAGTCAATGGTGTCAAAGTCAATCTGTATTCCAAACTGTAAACAGGTTTCCTTATTCGTTTTCCAGGATTCTTGAGGTGTTTAATGATGTTCTGCTTGTCTCGCTGCCTAGCTGCCTGCTGGAAGCTTTTCAGTTTTTTTAATGTCTTGTCTGTTTTCCACCTGAAGCAAACATATTTATTTTTTATTTAATGAACACACAAATACTTATTTGTTAGACGGCCCCTAGACCTACAATAACATTGTACAATAAATTTAATTGTGCAATAAGATTGAATTGCGTTTTGAATCCAAACGGTCAATTATATTGCACAATAAGAAAATTGTGCAATATTTTCTTGTTCAGTCGAAGAATAGTTTGATCCCGAGCAACATGTCAAATATTGCGCAATACTGACCCTACACGAAGCAATAAAAATTAAACTCGCTCAAACTTTCGTTCAATCATTGCGCAGTCTTCAATATTAGTCCTAGACGATTAATTATATTGCACAATATTCAATATTGCGCAATATAATTGATCGTCTAGGGGCCGCCTTATGATTAAGATAATGTTATGGTACATATTTGTTTTTTCTAAATTCCTCATTTCTTATAAAAAAATTAATACTACTAATATACTAACACTCTCTTTATACATGTCCATTGTTCTTTGTTTAAAATAAATGTATATAAATAGAATTGTGCATACCTGCATAGACATCAAGCTCAGTATAGTAGTCCATCGCCCCATCTTGTTTGGTCTCGAGTACTGTTCTACAATTGACATGAACCTCCACATGGATGTATCTGCAATATACAAGAAATAAACAACTATTTAACTACATACGGTGAATTTGGAGATGCGACTCCCTTATAATTCATATATATGTTAAGAGGTCTTTCATATGATGTATGTATATGTTATTCTTATTGGAGGTGGGCTCATTTATACTTGTCCATTGTTCTCTATTTTTATAAATGTATAGTAGGAATTGTGCATACCTGCATAAACATCATAATAGAATAGTACAGTAGTCCATCGCCGCTTCTTGTTTGGTCTCGAGTACTGCTCTACAATTGACACGAACTTCCACATGAAGAATGTATCTGCAATAAATAAAAAATGAATAATTATTTAATGAATAAACGCTGAGCAAAACAAAGATTTAAAACGACATTGCAAGTTATCATCCAGTAGCAAATCAGCGTGCGGGGTTTCACCCCCGTTGTATAAATAGGCGAGGTTTCTCTCGCGTTAAAAAACCGACTTAGCCTAGGCTATCTTTCAAAATCTTATCCATTGTACTAAATAATGTGCCAATTTTAATCCAAATCGGTTCAGTAATTATTGGGCGAAAGAGGAACATCCATAAAGTAAAGTAAAGTATTAGCCTATAATGTCCCACTTGTTGGGCAAAGGCCTCTCGTCTCACTGAAGGTATCAGTACAGTGAGGAGGTTTCAGGCGTAATCACCACGCTTGCCTAATGCGGATTGGTGATCTCAAACCCGAGCCATGTTTGAAAAGTAGGAAACATGTTTTCGCTCGACCTGGGAATTGAACCCGGGACCTCAGTCTTGGCAGGCGAGTGCACATACCACTAGACCACCGAGGCGTTACATACATCCTTAAAAAATTAAAATATTACATACCTATTAATTGTAACAAAACAGCTATGTACTACGCCTTCGCGTTGATCTGTAGCTCGCTCCCTTAGTGACCTTGTTCTGGATCAACGCCTCCATTTCAGCATCTTTGGGTCTGGAATCAGAATGATGAATTCGTCTATTAAAATTAATGCACCACTGTTTAACTTGCATTCGTATAACAAAAAGCCAAAATGCTTTAAAAAATGTTTCCTTGTGGAGCAAACAATTATACCAAGAAGTATCAATTTTTTGCTCCAACGCCTGGATCAAAGGTGGATAAATGTGGACATTACACATGGATGGAAGGGCTCTATCAATAATATAAATGGACTGCCAAACAATCTGGCTTAAAGTACTAGAAGGATAAAATAATCTACGGACATCTGAATTATACTCTCTCAACACTATCAATGAATGGGAAGCGTCTTTGTCAGCAATCAAGGCCTGAAGACATATCTCACAGTCTGAGATACGAAGGTTGGGAATCAAATAGCGACAAATGGCACCAGCAATATATGGAACGGAAAGACTTTGAATAGCATTAGAAGGTGGTATACTGGTAGTAGTAATGGAAGAGGGTGCTGAAGTATCTGGAAAAGGAACTGAATTAAAATCGTCACACAGGACGTCATCTGTGTAAGGCCCATATTTAGCTCCACCAACCAAATTTTTTAAAGTACCTAACATTTTATCGTCGTCATTTGCACAATTTGTGTATAATGACTGGCCAGTCGTGACGTTATTGACTAATAAAGTTTTAAACGCGGACACAAAATGGGACGAATCAGGATTGGTATTAAATAAACCATGAGCTCTAATCTGGCCAAAAAAGTTTTCTAGCGGGTCTTGATTCAGGCGTCTAAGGCTTAAAAATTTGACCCCCTCAATTGACTGTAAATCAGTCCACAAGTGTTTGATGGAAGTTATAGAATGGATAAAGTTTCTAAGACATAAAGGGCGGCTCTCTCTAACATTGGGGGAATCAAATTTTATAGAATTCAGTTTCTTTACAGCAGTGCTCCAGAATTCTACATGTTCAGAATTTATAGATAAAGCATGCTGTAATTTACTACCGGTATGACCAAAACCGTTCAAACTATCAAATAAATTATTAAAAAACAAAAGGATATCTGCTGTAAAGAAACCATTTTCTACATTAATATTATTAGTAGAATAAGTGTGATCCTGTGCATGCAAAAGCGTCTTCATATATATCTGGAGAGACGTCGCCACATTCCTGCTGAAGACTTGCGCAGCAAGCTTCACCTTAAATGAAACATGCTTATTTTAGAATGCAAAAAGATATAATTAATATAATTATAATTAAGTCTTAAAAAAGCCCTAAACCATTGTTTAACCACTAGCAGCACCCTGCGGTTTTACCCGCATTGTACCCTTTCGACTTATTCTGAGATGACCTATATTACTCTTAAGTTTCATCCAAATCCATTCAGTAGTTTTTGCGTGAAAGAGCAACAAACAAACATACATACATACATCCTTACAAACTTTCGCATTAATAATTATTAATATCAATAGTATTACGTACATACTCGTAGTTATAGCAATAACAGAGAACACCTCCCAATATACAATATAAAACAGGATAAAAACTCAGAAGACTCATGATGCCCGTTTTTGATCAGCCTTTTACTGAGAATTTAAACTTTCATACCAAATTAAAAAAATTGGATGTTTATCATTTAATATTCATTTTAAATTATAATTGTGTATTTTAAAACAGAAAATAAAATAAAATATCTCACTTTCACCAGTCTTCAGCACCAGACACTATTGGTGTGTAGTAGTGCATATTAATTAATTTAATAGAATGTTAAAAAATATTTAATATCATTAAATTATTTTGTAACTAGTGTGTATAGGCTGAGTACTGATGAGGAGCTGACCGCTGGGTGTTTCACCCTAGTTGGATCAGTTGAAATCCATGAATGATATCTACAAACAATAACCAACACCTAAGTGTAAAACAGACTTCATGCCATACCATGCTTTTATAAAAACTACTACCTTAAAAAAACAGTTTATATTATGATAGATATGTACATAAATGCAGATTAATAAAATGAAATTATTCTACATTAATTGTAACACCCATCACATTAAAAAACCGCCAGATATTGAAACCGCCTTCTGCTTTTTGAAATCTATTAGTGTTTGCTAGCTAAGTACATAGATAGTACAGGTAGTCAAATGTCTGAAAATACATATTATTGGACGATTGTAACCATTCCTTCATTATTATGTGTTTATCAATTGTTTGTGATTGTTTACCTTCATCTTGTCATATGATGTTGGGTTTATATGTCTGTCCGTTAGTTTTGTACAACGGGCTCGTCCTCCAGCTCCATCTACTTGGTATAGGGAATTGATAAATTCCCATTTGGCTCTCCGGTCACCTAAAAGTAGATCTTTTTTTTAAAAGTTGTTACGTACACATTTCAATAGGTGAGGGACATCATAGATGTGATAAAGTTTGCTATTATCAATGTAATAAAAAATATTATCGGAAATTTGGCTATTACAACGAAGAAGATCTGCTCTGGTGTCAGCTACTAATGAATTAATAGCTGCAACATTGGCTGAACCCTGATCACTAATAGTGGCTCTAACTTTGAAACCGGTTTTGATGATGGTCGTTGTAACTTCTTTGATAATATTTTTTAAAGTGATAGTTTTAACACCATCACGGGCAAAATAATAAGCCACTGGGATCTTCCACGGCGTGAATAAACCACGCAACATAAAGACAAGAGCTTTATCAGCTACATTGTCAGTACGTTTCCCTGAACCTAAATCCTCAAATCCCTCAATAACCCCAGTATTATAATTAAAAAACAAAGCCTTTCGAATAGCCATCTCGTCGAACATGAGAATACACTGCTTGTCTACAGCCGGCTTGTCCCTCGCAGCATCTGCTAAATGCTGAAACAAAAACTGATTAATTCCTGGCCTTAAACTAATATCACTCAGGAGAGATCTAAGCAAAGACTTGGAAGGGAGAGCTAAGTGCTTTCTCATAAAGTTATATCCTCTTGGGCTTAATTTGTGCAAAGATAGGGCAAAGACCTTCTCCTCAACTGTGTACCTACGCCCATGGGGAGAAACACCTGCCAAACGTATCTGTGAATCTACTAATAGCTTCCCAAATGTATTTAAAATATTATATTTTTTTAAATACATCTTAACTTTGGGAGCTTGCATCTCTGAGCAAACTTTAAGTTTATTATACTTTAATTGCAGAAGGCGTAATTTGCTTCTTAAAATCTTATTATCGGATCGTAGCCTCTGTTTCCTAGGTGTGCACTGAGAAGGATCTAAACGTAAACGTTTACCTAATTGCACTCGGTTAATAGACTTACGTTTGGTAGGTGTTGTTGAAATTTGCTGAGAAGCATTATCGGCAAAACTGGTTGAAGGCATACTATGTTGCAAACTATTATCATTACTAGAAGAAAATGCACTAGAACTAGGAATAGGATGAGCTGCCTGAACAGAATTACTTGTGCAAGGAAATGACTCTAAATGGAATTCTGTCTGTACGTCATGAACATTATCGTCTTGAGGAGAAAATGTACTACCACTACGGAGAGATGGCATTGTATGATCGGAATTCAGAACAGGAGTACTAGTGCTAAGGGGATGTGAAGAAATGTCCGTCTGTATGTTAGGCACAATATGCGAAGGCCGGATGACTGTGAAATTGAAAGACGTGTTTGGTATAGTACTCGGGCTAATTTCTAACAGCATATTACTGTGTACCTGACTGTGTTGTGTAGTTGTTACAGGTACAGGTGGTAAATTTAACATGGGGACAGCGTCTACAGTCAACCGTTGAAATGAGGAGTTAGCAATGATAATATGGTTTGGAATAAAATGTAAATGACATATACGCAAATTCTTATACTGTACATAAGAATAATCTCTTAATTTCGGACATACCTTCAACCATTTTACCATAATCGGCTTCGAGTATGGAACACAAAAAAACTTGAACTGGGAGCCCCTGCTGTAGCACCCAGGGACAAAACAGTAGCAAACCATTTTGTAACACTTATTTAAACACAATAAAATGTTTACGACGGATTTGCAGATTTTGCATACGGAAAAAAACCGACTAGCAAAAAGACCGGCAAAACAGAAGTGAAACTGAAAAATTAAAGATGGATGACTTGCTTGCTTGATGTGACGCTTTATATTATTATACTGATTATACAATAATACACTCAGTCGTCTGTGTGAGTACTTTTGAATGTTTCACTCACACATGCCGTTGCCCCTGAATCGTGTTGTCCTTCTTAGATTTTCAAACAAAAGAAAGAGATAGAGATAGGATCACTAATGTGTCAATGATACTCTCGAAGCTGCTTCCCCCTGGTTCTAATGAGCAAGAAGTGAACTAAAAACAAAAACTAAACGACAGTTGACCAGCTGACTTTTGACATAGATAATGAAGACAATACGTCATGATGACAGGTAGGTAACTGATACGAACGACATTAATGTGCCAATGTAGTGTAGGAATTAAATCCATATTAAATCTTATCAATTACTCACATAAATAAAGAAATCACCTTGACTTCTCTCTCCACTTAGTTGATAAGGCAATAATAATTAACATATGTACTTACCTATCAATTTTTTATTAAAACTTTAGTTCCCACAAACAAATTGTACCTAGTAGAATCAGATTAATACCGATAGTTGCAATTCATACCTCCATCGTACGTAGTACATTATAACTCAATGCCTCCATCCATGTTATTAAGTACTAGCAGCGCCCCGCGGCTTTGCCCGCGTTGAGCACGTTCCCGTAGGAGTTTCTGAGTGAAAATTACCTTTCCGTTATATTATATGTAGCTATCCATTACA
This sequence comes from Cyclophora punctaria, assembly GCA_951394245.1. Lineage (NCBI taxonomy): Eukaryota > Metazoa > Arthropoda > Insecta > Lepidoptera > Geometridae > Cyclophora > Cyclophora punctaria. The sequence continues at coordinate 1,131,460 of OX596167.1, read as the reverse complement.
GAAACCCTTAAGTATACCCTTATTTTACAAATGTTTTACTGCCAAGCTAAAGAAATTTCATATTAACTTTCAATCCCAATTTTATAACTTTTTTTTCAAAATCTACTAAATACGTACTTAAATCTTTTTTTATAAACCAAAAGCCCTAATCTAAAATATAACAGCCTCCGTGGACTTGTGGTTTGAGCACCTGGCTCACGACCCGGAGGTTCCGGGTTCGATTCCCGGTGGGGATATCTCACAAAAATCTCTTTGTGAGACTTTCCTCAGTTTGGTTAGGGCAATGCAGGCTGAATCACCTGATTGCTCGAAAAGTAAGATGATTCCGTGCTTCGGAGGGCACTTTTAGCCGTCGGTCCCGGTTACTTTCTACGGATAGTAGTCGTTACTTGAGCCATGTCAGAGGCCTTTGGCGGCTCAATAACTGACACCAGGATTGGTCAGGTTGGCCATCCACTCGATGAAGAAGAAGAATCTAAAATATCACGTGTTTAAATTATAAACCGTAAAAGTTTCTTTACACACAACAAACAAACTTTTGGACCTCTATTTTATCCATTTAGAGATAGAATTTTCGAAAATCCTTTCTTAGTGCGCACTTATGAAGAACCCTCCTGCCAAATTTCATGTTTCTAGGTGTAATGGTTGAGGCTGTTCGTTGATTATCAGTCAGTCAGTCAGGACTTTGAATTATATATATATATATATATACTCGTACCTAGATGGTACAGTCGGCTCAATACTCTGAGCATATTTTTTGAATTGTTTTGAGTACATATGGAAAGATAGCTCGGTACTCATGGATTTAATATATTGAATATATGTACCATTAAGTCATGAGACTTGAACTTACCATGTTAGTATTTGTGGTATGGTGTGCGTTTCTATATTAAATCCATGGCTTGTGGTACTACTGCGTAACGTATGCAGGTGTAGTCCACATAGACCACTCCTAAACTATCACCCTTGCCCCCTCCTATGCTATCACAGTCCGAGATGAATTTGAGATTTGATTAATTTTGAGGACTAGGTATGGACTATGCCTGAAATGCCTGTGCAAAGCAAAAGGCCTCACATCCCCTGTAGATTTGTGAGTATAGTGATACTGAAGAACAGTGAGGAGAATTAGGTGTAACTATCCCGCTATTAACAGCAGGTTGGTGTTTTCAAACCCGGGCCATGTTTAAACACTTATAATGAGAAACCATGCTTCGCTCGACTCGGGAATTGAAGATATTGGCGGGCGAATACTCATGGCATTAAGCACCGAGGGGTGTCCTGGGTAGTAGCTACCCTCTCCTTAGCTTGAGCTAATCTGAACCTGACCTCGATGCTCAAGAGCGTATCTCACTGGCTAGTCATTTCATGCTATTATTATATTTAAACTTACTGTTATTGTTACATTCCATTGATGGCTAAGGCTTATATATTAACTTGAAATAAAAAACTATTTTTTTATTGCATGCTATTATTTAGTTTCACCTGTCCTAAAGTTTGTCTGTAATCAAATGTCGCAAGTTAGCAATCTACTCTACTACTACTATGTATATGGAATATCAATATCACGTGTGTAGGATAACTTCCTGGTTTTTGAAGTCGGTTTAAATGAATATAAAAGTACTTACTGTATTTTATTTTTTTTAAAAAACAAACATTTTAAATGTCATATTCATACCTCGGTAGGTATTATGAGCAAAGTTAATGGCCGATAACGTTACATACCCGAAATATTATCTTTCTTTAGGTAGATAGATCGCTATGCTAATCCCTACTGGGGCTCGTACTTAAAGGTAAATACGATATGTCGCGAAGTTATACGACGCGGTACCGTTTCACAATGCAACGTGGTATCGTGATAATTTGCGACGAGCAAACGACACAGACATCGCACGGTAGCACATCGGTCGTCGTTGAAATATTTGCTCTTAAAAATATCTTAACATGAAACAACGAACGAGAGTCCTGTTTAGGGGAAAGTACGAGCTCTTAGCGCTCTGTAATGTCAATTGTATGTTGGAATCAAAATAAAACTAAACAATAGTTAGAACCACCATTGCCTACCTAAGTACATTATAAGTACCTAAGATTGAATCATACAAAGAAAGTGGTTGTCGCTAACTTGACTGGACTTGTCTTGTCATTAACTTTGAAGTTGAAGACATAGTTGTTGGCGGAGACTTCTGGGTGTCAATTAGGTATATAATTATTTTCCATAACACAAGCTTAGAGCTTACTTTGGGTGTAATTAACTGTCTGTGAATTCAGTCAGTCAAGTACCTAAAACATATATTAGGTGTTACTTGACTGACTAACTTGACTCCAATTTTTCGCAAATATCAGAAAAAAAGCGGCCAAGTGCGAGTCGGACTCGCCCATGAAGGGTTCCGTAGCAGCGAGTAACATAATAAAGAAGTTCTTGAAATAAATGTTTTTAGGGTTCCGTAGCCAAATGGCAAAAACGGAACCCTTATAGATTCGTCATGTCTGTCTGTCTGTCCGTCCGTCTGTCCGTCTGTCTGTCCGTATGTCACAGCCTTTTTTCTCCGAAACTATAAGAGCTATGTTGTTGAAACTTAGTGTGTAGATGTATTCTGTGAACCGCATTAATATTTTCACACTAAAATAGAAAAAAAATAAAATTTTAGGGGGGTCTCCCATACATAGAAATGAAAAAAATATTTTTTTTTTCATCAAACCCATACGTGTGGGGTATCTATGGGTAGGTCTTCAAAAATGGTATTGAGGTTTCTAATATCATTTTTTTCTAAACTGAATAGTTTGCGCGAGAGACTCTTCCAAAGTGGTAAAATGTGTGTCCCCCCCCCTGTAACTTCTAAAATAAGAGAATGATAAAACTAAAAAAAATATATGATGTACATAACAATGTAATCTAACACCGAAAATTGGTTTGAACGAGGTCTAGTTAGTAGTTTTTTTTTTACGACATAAATCGTAAACCGCAAAAAAATACTGATTATTCATTCAATAACTCAAATGTAAATAAAAAAACATTTATTTCAAGAACTTCTTTATTATGTTACTCGCTGCTACGGAACCCTTCATGGGTGAGTCCGACTCGCACTTGGCCGCTTTTTTATTTACATTTGAGTTATTGAATGAATAATCAGTATTTTTTTGCGGTTTACGATTTATGTCGTAAAAAAAAAACTACTAACTAGACCTCGTTCAAACCAATTTTCGGTGTTAGATTACATTGTTATGTACATCATATATTTTTTTTAGTTTTATCATTCTCTTATTTTAGAAGTTACAGGGGGGGGGACACACATTTTACCACTTTGGAAGAGTCTCTCGCGCAAACTATTCAGTTTAGAAAAAAATGATATTAGAAACCTCAATACCATTTTTGAAGACCTATCCATAGATACCCCACACGTATGGGTTTGATGAAAAAAAAAAAATTTTTTTCATTTCTAAGTATGGGAGACCCCCCTAAAATTTTATTTTTTTTCTATTTTAGTGTGAAAATATTAATGCGGTTCACAGAATACATCTACACACTAAGTTTCAACAACATAGCTCTTATAGTTTCGGAGAAAAAAGGCTGTGACATACGGACAGACAGACGGACGGATGGACGGACAGACAGACAGACAGACATGACGAATCTATAAGGGTTCCGTTTTTGCCATTTGGCTACGGAACCCTAAAAAGGCTGAGGCACAATATTAAGACTGAAGTACATTGTATCCTTTAATTAAGTGGCTAAAACTGACGGAAGTACACTTAGGTACCTACGGAATTTTTCGACACTTTTCGGGTTTGGTGAAGTAAATATCACAAAAAGTCTTTGTCTAAACAATACCAGAAATAGCTGTTCATACCTCATGTAGGCGTGTACAGCTATTAATAGTCTAACAGGTACAGTCTCGAACAAAATCGATAACATCCCAGTACCAAGCCTTGATTGAATTACCTACCTAGGTATATCAGGCCAGTGCGTGCCGGGTAGCATTCGCTCGATCGATCCGTTCGTCCTGCGCAGACTGCATCTGATGGAAACAGTGCGTAGAAACAAGACGGATTGATCCGAATCATAGCGGTGGGATGAATAAGCGATAGATGCTGTCTCCAGTCTAGGTGTCTAGGTGTGTGTTATTGGGGTCAGTGGGAGGGGAGTGGGTGCACTACGCTTGGAGGTGCAATAACCTAGGGGGTGGCAGACACACGAATGATTTGCTTCTTCCTGAAATGGTTGTTTGATTTATGATTTGAAATAAATGTAATTTATTTCGTTTATAGTTTTTAATTGGAAGCTACTAAGCGAACAGAGACTGCCTAATTTCAAACTCCGACACCAGGGTTGGCTAATAAAAATAATTTATTAATTAAAAAAGTGTCATGTCATACATTGCTATATTTGAAAACACTCAAAAACAAATATGAGTGCAAATCGTGTGAGTTTAAAAAGTAGATACTTAATCAAAAACAGTAACCATTATCAAGTTATAAACTATTGTTCGTTGTTGTTAATCACCTATATTTTGTATACAAGTGGGAGAGCCATGTCTGACTATAGATACCTATCACAATCATCCTAAACAAGGGCAATAATAATAGGGAACCTATACTCATTTTTTTTTGGATTGGCACAAAATGTGGACCAATGTCGTAAATTTTCCAGCCGAAGACGATTGCTCCTGAAGAGGAAAAAGGTTTAGTAATTTTATTTTATTTTTACCCTATCTCTAAGACATTTAACCACAATTTGTGCCAATCCAAAAAAAAATAGATTATAGGTCAGATAGTAATAAATAATCTACGAAACAAAAGAATGTGATACTTAGACAATCTTTTATTGTAATCGCGCAGCGGCAATCGCTCGGGAATGATTTCGTATCGGTCCCCGTATTTCTCCTTGAGCTGGTGTTTCAGCTTGAAGAACAGCTCCGTGTGGTTCCTCATGAAGTTGCGGAACAGGTTCTTGTGGAGTAACAGGAGCTGCAACAAAGGATAATAAAATATCCTCGCATACAAGTAGATTACTCGACTTTAAATAAACCTCAAAAGTTTGGTTCAGTTGTTTCGCTTAGGTCGTTACTGTTTACCTGTATCAAAAGCTAAAATCAAAGGCAAAGCCCTCTTCTATCATTCCCGCTACTTGATTTGAAGTGAAGTGACTTTTTCTCGAATTGAAGCCGCTAACTATAAAAACCGGAAATTTAAAGTTTAAAATACTCGTAATTGAATGTTCATAAATCCGACTAGTATTTTAAGGCGACTTAGGTAATTGAAAATATTCTCAACAAGCATCGCCTCGCGGCTTTACCTTCGTGGTGTTTGATCCCGATGATTTGGACTGGTAGTTCCTGAGATTAGCGCGTTCAAACAAATAAAAAAACAAACTCTTAAGCTTTATTATATTAGTACAGTTATAGATTATCGTATTCGCAAAAATAATTTGGGTGACCAAATACGATAGCTAGGATATATATATATATATATATCTTTCAAATACGGCCACAAGTCAAAATAACTAACACTTAATTTTACACAACACTAGCTTACAAAAACCCCCACAAATTGGATATCTCTTAGTTGATAGACATTAATTTGCGTTCGCTTGCGGCACTAGCAGCGCCCCGCGGTTTTACCCGCGTTTTGTCTGTTTCCATGGAAATTTTGGGATGAAAAATAGCCTATATAACCCTCCCTTTGAATGTGGCTATCCATTAAAAAAAGAATTATTCAGATCGGACTGATAATTCCTCGAACATACAAACAAATAAACTTACACATTTGTCCTCTTTTTAATATTAGTACCTAGATAAATAGTACCTAGATAGATAAATATACCTAGATAAATAAAAACTCCTACTAACCAAACAAGGAGTTATGGCGACCACAGTGGACACCCTCACGGCCTGGTCGGTGACAAGTGATAAAGCCCCAAAATGGTCCCCATCGATGAGGTGCCCCGTCTCGAAGCCGCCGCTGTACACCGCCAGCTCGCCGTGCTGCACCATCACCATGCCTTCCGCCTCCAACCACGGCTAGGGAGGCAAACATGGTCAAAGACAACCTCCAACGTGAGTTAGAGTTTAAATTAGAGACTACTAAAATTTAAAGAAGAGGACCCGTGTCAATTACTGTTATCCGAGTTTCAACATTCCCTTTCAACATTATCTAACGATTAAAACGCTTTGCCAAATTCTAAATCGAAGTACTGAGAGGATAAACCTGAGTCATTATCTGATATTTTCCACTACCGACACAACTATACATCATCGCTTTTACTGATCCTTTCTCTAACACACTCGTATGATAAATAAGCCTCATTTTTGTATTTATCAAATTAAAAAAACGCTTACCCCAGTTATAGTATCTTTAGTAAGATAAATCATTTCCTTCAACAGCATCACGAGTTCATTGATCATATGAGTCGGCCAATCCTTGAAGTAAGGCATCCGCCGTATGGTCCGCTCGTGAGTTTCCAGCCTCGCCACGTCCTTGATGATCTTCGGCAGGCAACTCCACCGGACAGACCTCTCTGTCAACGCAGCTCGCGTTAGCCTGTATTCGAAGAATTCCTTCACCTTATCGAGCATAACCGGCTTCAACTTCCTGTTCTTCACAAGGTTTATAGTGTCTTGCCTGATCATGATCACATAATCGTCAAGATCTCGAGAACTTACAACATATTTAAATATTTCTATAGTCATCCACAAAATAAATGACTTCGAAATAGTGAATGATAAAATAGATCCCAGTCGTTCTACAGTAGTTTCCTCGTAGCGTCGAAAGGAATGCAAAAATAATGATTTACACATTCTGTTAAAGTCATAACATAGTAACTGGTAACTCTCCATTGGGTTGGATGCCTTGAACCTGAGGTGTATCGACCATCGAGAGTTTTCGTAGATTTTATTTTCAGCGACCATAATTTGTAACAAAATCACATCAGTCATCCCTTGGACTTCGAACAAAATAACTAATGCTAGCATGAAAATTCTTAAAACTCTTAAGCCACAGGTAGCGGCCAGTGCCTGCTTCCGTCTCAATCTCAACATGTAGTCGGAGTATTGATAGATTCTTATAATATTGATTAAATTTATTAATTTTAAGGTCGTTACGAATTTGTTAGTTTTACACAAATCGCAGTCGATGTCGGATCCGTAGCGCAGAAACATGATCCATTGGAGTGGGATGGCGGAGGCGGCGTGTATGAACAGATTGGTGCTGCAGTAGTGCTGGAGGATTTCGCCCGAGTGCAGCTTCACGCGGCTCGACTCCGCGTCCACGTACCCGGTACGCAGGTTCACGTACAAGTCTGCTAGCACCACCATCTCTATAAACGCGACTATATAATACGTAGCTATGCAAAGATCACCGTAAATCGCGGAAGTGTTAGTGCCAAATAGTATCATCTTGATCATAAAAAGACAGAGAAGCAAACACTCCCAGAAAGCCCTGTAATGGAAAAAAGGTTAAGATGATTTATCTGTGATACAGTCATTACCTTGACTAGACCTGATATTGGTTTAGTTACTGACCGAAACCTGCTGAATGGGTGTATGGTGTTGTAGTAATGGTAGAAGTGTCTCTTCTTCTCCAAGTGGAAGGTGCGCGCGCTGTTATAGTGCATCCAGGTGCGGTGGTCACGCTCCGACGCGAGGAACAAGTCCCACCACCAGCGCTGCAGCCGCCGACCCCACTCGAAGTCACGCGCCCTCTCCATTAAACTTTCATCCTCACGGTATTGGGAAAACGAAGTTCGGAAATATAAGTACTTATCAGGTTCATACATCTTGATTCACTCTTCCAAGTAATGTAAATATTTAAATCCCGTGGTTATCAAATGCCAAGCTTAGAATATGCCAAGTTATATTTCTCTATGAACTCGCCATATCACAGAGTAGAAAAAGTATATCAGAAGGAACGCTAAAATTAAATCCATGCGTGGATTTAATTTAAAGTCCTTGGATCCATGGGAACGCCACACAGAGAAATATAATAACCAAGGACTTACGCAGTACTTCGCGTTTGCGTGCGTGGATCTAATTTGGGCGTCCTTTTATACTTATTCTACTCTTTGATGTTAGCGACTTCATAGAGAAATATAATATTGTATCTTTTTGGCATCTATATATTAAATCCATGATAACACTGTGCTATGAACAAATGATCATAGTAAAGTCGTGCTAGCCCGGTAGTAGTGTTAATATCATAGTTATTTATTACCGTGTTCAAGAAAGACCATGCAAGTATTATTTCCTATATATAATTATACTCTTTGACTCTTTGTATTATTCACTGACCTCTATTATATACACTGGACTACAGGTCAGTGGTCATATATATATACTACAGGTCAGTGCACTGGACAGACTGCAGTCATAATAATTTTGTGCCTATTTGAGTGTCGCCATTTTGGCGCTGTAGGCCACTGTAGGCAGATACGAAAGTCCATGGAACTAAAGTTAGTTATGTCTTATGTCGACTGTGACCACACTGTGACCATACTGTGACTAACGTTCACTGCAATCAAATTGGGGTTGAATTGGGGTACTATTTGCTTGCAGTTGCTTGCAGTGCACTGACCTCTACTATATAGTAGAGGTCAGTGTTGCAGTGGTTACCATATGATTACATATACTTAATCTCCCTTGCATTTCTCTATGAACTCATTTTATCTATGTCACTGTCCTCTCTATGGTTCTGATGCAGACCATGCACTGACCTATAGTATAGGTCAGTGAGACCATGGGTTTAATAAAAGTCTTTGCTATTGACAGACCATTGTGGAGCATAGCCTTTGAGTATAAATCCAACACCATAACCCTGGCCATGGATTTCACCAACAAATAAATAGGTACTCTGCGCAAATACCTAATAAAGCTAGGTCTCAACCCCGGCCACACCCCGGCCCACTCAAGGACTTTATATTCAAGCGAGCCACTGTTAATTATATTCCTCTATGGCCTCACTTAAGTACTACTTGTTTGAGGCCATAGAGTATTTTATAAATACTGAGCACAGAGTACTTTGTTATTTTTTGATACCTACTGAGTTTGAGACAGACTGTAGAACAAGGAATATAATACTCTCTGCCGCTGTAGAAATAAAGGAAATTGAATACTCTGAAAAATGTATAATTTCCAGGAATCTTACCAAGAGCACAACTGTGCGATATTAGGGGGAACAGATGTGATGTATACAGACATAGTGGGGTCCAGTATAATGTCGAAGGTGAAGCGGGCGTGGTTCGACCTGTTCCTGGTGTCGCAGTCAGACGAGAGGTCCAGGACCTTATTCAGCAGCTCGCACGCCCTCAGTACCGAAAGGTTCCGACAGTATCGCAAATACAGGTGTCAAATCCATCCATACAGCAAATTCCGGTAAGATAAACTGCCACAGTCATTAAATTTCTTAATTCTTCTTCATGCCGTCATTCTTATGAGAGCTCTCACAATTTTTTTTAGATCATTTTGGGATTTCTTGATTCTACATGCAGTGCTATTGAGGTTCTTAACGATTAATATAAACACGTCGATGTTCTACGGCGACATGGGCGAGTTCACGTACTACTTGGCGGCGGTGGCGGAGCTGGTGGTTATGGCGGACGTGGGCGTGAACATGCTGACGGGCGTGGTGGACGAGGGCCCGCGCCACGTGGTGTTCGACCACCGCTCCGTGCTGCTGCGCTACTGCTCCACCAAACTCTTCTTCCACGTGAGCTCCGCCATCCCGCTCCAGTGGATCATGTTCCTCCGATACGGATTCGATATCAACTGCTCGTTATGCAAATTCAACAGATTCACTAAAGCATTAAAAGTCCTGAACGCGATCGGATTAGTGAGGCTCTTTGAATGTTCTACTTATTGGAGCCGGGAAAGAAAATCTTTAAAGACCACGTTTTTCTTCAAGTTTTTGAGGATTGTAGTACTTGGTTTGCTGACGGTGAGCGAGTTCAATGAACTCGCCGATCTTGCAATGATAGCAATCCTGATATCGACAGGTAGAATCGAAGAATATCCTTATCCTCTCAAATTGATCATTTTGAAATACGTGATTCCTGACACGCCGCAAAACTTTTCCACAAAGTTTTTCATTTACAACATAAACCGGGCACTGAAAGCGTTTTGTCTGTACAGTTTGCGTTACATGGAGTTGCCTAATTTCCACAGGATGGTTATTTTACTCGTGAAATACGTTATATCCAACTTATTCATTTGGTGGAAAATGATTGAGTTGATCGCATTGCTGGAGCGGCTGGGGTACGGCAATCAATATGTCTTGGACCACAAGCAGATGGCGCTGAATAACTTGATGCATTATCAGGTGCCCGACCAGTTCGCCGGGAAGGTTGAACGGTACTTCGATTTAAATACGGCGAGATTCAACGTGATTAATCCTAACAACGGGCTCTGGAAGGTGCTGCCTCCAGTGCTCAAGCAAGAAATAGCTCTGATTAACAACGGCTCTTATTTAAAGCATATACCTTTCTTCGATGAGTGGCCTCCAGGACTGGTGGACCAAATTGTTCAGGTCCTTAAGGAACTGATATTTTTGAAGATGGACCTCGTTGTTCAAGTGAGTAGAACACATTGAGCATAGGAATTACCCATTACCAACCAACAGGATAAATTAGTTTTCAGAAGATATATGAGAGTGTCGAATGTTTCCAGCCTCAAATGAATGGCGATGGTCTGTACATCGTGCAGTACGGCGAGCTGGCGGTGTACACCGACTCTGAGGAGAAGGGGCACCTCATCGACGGGGACTTCTTTGGGGAGGTGTCGCTGGTCACCGACCGCGAGATCAGGACCTCCAGCGTCGTCGCCATCACTGATGTAGTGGTTAGATCCTCATGCAATGTTGCCATAGTCTGCCGGAGTATTCAGAGCCTTTGTGGATAGATAATTAGCTCTTGGCGCTTTTGCTTTAGAACCATTATGTGCTATTTTGCTATGTTTCGTTTGATGTGTATGGCGGATATCGTTGCGTAACCCTGATATAATTTGATGCTGAAAAACCTCTTTGTGTAGGGAGAGAGAGAACATCCACCCGTTTTCTTGTTTTAATTACGATTTCCATACATTTAAACTCAACCAAGATATGTCTCATATAACCCTCATATATCTTATATGTTACAGCTTTTGTTTCTTAGCAAGATTAAATTCCGTATGATAATGCGGGACTACCCGGAGCTGTTTCTGAAACTGAAGCTGCGGCTCAAGACGAAGTACACGGGGACCGAGAACAAAGAGGTCAAAAACGAACACAAGAAGTATTCGTCATTTTAATCTATAATATAAAGCGTAGGAGTCTTATCCTTTTCAATAAAATTATTGGATCGACCCAAATAAATCTGGGAAAAACGTATGCGTGATCTAGAAAATATTCTCACTTGCGCCATGTATTGGATCGCGGATGGAACCACCGCACGGAAAATATGAATAGTCCTTTATACTTTTGTCTCTTACTTCTAAGTCCTTGCTAAGCTTTAACAGTGTTAGTAATAAGCAAGCTTTCTTTCTCTTAATAAACTATTTTTATAAGCATTACAAGTTTTATTGTAATACTAGCAGGCCTTGCAGTTTTACCCATGTTCCTGTGGGAATTTCGAAAAGAAAAATAGCATTTAACCTCCCCGTTGATGGTGGCTATCAATTACAAAAATAATTAATGACTCAAAAAAGATTGATAATTTTTGAGATTAGCGCTTTCAAACAAACCAACTCCACAGCTTTATTACATAAGTGTAGATTTCAATTCAGAACGGATTCCGGATGAAAAGCCTAAGGATAGCCAACAGTACTTTAAAACCTTTCTCTCGGGTCGTGACTATCACCACACAGCAATAATTTCTGATATTCGTGCTCCCTAAGCTGCTACGTACTATAAGTAGGTAATCTCTGAAACTACAATTAGGTAGCTTATCCAAACAAAAATTACTTCTTCATCTATATCACAGCTAGTATATCTACCTAACCCGGCAGTTTTAACCGCGCTATGCCAAAACCAATGAACCGATTTGAATGAAATTTGGTACACAGTTAGTCCAGAGCCTGAGAAAGGACATAGGCATACTTTTTATCCCGGAATACCCTCGGAAACGGGTCCAACGCGGGTCACACGCGGGGCGCGGCTAGTGTTTTATAATTAGCCCCGTGAGAGAAACACCTCCTTTCCCTCCTTATCCTAGCAAGCACTTCCTTATCCTGGTGCCAGCGCTCAACTTCCGTTACGTGACATGAACACTTGCCACACCTTTGCTAGGAATAGTAAACTAAGTACTTACTTACCTATATTTTGTAGTAGATATTATTATTTTAATCTCAAGAAATGACAAAACTAGACAAATATTCCTCTTCAGTCATGATTGGATGCAAGAGGATTATTATCAACAGCTAGGCACTGTGTAGGAGGTACCTTTCATCCAAATCCGGTATCAATTATTAGGAGCGTGTTCATGCGTTGATTCATTTTAGATCTTTTATTCTTAGGAATGTATCTTTATGCTCATACCTAATAAACGCGCCTCTACCCTATATAAGTCATTAGAGTGGTCTTATGGCTGCGTTTCCACCAGAGATGACCGAGGATGCGTAGCGAGGGATGTGTTTGTAACGAACCAATGGAATCGCTTCATTTACCTCGCCTCGGTCAGCACAGCTCTGGTGGAAACGGATCAGCGGAGCTAGATTTTTGTGCATACAAAACAAGCGAGGGATGTGTGCGAGGGATGTGTACGAGGGATGTGTGCAAGGGAGGTGTTGCGAGAGATGTGTGCGAACGGATGTGTTGCGTTACTCCGCTCCCACTACACCATACCCCCGTCGACACATTTCACAGCTTCGCAACGCATCCTCGTAGGCAAATTTTCATCGCACAGCTTTGGTGGAAACCCCCACACATTTTCACAGCACAGCTAGACATCTTCGCACGACACATTTCCATCGCACATCTCTGGTGGAAATTAGTGTCTATACGACCGTGACCTATCTATGAGTATAGAGGCCTAAGATACTTCTTCATCGAGTCAGTGAGTCTCAAAGGAGTCTTCATGTATTTACTAAATATGGTTTGGCCAAGAAAGAGGCCGAAAGCGGCTTTCGGCCAAGCCAGACCTCCGGACAGACAGCGCAGGCCAAACTGAGCCAGAATGACCCTAATATAATAATGTAAGTACAAATATAAAATAATAATGTTAGCCGTTTCTATTCGCCGGGCAAACAAATAACTTCCTTCGCTAATGTCCACTTATAATAATATATTACCCGGACAAATTCACACACGGTTAATTAGATCCAAACTAAGCTTTATGCTTGTATTATGGAATCTAACTAACTGATACAACTACTTATGTACATACATATATTACTTATTTATTAGTTATATTTTGAGAAAATTAAGAAATAAAGATAACTGTAAGGTGTTAAGGTTAAATAAAACACAAGGTATTGTAGACAGTAAAGATTTAAAAAGTTGACCAAAGTTAGGCCCATATTGTAAGATTTATTTTCCAATAAAATTGTAAAGACCACGCACGGTCATAGACTACCCCTACACAGAAACACTACTCAAATACAATGTTCTTAGGTACACAATGATTAGATAAAATACACTTACGTTACGTAACTAATACAAAGTAAGTATGTAGTGCCCTAGATTAATGTGAAGTATAGCTTTGATTACAATAACATAATCAAAGGTAAAGTGCACCAAAGGTTGGGACGTACTCAAATTAAATATATTTAACCACTTTTTCGGCACCCGAGACGGTCCGTCCCGCTCGCACTTAACTACTTTCTACCTTGCCTAAACAACCATTCTGATCTTCCTAAACCTAATCCATTCCAATCTCCGAATTACATTTTTACTTTATTTTATGAAACAAACTTTAAGTTTTTTAAATAAAATATGTACCTACCTAATGCTTATTGTACACAAATTAATTTTAAAAATTAATAATTATAATCAAATTGAATTTGGAACCATCACGTTTCTTTGATACGATCAATCTGCTATCACACATTCTTGAAGGGTTCAGTCCTAGGGAAGAGGAATGATTCATTCCCGGCCAAGCCGCGCGACCGCGAACCCTTACTTTCTTCATTACCGTAACCTTATAAACTTGCTGGTAAATAAACCGCCTACTTCAAGTCTTCCGTGTTAGTCTTTTAATTTTGAATACGTATAATGTAAATTCCCAATCAGTCTAATCCAAGCTCATTTACATTCCCCTCCATGTCTTCCCCGCGAGACGTCCTCACTCCACCCCCATGGCCGTGCTTCTGAAGGTTACATTGAACTCTCCTCCTAGCCAATCGATTTACGGGTTTCAAATTAAAATCATTATCGAAATATCAAAAGAATTAAAAACTAATTAGGCGAGTTACTCAAATATCGAAAGATACTACCAACATCAACGTTGCGCTAAGAAGACTCATTGAACATTGTGTAATGACAGGTGTGAAATATAGCGTCGAGGACTTCCCCGTTCAGGGAGCTGCAGATTGGAAGCGTCGGGCGACAGGAGAGGGCGAAAGGATGGGGCTCGGGTACGGAGGCCTAGTTCACCTTATCGAGGTTGATGTGGCGGAAGGAGTCGTCGGTGGAGATCGCGCTGTCGGACTGGTCTTCTTCATAGTCAGAGTCACTGGAGTCGTCGTCGACGTCACCCTCGACGTCGCTGGCATTCTCCGGCTCCTCGGTGTCGGAGTCTTCATCCGAGGAGTAGTCGTACTCCGTCATACACGCCACATTGCGCGTGTCGTTCAGCTCCACCGACATGCGGTCTATATCCTTCAGGAAGATCGGGAACGTCAGGCTCTCAATGTTGAACTCCTCAGCGTCGGGCACGTTCTTCGCCGCCTCGAGCATTATCAGCAGTGCGGTAACGACCTCGTCTTTCTCGCCTCCGTAGTGCAGGTACGCCTCTAGAGCCTTGGCGAAAGCGAGGACGCCGATGGGCGGTGTCCTGTAGTGGTAGTCGACCTTGGTCTCAGTGAGCACGTTGAGTATTTCACGCTTGAAGTGCCAGGTGAGCGAGTCCGAAGCGGTCGTGTAGTTAGAGCGGCTTCTGCGGGCCGAGCGGCGTGGGCGGCGTGGGCGGCGAGCGCGAGCCGCGGCTGAGCGGCTGGAGGGCGAGCACCGCGAAGACCCTGTGGATGTGTTGTCCATCGTCAGCGAGCTGATGGACGCGGTGCTCGCCTCGTGGAAGTCGTAGGCCGTGTCAGACGTCGCGGGATCATGGGCGCATGCATCTTCTGTAGCTCTGGCCTCTTGGTACTCCTCGCTTGAGACTTCGTTTGGTCCAGAGTCGGTCTCTCCGGGTAGCACATCTTCGATCTTGATCAAGGCTGTGGCCTCGTCCCCATGCTGCTCGGAATCCTGGTCGCCGCGGGGGAGAGCGGAGGCGAGGTCGGCAGGCTCAGGGTGGGCCGCCGGCGGGGTTGTCGAGCTGGCGCGGGACTCGTCGTGTGACTCTGCATGCGGCTCGGCGCGGCCCTCGGCGGGCTCGCATCCACACGCCAGGTAGGCGCGAGAAGCTTTCTGCTCCATGTGTACCCACCTAGGCCACCTACAAAACAAAAGCAAATCAAGAAACTGCGCACGCATGTTATTATACGTAGGCCACCTAAGGTATTCTGATATCTAGCTCCTTAGACCTAATCACATGTTTTCACTGTTGATAAAACAAAAGAAACAACGCAAAATTAGGAATCTAAATAAATTAACCCTGCTTCACTTTATTTTTTTATAAATTATTTAGGTATTTACATTTCGTACACGATTCGCTTAAGTGTTAAAATTATAAATTACATTGATTCGCAATCAGCTACTTTTCTATAGAAACATACGATAAATATGGCACCTACGTTAAAAAATGTTGATGGGTCGTTTCGATATGAAAATTAACCATTTTCAAAATCTCTCTTGTTTAAGAATTAATTTATTTAGGAATATCCCGCCATGGTACCATCACTTACCTTCAAGTTATTGATTAATCACAAAGGAACGCGGAGAAAAAACAGGATTTTTATTGTATAGGTACCTGTTGAATACGACGCGCTCGGAATGCTACTGAGAGTCTGAGAGGAAGGGGCGGCTCCGATTAAAAAATCAATAAATTGCATCCCCTTGCAGCTACCACCGTCCGACCGACTACACAATACATGTACCACTTACTGGGTTACCTTTAGGAAATCTTTAAAAGTAATTTTATATTTTGGAATATGCATTGGTTATTTTCTTATTGTGTATAAATATTATAATAACTCACAAAAATCATAATAAAAATTATTGTACCATGGAGAAAGCAAGGCTTCAGGCTAATTTCTGTCGATTTAAATGTCAAAGTCAATTTTAGCTTCTGTCAAACAAAAGTGATTTGCGCTTCGCGGTGCGGCGGCCATCGTAATCATTCATAATTCCCAGCAAGCTATTTGTTGTCACATTGTTGTGTTTTGTTGTATCGTGGTTGAATCTTTATTTATGATAAATCTTACGGACAAAACGTGTTCAAGATGCCCAAAAATATATCAACTGAGGTTCGCGAAATAATACTAAAAGTTAAAGAGTTTATGGACGAAGAGAAACGTATGCAAGTGCCAATAATTCCGTTGTCTAAAGTGTACGTCAGGGTATCTGCAGCCACAGGTATTGTCTAATATTGAATATAAATGAGCACAATAACTTGAGCTTTCACTAGATGGTTAGTTTTAAGCTCACTCCAACCTATACAAGTCAATATACTTAAGATCATTTGTATGCATGGTTTGCATAAATCTCAAAACATTAACTTTAACTGGTTTGTTAACTTTTCAGGGGTATCAGAGAGAACTGTTCTAAATATAGTGAAAGAAGCAAGACTAATAGAACAAGGCCTGTTAGACCCTGAAACAATGAAGAAACAGCCTAAGAAGAGGGTACGAACTAAAGGAAAGATAGAAGTTGATGAGTTTGACTTGCAGGTGATCAGGCGGAAGATACACGAGTTCTATGCCTTCAAGAAGGAAGTACCCACAATAAACAAGTTACTACAGATACTGAAAGATGAAATAAACTTCAAGGGGTCCAGGGAGACATTAAGAAAGATACTGCGGAAAAATGGGTTTCAGTTTAGGAAAACTAAGAATAATAAAGACAAGGAGGCCATGCCGGACGCCGCGCCCGCAGTGCCTCCTATGGTGCCCAGCACATACATTCACAGCATGTTTGCCCATAAGAATTTGCAAAATTAACCTGAATCGAAATAGGCCTATCTACATAAACTTGAGTAAATCCAATAGTCTCAATGCAGTTACTAGTTAAATATTCAAAGTTGACTTTGGTATAATATATTGTGTGTAGTTTAATTATATTGCCTTTGTATGGACTGTTGAAAATGTTATTATATTATGCCAGTGGTGAGAGGGCTGGCTGTTGATTCTCTCCCCTTTGTAGTGCCCTGTCATTGAGCTGCTATGGCACAAGACAACTTAGTTGAGAAGGTGAACTGGTACCATTTCGGTCTTGCACTGAAAGTCATATTATGCTGCCTTGATGATAATTTTACACTTCTGTATCTGCCTCATATAGCCAGAAAGCGCCTTTAAACAATTACATATATACAAGGTATATCTGTATGGCCCTATAAGTACTCAGCCGGTTTGTTTGGATAAAGCATGTAAATTGTTTTACGTGTGCAAAGGTAGAATACATCGTATTTAAAATTCCCATACAAAAGTAAAAATATTTTAATCTTAGAAATTTGCGACAACCCTAAATGTTTATTACCTACTATCGTACTGCACGTGTGTACGCAGAACTGTTAGATGGTTTATGAAACTACCTCTAGGTAGGTACGTACCATTTTATCCTTGGTAGCACTGGTAGGTAAGTAGAACCACGGCCAATCCATTGTTAGGTTTCTTATTTACCTAAACTTTGACATTACCAATTGTATCACTGGTTTAACAACTGAATATTGACACGATTTGGTTATCATTGATTAAGTTTACACAACACTAGGTACACAACAGACAAGACACTCCACAGTCTACAAACATCGCTTCATAAAAGACAATACATATTTAAATCCTACAAACAAATTTATCAGCTTAAAAATAGTTGTTTACATATTGACAGCTTTCAAGACGTATGTAGATTTCAAGAGAATAATAAGGTTATAAACTCTACCCATAAATAATCATAAATATGTCGATTGCCAACCTCATTTCACAGCGTACTAAAGGGCCCCATATACGGTACGATTCGTCTATACGATCGATCTGATGAAAATCGTGACGATTGATCGCATCAAAAATGTCGCTCATACTCGAAACGACTGGTCGTAACGATCGATCATTTACTTGTTTGAAGCTTGTTAAGTACGTGTTCAAATAAATGTTTTGGTTGCGATTTCCGACATCATTTTCGATTAAGTAAATCGTAAAGGTACTGCCAGACGTGCTCATTACTAGCACATAAGCATACTTTTATTGAACAAGTGCTCATTAGTAGCACGTGTATAATGTAATGAGCATGCTTATTTCTACCTGAGGCGCGGCTAGGGGGGGGGGGGGGCGTGATCCGAGCACGTCTAAACATGTTTTATGTAATTAAAAAACAAGCATGCTTATTTCTGGCAAATGTGAACAGTTTGCAGAGCATGCTAATTTTAAGCAAGCTTATTAGCATGCTTTTTTTGAGCACGTCTGTCAGTACCTTTAACGATCTTGACATACACCATCGATTCGTCGTTTCGGTCGGTTTAACGCGACGGATCGTACAGATAAATCTTACCGTGTATGGGCCTCTTAAGAGCTACTGTTGATGACGGCCTCTTTAAATAATACTCTTTGAAATGTCAATATTTTACTTTTCTACCTATGTTTTGTCTATTTTTGATTTCTGGTTTTTTGGTCTAGAGTTCAAAGTGAAAGGTCAAATAAACAGCTGTTGTAGGGTTGCCTCATCCTTTTGATAGTGTATTTCTAATGCTGGGGCCACACCTATGCCATATGCCATAGAATATGACATTAACCGTAGGTGTAGCCACGACTATGCGTCATAATTTGACAATAGCATTGACAATGCCATTTGGCGTATGCGATAGCTCGAGTGGCGGTACATCAAAGAGATTAATGCGAGAGTTAAATGCATGAAGCGGCCACACTACGTATTGTCAGTGTGCGTCGAGAGCGCAACGGGTTCGGACGTATTTGCTTATTACGACGGATTTGCCTCAAAATCGCACGTTTTTGTCTATACGTACTATGGCGACAGAGTGGAGTAACAACAAAATTTTTACTTTTCTTGAGATTCTGCAAACATGGTCTCTTTATTCGATAATGATTTAATAAAGTCAAATAATATAAATTAACTCTCATGAAATATAGAGCTCTGTCGACGTCCATCTTGCCTGAATTGAAGTAAATTCAATGCCGTTGTCAATGTCAAATTTTTCCAATAAATGAACATTGACATTGACAGTTTAAGTGTAGCCACCCACTATATTGCATTGAAAATTATTGCATTCAATGGGCATTGACATTGAGCGTAAGTGTGGCCCCAGCATAAGGGAAACTTTAAAAGTAAATACATGAATGAAAAACTTCGAAATATCAATTAAGGTACCTATAAAAAACGTAGTTCGCCATGACGAGTAGAATGCCCTGCCCCGGTACTTATAGGGGTATTATGTTACTCCTTGTATATACTTATATCATACAAAAGAAGCTGCTAAATTAGTATTAAATTATGTTAGCAATAAATATACAGTGAGTCTAATGACTGCACAAATAAGTAAAGTATAATTATGGTTGTATTCATAGTATTCATAGATTGATATTGTTGATATTAATATGATGTTTGAGTTGTGTTATAAGTGTTCTTATTGATTTCTATGCAAGAAGCAACTACAATAGTATGAATAATAGCAAATTTATGGTAGTCAATCAATTTAATGACATCTTAACTATGGGAGAGTTTAACTAGTTTGATGGTTGATGGAATAGACAGGTTGTATCTAATCAATACTTTGTGAAGTAAATACCTTTCATCAATGGTGTTGATTGACTTAATTTACCTCAGATCTGTTGTCTCATGTACTGAGTTGCTTCTTTAGTCGTAATATATCTTGATAGTTGGCATCAATAGTGTGAAGTGTGTTCCTTTAGATTTCAATATTTTGAAGATCTCAACTTACGAGTGAATGTAATTTTTATAAAATAGCTTGTAATTAAGATCATGTAATTGATATTGTACTGTTAAATATCTGTTGTTTTTGATGATAATGAAATTACGTTATGTCACATTTTGTTACAGCAATATTGTACAAAAGTTAACATTCTAATTTGTTAAGTGAGCACTTAGGGAGCTCGCGTACTAGGCAGTCTGGCTGCGGCAGAAAAATTGTTTTATAGCTGCCAATTGACAGCCAGTTGTGACCCATACGTCGAGCGCGATAAGTTTTGGAACAAAATACGCCTTGCTGTCACATATTAATCTATAGTGGCCCTGGCTGCTGTGCAATCAGGCGCGTTCTACTGGCTGCCACTGCCAGGAGATCGTGTGCCATATACTGTCATTATATTCCATTGGCTGACGCAATCAGGTTGCGTTGTGCGCGGGCTCCCTTAGATACTGTCACTCCTCAGCTGCAGTCGTAATTAAAGCTATCATTTGTGACTGCTTTAAGCATGACCAAGCTTGTATATGGCCATATTGCCACTAGATACTGGCTTACCTGTGAAGCCTGCCCCCTCTTGTAGGCCAATGAATATCAGACAAACGCCGCGGGTCGCTAACTTGTAGCAACAATTGTTATCCGTTGTGTTATTACTGATATTACAGCCTAACTCTTATCATAATGATCTGTTAACTCGAATCAATTTACTGAAAATTGTGAGATGTAAATTATATTTAACATGATATAGAATCATATTTAACTATATAGTGATAATTTTGTATTCATAGTTATTAGGTATGATAAATAAATAAAAACCTTTGTTTTTACATGTCGGTTGTTATTTGTCATAACACGCTGTTCCACATGACCTGTAAATCTAAGGTTGGTTGTCAACAGGCAGTCGACTCAGTTTTTTACGCACAGAGCATAGAATCACCGCCGCGCCGCCCGCCCGGCTGTAGGAGCGCGTGGTGATTTTTTGCTCTGTGATCTTACGCTACCGCGCCACGACTCTTCAAAGCGCCTCGCAACTTTCTCGGTGACCATCCTTCTCCATGAACGCTCTAACATAACAGGTTTGAGGGAAAATCCCTAAACGAGGCATTAACGGAATTTAAATGCAGTCATAAATTAAATAACCAATTAATTAAACATAATGCACTTTATTGAGAATAATTATCGACATACATTCACTATTAAACACTTGAATATATTATTAAAAACTGCGTGTACTCTGGTGACATGTGACCACTTGAGCTATAAGCTAGAGGTCTAGAGGTAAACTGCATTTTAGATTGCTATACAACCAGACAATTACTTAAGACTGTCTTTCCACCAATCCAATCAATCAATGTATAGCTAGGAAAGTATCATAGCGACAAGAAATTTAAAGAAAGTTAAGTTTTTAAGACATTTTAACCACCCGAATGCGCATGTAGGGTTGTTATTGTGACATAGCAATCTAAATGCAGCCTCTCACCAATTAAAACTAGGATAATCATTGACATGTTAGACATTTACATGATAATATAGAGATCATTTGATACATACAATAATTTAATGTTATACACACTTGTGTTAGAAGCAACTAATTTCTCTATAATCTCCTATTTGCCGCCTATAATAAGATATTACATATTTTATACAATAGCCGAAACCAATTTATACACATCTACTTAAAAACCGATATAAAGTTAATCTTTAAATATGAATTTCAATTAAATACTGACTATAGCCTTAATCCCTTTAGAAAGTTGTTCGTTATACTATGAGTCAAACAACAACACGTATTATTAATAAATGCAAAAACTACCACTTGAATTAAAAATCTATATATTTTAAATAATTACCATTATAATGTATAATAATAATAAAGTTAAATATAACAAAAGACATTCGATATAACAATCAAACATACACACTGTTAAAATACCAGTACACTATTTTCTAACGAACGTTATAACATTGACAAGCTTTTAGCATTTACTTACATATAACAATTGTATGCAACTCCCAACATTTAAGGCTCAATATATTGCTGACTAATCACACGTTCCTGTAACCAACGAAGATGTCAAGCATCCAACCAAACAGACACCACATAATGTATGCCTGCTGTCCCCGTATGTGAATTGTGTCCGTTCAGGGGGACAGTGGTACTTTAATATATAAAGTTAGTTTAGTCCGTTTTCGTAATTTTAGTTTCGTAATTGGCTACGAAAGATGAATTATTTTTCACTGTTTCATAATTGATTCTCAAACAAGACTTCATTTTCTGTTTTAGTAATTGAGTTTCGTAATTAACTACGAAATAAGATTTTATTTACTGTTTTCGTACTGATATGCTAAGATACTATAAAAAAAAATAACCCTTACCTACCGAATTGCTTGTATTTACGAGTAGGTACTTTGAGTATTTTCTTTGAGATTTAGAAGGGAATGAGTTTTTGTAATTAACTACTTACGAAGAAAAAATATTAGATTACGATAACAGCAAATAAATTCTTGTTTGATAATTAACTACGAAACAACGAAAAATAATTCTTCTTTATTAGCCAATTACGAACCCGTAATTATGAAAGCAGACTATAGCATAAAATTATATCCCCTTGTATGCTGAAGGTACAGTACCGAATTAGGTACGGGGAAATCAGGAAGTAATTGTAAGTGTTAAAGGAAGTACCGCTGTCCCCGTGGGCGGGGTCATGGGGTACGGGGACAAGATGCATAAACCAACTAAACACATTGTAAATGTATTTCTCTTTATTAAGCAATATATAAGGTGTCGCAGAAAGTCTGTAATAAGAAATATACAGGGCGCTCTACAACAAATTGTAATACACAATTGGGGAACATACTCCAAAAGCCACATTCTTTTCTGGGACACCCTATTTATTGTAATCCCGCCTTTATTTTCCGCCCGTTGTTTATGAAAGCATTATATATTATTACTAGCAGCGCCCCGCGGTATTACCCGCGTTGTTCCCGTTCCCGTGGGAATTTCGGAATGAAAAGTAGCCTATAACCTTCCCGTTGAATGTGGCTATCCATTACAAAAATAATTTTTCAAATCGGTTCAGTAGTTTCTGAGATTAGCGCGTTTAAACAAACAAACAAACAAACAAACAAACAAACAAAACAAACTCTTCAGCTTTATAATATTAGTATAGATTTTTATATTATATTTACTATACTGAGTTCCTAACAGTATTTCTATCACCATACTTCATTAGATTAACTATATTTCATTGAATACTATAAAAAGTCGTTGAAAAGTAGCGACGCAAGTAAATGAAAAAGAAGTGATACGATCGGCACTGGTCTTATTGTAAGTACCGCGCATTATTCAAAGCGTAACAAACCGAAATAATAATATTTAATTTCAGTTAGGTTCTCTAAAGATTTATTTTAAGGCAAGCCTAAAATGCCGACACTACTCGTATCAATTGAACATTCCTTGCCAAACGTACTTATACAAGTAGAAAGATTATAATCGAGAATGTAACATCATATTACAACGAAGCAAGATAAACATTACATGCTCATTACATTTCACTTAACTTTTATAACACATTTTTGCTTACGACTAGAGAAGTTAAACGTTAACATTTTGTCTATATGATGCGATCAATTAAAACCTAGTAGAATATTCTTGATTTCTTATACTATCATCTGCTGCACATAGTGCTTCTAAAGTATCGTCGTGTTCATGTTTATTCTTTCCTATTTCTTTGATAATTGTCGTTCCGTTAATCTAACGTCAATCCGCAGATGTTTAACTGTAATTATCCTATAAAATGATTCTTCAATTATGTCTATAAATTGACTTAAATAGGTGGAAAATACGTGAAAACGTCAACTTTCGCTCCGTCGAATTCGTTTATTGATACGACCATTCTTCCGTTTATTTATCTTTCGCGAGGGTCTCTCATTGTAAGTGTAGTTATTTGAGATTATAATATCCTAGGAACGTCCTTGCTCTGGTTATGGTTTTCTTTTTCAACCGCGTTTTCACCTAGTGCTTTAGAAATTGAAATCGTTCAGAACATTTGCTTTCTCTTTAACCGAATGAAATGGCGAGCAAGCAACTGTTCGGAACAGTTTAAAACACTAAGTGAGAAAGCCACTTTAGTCTAACTTAATCTACCTGAGTGTCTAGTCTATCTAAGCTCGAGATTAGTACACTACCGTGAGTCTAGATTGTTAACAAAAGTCATTGCATCATATAGACAATGTTTGTAGAAATAGACATTGAGAATAAACGCTATTGGTACAACTGTCAATCAAGTAAGGGTATTACAATTACTTACGTTTACTTATAGGCCGTGGCGTAGTTGGATTAAGCGATGTCATCTCATTGCTATTGTTAAGCAACGTGCAGGATGGGTGGTGAACAGTAGCATTTCTATCTGAAGCCAAGTTAAGCAGTCGGTCCCGGTTGTTTTAATCGTCAGACCAAGTCGGAGGCGGTCTCGAAACTCTGACACTGGTTGGTCCTACATGAATTTACTTACTTTTACAGACCGTATCTTTCTAATACATATTTATTCAGTTTTAGGGCTTTCATGAGTAAATAAATGATTTTTCAATCGAGCTTTGGATAGTTTAAAGAGGGCAGAGGACCGGTAAAAGCGGAAAGAAAGAAGTTCATCGAAGAGCGCGGTTTATGTTCAAAGATAATTTTTAGCTTTAATATGTTCTCACAAGTATAATATCAATAATACCCTTATTTCAGTGAAACGTACCATCAAAGCTTTAAGTAGTATTGACTACAATTGATAATGTAAGCTAACTTCCACAGTTGTGGTACCAAGTTAAAAACGTCCTGACCAAGATAACGCCAAAATACATTTAAATGAAGTTGTCAAGATATTTTGTACTTAGCATGTCATAATTGAGCCCGCGACGCAAATATAAATGATGAACGAATATGATACATAAACACGGCGTTTGCCATTGTGTCACTAAACTATACATACGAATGTTCTTCTACTATAGAGAACCTTCCTCTTCAAAGTCGGTCAAAATGAGGATAATGAGTATAAAACCAGATCAGAACAGTTTAAAAAACTTACATTCATACAATTGACCATTTTTTTTGACGTTCATCGTAAGTATACAAGTTTTTGTTCAAAGACCTAATCCGGAAGCAAAACATATACCTTTCACTAGTTCAATTCATTATTTGCGTCAGGGGTTCAAAGTTGAAAGTTGTCGTTTTACAAGGTTTTAGTCCTTGACAACTCGATCCGAGCTCTAGGCTGTTGGCTCTACAGATGGTATCCATTCCGAGGGATTTGTTCGCGGTCTTTTGAGGGCATCATCCAGGGTGTTTGTTTAGCAGAGACCGCCGCCTTCCCCTTCTTCCTTGACGACAGTGGCGCCATCGTCATCAGTGTACTGAAATACATAATTATCATTGTTAAATAAATCGTCAAGTTTTGTATCGGAATTAAAATTCAGCTAAAAGTTCCGTGCAATAACATGAAGTTTCCAGTGAGCCACTGTTTGAGAGATATTAAATAGACGAGATTTAATGAATGGAATGAGCTATTTTTGGGCTTAACGTTTTTAAACAAAATAAACCATTCCACCTACAGGACTAAGGTGGTGGTTTGATATTACGAGACAATTATAGGTATATTTTTTTTACACGGATCAATAAGGGCCCGTAAGTGCAAGTGAGCTAGTCTAGATAAAGGAAATGAACAATTTGTGGTCCAAAGAGCCAGTTTGTAAAAGATACTAAAATGGGCCAAGTTGAATAAAATATAAGCAAATCCTTACGTTAGCAGCCTGCCCGCTGACGTAGCTGGGCGCGGCGTTGTGCCGGACGCCGGGGTTGGGCACGGGGTCGCCGGTGGGCAGCGGGATGGAGGCCGCCAGCCGCGCGTACTCCACGTCCATGCTGCGGATGAAGGGCGAGCGCAGCGCGCGCTTCGCCAGCTCGCGGTCCTCCTCGTCGTACGCCTGCATCAGCTCCTCGAGCGTCTGCTGCTCGGCCACTTCGCAGTTGTTGCCCCATTCCTGGAATATAGAGTTTAAGTTAGTCTCTTTTTTACTGACTATCCTTCTCTCTCCCTGTACTGATATCTTCAGCGAGATGAAAGGCCTTTGCCCAGCGGTGGGACATTACTTTTATTTACTCTCCGTTTGCCAGTTGAGAAGATATTGATAAAGCAACTCGAACACTTACACTTAATGCGTAGGGAGAGAGATAGGGGCAGGAATAATTTCTTAGTATGTCTTGAATTCAGTATAACCGTTTAAAGTGGTACCTTGTAGCTCTTCTCAGCGGCGACCACATCCCCACGCGCGAGGTGCACGAGCACGCACGCCACCACGAGCCGCCCCACCGCACCGCAGTTACCCGCTTCAAGATGGTACCCGATCTCTTGACGGAGACTGTCCACTGCTTGGTCGTACCTGGGAATTGAAATCAGTTATGAGCTTTCAACGAAATTGATATTAATATTTTCACCATCTATACTGAACTATTAACAAATATTCTTTTGAAAATCCGAACATTATATCGCTTTTCTTAATTTGATTTCGTATGATATTTAAGAACGGAGTATTGTATCAAGTATTGAAGTCTGTTAAAAATTGGTCTAATTAAACTGAGACGTAAATGGTGTATCAAAAGAAGGCAGGCCAATATTTAGCCTTACTTACATCCCCAGTTTTACCAGAATCCTGGAAGCCTTACTGATGTACTCTATGCCTTGATGCTGGGAGCTTTCAGCCTGGAAAGAAGAACAAAGATATTCAACCACATCAATTTTTAGATAATAAAAATGGAGAAAATCTTCAGTAATGCACTGCGAAAAATATGGCAGCTGAAATTATGGATAAAATCCAATGTGTAAGCGTCAATATTCCAATTTCCACTCTGTTCTATATTTTCTGCTCTGTTCAGGGTTTTCAGCTACATTATTCATTACGTCTCTTAACACTAATACGCCGCTCACGCACGCGTTCTGTATGTTAAATTTTTAGGCTGTTGCTATTAATGGTGAGAAGCCAGAATTTTCGATACCTCTAATTTTCAACAACATTAAATGTGGGTTGTTTCAAAACGTTGGCTACCGTAACATGCGTTCCTTGTAAAATTTACGATTATTTTTTACGCTATTAAATATCTGTTAAATATAAAGCGTAGTTTCATAACGTGAATAACAGACTTATAAGATCATTCAAGGGTCAAGTTACTGGAGGAACTAAACTGGCAATAGAGTGGTCAACCCCCCTTCCCACCATTATATGCAAAATGGGTGAATGTCTAATTGCGGCAGAAGCAGCCAAGAGTAAACAGTAACATTGTTAAGTTATTCGAGCAGTTATTAGAAAGTCGCGATGCTTCATTTCCTTACATCTCTCTGTGAGACTAACCTTTAAAGCTAACGTTTACTGGTTCGTAAGCTTAAGCTGAAGCAACACACCCTAATACGATATAACGATACTTTGACTACGAGGTAGTAGTAGACTCACCGCAGAGACTTCAGCTGCCTGCTGGTAGAGCTTGCAGGCCTTCTCGGGAGCCTTCTCCTCGATGATCTTGGCGGCCTTGTCGAGCACGTTGGCGGCGCTATCGCCCGATCCGTGCTGCTGGTACAGGCTACACGAGTCACTCGCCAGGGTGAATAGCTGCAAATGACGGGTAGTTAGAAAATCGTAGATTAGATAAAATGAAGCCGCGGTGAGGGGCTCGTTCTTGGAGGAATTTAACTAGTGAGTGGTCTCAGTCTAGTTGTTCCCATCACCATACGCAAAATGGGTTGCATTTGAGACGCCTTGCGACAGAAACGGCCAACAAGTAAAACGTAAGCGACGGATTTACAGACGATTAGAATATTTATTTGCAAATTGTGCACTATACAGTAGACTTTTTTAACTCTAACTGCCTTTGTCTTATAAGATATATGCATACAATGTAAGTCTGTTATTGGCTGTATGATTGGCTTAAGCAAATTTGATTATTATTAAGGAGAGCTGTTGACTTTGTTTTTTAAATAAATAAATAAATAAATAAATTTAGTAGACGCATTTTGCTCTTTGATGCTCAATCTTAAGAAAGTTCTATAACTTGGGCAAACAATGATAAACACAACTTCTGATCTTCTTTAGAATGGCGAGTAAATTGTCATTGCAAATATAGAATCACTATTCAACCATACAGCATCATATGGCAATCAAACTATCTCTGGCACTAACAGTCGGAATTGATAAACTTTTCTAGGTACAATAATTCAGTGGTCTAGTTGTCAAGTTAATGAACAGATTCAATACAAAATACCTGAAGATTCACTACACTTAAAGATTCCATAAAAAAGTGTCCTGACAAGAGGAGAAAATAATCTTATTGCAAAGTCTACTGTTCATCCGGGAATTCGGGACACTGCGAGATAAATCGAAGTTAATTGCTGATGATGATGAAGTTTATTAAGTTACCTCATCAGTAGTCGCCAGCTCCTTGGCCACGATGATGGCGTTCTCGAGCGACTTCCCGGCGTGGAAGAAGGAGCGGTTCTTCTTGTACAGCTCCGACGCCTTCAGGTGGCAATCCTTCGAGTTGGCCAAGTCGCGCGCGATACGGTAGCATTGCGCTGGGGAACACACCACGTCTTACAATGTCTTTCCAAAGCTATGCAGAGATAAGCTGTACACTGGTCGTATAAACGCAGCAAAGCATGTTGTTCTTACTATATAAAAAAATAGCTAGTAATATCATAAAATTGAAACTACTCCTACTGTTTCAGTTTTTTTTATGAGATATAGGATATTTCATTTAAAAACTATTTAACTCTGATATTTTACATTTCATACATTATTGCTGATTAGTCAGTGCTCAGACTATCTCAGACTCAGACCATCAGCCAACTATTTGCAATGTGTAACTTAGACTTTGCTTACTTTGCAGGCTCCTAAAATATTGTGAGTTTCCAGAATACATAAAGCCATGCCCGTCGGTAGGGACTGAGGCAACCATTGACTTGCATAATAGATCATTATATCTTATTCTATCATCCGTAGGGATACTAACCTGCTTGATTGTATTCATCAGCCGCAGAGTCGTAGTCCGGCTTCCAGCGGAGAAGAGTAGTTTTAAGGCTGCGGAGATACAACAACAGGATGTCAGACACAATCAAAAAATTTAAAAAGTATAATCTGTAAACTACTGCTGGGTAAAATTCTAATTGCATTCAAGAAATCATAACTGCAAGGAATATGAGACATTGGTATCATCACACTGGCCTACTGCAAGGCTTCTATAATCTCAAATTAAGTGTGCAATATGGTCGCTGTATCAGGAACCATTCTAAACAGTATCTATTCTATTCTATTTTATTTTTATTTTATTTTTAATTTTTGATTTATTTTATTTTTTATTTTTGATGTTTTTGATATTTTTATTTACTTTTCTTTTACTAAATAGGATACCGGTACAATAAATGTGTGTATTTAAGAGCTGTGCATGGTTGTCATCGATGTACAAGTTTACTAAGATATGTATTGTAAGTGTTATTTTTTTTTTGTGTTTTTAACTTGTATGTTGTTACTGTGCCAAATAAATAAATAAATCTGAGTTAATAAGTAATCAATTTACAAGCTTAGCACAACAGTTCATGACAAAGAGATGGCGCCATGAATCAAGTTAGTAGAACCATTGTCATTTTTTCTCAGATTTGGTGGAGTGGCCTGTACATTATGCTAGACTTGAACAAATTCGCATTTATAAGCTTAGGATAGGAACATGGTTATAGGACAGAAAAAATATGTATATGATATTGATAACATACATTGGTATAATACACATAAAAATATATATAATAACAGCAATTAGCTTAATAGCATAATGTGGCCGGAGCCACATTGCATTATTAACCAAAACAGCAAATTGAAAAAACAAAGGCTCAAGTTATGACCAACAATGAATGGGTAACAAAAAAGTTGCAAAGCAGAATAAAAACTTAAAAGGTGAAAAATCAATACTAAAAAAATACAAAACCAGATGTAGAATTCGCCAAGCTTCAAAAAATGATGCAAATTTAAAACTAATCAATAATATTAATAATATTAAATAAATGAATGAGACACTTTTTCTCTACCTATATATTTATATTAAAAGCATCGTATATACTTCGGAGGGTATCTGAAATTATCGGTCCAAGTTGTTTTAACCGTTAGATCATGTTGGATGTCTAAAAACTCCGATAACCTTGTTAGCCACAACCCTACTCAAACTTAGTTATTGAAATGCTACATATCTAGTGTTAAGTTAGCATCATCAAAACAATAAAATAGGTCAATGTTTGTTGTGGAAAAGTTGCTTAATTATAAAAACTATTGATCTGATTCTCAATATAAAATATTATTTAAAAAATACCTATACTTGATTGTATAACTCAAATAATCGCATATTTACTTTAGGAGAACACATTTGCAAGGCATTGGGAAAGAATAGAAAATCAATTAGAAACATAGATATCTAAATATGTAATGCAATTTCGCGTGAGTTGAACCATTTTCTGCAGAAAACATCAGGTTACAGTATCCCTATGGATCAATCCAAGATATTGACTAACTCTTGGGCAATGCATGATCACTGAATGTGCAAAAGAAGCAATTATCTATACAACAACTGTCACAAGCTTTCAATTTTATAAACTAGTACGACAGTATAAGAAATTGGATGTTATTTTGCCTGTTATAATCGTGAGAAGCAATATATAATAAATGTTACGTACTGCTTTTCAGCTGCCCTGCAATGTTCCTGCGCCTCTTGTATTTTAGCAGACATTGTGAGGTTCACTCAACGAGCATTTACTGCAATCACACTATGGAATTATTTTGTATTCACAAATCGTTTGCACTTGCACTTTATGGAGAGGTCTGAGGGAGAGGGTAAGATGAGTAATTTTATATTAATATGTAGAAGAAAAAGCAATAATATATTTTCAATACTCGATTGATGCAGATAAATTATGACAGCCAGCAAAGTGAAAGAATGAATGACAGAATGAAAAGCGAAAAAATCGTAGGAAAAAATGCAGCGTTGACTGACAGAACAGAACAGATAGACATTTGACTCGACAGTTCCTCTGGGGTTCACTGTGTCTTAAAGAAACAGATTATATAACACTACGTTATTTTACTCATTCCTTGATCATAATTTAAAAGATATTCAGTATTTTAAAAGGATTATGACCCCTTTTCTGCTGTAAATGAATTAAATGTTCTCGTTCTATTAAGAAAATTAATGAATATTAAAAATGTGAAAAGTAAGTTAGACAGTCAAATATACATACAATGAGGGTAGGTCATCTAACGTACCAAAAATGTGAAAAAGTAAGTTAGACAGTCAAATATACATACAATAAGGGTAGGTCATCTTAAACGTACCTCAGGATTTACCGTTTCACCTCGTGCTTGCCCAAATAGCTTAATTTAATTTATATTTTATACTAGCCGTAAGAATGTCTGAGTGGTGCAATTATATCGTTGTAATATATTGCGGGGAACCGCTGGGCACTTACCAGGGCATCATCGAATCAATCTCTTCAGATGGGTCCTACATAACTCTCAAGAAACCTTTTAGGAACGGCTATCCTTACTCTCATCCTCTGGTGACGTTGCAGTGAGTATAGACATATTCCAAAACTAATCCATTCTTATTTTCGATAGTTGAGTGTGTTCCACTTACCGCCAACCACCACGTGGTCATATTATAGATGATTGAAAGTCGATGCCCTTTCTTTAACTCCTACCTGTTACGTACAGCGAAGGCCTAGCCGCGCGTTGCGTGAAGCAATGTATATTATAAGAAAGCACTCTGACAAACAGATCTACCAACAGTATCAACAAACAGTTGATAAGTAGATGTATACCTCGCTGATGAAATCCTTTATCCCCAAAGCATAGACTCCATACAGCGGCTCGTGATCGTGGGGCTGTACACGGAGCCCGAGGTGACGTACAGCACCGTCGTCATCACCAGCAAGAGGGGGAAGAAGTCACTATCCGCCCCCACCCGCCATGGGTTTTTACGGACTACTAAAATTTCAAGCTCAGGTTAGTTAAGCTAGTTATCTAAATTAAAGAGTACTTATGGGGCTATCTGGTATAGGCATAGGGAAGTGATACAATTTGAAATACCACAAAGAAAGGACAGTTAGAGCCGTTTGGGGGACACCTTTGCCCAGCTCTGGGACGATGTAGCTCATTAAAAATGTACCTATTTTAGGAGGTTGATTTTATTTGTTTATTTTTTATATGAAGCAACTTCTTAAGATGAATAAACACTGTACAGATATATTCGGTGTAATGAGAGGCCTTTGCCCACCTGTGGGAAATAACAGACAAATAAATATACTTTACTTCTATGAGTAATCAGTAAAGTTAAGATCGGTCATTTGGACTTTGGAGTAGAAGAAGGGTTGCAAAAGGGTTGTTATCTTTAGTGAAAATAAAGCAGGCTTTTTTGTATGGCAGGTGCCAGTAGACCTCCACCAAACACGAGGAACAACAGCCCAATTCCTGAACACGACGAATAGTGTTGACCGCGAGTGTTAAAAATGTGAGATCTTATAGTGGGTTAGATTTGACCTGACCAGTTTTCATTACATCAGTCATTTTATAAAGTTATTCAACATAGAGGTATATAATATATATTTTAATTCTGATAAAAACTGGCCAAGTCAAGTCTAACCCACTTTAACATCTCAAATCTAGACACGCGGCAGCGTGTCAAGCCAATTCAAGGAAAGGACCTGTTAGCCAGCGCCGAGTGTAATATTACACGAACCACTTGGTGCCACTTTTGACCCTTCTATTCTCTAATACTAAAATTTACTACTTTCTTTTGACCTTCATATCTTTATAACCTTTTGGGCTAGCTTCATGAAATTTGGGCACCTAGATGTCCTAATGGATATAATTAAACACACGTAGTTTAATGTGTTTACGTTAAATAGGTTTTGAGTTATAGAAGGGTCAAAAGTGGCACCAAGTGGTTCGTGTAATATTACACTCGACGCTGGCTAGCAGTTCCTTTGCTTGAACATGGCTTGACACGCTGCCGCGTTTCTAGATAGGTTAGCAAGTACCGCAACATGTATCGATATATAGAGAATTTAAGTATTTTAAGATTTTTAAGTGAAGTATTTAACTGCACTGATAAGTTAGACCTACATATATTTACTTACTTTGTTTTCGTTTTTACATATGAGAACTTTTAATAAAATATTATTAGCAAATGTTGTATCAATTACTAGTTCCCCGTTCTGTCTAAATAAGTACGTACAAACCCGCGAGCGCCGACGCCGACGTCGCGGCGCGGGCTTCGGCTTTCTTCTTCGCACAATGGGGCCTTAACACGTCGTTCAGGTATAGTAAAGATAGTAACTATAGGTAGGTTAGGTAGGCAATAGGAAACTCTAATCTAAATGAAAAAAATAAAAAATATTATAAATGCGAAAGTTTGTGAGGATGGACGTATGTATGGATGGATGTATGGATATATGTAATTGTAAATGGTTACTGTCTGTACATAGAAGATATATAATAAAAAATATATATGGCAATTTGTAATGATTTTATGTAATTTTGTTCGTAATATAACAATAAATGTCAATTAAGTCGGAAAAAATTCTGCCCTCTTAGAGCTACGAGTATCTTGGCGTACGCTGCCCTTAACTATTGAAGTTACACAGTTATGGACCATATACCGTGTAGCTCAACAGTGACATGTCATTTGAAAGGAAAAAAATGTTTTAAAAGATCTATCACGAAACTTAACAGTGGCACACTAAATTCCACGCGAACGAAGCCACGGGCAAAAGCTAGTATTATAATCAAAATGTAAAAAAAACGCCGTCTGTACATTGAAGTTATTTGAGAAAAATATTAAAGGGGCTTTTATTAATACTTCTAGCCAGTAATAACCCTCATATCATAGTATTGGCAATGTGGAAGTGAGTTTGGCGGCAATGATTTTCATAGAAACACTTTTCAAATGAGACTTCCATAAAATAAGAAAGAAAAAAAATCAAAGAAGAAATACAAAAAGAATAAAAAGTTATCTCGTACCAATTTCGCATACAATACTTAGTTTTACACAATAGTTTGCACGAGAATTTCGAAAAAAAAACTGTACGCCAGTTATTCGAAATTCTCGTGAATCTGAACAGAATGTAAACAAGGCTTGCCATTTAAGAGTACGACGTGGGCGATATCTCACGGACGAACGGGGAAACTGGGGAGAGGGGATCCCTCCCCTCTCCCCAGTTTCCCCGGGAGTTATACTGATCTGATACGTGCAGTAGAGGTAAGTCCTAAGGGTCTCTGGAGGTCAGAAATCGTATCGTGGTTAGTCTAACAAATGACAACGTATCCTGAGTACAGCTGTGAGTAAAGATAGTTAGTTATGCTCCACTTGTTATAATTTGAAATAATATTAATAGCTACTTAGTTTTACGTGGCCACCATGTCGCGACCCCACTGAAAAGGGGCTGGCTGAAAACCAGCGCTGCCCAGAGTAGCATACTCTGAGCAGTACAAGCTGAGCCTTCTCCAATTGCTTTTTATTATTTTTAATTTTATAAGAAGCTATGTAATTTTGTGTTTATAAAAAGCAATAAATGTTTTTTTATTTCTTTATTTATTAAACAGTAGGCTCAACTCTAACTCATGGTTATACATAAAGACACTTCGGTTAGAAATACAGTGCTTCGTTTTGGCCTGTTATAATGTTAACTCATCTATTGTAAATCCAGTTTCATTTACCTTGATAATATAACTTAATCTTGCTAGTTTCAACCATCTAGGTCAACTATAAAAGCTTCGCAATGTAATGCATCTGTGAGGTACCCGAAGATGTAATTCCAGCATTTGTATATGTAATATGAATTACATCTTCTGGTATCTCCTATTAAAAAAACAAAAAAAGCAAATGACGCAATAACACAGGCGCTGGGTTTCGATCCCGGGACATCTCGCTGTGAAGCAAGCGCTCTTACCGCTGAGGTACGCCCGTTCGTACAGAGAGGGTTGAATTTAAGCATCGCAAGGAACCTTCATGAATATACACGTAGTCTCAAAATTCAATGGTATAGGGTTCATTTTCGTTCGTGTATAGGAACGCAGCCTCATTAGTTCCTAAAGTTGCCACTTGGCGCTAGTCACAATGTAAAGCTGACCGTGTTATGCTGAGGCCACACTACCGTGATATGCCAATAATTATTGCCATAACTTAAACAATACCTAGGTGTAACCACGATTTATGGCCATAATTTTACAATGCCAATCAATATGGCAAATGGCGGTAGACAATAGCTCCGGCGGCGGTCTTTTTTCGCACATCAAAGAAGATTACCGCAGTAATTAATGCGTTTGTGGCCACACTACCGTTTGTCCAGTGTGCAATAATATGAGCTCACCGGCGACGCACGTATCGACCGACATGGAGTGGTCAAATGATAAAACGCTCGAGTAGTTTTTGGAATTATTCCAATCCGAACCGTCTCTTTGGGATACCCGACAGAAGAACCATAAAAATCGTAGCGTACAAAATGATGCCTGGCGTCGGATCAAACAAAATTTATCATTTCCAAGTACGATAGATGATTTGAAAAAGAAAAAAGAATCCTTGATGAATTATTACCGAAACCATCTAAATAAATATAAAAAATCATTACAGTCCGGAGCGGGAACAAGTGAACCTCCATCTTGAAAAAGGGATATTTTTACCGCCTAATTTATTGACATATCTAGGTAAACTCTAGTGTAACCACACCAGTTCATGCAGTAATTTAAACGGTAATTTAATGTCATAATTATTGCGGTAACAGCCCGGTAGACGGTAAGGTAGTGTGGCCTCAGCATTACAGATGTTTTATTTGAAGAAATGGGACATTAAATTTTACGTTACCGTTATCTGATTGTAAAAATTAATAAACCAATAAAAATATTTGTATTACATCTATGATGTTTTTTAAGAAACCAACAATTATCCATAATTACAATTAGAAAATAGCTCGTAATTGTCCCTATCTAATAATAGGCAACAGAAAGAAAGGAATCAATAATTGATATGATGTTATGTTTATTGATAGTAGATTGCTGTCATTGTTCATATACGGAAGATAAAGAGATGTGGTGTAGGACTTTGTTTTGTAAGTATTATGTACGTAGACATGGACGGTGAGGCAGATTAAATTTACGATATTTGGAAGGTCTTGAGGAATTTCGGACATGTTTTTTGACGCGTTACCTATGCCCGTATCGAACAGTCAAAAATCGAACAATCAAAGCATCGAACGCTTAATAATAATGATTAATTTATCGAAAAAACAATATTGCAAAACCTCAATTCATAAAATTAAATATCCCTACCTTAACCAGCTTATATGAAATATCAGTATTTGTTAAGAACAATTTATCAATGTTTCCTCAATCTAAAGATTGTTATACCAAACATCTTAAAACAAGTTATTTTTAATTATTTTTAGTTTGCAGTGCCCTAACAGGGTGTGATGTATTTAGGTACATTATGGCAAATAAATAAATTTGAATTTGAATTCTTAATTTATCGAAAAAAAAATATTTTGTCTGTCTGTTCTATCAAAACTAATTAATTTCTGGCGCTTCGCCGGCCGCTGCTGCGGCTAGATTAATGGAAAAGTCACTGGGAAAAGTGTAAAGAGCGCCATCTCGTGAGGCGAAGAGACAACTGGAAGAGTTTTATTTAATGCGAAATCTGACATTTGTATCAACAATTGAACCATCTCGAATTGATAACCCGCTAACATGGCGACTGATTAAATGCAAAAATTAACCCCACTACAATTATCCCCTTACATTACCTATGTTTTAAAAAATTCAGTACCTGTATAAATATAGTAATCATTTCGGCGTTGTGAAATAGAAACCGCTGCAATTCACGCGGACGAAGTCGCGGGCACAGTTAGTTATGAATAATTTTAATACAAATCCGAAAGTATTGTTCCAAATATGACTATACGATATAATAAAAAAAATATAGAAGTCTATATATATCTGTATTTATTGAAAAGTACCTCATACTATAAAATTTAATTTTTAGTACTTAAGTGTTAACTTGCTATAATAAATTGCTATCGATAAAATGATAATAACACTTATGCTGGGGCCACACTTAAGTTAACGTCAATGCCCAATATCTCGATAATTATTGCGATAATTTTTAACGCATTAAAGTGGGTGGCCACACTTTAACGGTCAACATGAATGCTCATTATTGACGATAAAAACGGCATTGAATTTACTTCAATTCAGGCAAGATGGACGTCGACAGAGCTCTATATTTCATGAGTGTAAATTTATATTATTTGACTTTATTGAATTATTATCGAATAAAGAGACCATTTTTGAAGAATCTCAGAATCTCAGAAAAGTAATTACTTTGTCGTTACTCCACTCTGTCGCCATAGTAGGTACGTATAGACAAAAACGTGCGAATTTGAGGCAAATCCGTCGTAATAAACAAATACGTCCGAACCCGTTGCGCTCTCGACGTACATTGACAATACGTAGTGTGGCCGCTTCATCGCATTAATGCTCGCGTTAATCTCTTTGATGTACCGCCACTCGAGCTATTGCCTACGCCAAACGGCATTGTAATGCCATTGTCAAATTATGACGTTTAGTCGTGGCTACACCAACGGTTAACGTCCATTATCGCGGTAATTTATGGCATTTCTCGTTAGTGTGGCCCGGGCATTAAGTACAGAATTACCACACAATTACCACTTAGTAAGCTAGTACGTAGGGAGGGATACCCTCACACATACAACTCCGAATAGATAACTCTGCTGTGATACTGAACTATGGACATTTGCTACTAAATAATATATTCCCACGATCGCCTGCTACCCAATTCAGACTTATTGATTACGGAGTACTTTATGAGTAACGTAACTGAAATCACATAGTTGGCATCATGAGAGGTAAGAAAGAATATCTGAAACATAGTTTTTCCAAATATGCTAGTCTATGAGGCAAAACAAACTGTTCCAAATTAACCCGATTCGAAATGAACCCACATATTTATTCGAAGAATCTTTTATATTATCGAAAAATATGTTTTTGTGCCATATTATAGACTTCTTCTACCTATCCAAATGTTTGTTTAATATTGAGAAAATACTCGAAGGTAACCACTATACTAGGTAGTTCACGTGCTAACACTGAATATGTAGCGCTAAAATCAGAATATGCGATTACCACACTTGTCACCAAGAGCGATAGCTTCCTTATCGACGTCAAACTTCGCAAATATTTGCTGACAAGGTAAGTAGTAAAAAAATCGATTTACTTGTAGCCCAAGATTAAGGTAAATGTTCCTCATACAACATCGACCTATTCACTACAAAGAGTAATTCATTGTATTATATTGAACGCAGTATTGCCGGTAATAATAATTATTGCTTAGTTATTATAAAGAAATAACTATGTGCTTTAAGGGCTAAATTCAAGATATAGTCAGGTTGCAAGGACTTTCTTTATTATGTCCTAAATCTGTCAGGTCGTACATTAAGGAATAAACAATTAATAAGGATAGATGGAGGAGCCTGCATTGGTTTTCTCCACAAGAAACTCGATCTTAAGTTACGTGATGATGATGCAGCTGGGATACGAGTCTCTAACACTGGGCTAGTCAATTTACACGTAAATGCCAATAATTACTTATACTCTCTTATTTTTAGGACTATAAGGTATCATCTATCAGTTTCCACCAAATATACAAGACTTACATCTTTACAACCATGTCACTTTATAGTCCATTAATTGTATGGAAGTGCAAAAAGGTGTTAAATACTGTTAGTAATCGTTAGTCCAAGAACTCCCTCGGTTATTATATGAATGGGTGCGTCGTCGGCGGCGCGGCGCGCGCGCAGGTGTGCTACGTGGGAAATAGTTACCCTCGCGAACCCTCGCATCGCAGGCGGAGGGTCCAACGTTCCCATCACCACTTACTTACCAACCAATCTTGCCGACTGGACATCACACCCGTTGCGTTATGAACCATATAGCTACCCATTGTTAGCCTTTAGAGACCATAGGTAGCCCATTGTTAGATTTAATTATGGAGTTGATATAATAAGTCAGCAGGCGGGTTCTAACCATAGAATTTGGGGATGTCATGGACTTGTCTTGAAATTGTTAACATAGTTTTAGTACCTACTTACATTTCCTATTATTATTAAGAAATCGAGTTAGGAATACCGTCATACCTTCTAAAGCTAGAATAATAGATGTCACTCAGAAGGCAGCTAAATTAAAATGGAACTGGGCTGGCGATGTCTGTCGCATGTCTGACGATCTCTAACAAAACGACATCCGAATGGATTCCCCCCCAACGCCCAGCGACGATGAGCTAGTTAGAGATACCTTCCGCAAATACTAGCCCTGTCTAGCACTTAACAGAGAGGTGTGGAAGAGAGTGGAGAGGCCTTTCCCGAGCAGAGAGAGAAACCAGGCTAAATATTATAGAAATTATCTATTCCGACAACAGGGTTGCCCACTACCTACTGGAACTTACTTTAGTAGACCGTACAAAACATTGAAAGTCTTCCTACGCAAGGTCCCGTTAACGACGACTTTTTGCCCTAATATTGCCTATCGCTCTCGCGTCTTACAATGCCCTGACGTCACGGCAGGCCAGGTGCCCCGTGGGAAACAACCACCAACAATGAGGTCTGTCCCGCTACTTGAAGGGGTGGCCGAGACTAGCGGGACCACGCGAATACCGCCCTTAGCACAAGGATAGGACGCGTAGTAAGGTAACGGTAAGGTGCGTAGTGCGTAGTGAAACGGAGAGTGTTTGGGTTTTGTATGTTTTTATGTGGGATGTTTTAGAATACGTGATATTATGACGTGTGAGGCAAAAAACTACCTTAATAACCTTCTCATGGTTGGTTTTTATTGGGTATATGTTTATATACAGAGTATTTTACGTGGGTGGGTAGATTTACTCTTCGCAGAAAATATACAACGCACTATATCGGATGACCGCATTGCGGCTTACCGGATAACACCCGCGTTCAGATGAATAATTTCAGTATTATTGATATTAGGTGTAGGATGTTTTTGTAGCAAGACTTATCTAACAGCCGGCTATTGAAAATTCGCGAATGGGTAGGTACTTAGGTTACCGAAATGTTTATGATCGACCACAATGCACGGTATTAAGATTGTTATTACTTTTCTGTTATTTTGCCATGATTCCCAGCGAACATACAAAAACTTTTTCACAAAAATTCTCACGAACTTCAGTATTAGTTACTAAAAAGACAGAAATAATCATTTTAGTCGACTACCTGATACATTTTGAGTTGAATAAATTAGAGTCGGAGCCTCAGGAAAGTCTGTTTACTTTCGATCCTCTGGAGGTTTGGTTTTTATAACCTATAAGGGTGTTCTCATGAATATTCCCTAAACTATCTTTCGTCTTCATCATCAGACCCCTTAATGATAGTTAAACCCATCTAAGATGTAAATTTCTCATCAAATAAAATATAACAATCCCAAACACGAGGTAACTGCTGTAAACCGTTGAGATGTTCACTATCCTTCGTCTTCACCATCAGATGATTCCATCATCATATCAACTCCAGACCTTCATTAAATTGTATTGCTGAATGGAAAAAGTATCAAACGCACTAGGCACCCCTGCGATTTCCGACAGTCCCCTCGATTTTACTGGGATGCCATCATCATATCCTGGTTTTCTTACCATAGGACCACCCTGGAAATATATCTTTTTCAACAAAAAAGAATCATCTAAACCGGTTCATAAACAAAGTTAAAGAAGTTATCCGTTATCCGAGCGAACGTACATAAAAAACATATATGTGGTCGAATTGAGAATCCTCCACCTTTTTTGGAGTCGGTGAAAAATAATTTCAACTCCTCAGCAGGGTTGAACTCGTCTGGTTTATAATGCCTTATGGTAACACACGTGCCTTATGGTAACATATGATGCACGGAACCAAAACATCAGCATTGTTTCCTATCACAACAATGAACATGCATTGAACATTATATTGCATTTGTCTTCGATTGGCGGGAGTTTAGAAATAATCTTACATAGATAGAAAATAAAGTGATCCAGTATTTTAGATTATTAATTAATATTAAAACACCGCTGTTGAAAGACTTTCTTTAAGGGTAATTGAAATGAAGCGTTCGTGGCGTGACTAAAGTATGTTAACTTAACCTAAATTGTTAAGCTCGGCAACTATTTGGATAGGTGGCTGAAAGTTGCATTTCAGTTAGAAAATGTCAGAAACATTCCCGTGTGGCATAGTGGTTTATAAACTCCCACACTTGAGTTGGACAATACACGAACTTACTACAAGGAGATAATTGCACAAAACCCGTGAATCGCAACAGATGCTACCACCTTCTTACGCGTAAGCTCTTAGCGCCACCCTCCTTGGTCCACGCATCTGCCCAAGCGCAGGGGCGGTCGCGTGCGTTCCCACGCGCGACCGCGGCGTATGCGCACCTGGCGACTCCCTTGGAGACCTGACCCTTGACATTACAACCCTTAGCTTTGCACTAAGGTTTTATGCAAGTCTAGGCATTACAATTAGTTTATTGATGCAGAAGGCATATTTTTAGATGAAGGTTATTGTTATTATTTGTTAAACCCTGTTTTTAATTTGTGAAGGGTCAGAAAAGGATGTGATTTGAGACATTCTAAGTATTTTATTTATTTAGCTGCCTCAAGGGAGCTTAGGATGGCAAAATTGTTTGTTTCTAAATTAGCTTGAAAAAAAAATGGGATTGTATCGTTTTAACAAAGTAGGTAAAGTATATTAATAAATTATTACCTACTCTAATAAAACGAGGAATGCCATTACCATGGCTATACCCAAACAAATCTCTCACTGATACTTCCTATAAAGGTAATTAATAATACATTTTCTTAAAGAAACTTTAATTGCATGAGCACTTCTTAATCGCAAGATACATTTAACAAGGAGCGCCACCCTCTACAGGGTGGCGCAGCTGTGCTATTATGCGATATCTCGCGAGATTCCCACGCGCAGTGGACCACATGCCGAGAGGGGAATTAATCACGAGACGTCACTAATCAAAAGTCATCTAATAAGTAAGTACATAGCAGACAAAGAATTCCTCGGAGTACAAAAACGTATACATAATCACCAATGTCACCATACATTGAACCTTGTCATATTCAAACGACGACAAACTCCTGAGTATTAGGGAATTTTCAGAATTTATATTATACATTTTCATAGCCTAACTATAATAAGTTCTTACCTACTTACTATCAATAATGTTCACCATTGCTTAACAAGTAGATCACTAATTGAGAGGCCTACCATGTTTAGATTTTGTCAAATAAATGTATCACCTAAAAAAGTATTACAACGGTGCCTCGTCCACTCCGCAAACTAAAGTATTTGCCGCATAGTGACAGCAAACTATTGGTTAGAATTGAAACTACGTTTACGGATACACTTCGCTTTTATTTTGTATCCATAACTGTAAACGTAAACATAAGATGTTTCGGCTACTTTTAAAAAATAAATACGTAAATTGGTAGTGTTCGCTTAAACTTAAGAAACCAGTAAATTATTGGTTGGTTTTTATTCTCATTTTGAGATAAGAGGTCTTTGTCCAGCAATGGGACATTACAATCAAGGAAATAACTCTTGTTTCAATAAAAAAGACATCAACGCGTGATTTTTCATTCAAAGCCTATCGGAGTTAGTTTTAGTACCTAATATTGTTACAAAAGTGTTTGGAAAGGGCTGGTAAGAGAGAGAGTAACTGTAAATAATGTAACTCATGTTCATCAAATCAAAAGCTTATAACAAAAGTAAAGTAATACAATTAACCATATCGTATTATAGTTGAGGGTAGAAAGATGGAGACTCGACAAAGTTGGTTGTCAACCATTTGTAGGCGGTGGCAAGTCATGGAGGATGTATTGTAATTACGAATTACAAAACGTGATTCATTTACAATTTTACTGTTCGCTACTTATTTAAGGGCCTGTGTTCAGAAAACGGGCTACTATAAAAAAAAAATTGCCAAAAGTCTTAACGTTACAAGAACATTTTTTTTTTTGTTTTTAATCTTGATCAATTATGTTTAATCATACTACTGTTTCCGAAACACGTTGACTATTAATTTCTTTAATACCTTACTTTCACACTTAGTTTGTTAAACAATTTCAAACGCATATTGCTAATATTAACAGTAACATTAAATAAACAGTATACTCCCACCTGTTCTGTTGAGTAGTTCTGTTGACAGAACTACTGGGACTTTTTTTACCATTAGTTTTGTCCACAAAACAATTGGGAATACAATTCTCACTTGTTCAGTTGAGTAGTTCTGTTGACAATTAAAACTATTCGGTAGGTTAGGGTTTTTTTTTATTAGATAAAAGTCAGGTGTAAAGCATAGTCTTTTAAGTCACAGAACTAATGGTAAAAAAAGTCCCAGTAGTTCTGTCAACAGAACTACTCAAAAGAACAGGTGGGTGTAAACGAAATAGGTAAACTATGACTCAATACTGCTGGAGTAAAATTTCGATTGAATCCAAGGAAAGGTGGTAATTCTTAAAAATGAGTCGCAAGATTCTACCACCACCATTTCCGGGCCTTAGTGTTTCTCGCTCTTTTCTACCCAGAGTGACAGTGATCGAAATGGCTGGGATATCCTAGCCTTAATATAAATAAAAACTTGAGAGGTATCAAGGGACACCCGGAAGGAACGAAGTTTATTTATTATCAACAAAAATAATCGTCGCGACACCACACTGTTCCATGCGAAATATAAGAGAGAGAGAGACAGACAGAGAAACATGCGCACGCCGCACGGCTTACAATAGCTTACTATAACAAAAAGTGTCGGCCACCCATCACATTCTTGATCGCGACAACCGTTGCTTAACATTCACTATCGACGGCCACCCATCACATTCATGATCGCGACAACCGTTGCTTAACATTCAATATCGACGGCCACCCATCACAATCATGATTACGACAACC
Organism: Cyclophora punctaria; assembly: GCA_951394245.1. NCBI lineage: Eukaryota > Metazoa > Arthropoda > Insecta > Lepidoptera > Geometridae > Cyclophora > Cyclophora punctaria. Next base: position 1,087,243 of record OX596167.1, on the reverse strand, counting down.
GTTGCTTAACATTCAATATCGACGGCCACCCATCACATTTATAATCGCGACAACTGTTGCTTAACATTCAAGATCGACGGCCACCCATCATATTCATGATCGCGACAACCGTTGCTTAACATTCAATATCGACGGCCACCCATCACAATCATGATTACGACAACCGTTGCTTAACATTCACTATCGACGGCCACCCATCACATTCATGATCGCGACAACCGTTGCTTAACATTCAATATCGACGGCCACCCATCACAATCATGATTACGACAACCGTTGCTTAACATTCACTATCGACGGCCACCCATCACATTCATGATCGCGACAACCGTTGCTTAACATTCACTATCGACGGCCACCCATCACAATCATGATTACGACAACCGTTGCTTAACATTCAATATCGACGGCCACCCATCACATTTATAATCGCGACAACTGTTGCTTAACATTCAAGATCGACGGCCACCCATCATATTCATAATCGCGACAACCGTTGCTTAACATTCACTATCGACGGCCACCCATCACAATCATGATCACGACAACCGTTGCTTAACATTCAATATCGACGGCCACCCATCACAATCATGATTACGACCACCGTTGCTTAACATTCAATATCGACGGCCACCCATCACATTTATAATCGCGACAACCGTTGCTGAACATTCAAGATCGACGGCCACCCATCATATTCATTAGCATTTTTAAGGTCGTTTGAAGTTGGTTTAAAATTCAACAATAACAATAACAGTCTGGTTTACCTTCAATAAGTTGAAATCATTTAAAATTAAACAATCACAAAACGCTGCGGCACAGTGGCACTATATTTATTCCTATTTGATCAAACTGAAAAGTCAGATTAAATAAAATGTAATATAAAACCGAAGTGTATCCTACCTATTAAACGTAGTTTCAATTCAAAATTAAAGCGCACATTAAAATGTTATAATGCCTAATAATACAGTACCTAGTAATAAAGTACATACCTAGATAATTGCACCTTTTTAAATTCGATCATCTAGTAAAAGTCGTGGAAAGGGTAATCAGTAAACAATTTACATCGTTAATCAAACCTAATATGTACTTTACTTAGAGAAGTCTTGAGAAAACGTTCTTGAATGCACATAGCAGCTGCGCGCTGCAACCCCGCCCTCGGCGGTATTCAAATCTGCCCCACCGTGCTTCAGTCTTCCCTTGCCGAGATTACGACGCACCATTCAATCGGCATCGAGACTCTCGCCGACCCGCAGGGTCTCTCGCTTTCCTTCACATCACAACTAAGAATATCTCACTTGTTTAAATTAATTATTTTACTCTAACATTTTCAAAGTGCTTTGCAAAATGGACACGATGATTAATTCACAACTTGGACTGCATTCTTTGGCAGGTAAGTTTTAGGATCTAGTATTGTTTTAGCATTTTATTGGAGTGTTATCAAAATTGGTGGTTAATCAATCGTGCTTCAAAAGTGTTGTCAAACTTTTTGTGGTCCTTCGCCAGCGGTCCTTGATCATCATAGCAACGCTTTTAATTGTAAGTGGACCGCCAAAAAACGGTCAACCGCCAATTTTGTGCAATAGAGGTACTTTTTTAATTGTAAGTGGACCGCCAAAAAACGGTCAACCGCCAATTTTGTGCAATAGAGGTACTTTTTTAATTGTAAGTGGACCGCCAAAAAACGGTCAACCGCCAATTTTGTGCAATAGAGGTACTTTTGTGCCTACCCTTATATCCCTCAATTTTAAGTTTCTTTATTATTTTCTCACTGTACTGATATCTTCAGTGAGACGAGAGGCCTTTGCCCAACAAGTGGGACATTACAGGCTAATACTTTATTTTTTAAATCTTTATTTATTTTTGGGTTTGGTAAGGGTTTGGTACATGATGGTATCTCTTAAAATTATAAATAGAAATTAAGGCACTGTCGTTTATGTTTACGAATGCAAAAGCGACTATCTCCACCCATTTATAATTTCCCGCCTCGATTTTGGTGATTATTGATAACGTTTCATTGTTTTGTGTGCTAAAGTTGTCTTGATGTATTATTATTTATTATATGCAGAAGAGCCAAATAATTGAGTAGTCTTGTTTCTGTGTTGCGGTTTTATGCAGGATATTTTTCCCGTTACTTAATTTAAATGAAACCGTCCGCAGCGGGCCCTGGAATAGGTACGTCTGAATACCTATAGTAGATATGTAGGTAGGGTCATTTCGCCGGTTAGCGACCAGTTAGCTGGGTTGCCCACTTCAGATCAGTAAAAAAAAATGTTGTCTACACACAAAATAGTATACGTTAACGTAAATACGTCCTAAACATAGTCTAGTTTGGATTAAACATATAAAATAAAATACATACAAATATATTTTTTTATAAAAAGCTGAAAAACCGAAAATATAGCGAAATCGTTGGTTTACGACCACTTTTATCAGTTAATGACCACCAGTGAACTGGTTTGCGACCGCTATTTTAGTATGAAAAATATTAGGCCAATCAAACATTTATGATCAATTTAAACATATTTTTATTGCTTTTTAATAATAACAAATATGTAATCATTTGGTATAATGTTATTTTTATTCATAATCATTATATATTCTTCATTAATATATTATTAAAAATAATCAACTTCAGTCATTTGTAATTATCTGGTGTAGTATTTTTCATGTCTTCATTTTCTCTCTTCCTTTTACTGGACAGTCTTTTTCTTTTTTGGGAGCTCCATCCAGCTATTGTTTGAAACAGAGAAATAGTATAATTAGTTTTCGTCAGATTACGGTACAACCACATTTTCTTACCTCCGACGTTTCGATCATGTTACAATGATCTACCGCGGGTAAGAGAATTAAAAATAATACGCGATTAAGACCCGGTAAAATGTAAATATGTTAACAAATCGTGTGAGCTTAACAAGTTTAAAATAATTATTATACGGACATTTCAATAACCAAACAAATTCAAATAATCATTCGTGGTCGCATACTCAATGACCTTCCATACTTATTTCTGTTTGCGGCCGTTATTTCTCTCATACTAAATTATGGTGGCCGGAAACCAATAGCCTTATTTCGATTATTTTGGTTTGCGACCACCTCTAGCACCTAATGTTTGTACGTAAAATAAACAAAGTTCTTTCAAAGAAACTGGTGGTCGTTTACCAAAGGACTATAAAGAGAAACGTATAGAATGCGGCAACCAAAATTTTAATAGTCTTGTATGAAGCATTAGGGTCATATTAATTATAACAAAATACTGCAGCATTCGTCGGTTTGCGACCATGTGGTCGCTATCTAACGTTTTTGATAAATACGCATTTTGGTTACCGACCACTGGATTTTATCTTACAATTAAGTTTAAAAATAGCAAATTACAACTAAATAATGACGAAAATTTATCGATTGTACAATTTAACATCTAACTTGTGTCTAAAACATGAAATAAGTAATAAAAACTTACCTTTGAGCGCCGCGCCCCGCGTTATTTTTTTTTCAACTCGCGACACTTCCACACTCCTCTGAATAAAGATGCGCATTGAGCAATTTTTTTTCGGCTCTGGGTTAACCTAATTGTTTCAAACTGTGTAAATTCTTATTTCATAATTATTTATTAATTACGTAAAATTTATTTTTTATTTACATTACCTCTACAAATACTATTATCTTGATTTAAAGAAACTTAGCCCGTCAAATGGTCGCCTACTAAAGGTGGTCGCGAAACCGGCGAAATGACCCTACTAGACATAATACTTAGGTTCTTACTAACGTTACATACTAGAAACTTCTTATAATTCATATTTTATTATTGAACCCGATGGTGCCACTGATGGTGTGTAAACTGATGGTAACTAAACTGAACTGATGGTGTGTAAGCAAAGGTGTCTGGCAATTTAAAATTAAACATTAATTATTATTATTATTTAGATTTAATTGCAAAAAAGACCGCTAGCCGCCGTCACTCGCTAAGTACCGCAGCTTCAGACCAAGGCAACAACAACAAATGTCTTCCCCAACTTCTTCTGTTTCTCATTTACTCGACGCCAACTAATTATTTGACTAGTTTATAGTCCTTAACAAAGTACCTAAGATCTAAATGGAGGGTTACGGAAATCTCCAATCGCATAAACAAAGGAGAGAAACTTGAAATTGCGCATTTGAACTGTTTTACAGCTACGAGACGAGGCAGTTTATCATACATTGTCAATACATTTTGATATTGGTGAATATCAATACGATTTTATAATACTTACCTATACAAATATGTAGTAGTAAGTAAGTAAGTTCTAGGTAGGTTAGTGGCCAACCCTGGACTCGAAGTTTTTAGACCGCCCGAAGGCCTCCGACATGGTCTAACGATGGCATCAACCGGGACCGACAATTTAACGTGCCAATAAAAAAGTGCATTTACAAACTTGTAATTAATCTCAATTAAATAATAACACGTTACTTTATCTACAATATCTCTGAAATTATTTCCTTAGGTAGGTACCTATCTACTTAATGTTTGATACTCCATTCCTTTTGAAAAGTAAATACCTGGAATTGAACCTGGAATAAATACCTACGTCGTATTTTTCTTTGAATTGGTTTGTCTGATAACCTCGTCACAGTACTTAATAGGTACTTTACAAATATATTTCCAATAGGTACCTACCTATTTAATAAATATTAGTGTTTGCAAGAGTCCTTGTACTACCTACTTAAATGATTAGTCTTTGACGGAAGATCTTGATATACCTACATAGATTCAAGTATCTTGATTGTGAGGAATCTTGGTGGCGAATTTTATAGACGATTGAAACAATCGGTAGGTAGCGACAATATAACGTGCCTTCCGCATTTTGGAAGTAAATAATTATTGGAAACTAGGGCCACTTTGCGGATTTTACCACGTTTAAATGGAGGTAAAAAATTGGAATTGTTATTCCTGTTTATAAAAACTAACTGTATCAGACGCTGCCCTCTCTCTTGTGAATTACTGGGCGCCATTGAACTGAAAGAAGAAGAACTAACTGTATTCCAAAACAAACTTAATACCTACCTAGGTACCTATTTTAAAAGCGTAGTGTGAGGATATGTGGGTGTATCTTACTATTTCACACAATTACCACTGAATAAAGAATATTGGTCTTTGAAGTACCTACCTAGTTATTTGTATATGTCGCAGGGAAATGAGGATATCAGAGATTTCACGAAATCCCTAGGGATAGGTAGGTACCACGAAATCACGTTAGATGTTGAATATTCTTCAGTCGACCACTCTCTTTGGTAGGTTAGGGTTATTTTTTTTTACGTAACTGATAGGTACAAAAAAAATAACCCTAACCTACCGAATAGTAAGAAATTTGTTAAGTAGGTACTGATATTACTGATTTTATATTAGTAGGTACCTAGGTATTTTGTCATATCACTAGTAAGAAGACGTCTTAAATAAGAATATTCAACATTTACCGTGATTTCGTGGTATCCCTAGGGATTTCGTGAAATCTCTGATATCCTCAATTCCCTGCGACATATATAAATTATAGGTAGGTAAGTAGGTACATGAATTAATACAAGCATAAGAGCATAGTTTGGGACTAATATAAAAAAAATTGAATGAACCATGATGAAACTTTGCAAACATACCTACCTATAATTTATAAATCAGAAAAAAATAGGTTACTACTACCTATTGTCCCGAATTTCCCACGGGAGCGGGTTTAAGCTACCCGTTCGAATGTGCGTCGCAAGCAAAACCGCGAGAAACAGCTTGTAGGTAGGTACCTAGGTACTTGACGTGTAACACCAGTTAACACACTGACGCCAATTTTTAGTAAATAGTAAAAGCAAGTAGGTGAAACTATAGGTAACCAACCGCTTAATATGTAAAACCATAAAACGCTATATTATTATAAACCTAATAGGTATATGTAGGTACCTATTATAGGTGCAAATCGTACAAATGTTCACTGCGACCACAAGCGCGGCGCGGTCATACAAGTTAACCCAAACTAAATAGTGCGAATCAATCATAATATGTAGTTGAGAGTCGGTGTCGTGGAGGTGCGCGAGATTCTGAAGCTGCATGTCGATTACTCGATTAGTGCGGGCGGGAGGTGTGATGGTCGGTGAGTGGCGGAGTGCGCGGGCGGCGCGGCGCCCCGCGGGCTGCGGCCTGCGCGGCCGCAGTCAGTCCGCCGCGAACCCCCGCCGCGAGCGCGCTCACGCTCGGCGCTCGTCCCCGCTCACCACATCGCATACCACAACCTCTCGTGACTCGACTACCTGCGCCTCATCTCCGCCTCTCTCAGCATTCGGAACGTCTGTCAAACATGTATGTAAACTTTTACTAACCGGTACTCCCTAGTGCACCTACACCGATTTATTAATATGCGTGTATCATAAGTTCGGTGTCGTCGGAGACGCTCGCGTGTATTCAGTATTGCGAGAGTGAGTGTCTGCCGTGCTGTTTTGATTAATTATCTTAGCACTTGCTCGTCCCGCCCCGCGTCTGACCAGTTTCTATCCCATTGGAGCTAACGGAACCTAAGGTTTCCATTTCACGAAAGATCGCTCAACTTTATAGCTAAAGTTTTGTTGTAGTTGCTTGTCGCTAAGTTTTGAAGAACTGAAAGCTCACTCTCTTAATTAAGACCTCAGGTCGGTTAGTAGGTCTCTGTACAGCGTTAGCAAGAGATCCTAATACCTAGTAATACTTATGTCTATTATATCTACGTTGGTTAGTGACTGTGTCTCCGGAATACGTATCTCTAGTACAAAATATAACAAAATCAATACCTAGTTAGCTACCTATGTGTTTGTAATGAACCGATCGAATCTCGAAACAACGCAACCAATGCAGCTGCAAACATAGGTACCTACCTACATCTTAATAATATTATCTCACTATACTTACCTACCTACCTACTTAATGTGATGATTAAACTTTCTTGTAAGTACATATACCTAGGTACATATACCTAGGTACATACCTATATTACCGTCACCTCTTTCTTCGAAGGTATCTAGATATAGATTTATTGATTATGCAAACAACCATACTATAAAGTCGGTTAGGTAGATAGGTAGCTAGATACATAAAGTAGGTACTCTTAATCCTATAGCATACCTACAACTAAATAGAACTTTGGAATAAGAGTCCACATCGTCCATGTACCCATTAGTGGGCTCCCTGAATGATGCACACCATACCATAACCAACTGGATCTTGGCTCTTGGGCCAAAGGTCAGCAGCATTCAAGAAAGTTTCCTAAACTGACACACTCATAAGAAACGCATTCTCTATACCTACACGAACTATACATTGTACATAGGTAGGTACCTATATTTCGTCTCAAGTAAAAGTAATGTCCCACAGTTGGGAAAAGCAAATATTTATCATTAAAGCTCAAATGTTACCAACAGTGAAGTAAGTCTTGCATACCTACTAGGCGTAATCAACGCATTTGTCGTCTAAATCTTAATAATTACAAAGCTAATTCAGAACCTCCGCCTTTTATTGCATGTCAGATGATGAGAGACAATTTAGTAAGCAAGTTCTAATAGGTTTAGTGACCCAGCATGGTCTAGGAGTTTTTAGACCTAAAGGACTCCGACATAGTCTGACGCTTGAAACAACCGGGATAGACCGTTTAATAATTAAAGACCAGACATAAAGATACTAGGTAGTTTTAAATGGTTATTATGTTCTATTTGTGGCAAGATAAATATAGGTGAACGTGCGAAGGAAAAAGACGACTATTGCGGATTTATACCCGTCGTAGATGCAGACTGCAAAACAACGACATGACATCTGCTTATTGCACTTAATACATACTTGCAACAAAAAAATAACGATATAGGTACGTATAGGTATGCGTTATGCTTTGTATCATAACAACTAAACGAACGGTAATATAATTTCTAAAACCAATTTCCAAATCAGTCTTTCTGTTCGTAGTGTGTTGCTTCCAATGTGAGCTTTCAACTTGAGCTCTATAGGGACTTGAAGTCCTTATTTTGATTTCAACTTGGAATGTGGAATTAAAGACTAACTTGCGTTGTTACTAAATTGTCACAGCTTGTCAACGGTTTAGATCAATTGCGATAATCGTCTCGTATAAAATAAGTTCAAGCTGTGATCGATTGTTAGGTGATACATTTGCCGCCTTATTTATAAAACTAAAACACTGTAATAATTTGTGTTTTGTCTGTTTTAATTTTTACTCTTCGGATGCGTATGTCAGAAAGTACCTATCACCATTGGATAGCAAAATTTTCTTAATAGGGTCATTTCGCCGGTTTCGCGACCACCTTTAGTAGGCGACCATTTGACGGGCTAAGTTTCTTTAAATCAAGATAATAGTATTTGTAGAGGTAATGTAAATAAAAAATAAATTTTACGTAATTAATAAATAATTATGAAATAAGAATTTACACAGTTTGAAACAATTAGGTTAACCCAGAGCCGAAAAAAAATTGCTCAATGCGCATCTTTATTCAGAGGAGTGTGGAAGTGTCGCGAGTTGAAAAAAAAATAACGCGGGGCGCGGCGCTCAAAGGTAAGTTTTTATTACTTATTTCATGTTTTAGACACAAGTTAGATGTTAAATTGTACAATTGATAAATTTTTGTCATTATTTAGTTGTAATTTGCTATTTTTAAATTTAATTGTAAGATAAAATCCAGTGGTCGGTAACCGAAATGCGTATTTATCAAAAACGTTAGATAGCGACCACATGGTCGCAAACCGACGAATGCAGCAGTATTTTGTTATAATTAATATGACCCTAATGCTTCATACAAGACTATTAAAATTTTGGCTGCAGCATTCTATACGTTTCTCTTTATAGTTCTTTGGTAAGCGACCACCAGTTTCTTTGAAAGAACTTTGTTTATTTTACGTACAAACATTAGGTGCTAGAGGTGGTCGCAAACCAAAATAATCGAAATAAGGTTATTGGTTTCCGGCCACCATAATTTAGTATGAGAGAAATAACGGCCGCAAACAGAAATAAGTATGAAAGGTCATTGAGTATGCGACCACGAATGATTATTTGAATTTGTTTGGTTATTGAAATGTCCGTATAATAATTATTTTAAACTTGTTAAGCTCACACGATTTGTTAACATACCTATTTACATTTTACCAGGTCTTAATCGCGTATTATTTTTAATTCTCTTACCCGCGGTAGATCATTATAACATGATCGAAACATCGGAGGTAAGAGAATTAAAAATAATACGCGATTATGACCCGGTAAAATGTAAATAATTATTTTAGCAAGCAACCATGTGGTTGTACCGTAATCTGACGAAAACTAATTATACTATTTCTCTGTTTCAAACAATAGCTGGATGGAGCTCCCAAAAAAGAAAAAGAGAGAAAATGAAGACATGAAAAATACTACACCAGATGACTGAAGTTGATTATTTTTAATAATATATTAATGAAGAAATATATAATGATTATGAATAAAAATAACATTACACCATATGATTACATATTAGTTATTATTAAAAAGCAATAAAAATATGTTTAAATTGATCATAAATGTTTGATTGGCCTAATATTTTTCATACTAAAATAGTGGTCGCAAACCAGTTCACTGGTGGTCATTAACTGATAAAAGTGGTCGTAAACCAACGATTTCGCTATATTTTCGGTTTTTCAGCTTTTTATAAAAAAATATATTTGTATGTATTTTATTTTATATTGTTTATCCAAACTAGACTATGTTTAGGACGTATTTACGTTAACGTATACTATTTCGTGTGTAGACAACATTTTTTTTTACTGATCTGAAGTGGGCAACTCAGCTAACTGGTCGCTAACCGGCGAAATGACCCTACGCGTTTTTTAAATATGGCCCTTGAAGTTAGAACGCAATATGTTAAAACCGTAAAATTGGTAGGTAGGTCACCAATTGCAACCGAGTAAATTCTATCGCTTATTTATAGGTAGGTCAGCGCTTGTTTCTAATAAAACGTGGTTTCTGAAGTACGGATTTCATATTCCTTTCAAAGATTTCCAAGTATTACCTCGTGCCCTCGCCATGGGAACCAGCCAGGGTGGAGTTAACCGCTAACAATCGTAATTATTGAATCGTTCAGGTACCAACCGAGTCGCCGCGCGGGCGTCACACAAATCACTGGAATTTCTACTTTTCCATGTAAATATTTGCAGTGCGACAGACACAATACGAACTGTAACGTATTCTTAGTTCCAGTTGTCCCACGCTCCTATGTGCGTTTATATAAAACCGAAAACAAACCCCAATCTCCATTTACCGCTCGAATACAAATGATTTTAGTTCCTTTGAAGACCAGTTCCTCCCCTTTTCTTTGTGTAGTAAAGTAACGCCTCTGTACGACTTGCCTACAAAAAACGGGTAGAATTGGCGTAGTCCATGTACTGAGGTTCGAGCTCGGAACCTTAGGGATCTCTTTGTGGGTCGAGATGCCTCGTGATTGGCTCGGAGTGAGTCGCCGGTTGCCAATGGGGCGCGGGGGATAAGGCCCAAGTGCCCGTCCGCAGCCCACTGACAGATGCGCTAAAGGTGCACTAGAGAAATATCGGTGTTTGCTCATGTCTCACCATTTCGGTATATAAATATACCTACTCGAAAAAACACACCACCTGCCGAACAGATAGTTATCATTGCTCAATTTGTACTCACTAATGTAAACGCGAGTCAAGGATACTTTGATCAAAATGCGGAATGGGACCTTTTTCGGTCATTTTATATTTGGTAGGTACATGATTGGGAAACTCAGATTGTTCAGCTAATAATGGAATGCAATAAGAATGTCGATCATAAAACAGTCGACGTCAGTTTATTGTTTTAAGAGATACCTGCATAATGTACAATGCCGAACTCACCAGTCGTTTTAACTAAATTGATGAGCATGTTTGTAAACATATCGGGGTTCAGCCGAAACATCGCGACTGTCATTAACACCATCATGTAAAACAAAATGAGTTGTATGCGTTGTTTACAGAGGACATTGTTGCGTTTCAGGTTGGAGCCAGGCGTACTCGAGCGGGCAGAGCGAGGGCAGCGGCAGCACGGCAGTCGGTAGCATGGGCGAGAGCGGCGGCGGCGGCCACAGCCCGCGACACCTGCACAAGCGGCGGCGGCTGTCGCGGCTGCTGGACAAGCTAGCGGTGCAGCTGCGCAACAACAACCAGTACGCGACGCCGCGCTGGCTCATGTTCGACGCGCCTTGCTACCCCGCGGGCAAGCCGGCCGAGGAGGCGCCGCTCGACCTCTCCCTCAAGGCGGAGCCGGCACCGGCGCCCGAGGCTGAGCCCGCGTACGTGTGCGCCGCCTGCGGACAGACCTTCACGGTGCACGACCGGCTCGCCAAGCACGTCGCGTCGCGTCACCGCAACCGCATACCGGACACGGCGCGCGCGTACGAGTGCGAGATCTGTCGGCGGCGGTTCGCGCGCTCCGACATGCTGACCCGGCACGCGCGGCTGCACAGCGGCGTGAAGCCGTACTCGTGTGCCGCGTGCGGGCAGGTGTTCTCGCGGTCGGACCACCTCGCGACGCACCAGCGCACGCACACCGGCGAGAAGCCCTACCGCTGCCCCGCTTGCCCGTACGCCGCCTGCCGTCGTGATATGATCACCAGGCACATGCGCACGCACACGCGTCGCGCACAGCCCGCCTAAACCCTTGCGCTCTGCAGGCCTCACCGTCACCAACGCGACACCGAGTGATGTCGCGCTTCCTACAGACAGACTGAACAATATTTATTGTGACGTGTTCGTGATGAACTCAAAAGGTTCGTTTCTATTAGATTCCCTTTCTCACAATGGAGACTGAGTTTTCATTCCAAAGTTACTGAGTAGGTACAGTTAATTGTTTGTTTATAATAATTGGATAGTTTACAATTTATGAGAATCTGGTTTTGATTTTTTCCTATTTTTAAGAGTTCCTCGCCGTCAACTACCTGGGTATGCCTAGGCTAAGGATAGGCGTTTAATTAATAACGTTTTGTAATCGTAGGAGGGTGAGAGGCATGTGTGGCAGACGCTTAGACGCGGCGACAGTTTATCGTGTCGTGTCCGTGTCGCGCGCGTCCTATTGCCGGTAACACTGACACATCACATTGCAAACCGCTTCACGGTCGAGGTACGCTTGTGATTTGATTTGATGTTGACATCAACATGCGAATGAATAAGCGTGACTCCGCGATCGTATTCTTTTTATAAACACTGCTATGTCTCGGCTATAGTTGTTTTAATTCACGAGCGCCCCTGAACCATACTTTTATACTCCATTTCTTTAACTTTTTTGGAAAATTTACGACATTGGTCCACATTTTGGGACATTCAAGAAAAAATAGAGTATAGCTGTAATGAGTAAGATACGCGTCTTAATGAGCGTAACTATCGTCGGCAACTTTGAGTATGAATTTCATACTCAAAGGTCGGCAAGATCATTGTTTATATTCATTAGACATACGTCACTGCGAATAACTATCGAAATCGAATGACTTCTCCGTTTACTGAAACCTACCATACAGGATTTTCACACGGACGCTTGTGAGATAAAATATGTATATTATGTTTGCAAAGCGATGTGTCAATTAGGTACCTGGTTTGCTCACAAAAATGTGAAGAGTATGCATCTTTTGATTGATACTGTGTTATGTAAACTATGACTGTCGTGAATTAGAAAGATACTTGGTGACCCACCACATTAAGTTTCTTCAAGGTTGGGTCACATCCTACCCGGAAGAAATCAAACAGACCACTAGGGCCTGGCGTACGCTACGCGTTGATGAAAAAGTGATAGTATAGTTTTTAGATCACGATCACGATAACTGCACACAAATTCTTGCCGGCATCAATCGGCCTTGCCGGGCGGCAAAACCGAATCTAGTAAGTGTAAAAATCACTCTTAATAGAACAATTATAGTCGCCCGGCAAATAGTACCGATCCGACTGTAACGAACGCCGGCCCGCACATGTCTGTGCAAACGCACACTGCACTGTAAAGAGATGCATGAATGCCAGTTCACCTTCGAAAATGCTAGTGAGGTGAACTGCACGAGCGGCAAACATATAAATATATATACTTACTACGATTAAGTAAGATAACTAACTGAATCCACTAGGTATCTTAAAAAAGCTGCTAAAGTTTATAGGTAGGTGTTATTGTTTATTAGTGTTAATACTACGTACTTACTGTATTACATTTTGTGCCATTACGTGTTGATTCTCGCTTGGTTTTGTATTAATTATTGGATACCTATGTAGTACTATAGGTAGTTTCGATTTGTTCCCTTTATATTTAAGGCTACATGGTTCGCCTATAAATCTATGTTTGTTATTATTATTGCTACACATGTTTGTTTTTCTTTATTAGTTATTTATAAGATTGAATCTTTGATTGTAGAAATACTTAATAAATTATTGAGCGACTGGGATTTCATGTTTTATTTTAGTAAAGATACCTTACATTTAAGGTTGTTACTTATGATTAGAAAAGTGACAAAGGTAGGTTGGCCAACAAACCTATAGAAAATTAGCAATAATTTTGCTGAATCTCCCAAGATTGGAACCCCGCGACGCGCATTAGTTTAGGGTGTCTTTCCACCAGAAGTACCTATGCCAGGCTACAAGTAATGCGTCACCGCTATAATTGTTAGATTCTGCTGAAACTCTTCCCATTAGTCATACTTAGTTAACCGCGGCCAGTGTGGAATACACTAAACATGTTAAAACTCCAGGTAGGTCGCTACAGATCTAACCTGGGAATGTGGGGCATGATAGAAGATGTCAGACTCAGTGCTACTGCGGGGTTCCGCAACAATCCATGCAGCATGCTCGTACTATCTTACACTTGTAACCCTCAAAGCTACCCCCTAGCCGTTCTCACGTGCGCCAACGAAACAGGTTGGTGATGTACTGGAGCGGGCTCATATCAATTGTTTGTGCCATCAACAAAAAGAAGACGTTCAGTCTGGAAACCATGTGTTACGTGCTGTTTGATATGATTCATGGATAAATATTTACCACACATAACATAGTATTGACTCTGGTGGGCGGGCACCTTTAAGCCAATACAATTTATTTTGTTGCTTTGATCAAAATGATACGTTGTTAGTGATCGTCGTTATTTTCATTCTTATCGCCTATTGAGAACTCCAAGTTTAGAAATCAAGGACATGATCGTAACTAGGCTAGATAGATATTGTAATAAAATACGTCTGATTTAAATTATTTAATATCTAAAACTTATTTCATTAGTAAATGTATCAGAAATGTACTCTGTAACTCTAGATTCAAGTGTATAATATGCAGCACTGTTGATGTGTCATTCAATGAATAAGTATGGCATGCCTACCTTCTATTTGGTCTCCCAACGAGACGTATTTTTTTAGAATGTTTAATACATTGTATACTAATTAGTTACTTTAAGACTTGAGTTTTTAAATTTTTAAGGGGAACTTAGGTTTTTGAGTCAGGGGGGGGCTTTTAGTTTTTTTTATACTTTGTATAGGTACACATTTTTTATAAACAAAGAATAGCACTCGAATACATATCATCAATATACTGTTTCAGTAAGCTTTCATTTGAGACTCCACTCGAATATATTTGCAAACATTCGGTTATTCTTCCCCTCTTTCACCCTCCACAACTTTTAAACAACTCAACCGATTTCCATCAAACATATTATGTCTAAGAACACTTGCAAATAAGTCATCTTTTATACAAAAAAAAACTAAATTGAAATACTTCATCCGTTCGGGAGCTAACTATAATACCACAGACAGACAGACTCGTCAAACTTATAAACTTGTAACACCCCTCTTTATGCGTCGGGGGATAAAAACAAGAGCTGCACTGATTCCGCCCAGCAGGATGTCTAGTTAGACATGAATACAGTTGGATGGGGGTGCCAGCAATCTAAAAAGAACGTTGAAGTCGTTGAATATCATTTACGTTCCTCTGTTATACCAAAATAGTGTCGTTTTCGTCATGGCACCCCATTGACAATTACGACCCTGAGGAACACCCAAACAATAAAGTCAATCTATTTTCAGCCCCGATGATTTAAGTAATACCAAGATATCCTACCCTACAAAACCTCTAAACACAAATATTTTATCGGACACCGATTTGGTAAGCAACGGGGATACGCCCACCATAATGTGGATGACTATTAGTCTTGACTTGTAATGCCCCACAGCTGGGCAAAGGCCTCTCTTATCACTGAATATATCATGTACAGTAAGTAAGGACGGTTAAAGCGTAAGCGCTACGCTCGCATGCCTATTATCTTACCTTATTAATTCGCATAAACTAACGTCAGCCAACAGTACAATAACACCATTGTATGTAAGTAGGTACTTTAAAAGGGTACTTATATGCTTACCTCATACCATTAAAATACTTCCTTAATACACATTAAACTAGCCTTTTCCTGCATCTATTCCCGTAAGAATTTCGGCAAAAAGTAAGTAGCTGAGGAAGAAGCGAAACAATGTTCGATTATTGCAAAGCTGGCTGTCAACATGTTTCTTATATAGGTACGTAGTGGACAGCAACAAAGGTTGTTGCTTAGTTGTTAGAATACAGTTACCTATTATACTACTAAACATTGTGGTGGATCAGCTCATACAACTGACCTTTTGCGTGGTGGGTGGGGGTGGCGCGTGTGGTGGCTGTATCGATGGACTTCGTGAACATTCATGAAGAAACAATGCTTTTATCATGCAACACTTTAACCAATATTCTGTCTGCTCCGTTAACCGACCCACTTGACTAAAATAATTTGATAAAATTGACGATACTCTTAACTACGAGCTTTTTATGTACATATTTTTTAATGTTAGATGATGTAACAGAGATCCCACCAAAAACATAAATGTAAAAAAGGAGAGCCAAGTTCAATACAAAAATTATGCTTGGCTATGGGCTTCGCCGCAAAAAGAATGGAGATCTAAATGAGTGCCAAGTTCTAGGCAAAATCCCAATATGTATTTATAGGAACAAAATAACATTATGAACAAAGTAGGTATTAAACTCGATTTCTTCTCTCTATTGGATACCTATAACAATTGCTGTTATTTAAAAATCCCACCAAAAACACTCATTAAGATCTCTCCATTCTTTTTGCGTCGAAGCCCATAGCCAAGCATAAGCCCGGTTTCCACCGCAAGCGGAGCGGACTCATATTTAATTACCATTGCGTTACTTGTATAGACGCATAACACCTCAGTTAACAAAAACACGTAATGGCTGCCAAACGGAGTCATTAATGAGCCCGCTCCGCTTGCGGTGAAAACCGGGCTTAATTTTTGTATTGAACTTGGCTCTCCTTCTTTACATTTGTGTTTTTCGTGGGATATCATTACTTTTTGTAAAGAAAACTAGGCAGGTATTGAGATTTAATGTTTTTTCTTGCGTTATCGCCAGTTTGCTCGGGAGCGCTTGTGGTGCCGCGTACCGTCGCGTCGACGACACACCGTTGGCTGTTTAGCGCGAATTACAAGTTTTTCTGTATGGGGACACCACTTATTTTTTAACTTATCTTTACTTTTATATTGCAGTTAAATAGCAAATATAATAATACATTATATTGGGATAGTTTCAAATATCTGCTTGTAACGGTTCCAACGCTACAATTAAAAATATTTTATTTTTGTATGGGGACCCCCTATTTTTTAACTTTTTTTATTTTTAGATTTTTTCTTAGTGTAGGGCCACATCTGCGGAACGTAGCGCGCCGAACCTTCCGCTAAATACGCTCGTAGTGTATTTCAAGTTATCTATGACACATCAGTCGAAATTACGCCGCGTTCTGCGTAGTGCGTAACCTTCCGTCGGGCGGTTTGTTCAGCTAAAACGCATTTAATGTATTTTGCATAGCAAGCGACACATCACGCGACGCGTTGCGCGACCGAAAGTTCGGCGGGCGCCGGGCGTAGCTGAACGTGCGGCTTGTGTTGTGCATCGCGCAATTGGGCTTTTGAAAATAATAAAAAATTGTGATAAATCGAAAGATTATACATATATTAGTTTTATAACAAAACTATTTTTATTTTAATCTAATTAAATCCATGTTTCTGGGCACGTGCGCACACCGCAAAGTGTCGATACAGACTACGACGACGCCACGTAACTTTCCGTCGCGTAGCGCACTGAACAAGACGCCGCATTTAGCCGAACGTGCGGCGCCGTACGTTACGCAGATGTGTCGCGAAACTAAAGCCGAACGTGCGGCGCCGTACGTGCCGAAGGTTCGGCGCGCTACGTTGCGCAGATGTGGCCCTACACTTACGCTTACACACAATTACCGAGCTAGATTCCAAACTTCATCCTTCTAGGTCATCTGGAAGTAGGTTAGGTTTAGACCGTACTATATGTCAGTTAGTCAGTCACTACTAAAATTTACGACTTTTAGACCTTCATATCTTCATGAAATTTTGGCTTCTAGATGTCTTAATAGTTATAATTAAACACACGTAGTTTAATGTGTTTGCCTTTAATAGGTTTTGAGTAATGGAAGGGTCAAAAGTGGCACCAAGTGGTTCGTGTAAAATTACACTCGGCGCTGGCTAGCTGTTCCTTTCCTTGAACTTGGCTTGACACGCTGCCGCGTGTTTAGATCTAACTTAGATCTCTATTTAAGGGAGAATACCATGGCGCTATACGCCATGATCATAAAAATGTCGAATTAATATCCACCTTTTTTTAAGTCAGCTAAATAATTTGGCACTGTGATTTCACCTCCTTGTGCATCTTTATTATTTGAGTGAATGATGGCTCTTGGACATTTCTAAGTTGTCTGTGGTTCAACTACTGCCACCTAGTTTTGAACGTAGGCAATAAAATATTCAATACACTGGCAACACCAAAAGTAGTTCCTCCCAGTTCCCTTCGATTTCTCTAGTTCTCTCGAGCGCCATTTCGTTTTTCGGCGTCACTGTCGACAATGAATTGATTAAAACGCCCTCATCGAGAAAAATTAGAAGTTCTAACACCATATCACAGGTACTAATTTAGATTATTCTTCTTTACTTTAACTTTTCAATACGAAACAATCAAACTAACGAGTTTTTAATGTGAAAATGGCTAAATGTGTTACACGAAAGGGAAGAATTTGTTCTGTGAGATCTTAATTTTTCTTGAGTAAGTAAGTTTCTTCTTCATTGTCATTGACGCTAGCGCCGCCTGCCTCAATGTTAACATTTTGGCGCTAATATGTTTAATTTACCCATAATTATTATTGTTTTACATTTTTAATTTCAATCGGAAAGAAATCAATAAATGCGCATGAATTTCTAAATACGTGAGGCGAGCATAAAATGGCGGATGTTCCATTTATCCGAATTTGCGTTTGTGCAGTGAAAATGTTTGATTCAATTTGTTGATGTGATTCTTTTGGACTTCGGGTACACTTTAGTTGCAAAAGTGATTTCTGCTGTATGCAATGGTCTCTTGGGTGGCTTGATTTTGCTGTCGGGTTACTGAGGAGGAAATATTGATTTTGCCCTCAGGTACGTCCACATTCATCTACAAAGAAGTGAATCTCATTTTAACTATTCTGTCTAAAAGACAATGTTTTTATCAACTGTTCTTGTGATATTGCTTACTAGTTGATAAATTAACAACATAAAAGGTAATTACTTCAGATAGCTTCCCTTTACCCTGCCTAACAACGAGTTCTGTTTCATACAAGAAAAGCTTTTATTTGTCCAGAATCTTTCTTTTACTTTAAGAATTCGATTTGATAAACCTAAGTGCTATCAGGCTTAATTAAAGGCACACAAACTAAAACAATTAAGTATTTGTCATTAAATAGAAAACATACTGAATGAAGACAAAGGGATATTTTAGTTCCTGTTATAACTTATAGTAGGTATGCCACCAAAGCATTGCAAGCAGAACAAGAGTGTAGGCAAGTAATACAGGCTTTGACTCACTTAATACACTGGAAAACCGAATTCCCGAGTAAGAAATCCAGTTCCAATATATAGCGAAGGCAGACTGTGACACACAACCGACTTTCTGAATAAGACTTCAGACATGATGGTACCTGACAACCAGTTACTAAAATTGTATTTAGCCAGTAACAAAAACCAATACGGAATACGAATTGAGATTTTGTTTTTTACTTGTAGGTTTTGCTTCTAAAGATTATAATTTTACATTTATTTGTAGGCGGCAGTAGGACTTCAGTCATCACAATATATATTTTTAATACTTTCAAGCATCGCAACTGATTAGATTGATGCATCAGAATTAGACATAGGCATAGGCATATATATGTATATATCCCGAAATTCCCATGGCAACATGGCTACAATATGGCTAAACCAATTAAATTTATCTTTGTCATGGAATTGCAACTTGAGGATCATTGTTGGCAAAAAATGCTGTAGTTCTTTGTCTGTGATGAAAACTGTCTGTGGGCGGGTGGGCGCCGTGGGCGGCCTCCCCCTTGCGGAGGTCGGGGGCATGCCGCGGCGCCCTCCTCCCACTCTATTATTAAACATCTCCCAAACGCCCACCTGCAGTATTGATTGATTAATATTGGCGATATCAATCCTCTTGAACTAGTTCAGTTTCTGTTTTCATGTTAACACAGAATTCATTACAAAGCTTTGTTTGAAATAAATAAAATCAAATGTTTTGTGGAGTGATGTAAAACAAAACAAATTATTTTAATTAAAAGCCCATTTTATGTAAACAACATCAGTGTTTAATCACTCCAATGCTACTCCAATGCCTAGCATTTTATACTTGAAGGATGTATGGTAAAACAAAAACAAAACTTGTAAAAAAACCAAGTCTTGCAATGCAGTTATTCTACCGTAAAAAGTTGTGAGATCCATGTAATACCAAATTGGTTTATTTATTTGGTCCATACTTAAGGGACCTTGTGTCTTAAGTTATAATGTAATTACCTAATCTAACAACATCTTATAGTGTCCACATTAATATTAAAAATCTTTAATATTTAAACAAAATAGATGACCCACCACGCTGGTCCAGTGCGGGTTGGTAGGTGTTGCGTCAGAGCCTTGTCGGTTGATTAGCAGCATGCACCACATGCAGTTTGGGGGAGACCTTTGCCCAGTAGTGGGACGATATAGGTTAAAAAAAAATTGGCCATTGCATGAAAACACAAAGTAACACACAAGCACTACATATTATAGTAATTATGATTCTTAATGCAATTGCAAAGAAGGAAAATTCAAAATATTTAATTATTTCCTTGATTTTAAATACACTAAATAAGCACTAATTGTATTTAAAATTTGAAGCTTCTATGTATACTAGAAGTGCCTTAGAGTATTGATGATCGGTTTAGTTTAGTGAGTGACAAAATTAAGAACTTTGACTAGTTTTAATTCTTTAACTACTGGTTCAAATTGAATGAAAATTGAAATATACCGTGTTTATACAATGCTTACCTACTTGGTTACCAGAAATACAGGCTAGTTTAATCCACAACGAAGTTATAGGGGGTCGAAAAAAGACCGAACTGCTTCGAGAAAAGTGTGGTAAGGCCGTGCTGCTTTTTGGGGTTATGTACCCAAAAGGTAAAAACGGGACCCTATTACTGAGACTTCGCTGTCCGTGTGTCGCGTCACGTCATGTATCTCAAGAACGGTGATAGCTAGATAGTTGAAATTTTCACAAATGATGTATTTCTATTGCCGCTATAACAACAAATACTAAAAATAAAATAAAACAAATATTCAAGGGGGCCTCCCATATAACGAACGTGGTTTTTTTACGGTTTAGTACGGAACCCTTTGTGCACGAGTCTCACTCGCACTTGGCCGGTGATTTTTGCTCGACTTGGCGGGGACACTGCCGTGCCCCCAGATATAAGAATTACAAAAGCATAGTAAATGTCAATATGGAATACCACATTTTAACGAATTGTTGCAGAAATGCCCCCAGAGCATGCTGCCAAGGGCAGCAAAGACAAAGAGATGATAGCGGAGTATTTAACTGATGAAAATCTGAGTAAGTGTTTTAATAATGCTGTACGTTTTCTGATAATTTCACTCATATTCAAATTCAAAACATTTTATTTCCTCACACAAGTGCCACATCTTGCAAGGGTGTTTGCAGAAACAATTGGTATACTTATGACCGAGGTAGACTCCTATAAATAAAGCAACTCTACTAAGAGGAACATTGATAATGATGGTTGGTACTGAGCCCTAGGTGGTGCAGTATTGACTTAAACACTAATATTAAGGCATACAACAAAGCAATGGTCTGTCTGACTCTTAATTATTTATGTAGCAGACACAGCTGAAGATGACCAGGAGACTGACCAGGACCCTGGTGATGTGACGTACTTCGTGGACGAAGAGGGGCGGTACTACTACCAGCCGGTGGGCTCCAGCGAGGGGCTGGTGTCGCTGCCCACAACCGCTGAGGAGGTCAATGTTGATGTAAGGATTTATTTGTTCATTTTATGTTTTCAGAATATGGAGGCTGCGTGTATACTCTTATCCTCAATGTTGCCCTGTGGAACATCACAAACCAATGCTGCTACTTAGATACTAATAGTGAATAAATTAGTTTTTAATTTAACAATGACTTTTCAAATTCATAAGAAATATTTCATGTCTGAAAACTTATCTTAATCTAACTAAATGGCAATAATCACTTGAAACAGGATGAAGGCACTGGGTTAGCTGAGTCCCTGATAGTGCCCGAAGGCGATGGTGAGAGTTACCAGACTGTGACGCTGGTGCCCTCCGAGTCCACAAATGGAGAAGTGAGCTACGTGTTCGTCGTGCAGGAGGAGGCCAAACTTGACATCAAGGGGGACCAGGAACAGGTAACACAATCAACTCTCTATTGGACATTTACTTAGTGTTCAGGACTGTTCAGAGTACTATGTACTAAAGGTTTATTGATAGGATGAGTGAATTAATTATTGAAACTTTATGACCATTGAATTATTTTCAAGTGGGAAGATCTGTGATAAAAACCTTATACAATCTGATGAAATAATAACATGGTTACAGTTAATATCTGAGTTACAGAATTAGTACCATCTATATTCTCTGCACTATTCTTACTTGCTGTTCAGGAGAAAGCCGAAGATGTGTACCAGTTTGAAGACGACGAAGCCCCCGCCGAGGCGGCCTCCGAGGAGGACTCGACTAAGCCCGCGGAGGCCAAGAAGGCCCGCCGCAAGCACCAGCGCCCGCTCTTCACTTGCAGCTTCTGTACTTATAATACACATCGCAGGTACACACGGTTTTACCCATACACATTGTCGCTTTTTTATCAGCGCTGGCAACGTACGTCCTCTACGTTAATAAAACACAACAATCATGCGAAAGCAACAAAATTACGTCCGTATTTTATGAAATTCATAGGGAAATACTTTTGATCTTAAACTCCGGCACCAAGGTCACCTATACGAAATAAATAATTTAAATAGTTAAATCGCATAGACTATTACGAATATTCCAATAAAAATCAAGCATATTTCCTCCAGATACCTGCTGCTTCGCCACATGAAGACCCATTCGGACGACCGGCCCCACAAGTGCGGCGTGTGCGAGCGCGGTTTCAAGACCATCGCTTCACTCCAGAACCACGTCAACATGCACAATGGCATCAAACCGCATATCTGCAAGTACTGCAACAGCCCCTTTACTACTTCTGGTAAGTTAATTATAATATAGTTAGCCTATATATGAGGTATGTTCAAAAGAGCCTCCTTGGAGCGAAATCTGAATAAAATTATCATGTAACATTTGTTTGCAGGCGAGTTGGTACGCCATGTTCGCTACAAGCACACCCACGAGAAGCCGCACAAGTGCAGCGAGTGCGACTATGCCTCCGTCGAGCTGTCCAAGCTGCGCCGACACGTGCGCTGCCACACTGGCGAAAGGCCCTATCAGGTATGACAATAGCATAATATGATAGACTCGGAGACCGATAATAGGATCGTAGACTCTAGCTGGACAAAGCTCTCGACAAAGGTCTCTCATCCCACTCAATATATCAGTACTTATTTAATTCAGACTATTAGGTAAAATAATTAGTTTAATAGATTCTCAGGCCAAATAAATATTAGTAAACATGTCTGCACCATACGTCGTCGTCTTTGTTAAACTAACTAGTTTACGTGTGATTTTCAGGTGTGTCACAGAGGACGTAATTTTTTGCCTGTATTTTTGCATAAGGTGTCTGAGAATTAAACGAATGTTGTTTTTATTAGTGCCCGCACTGCACCTACGCGTCCCCGGACACGTTCAAGCTAAAGCGGCACCTGCGCACACATACTGGCGAGCGCCCCTACAAGTGTGACATGTGCAACATGTGTTTCACACAGTCAAATTCATTGAAGGCACACAGGTTGATTCATAATGGTAAGAAACAGTTTACGTATAGAAACAGACCAATAATCCAATGACAATGATTTGTAGTGTCAAGAGCAAATCTGGCATAGTTCAATAATTAACACCTTGAATACTGAAACATTAAAGGTAGTGTCCACTGGCTATAATTTAATTTGGTATAATTGACCAACGAACCAACCGACGAACCTGTTGTGTTAGAAATTGTGATTTTAAATCATAATACTTGTTTTGCTGCATACTTGTTACTTGGTCGACCCCAATATCATATCTCAAAACAATATCTCAGACCAAGTGAAAAAAGTGAATTGATCATAATCACATTTATTTGTTTGTCCCCAGTTTCTGAGAAACCGGTTTATGCTTGCGAGCTTTGCCCGACCAAGTGTGGTCGCAAGACCGACTTGCGCATCCACGTGCAGAACTTGCACACTTCCAACAAGCCGCTCAAATGCAAGCGCTGCGGGAAATGCTTCCCCGACAGATACTCGTGCAAAGTGCACAATAAGGTAAGGATCTTTGTTTTAACCACATAATAAATGTTTGATTTTTCTGTAAGATATAAGTATATAACTGACTTGTATGTTTGTCTAATGACTGCTTATCTCCAACAGACCCATGACGGCGAGAAATGCTACAAATGCGAGCTGTGTCCGTACGCGTCCACCACTCTGCGACATCTCAAGTCGCATCTTCTCAAACACACCGATGAGAAGCCGTTCGCGTGCGACCAATGCGACCACACCTTCAGGCAGAAGCAGCTGTTGAGGCGGCACCAGAACCTGTACCATAACCCCGAGTACGTGCCCAAGCCGCCCAAGGAGAAGACGCACTCTTGCCACGAATGCCAGCGCACGTTCGCCCACAAGGGCAATCTGATCAGACACTTGGCTATACATGACCCAGATTCGGGCCATCATGAGCGCGCGCTCGCTCTGAAGCTGGGCAGGCAGAAGAAGGTCAAATATATTGATGCCAATACCATCAAGGTAAGTTTACGTCAGAATGTACATCAAATTGTAGGACAAATTAGACGAAGGAACTAACTCTTAACATGTGTAGCTGTTAAACTACTCCCTCAAAAGACAATTAAATTTCTATGTTATTATAGAACCTGCGCCATGACGACTCTGACAACTCTGAAGTGGTGAAGCTGAGCGTGAACGGGGGCGAGCTTAAGCGCGGTGAGCTGATGACAGTGTCGGACGGCGACGGGCAGCAGTACGTGGTGCTCGAGGTGATCCAGCTGGAGGACGGCTCCGAGCAGCAGGTGGCCGTCGTCGCCCCCGACTACCTCGACCTGCAAGGTAACACTAGATTACAAGCACCTTCCCTTCAGAAACACGCAACCGCGAGGGCAGGGTTTGCCTAGCGAGAAAGCTAACCTGTACCATTGCGACTTTATTAAACTTGTTTAGCTCGTTTTTGCCGCGAAGTTAATTATTATATGGTCTTGATCTTGTCACCTTAGGCTGAACTAAAGTCTGTCATA
Source organism: Cyclophora punctaria (assembly GCA_951394245.1). NCBI lineage: Eukaryota > Metazoa > Arthropoda > Insecta > Lepidoptera > Geometridae > Cyclophora > Cyclophora punctaria. The sequence continues at coordinate 1,062,399 of OX596167.1, read as the reverse complement.
GTCTACTGCAAAGCAAAAACTTCTAATTTCACTAAAGATATCTCTGCTGTTGCTGTGAAAACGATTGCTCCTGAGGAAGAAAAAGGTTTAGTGGTTTTATTTCATTCTTACCCTATAGATAGGGTAAGAATGACACCTTTTTCCTCTTCAGGAGTAGTCATCTTCGGCTAGAAAATTGACGACATTGGTTCACATTTTGGGACAAATATGAAAAACAATTATAGATGAATACACCCTTGAATTTGTTTCAGAAGAAATCGAAGAAGAGGTCGAGGAAGAGGAGGAAGAAGAGGATGAGGAATATGAGGAGGTAAAGTCCAAGAAGGGCACCCAGCGGATCATCAAGGTCGAGGAGGAGGTCGACACCTGCTTCGGGTTCGAGGTCAGTATACTTGTATTATTCCACGAACGCTCCTGAGCATTACACTGTACTTTGATGTATTGGACACACTTCTTTGTGTGCATTTACAATGACAATTTCAATGCGAACTAAGATAACTATGACAATGTGCATGAGTCTTTCTTTACACTTGTCCCGCTCCGCGTGTCTTGATACATAACTTCTTGTTTCACAGGAGGAAGACGAACAGGATGAGGAAGTGTTCACCGATAAAGTGGTTTACCAGTTGGTGTAAACAGATGCATTTTAGAAAAAACGCGACTAGGCACCGCACCAATCACTCAACTATTGTAGAGTATCTACTAACATCGATACTCGTAAACGCAAAGACGTTTAAATAAGACGCAACGAGGGGTCAACTACCGAAGAATTGCCCTTACGTTACTCACACTATGAGAAGACAAGTCGAAAGAGTTGCGCTTAATCACAACTCCCAAGTACAGAATATGGAATCGATATCAATAAATCTACTTCATACATTAATTATATAGCTTAATTATTATAGTCACATATTTACACAATTATATAATATTTTCTCTGTGTTACTTGCTTACTAGACTCAATACCATGTTAAATTAAATGTACACATTAGCAGTATTCTTCTTTAGTGTGTTGTTGTTACAGAAATAGTATTCATTGTTAACACACCGCTTTGTAGGCTTGTGCCGTACTGCGGCTTAGCATACCCGCTTGTCCACAGTTTAATATTGATGTTCATCATTAAAACTTAATAGTTTTATTACATTGATGTTATTATACTTAACTCATATTTATTATGTTAGAATTAAATGTTGTCCATTTTAATTGTACATTACATAATACAGGGTGTGAATATGTGTATTGGAATACGAGTTTGGATGAGTAATGGTAATGATAACATGTTTTTAGTCTATATTGTCATGATTGGACTATATGTTGGAAAGAACAGAGGTATAACACCTCCGTTTACACCCTGTATTTTTAGTTATAGATTAGCTGTTAAATTCATATTACTACTTATGATAGAATATCAATTACCGTTTCTATTATAATACAATATGAATTCATTTACATATATATCATCCACTTCATTAATATAAGAGTAGAATATAATCAATACCTACATTTAACCTGTAAGCTATGTAATTCAATGTTGATTGTCTAATTATTCTAACAAAATGAGAACATTATACCGTATCGTATACTTTCATAGGTGCTACACTTAGCACATTAATTTATTGTTCGATGTTAATTATTACGGAATGGCAATGCCGGAGAATTTAAATAGACCGATAATGAGCTTTGATGACATATTTGTAACCTGTCATGAGCTGGTATAATAATGAGTAAGGCGTGATTGGATCTTAGCGCTATTCGCTGCCGCTTTAGATAACGGATAATAAATGAACATTCATACTGCAGCGAAGTTAGTAGTACATGGTGTAGTATTTGTCGTTTATTTCTACCAAAGATTGCAGCGAAAAGCCCTTAGAATCAGATTCACAAAGGTGTCGGGTATTAAAATGATTCACGTCATGTTTCTGCAATTTGAGTGATGGCTTTGGTACGGTTTGTAAGGCCTGTAGTGTCGCATTCACTACTAAAATGTTGGAGGCTTTAACACTTGGGTATCTGCCAGTGAGAAAAGTACCACTGGCAGACGATGTATGGCCAAGCTATGAGAGAGACAACTTGCTTGTTGTCCGGATGTTTGTGATGATGGAAGAGTGCGATGTGCGCCACACGCTAGGAAGGATCCTACGGCCGGCGACTTCGGATGTTAATGTTTACTTAAGAATTTGTATAGATTAGTCAAGAGTACTATTTGTTATAGATTTAATTGACATTATCAGGTATTATCAGCATTATGCAATTTAATAAAGTCTCAATAGTAGATTGTGTTTTCGTCATCTATAATAAATTATGTTACTGTGAAATATTAATCAATGCAGCAAATATCTTTTGTGCAATCCATGTACTGCTGTGAAAACATAATATGTTACTTACCAACCTTTTGCAGTAACACAATATATGATTTATAATTAAACAATTTCTCTAATGTTGTAGGTTTAAGTGTTAGGATTATGGAATTACTTACGAATGAATGTAATTGTAATAGTTATTCAATGATTATGATGTTTACTCACAAGTAGTTTTCAATATTGTGTCTACAAGGTTTCAGTATCCGAGCGCGTATTCACGATTTTTGACCTTTTCTGTGTCATCTAAAGAGCCTCGATTCACGGTAAACATTGATTGCGCAACATGTTTATCACGCGTTATCAAAATGCAGAGGTTAACACTGCATCTATGTATTGCCGAGCAATATACAAGTATTCGAGAAACATGTTCACAGCATCTCATCAATGTGATGCTGCAACTGTGTCAATAATGTTTACCGTGAATACGTGGCCGAATACTATTCGGTACTATGAAGTCTTCTTCTTCTCTTTATTTGTCCGTTACTTCATCGTCTACTATGAAGTAACTTCTTCTTCTAGAAGAAGAAGAAGAAGAAGAAGACTATGAAGTAACGGACGAATAAAGCTCTTGAAAATGGAGTTAAATTTGTCTTGTTATCTTTGTCGCGAATACGTGGCCTGATCTCACCGAGAGCGTCTTTTATTAGTTTTTAGCAGTAACGTGTCACTAATTATTGTCACCAACTTTATCTTATATCAATAAATGAGTTGAATATACCATGTGTATTTAATTTCTTATGATGTAGGGACTCGTCGCTTCGCTTCAGTTGATGAAGATTGCTTATGGTTCTATAGGAGCTCTATCTTGGTCGACGGAACCTGACTTGACTATATTTCATCAGGAGAGGAGTGACCAATCCAGGAGTATGATTCGCGAGAGAGAGGGCTTGACTGGTGTATCAAGAGTAGAGGGAACAGATGAGGATGATGGGGGTCTTGATACCCCCTTGCTGGATCCGCCACTGCGCAGTAGCATTCGTCCAGCATTCAAGGGGATTTGTTGGGCAGTATCCAGCTCGTGCCTAAACGACTCGAGTTGATGAGGTTTCACGACGACGTCGATCACCCATCGTTCGAATTGAAGTACAAGTATAAAGCGAATGGGCGAATTGACGACCTAATGAGTCATTTAGTTTCATAATAGTATATTATGTACCCTTATTATGTGTATTTATTGTTTCGTGGGTTACCTTACCATGGAACTTGACATGGAAAGTTTGTGTAGTTTTTTTGTTATCTGTGGTATATTGAACGAATGAATGAGAAAAGTTATATAGTTCATTCAGCGCATAGTAACTCACTCAGTTGGGCTGGCTGTCAGTCAGTTGTGTCAGACGGTCAGTCAGTCGGACGGTCATAATTTCACCAAGTCCTATTCAATAATTCGATTTCAAAGCGTATCTTTTTACAACTTATAAACTGAAAGAAAGTATTAAAGAAGTTTAAAATAGGGTGTGATTTAATGAAAACAACTAGTCTTAAGGTCAGTACAAGGAAATGTTGCATTTTATAGATATATTTGTGTCATATTTTGTGTGTTAGCGATTGTGCTACCTTAGGAGAGCGAGCACCTAAATCTACTCGTATATCATATAAGGCGACGATTCTTCGATGCCCAATAGTCGAAATGAAAGTCTGAAAGGTTTGGTGTAAAGTTGTGTTGTTGCCGGAGAGGTGTTATTGTCGCGAGTAATTACAAAGGGTTGTGATTGTGATTGTTAGTGGTGAGTGTGTGCGTGGGAGGGTTGGTGCGGTAGATGTTACAATACATATATGTTACCATAGTTTTTTCTAAATTTACACTTGGTGCGTGCGTTCACCTACTGAGTGTAACACTTTCGGCTGATGTAGAGTGTGCTGAATACGAATTTAGCAATTTTGAAGTGAGTTTATGATAAACACTGGCTTAAAACTATGTGTTGTAGTCAGGTAAACTTTAGGGCCGAAACTTCTTTGCCGACAGTACAGCGTCTTATATTATTGTTGCTGTTCTGTTATACTTTTGTTTATAATATTCACCATTTTACTTGGATGTAATTATAGTTTAGCTGTTCTAAGCACTTAAAATAGTATTTTTCTAACAAAATAATGTGGGTAGTTACAATCTATATCCTTCTCCTTCCCTCATAAAGTTGTACTCTATAAAGTGCTACACATTCAAAACTTGAAAAATAAAAACCCTTCAAATCAAAGCAAATGAGACAGAGGGGCAGTACCCGTTCATATATAAAATTCCATTTATGTTATGTGGAAACCACTTTCAATAAAGGACTATTTAAATCCCACATCTGCCTCCCTCCTTTTAATCAAGCTAGATAAGGTACTTTTAACGGCTCAATACAAATAAATTGAATATTCACAAAGCAGACTTGTTTTGCTGCGACATTTGTAAAAGGTAGGCTGCTATTATATATTTCTGGAGTTTAATTGACTGTACTGTTATACTATGCTAATTGTATGAGTTTAAACAGTATGTTGACAGTAGTGTTGTATTGTAAAACGGTAGAACACTAATTAGAAGGGTGGCCGCTTGTGATATTCTGTTTGAACTGTACTATCACAGTGTAATATATATTAATATATATTAATCAGTTGTATTCTCTTTAATTTTCTGTACTATTTTGAAGTTTCCTCTTAGAACTTCAAGTATGGTATACATACACTAGCTAGTGTGGATGTCTAATTTTCATAATATTTTTGCATTTTGTATGCATAAATATGGACAGTTGTGGCCCTTAGAATAAACAAATAATAATGTTAACCACCGACGTGACGTACAAGTGGTAGAGTTTCTCAGTAATTTGTATAGACCAGTTAATATATTGGTAGTGATCAGGTCCATTAGGGAGACCTGGTTACCGGCGCTGTTGTAACTAACAAACAGGTCCACTTGGAGCGTTGCCAACGGATGACCATTGCAATCTTTCTATTCTTATTGTGTGCGTTCACAATTATAACACATATAAGAATAGAATATTCATAATTTTATGGTTTTGAAAGAAATAGAGGAGGCCCTCTGTCAGCAATGCAAGGACAATAAGAATCTTGTTTTCAATTTATTACAAAATGGGGGTTGGTAGATATCTAGATAGGTTTTATCCTAGTTCAATAACTACACTTTTTTGTTGAAACTTCCTTGTAAATTCACTTTCAACCAGATAAAAACCATTAAAATCGATCCCTCCATAAATGATGTTACAAAGAATCATTTTGATAGACAGACACATTTAAATTACAACACCCCTCAATTTGCACTGAGGGTCAAAACTAACCGAACAACTTTCCCCTAAATTATTTGCATTGGCTCCAAAACGTAAAGTAAAACCTCAGAGCATGGGTAGTAAAGTAAATACCGAGACCTGTTTCACCTCATTCAATTTGCTACCTATACTACCTATCTATACAAATATGCTAACACTGAATAGTTTGTTTGTTTGATCGGGCTTATCTATGAAACTGCCCGTCGGATTTGAAAAGTACTTTTTGTAATGTCAGCCTTATTCAAGAGGGTTCGAGATACACACTAATTTTTATCCCGATACTCTTACGCGAAGGAAAACGGATTCAATCATAAACTAGTCACTCGCATAAAATAGAACTCTAAAATTATAATAGATCATGTGGGTGGTTCGTATTTATGTGATTATGAATAAACAAATACATTTGGCAACACGAACCGATAATATATTCAGACCTTTATTAAATGTAATTACCATTGCTTTATGTAATAGGTATCTAACTATCTACTTAATGACTTTTACTAAGGCAAACACGTGTTTCTGTCAGATATGAAGCTCTAGAAGTATAGGTTCTGAATTCCCGTTTTCAAGTTAAAGTCTATTCACACTTACGTACACATTTTTCAGTATTTTATTCAAAACATCTTTCGGTATGTTTCTTTGTTGCCAAAATAGTCCCATTTGAATATTGTCCCAATGAAATAGGAATCTAGTTCGCATTACTTTCTAGGTTTTGCTTCTTCGCATGCAAAAATCATTTAATACAATCACTTAATTTGTACATAAAAACATATTAAATACACTTTGCCCATGGTTCTTGATAAAATGGTCCCTAGAGCATCCATTAAGCCCTAAAGAGTTAGTTAAATCACTCTGTTTCACTCACCGCGCGTACAAACAGAGGAATTGTTTGCGAAACTCCGAAATAGACACACGAATTTGTTTATCTCGTACTAAGACGCTGCTCTGCTATACGCTGAATCACGTGTTTATCTGGTTATTGGATCTTGAACGGTTTTATCTATTTAACCGACTTTATTAAGACGTGTTCAGATAATGCTAACTACATAGTTATTAGTTGTTATGTAACTGGGTTTGTGATAGTGTAGTGTACCAACTAGGTATCTACTTATGGATATCATAAGTATCACCAACTAACGCTCATTGCTGTTTATTTTGACAACTTCAAAAAAAGGAGGTTCTTTAGGTATGAGATTTGTATGTACGAGTATATGTTTCATTGTTTACAGTTGTGACTGTCGTGGCAGAATACATTTTGAAAATTATTTTAGTATCATGTCTGATATAGCTTCATCGTAGTCTTATTAGAGTACTAGCAGCGCCCCGCGGTTTTACCCGGGTTGTGGCCGTTCCCGTGGTAATTTCGGGAATTTTTATACATATAAAACTTTCCTCTTGAATCACTCTTATCTATCTAAACAAATCGCGTCAAAATCCGTTGCATAGTTTTAAAGATCTACGCATGCATAGGGCCAGACAAACAGCGGAAAGCGACTTTGTTTTATACTATGTGTTGCAGGTGTCAGACTGATCTGAAAAACAATGAAGTGTTGTTTACAAATTGTATATCGACGGGGATGTTCGAACAACTCCTAACTTACATATTTTACGAAAACGACTTTTAAATGCAGTTCGATAGAGAATGAATTTGCGCGTCTACTGATATATAAATTAAGTTGAAATTCGCAAAATTGACGTAGCTAGGCATCGAAGAAACATCTCTTAAGTTAAGGTCCAACATAACCTGATTAATTTTGGCAGGAAATATATTCTAACTTACAAATGGAAACATCTCGTAACTTCATTTCAAATAAAACTTTGAGCTAATATCTCCTATCTTCATACGCAAGTACAGTGTTCCCGCTCTAGAGCGAGACAAAAACGGTGCGTCTCTCGCAGTGTGAAAGGGACACCGGCTTACGTGCGCGACGTCTAAGTGCTGTGTTTTTAATCTATTTGCAGCGTTTTTGATTGTTTTTGAGTAAATAATAGTCAATTACTATGTAAATTGTGCTGGACGACAAATATTTTACTAGCCTGCCTCATAAAGGTTTTTTTTACGTAACCTCGCTGTACCCCTGCTGGGCAAAGGTCTCCCCCCAATTCTTTCCATTTATCTCTTTCCATAGCCAACTCCTTCCAATCCTTATTAAAATCGCCTAGCTCTTTCCGCCATCGAGTCGGAGGCCAACTTTGGGGCCTGGGGGCATCCTGGAATTCCCATTCCGTTGCAATCTTTGCCCATCTGTCCGGGTGTATCCTGCTTACGTGACCAGCTCAATTCCATTTGAGCTTGGCAGCTGTAATTCCCGTGTTTGCAACGCCTGTCATGGAACGCAGCATGGTGTTTCTGACGCGGTCTTGTCTCTTGATACCTACAATGCTGCGTTCCATTGCTCTTTGACTAACCTTGAATCTGTGCTTTGGTAAGTGACCATGTTTGCGCACCGTAGGTGAGGATGGGCAAGATGCACATGTCAATGAATTTGCGCATCAGAGAGATTGGCAAATCTCCCTTCAGTAGCGTTTTCATGGACCAGTAGCTTTTCCAGGCGTTGTCTATTATTATTATTATTATATTAGCCTTGGGTCTCCCATTGTTGGGCAACGGCCTCCCCCCATATTTTCCGCTTCTCTCTATTTAGAGCTTCACGACGCCAACCAGCCAAAAATCCGTTTAGTTCATCTCGCCATCTCCTTTTTGGTCTGCCGCGACATCGCCTCTTTGGGTCTGGGTCCCATAAAGTGGCGATTTTTGCCCAAGACTCATCAGGCCTGCGATAGAAATGTCCAGCCCAGTTCCATTTTAGCTCAGCAGACTTGCGACCTACATCGGCGACTTTTGTGCGGGAGCGCAGTTCGGTGTTTCGGACTCTGTCCGTCAGTTTGACACCCAAGATGCTGCGCTCCATCGCCCGTTGGCAAACCTTGAGACTGGACTTCTGCGAATCTGTCAATGACCAAGTTTGTGCACCGTATGTGAGCACAGGAAGTATACACATGTCCATTAGTGTTCGCTAAAGCGACATTGGAAGACGTCCCTTCATTTTTGTATTTTAACAGAAAGTTTATTAAGTAGTGAGTTAAAATAGTACATAACTGTTAAATTTTTTAAGTACATAATTTAAGTTCGTAAACGGAGAGACTGAAATAGATTATGCATAATTATTATTATTTATATAGAGAGTCTTAAGAGTCCTTAGTTATCATTAGAGTCATTAAGAGATTTTTATTTTTTTATGCCGCTTTCTCATTTTGTTCTCGTTGATTTAGTTTTAGAAGTGGGACTGTTTATTTAAACTTATCTTTGATTTTTTGAAGGATGTTTTATCAATAAATGTTACAGTAATTATATGATTATAGTTTCAAACACTACAATAAAAATTGCAATGGATAAACATTGATTTCTCAGAGTTATAACAGTGTTTCCTTTTGAAAATACCTCCTATCTTAACCGATATAGTGACGATGATGTTGATATTAGAAAGCCAATAACTCCTAACTTCAAAAAAATCGCCTAGTTTGAATATTTGGTCTATTTTTAGTAATTTTTAGATTTCTTTGTTATATTATTACCTAATATGATTGAAAACTTCAACGAGAAATGATAATTTTAAATGATTTCTGTTATTATTTTGAAGTATGGAAAATACTCCTATCTTCAAAATTTCAGCCACACGAGCTTGGTGATACCTCCTATCTTACATTATCTCGCCAAATACTTATTCCAAACAAATTTTGATTATTACCTTACATGCGGGTCCATTTAAGTATAAAATTGCCATTTACACATTTTTTCTTAAACATCTGGGAAAAATAAAAAACAGTTTTTTTCGCCTCCTGTAAAATTTGGTTTTTGTAAGTTAGGAGTTGTTCGAACATCCCCGTCGATATAAATATTGTTATGTACTTCTTATTATAGTACCTTACGTTTTATGACACAATGATTCAGAATTAGCCAACTTATGTGGGTTGTGGACAAACAAAAAGCGATGATTGATACCTATGTTCCGTGCACTACCTAATATATTAAAGCTAGCTCCGGGGCTTAGTAATCCTAATAATATTATAAATGCGAAAGATTGTGAGTATGTATGTTTTTTACTTTTTCACGAAAAAACTACTGGACGAATTTGAATGAAACTTTACAGTAATTAATATACATTAGAATAACACATGGAATACCTACATTTTATTCGGAAATTCTCACGGGAACGGGTACAACGCGGGTAACACCGCGTACGGCTAGTACTTCCTAATTCATACGAAATAGGTACCACAAGGTCCATGACACATGTAAAATATTACTTGTTTCACTCAACTTTAAGAGCTCATTCAAATTAAGCGTCTTCAGTCGAGCTGCGTCGCGCGTTTTGTATGAAAAACAAAAGAACATCTATGCACATGGATGACTGCGCACTACTGCCGCGCAAAACCTTTAAATTGAAATGGGCCTTACCGAGAATTAATCATTTTAACAGTAAAAGTTAAACTAATTGTTGTCCTTGTCGAAATTAAGTAATTTCAATTAATAATTATGTTTAATATTAAGGTTATTTTCGTTATTTAAGTTAATGTCGTAATGACCCAGTTAATTCGACGGTTTGTAAATAACAAAATGACTGCTCGAAATATTTTTTGGACGATAAACTCCCTCAAGCATGGAGATTACTCATTGACGCCTCCTCACGATATTTCCTCACATAATAATTTTCCTCACATCGTCGTTGCCCATCAGTGGGACATCACAGGCTGTGTTTTAATGAACTGTATGTCCTAAAATTATCGCAGTGCAGTGAGCTAGCTAAATCAATTTACCAGGCTATTAGGTTGGTATACATTCCCTATTGTTGATATGAAAGTATTGGCACATTTTATCTGATTAAGTCAGTGTGTAAATTATAAACGTCGATCATGATTCATGTCATGATCTCAACAAACAATTATTCAATCTGATTAAAACACTTTATTGACAGTCATAGGACTTCAAACGTCCATTCTCTACACATCTATCTATGTGCACACGCCTGCCAAGATTGAGGTCCCGGGTTCAATTCCCAATTCTCGGCTCGAGTTTGAGATCACCAACCCGTAGTAGGCAAGCGTGGTGATTACGACATCCTCCTCACTGTACTGATATCTTCAGTGAAATGAGAGGCCTTTGCCCAGTAGTGGGACATTACAGGCTAATACTTACTTTATGTATCTGTTTGTATATGAGGTGTATAATGATATATCTTGACGCTATCCCTAATACGCTTCCGTCATATTTTCGTCTCATCTCTATTTTTGGCAGCATGATATATTGATGAATATATCATTTATTTATTTATGATACTGGTTCTATAAGTTACATAGATTAGTTCATAAAGTATACCCATTGACAAGAACACACACACAGACATCGACACGAAGATGAAGTATGTACTCATGGTTACTTAATTCGTAGTTTATTTACGCTTAGCAATAGGAATTAAATTACATAACATAATAACAATTTATTCACTTTTTAAACTTACTCTATGTAAATAAAATCATCTGTTTCCTGTGTTCATAATTTAGTCAATATCGTCGAGTGATTTCAACTCGAGTACCAAGTTACGTAATTCTCTTTTATTATATGTATTTATTTGTATTAGTTTGTTAAAACATGTTCTTATAACGCGATTATATGCAGCGCAGACTTGCAAACAACTACAGTCTTTATTCGGAATCGCTAGTAAGGAACAGTGCATACGATTACGATATTTAACAGCTTGCTATTTGACCCTGAAATTTTATTGTGTACATACATTAAAATTGTATATTAAGTTTATGTTTACGTTTACAAAGTTCCGAATAAATAAAGTCAGAAAATATAATGTTTGAATGTATTACATAACAATTTAAATCTATTAACTACTCATATTATCCACGGTAACCCATGTGACTTATACGAAGTTGAATTGCATAAGTTTACTTTCAAAAAATATCAATTCCGACTATGCAGCAGTTATTAGAAATATATATATATATATAAATAGAAGCGAATATATAAAAAATAATATAAATCCAGAACCAGAAGAATTTGACTGCGCGGGCGCAAGAGATGACAGCGGATGCAACAATTCAAAGTGAACATCACAAGTAGCCACTCGTCTGTGCGCATCCTGTTTAGCGAAACTTTCATAATTATTAGATAATTCACAGCAGTCATTATGCCAGGTGCATGAGTGCGTTCTCCGGTCGTATCGTCGGGCCCGGCTTACGTCACCGACACGTTATGTGCGGCTCCACGCGGTGCTGTCATTTATTTGTGGGTTACTGTTTGTGATACATTCTGAGCAATTTATTTGAAAACTGTGGTCCGAATATACATAATGTGTTAACTGGATATCAATCATCATTATCATCATAACCTAGTTAAAGGTTAACTCTGAATCAGAGTCTCTGATATAAGCTCCATTTTCTTTGGTCCTTAATGTCAGACTTCACGATCCAACCGTTTTTAAAATCGGACGTTTTGATGCACTGATTTCCGAATCCGACGTTGTGGATAGTTTTTTATCCTCGTAATTTATTAATGGCCTAAAACTGGTGGTCAAAACGGTCAAAAGGAAAGTGTAACACTTTTCCTAACGTATCGGTATTTGCCTAATTTAATTAGGTACTAATATACTAATCACTTGGTCAGTGACGAAGGAATACTGTTATCTTTATATTATTATCAATTTGCAGGAAAAATACGTCAACACACTTTACGTTACGGTTATATTACAACGAACTATACAAGCGAAACAGTATGCAAGCGTGGCGATTACGAATTCTACTCACTATGATCTCACTTCACCTTATACCTCACACAGATTTAACTTCAGTAAGATTAGTTACCTATGCCCGGCAATAGTACATACCGGTCACCACTTACTTACCTCAAGAGTACCGGCACATCATTCTAACATGCTATTTGGGTGATTATATTATGCCCAGTTTTTGCCTCCCGTTCTAACAATCGATGTTGAAGATAATCGTGTTGTAAAGTTCAAGAGCGATGCATTTCGAATCCATCTATTATGCATGGTCTCGTGCGCTTACATATGATTACCACTACTTTAACTTATCTCTATGATTTTCCCTTAACAATGTTGCATGTGCTTTGCCTTTTATCATGACGTAATTCTAAATGCGAAGCGCTGTCTATGTCTAAATATACGTCTTTTTTATTTCCAATTTTAAAGTAAATAACTATTACATATCCACTTTATTACATAACTGCTGTCTTTATATACCCCAGGGCTTCCTAAATTTATTCATACTGTGACTCCCTTGGGAACTTGCATTTTTAGGGAGTCTCGACGCAAAGTTTGGGAAACCCGGATTTGGACGAAATGAAATACATTAATAGATTCTAATTAAACTAACCCTAGTCTGTAGCCGACTAGGTCGTTTCAGTGGTGAATAGTTTACGAACTCACATTCAGGTTAATTTATAGTCGGATTAAATGTTACGTCGCTCGATATGTATCCAACAATCACCGCTTTGTGGAATGCTAATGAATCTCGATGACTTATAAAGTAGTGTTGCGAGGAAGTTATTAGTTCAAAAGACTTGTGTTTGTTTTCCTTATTGCATTATTGTGTGGCTGTTTTGTCTTACGAAGAATTATTAATATAATAGTTTCGTGCCGTCAGTTTTTGCTGACCATACAAAGTGTCATTCCTAAAAATGCTTACAACTAAGTAAGAATACCATGTTGTATGGTACAATTATGTCTCTTGGATGAGTATAGGTTTTGAAGTTGTGATCGGTTTATTTGCTGGCTGTTAATAAATAAATAAATAAATGAATCTTTATTTCAGAACAGGTCCATAGTTAATGACGACCGCCTCCCGCAGAGATTCCTAAAATGATGACGGCGTATTAGTCTGCTTATTTTAATTTATTTGATCGTAAACATTATCTATACTATCTATACTAATATTATAAAGAGGTAAAATTTGTAAGTTTGTTTGTTTGTTTGTATGTTCGAGGTAATCTCAGGAATTTTCAGTCCGATTTGAATAATTCTTTTTGTAATAGATAGCTACATTCAACGGGAAGGTTATAGGCTATTTTTCATCCTGAAATTCCCACGGGAACGGGTACAACGCGGGTAAAACCACGGGGCGCTGATAGTAAATACATATGTATGTTTGTTAAAAGATCGTGTTTTACAAGTTATTGTATTCAAAATTTGTTTCCGCCATATATCTTCTTGCTGGAATTAATATAATCGATATCAAAACAGCTGAATTATATGAATCCTGTTGCTTATTTATCTTAACCTGAGATTACAAAACTAATCTGTAATCTGTGGTCTTCCCAATATAATAAAACTGACGAGTTTAAATAATTATTTTAATAGCACATTCGAGCGGGTTATTTTATTATTAGTACACAGTTTAAAATAAGGCGCTGATAGTTTATAACAAAAATACAAAAAGAACATTCCAACGAATCGAGAGTGCCGCAAATAAAACACAATCACTTCGAATGTGTTCCATTATCAAATTAAATATTATTGTAATTTGCTTCAAACGAACGTTGTTACTATGTTAAGTAAATACTGTGGCGAATGATATCATGCAGGGCAGGCTCGTTCAATTACTGTTAATACGACCGAGTGCTCTGCTCGCTCGTATTCTGTGTCGCGCCAATTATGACACCGGCTTTCGAGCTGCGAGCTCTGCTACCAATTATACCGCTCTATTTTCATAACTTCATTTCATTGTTGACAAATAGAACAACAATGTTAATATCTGTAGCAGCTTTGGTGGAAAGTTTGTTAACATGGCTCTCGTGAATTATAGGTTATGTGACTTGGTTATTAACCAGGGTGATTCTTTGATATCATTATCCGAGATGTCAATATGAACGTGACATAAGGCGACAAGACACGATAATGATAAAAACTGTGTTTCAATTGGTAAAACATTGACGCAAAAATGGAATTTTCTTTTACGAACTTCCACCAATCAACTCAGTATTTATTCTATCATGTGTTGCCTTCTGTGACATTCGTTGACCTAACCGTGCTGTTTCAAACCTCGTAAAAAAGGCATGTTTTACACGGTTTTACGTGTATTGTGTCTGTGGCTGGCTACATGTGTCTTTCTGAGGCGTCCTAAACGAAATGGACCTACTATTTTAATTAACTTTGTTTTGTTTGAAAGATACTTACTTGAAGACTGAACTTACCAATGGTTGAATTAAAAAAACCGGAGGATGTTTCCTTTAAAAACCCTATTTGCATGGCTCCAGGGTGATCCATATCCAGGTGATCAAGATGCACCGTTATCGTTTTAATCCTGTTTTGTGTCCCCCAGGGTTTCCAAGATGAACCGTGGCGGGCGCGTGGAGGTGACCCCTCCGGAGAGCGCGCTGGCCGCCGAGATGTTCGATCACTTCTGCTCCGCCGGCACCATGAAACAGATCCTGGCGCTGCACCGGGAGATCTGCAACACCCTCACGCTCAAACCGAACCGGCTGCCTGACTTTTACCCTAAGTTAAAGGTTAGTAAAGTAGTTGTACCCTATGCTTAAGATAACCTTGAT
The DNA here is from genome assembly GCA_951394245.1 of Cyclophora punctaria. Taxonomy (NCBI): domain Eukaryota; kingdom Metazoa; phylum Arthropoda; class Insecta; order Lepidoptera; family Geometridae; genus Cyclophora; species Cyclophora punctaria. The sequence continues at coordinate 1,047,204 of OX596167.1, read as the reverse complement.
ATTAGTACAGCAAGAAGTATACCTCGTACAGGATAAGTACTTATCACAGGGTAATACTCACTAGCATCGAATCATTTGCGATGTTGCAGCGATCGTTTTTGTGGTGTGGTAGCGGGTAGCGATTTATAAATTTATTTTTGTTTCGGTGGTGGGAAGTACACATACCATATGGAGGTTCTATTAACCTGAGACATTCATTCATCAACTTTGAACCGAGAGAGAAGAATTCATAAAATGAAGGATAGAGATTCCATGACCTGATTCAAGGCACCGTTAGTTAGATAGATGAATGAGCCAGAACATTTTCCGCTTACACATTAGAAATGAACTTTCCAAACTAAATGACAAAAGAAAATAAGTGAACCAATCAAAACATATTAAATTTTAATACATGTTTATACCTACGCAAAGTTTTAACGCACATCTAATCTTCAGTGAATGATGCAGCGTTGTCAATTTATACCATCCGCAGTGCCGGTATAGCTACTGCACTGTATTCTGTGGCATTGGGCCCTTCAGACAATGGGGCGACTAAACAAAACGCGCTTTTCAAGTCAATATACATCGTATTGTGTATGGAATAAGGAACATTGTAGCGTGGTGTAGTCTCATACATTTGCTCCCAATTGTTATTGCGATGTAGCTCCTATAGGATTCCTTGAAACAAAAAGGTCTAGAAATAAGCTTATTATATCTTATATTCATTGGTTTTTATTAAACTCTGAAGTAGACTATTAGATACACTTAAACCTAAAAAATCGTGGGTCAAATCTAAAGCGCTTATTAACTTTCCAAAGGTATAGACTAGGTTTTAGTAAAGCTGCTAAAAGCTGCTGCCGGTTAAAAGGGGCACCATTCAAGTATACTCTTTCAAATACTATAGTTTTCGAAATCGAGTAAGAGGTGTCACCGTCAGTCTGTCGCTCGCTTATAAACTCACTCTTGTGTTATTGATTTTCACTAGGCTTTATACTTTTTAATGGCAAAAACACAACAACACGTTAATTTGAAAAAAATATGTTTAATTCATCCTTAAACAAAAAAGTTCCATTATACATCAAAAAGTAAATATATCGCCAGCTCAGTCATGTGTAATTGACTAATCCAGTGGAAAGCGATCAAACACTATCTCCAACCTACATACATACAGACACCACGGCCCCGTTTCGTTCGTTTATCGCTTCAATTAAATAAATAAACCATTAAATAAATTATAACATACGATACTAACTAAATAAAATTGGAGACCGGACGCTGCAAACGGTGAACACTTTTACAAAACTGGCTTCGCTTATTGACAGTGCCGTATCTTGTGTTTTATTTCGTCTGAGACGAGCGTATTAAAATGGGTGTTTTATTCGAAGTGGTTTATTACCTAATTAGAGAACGGACGCTGAGATTTAAGAGTAGAAATGAGATATTATTGCTTTAGCTTGACGTCTGTGAGGCATATAACTGCAAAGGCTGTTAAAAACCGGTGGTTTAATGGACGAGACAAAACTTAGTGGAAGTGGAAGTTATTCTAAATAAGAGAGCTATTCTACCAGAGCTATGCTATGCTCCGTTTGATACGATAAATTACCAAATGTAGTACATAGTAGTAGTCAGCATAGTAGTATTGCATCTGTCGGAAAGGTCCTATATTGAAAAAATCTTTTTTGTAGCCGATAAATATTTAAAGGACAAATTCACACACGGTTGCGTTATAGAGTCCAACCAACTGATACATACACATAAATACACAAGTACTGAGGGTTAGGTTGCCATATTTTACACCTACCCACATACTTTATCTATATAAAAAAGTAAGTTTACTTTAAGCCTTAAGTTAATTAAAAATCCAGAATGAAAATACGTTTTGAACAAACTATGGTTAGTATACTTCGGACTAATGAAAGTTTGAATTTGTTTATCACCGAAACATTTTAATTTCGTTGGTGTTACGAAGAATTTTAATTATCGACTTTAATTACTCTAGAAATCGCCGAAATCGCTCGTCAAATTCGTAATTAAACGATTATTACTCGATTTAAATTATGTTCGTTGGTTCAGCTTTGAGATCCGCAGCAGGCAAGCTCGGTGATTACACCTCATCCTCACTTTAGTGTCATCTTTAGTGAGATGAGAGGCCTTTGCCCAGTAGTGGGACATACTGTACTTACTAAATAACGTTGGATGACAGTTACTCGATTGGGGATTATGCGCAATGTGCAAATATGTATTGTGTACTACAATTTAGATTATACAATGACCTAGAATTAGAATTATTTCCAAAAACTGGCAGTAATTGATATCTATATCTATCTATCTATCGATAAACTTCGATTTCTTTTACCTATATGTCCTCGAGAGTTAGCCGTCCTCATGACTATCCTGCTATTATATAGTTTTCATCAAAAAAATTGTATAACTAGCGAGAACATGTAAAACGCGGGTGTAACCGCGAGGCGCTGGTAGTTAAAGATAAGATAAATAATCGTCCAACACACGGGAACATTTTGATATATTATTCCGCGGTACGTGTAGGTTATTTATTAATATAACATTTACACAAAAAACAAGATTCTATTTTTTATACTCGATACAAACATCTCGGAAATTACTTGGAAACCGTAATTCTTTGAGGGGGTTTCCTTTTCATTTGCCGTTTTCGTTTTATTTTTTATCTCTTATGATCTCTTTGAATTTGTTTGTTGATGAGGTCGAATCGAATTAATTGAGGATTAAATTGTTTGGAAAATATTTTTGTAAGCCCCTGCGTCGTGTTACCTTGTTACCCAGTGGAAAATCGGGGGAAAACAACCTATTTCTCAAGAATTAAATATTTACTTGTCAATAATCCTTAATCAAATACGCTAGTATAAGTACAACAGACTTTCAGAGACCTCAAATCGACAAGTAAATCATTGAAGTTATATTTCATACATTAGACAAAACAAAGATTCTTAGGTTTAAGCTAACACTACGTATACACATTTTTGTATGTTCGTTCTAATCTCGGGAATTACCATTGCGATTTGGATAATTATTTTTGTAATAGATAGCCACATTCAACGGGAAGGTTGCATAGGTATTGCATAGGATATTTTTCATCCCAAAATTTCCATGGGAACGGGTACAACGCGGGTAAAACCGCAGGGCGCTACCTCCTTAGGAATCAAATGACTCCGAGTGCGGCGGTAAACCGACGTTTTCAAGAAACGAGAAATGTTTCGATTGAATAAAAAGTAACAATCGTTTAGTGTATCGCATGCTCTTAGAGATAGTACTGATTTGACGCATGTCGCTTTCGCTAAATGTGTTTTTGCAGAAAGTAGCTGCGTCCATTTGATATCATAATGCAAATAAAACACTAACTGGTCTCCGAGATTAATTCAACAATTTACTTCTGCGTAGATACTACAATATACTGGTCTTTTACTCGTACATTGAAATGCCATAGATAGGGGAGGATGGATGGAATGGGTTATATTATATTATAACTTATAGTTAATTTAGTTTAGTTTAACCCATTAAAACATTAATTACACTCAGAACTTTTTCATATTCAATCTTCTATATAACTTATGATTTTCAAATTATTGACAAAACACTATGTAGTGCTTAACTTTCAAAGGCATTCATACTATAGGTATTACTAGTAGTTAAATTATCGTGGTTAAAATATTTAAATAGGTATTGACACGGTAACCGCAAGGTTACGTTTTTGGCGGTCCTTATGGTCGGTGTATATAAAAATGATTACGATATTAGATGTAAATGTTATCAGAGCGCAACGCGGGCGGAGCGGAGCGTGTCGCCCGGGTTAGCGGCGCAGGAGTCGAATAGAAAGTGCTCCGTGCTTCGACGTTCGCCCGGACCTTACTAGTCTTACATGGAGACTAACAATAGTTGGCAAGGGATAGCTCGGGACATGACTTCTACTAGCCTAGGTGAATAAATATACCCGGACAAAGTCATACGCGGTTAGTTTGTTATATTCAAACTAAGCCTCAAGCTTGTATTATAAAATCAAGACTAAATAGAATATCTAGTTGCTTGATAGAAAACTTGAAAATACAACATAAAATTCTCACACAAATGTATTAATATTATAGATGCCATAATGTTCCTTCTGGCTTTAGAAAGGTGACTCCACCACGGACGACAAAACTGTTACTGTTCGGCTTGAAAAATCCCACAGATTCTGAGAAAAATGTAACTCTTATGTGACTTCTACTTTTTAACATAATTTTGCCTCGGACTTCGGAGGGAATATTAAATAGTCGGTCCTGTTGTTTCTATAGTAAGTCTATTTCGGACACACGTAAAAACTCCGACACCATGTTTGGACACTCGTACTCGAACTTGTTATTAAACAACTAGTGGCTGCCATTCATACAAAATATAGTTTAATATTAAAGATTCCGGTACTAGCATTCTGCATATCTCATATTCCGAGCTTCTACCCGCTCATCCGTGTATCTCAATTGGACAGCTAATTGCGTGTAAAGTTGCACTTTGACTCCTGTTTGCTGCCATTCGTTTCGGGTTTACATCAACAGGGGTTTAATAAGGATTAATTTACACGACTAGATGCTGTGACGCGTGAACGATGTATTATGTCTTTCTATGTACTCCTGAGTATGGTACAGCTACGATATGAAATGAACTTTAGTAATTTGTCGTATTATAAAATCTGGAAATTCTCTTTGGCGCGTTAGTTATATAGAAGTTTTAATATGACAACGTTCTAAGTATGCCCAACATGGACTCACTGCATATGCATTTGGTCAATGGTTGTAGTTGCACCGCGCGGTAGTTCGTAATCGGCACCGTATCATTGTGACATGTCCATTGTCCAAGCCCTACACCATTTCTAAGAAAACTCAGTACATCTCTGATGCTCTTTGTCTTTCGTCTGTCGGCCGTTATTCGACAAAATTCACAGACGTAGGAGAGTAGGAGGTGGATGTAAATATTTATAAACCGGCCGGGCAATAAAAGCAATGAGTCGCAAAATTCTGGCGCAACATCTCAAAAAGCAGTAAATAAAATATTAACATTTTCAATTAAAGAGACAGATAATGATTGCTGAGTCAGTGCGGTGGTAACGCACTCTGTGGGTGTCCACTAGCGGCCGCCCGTGACTCCTCGCTGTTTTAGGACTTGTGACACAAACCTGCTTCACTATCTCAAAATAAGCGTCGCCCACGTAATCGTAGTGATTCCACTGAACTGATTCGGGCCCTGACTCAATACCAATTGACAATGGTCGCGAGGTCGCAGAATCGTATCTCGATCACATTCCTCGCTGAGAGACACATGTCTAAACTATCAATTAATCAATCACGCCAAAGGTTTTCGCTAGTTGACTCGCCGCGCAACTCGACTCCCTATTCCGACCGCGTAAGGTTCACTACGATACTTGCATCGATTAATTTTCTAGTGTCAGTCCGTCTGAAAGAGATTCGATCGAAGTAGTCGTCGTTGCATAAGATTTGGAACAACGATAGTTTGGGGTTATTAAGAAAACTCGCTCCGTGATAGAACACGTGAATCGTGAATACAGCTATAAATATGCATATCAACGTTGTTTACAGCTGGTTTCTTGTGCTCAATTTTCTCCCAAATGAATGAAAACTCCATTTGCATATAGCACATAAATTGTAATTCGGAATGTGTTTTTGTCGTATCCATCACAGGGTCAGTAGACCGACTACACTGAACGTGTGTTTTCGGCAGTCTCGTCAAAATTAATGAATCACGATGTTCTTCGGAGGAAATACTTAGTACTTGGAGTACTAATTCTGCTAATGTGACATTATATCTGTGCTGTATGTACGGGGTGGGTATATGAGAATGCAGACAGGTGTGTAGTGTCGGATTTTGGCAGTGTGCCACTGGAAGTATGCGGATGTTCCCAATATTTGGGCAGTTCCGATGACGCGCTGAATTATAGCTTTACCTGACACGCGAGCGATCACTGCCCACGCGTTCCAGTGCGGGTGAACTAATTGCTAGCAATCAGTAGCGGCCCTCGGCAGAGTGTTCGGTGGACCGAGTGGTCCGGTGGGCCGAGTGGCCGAGTGGTCGCGCCACCGGCCTCCGCGCCATACCCACGTAATTGTACACTTTCTTACTCATGCCTTAAATAACTATACTGGTACTGCCCGGTCTGTGAATATGCTTTCTACGTCATTTCGTTAAACCGTGAATTATGTTAACGATTTCTTGTCCGACATAAGTACATACATGTAATAAATAAACTAATTATTACTTTCATCGCGATTGCAATAAGTATGTTTTAATAGGTTGAATATGTATTCCATCGACTATCAATTCATTTGTGTTTCACCGAAACATAAACGTAATAAAATATTCACGAGTTCGCCAACGCAAACTTATTTATATTTAATTGTAGAAGTAAGTAAACATAAATATTGGGAATGTTTTCATGTGCGGATCGTTGGCTACTATTCCATTGTTTTGTTGATAAAATTTTTATAGTCGGGGCAACGAACTTTGAGGTCGGTCGTTTGCCCAGCGGTGGGCCGCAATGAACTTGGAGTTACGATTGCGAGTACTAATATGGCGCGTGCAGAGCGAGGTATGCTAATTCTGATTGTGTTGGTACCCCTAATGTGCACTTGAATGCTAATATGCTATTTACGCCACTTGGCGCGCTGGCTCGCTCGCGGCCCCGACGCCGCCTCAACGTATCTCGCTCCCAAACATCTGGCTTACAACTCGGAGAAAGTAAACTCTATCACTTTCGTGTATAACTTAAAATCGTCGAAGAAAAAGTCGTTATCGTCTTTAATAAGAATAATGTACGATAAGTGTTCAAGATTAAATAGTTGTGATTACAAATGTTATGAGGTAATCTGACAAGTTGTATCGATTGGAGTATTGATTGTGTGGGGTGGCTCCTAATTAGGTGTAATTAAAATTAATAACTTTATTCGCACACATGCACAAGAGCAATGTAGAAATGAATTTTAAAGTATAGTACTTAATATGTCGGTACATTGACGTCACATATATGTTTACACTTTTTCATATTGCAACCGAAAAAGTGTAAACATATTAATATGTTGATTGTTACCCAAATGTGGGAAATTTTCAGCTAAATAATATAACCGTATGAGTACATAAATTTGGTTGATAACGTTGTATACGATAACACTTGATTTTAAACGCGATAGTGAAATCTTTGATATTGGTGTATTTCAAGGTATTTAAGCTTCGCCTGTGAGCCCTGAGGCTAGAATGTTAGTTTGTTTGATTTTTTGTTTGTTTTAAATAGTTCGGAGTTTTATTATTTTGCTTATTTGACAGGGCTGTCATAGTTGCTGAGCATCCAAAAGCCCTTTGAATTTTTAATAGGAAGGTCGCCCTTCATGTGTGCTTTCATGGATCAGTAGCTCTTAGGCGTTATCGATGCGGCGACCGATCTCCGTGTCTTGCCTGTTTCCGAAGCTAGCTAACTGGCCCTAATATATGTAATCGCCGACGTATTGTATAACCTGCCTTGAATTTTATATGATAGAAATAAACTATGCACAAAGCATCATGAACTATTTTATAAAAACAATGAATAAATAGTTGATCAATCACAATCAGAGTGACGAATCGGATTCAATAAGACAATAAATGGAAAATTACCATAAACTTGTTCTCGGCTGCAGTTTTATCTATATCCTATAATTATTGCGAACTCAATACTTATCTGGCCGATAATTTGGTTCACTGATTGATTTGACGGTTCGCAGCGAAAGTTTTATTGTCATTTGCTAACTTGCGATTGTGTTATGATTTGTTTTATAATTACTCGCCGGCTAAGTCTCTGCGGGTTGGCGCGGGTTCACGTCCAACGCTCAATACAATAATAAGTTCATATATATACAGAACTTATAAACACCGGTTTCATTTCACCCACACTGAGCTGTGAGCTTGTGTTGTGGAATCTAAGTGATACTATTACATACTTTATACACTACACAAATTCTTTCCGGAGATAAAATATGAACGGACCAAAATCAGTTAGTAAGATTCTTAATACGAGCTGAAAGCTTAGTTTAGTCTTACATACAGTGTGAAATAGTCCAGTGCAATGTGGTACTGAACAATTGTGATTGTTTATTTCGGTCCATCGTAACTACCGGACCGATTGACTTCAAATTCAGGCAGATGGTCTGTTGAAGGACACTCGTGTTTCACTTCGAACTAACTTCAAGACTGGTTAATACAGAGAGAGTGGTCCTGAACAGTAAACATGTTAACGGAATAGCTTTATACTTCCTTCCTTCCTTCATCGAGTGGATGGCCAACCTGACCAATCCTGGTGTCAGAGTTATTGAGCCGCCAAAGGCCTCTGACATGACTCATGTAACGACTACTATCTGTAGAAAGTAACCTTAGGGTCAATTCACACCGAGACGCGACGCGACGCGACGATACTCAAAGAGGCCAATGATTTCGCGCTACGCCGCGCGTCGTCGCGAGACGCATCGCAACGTCGCGAGGCGCATCTTAAAATCGTAGCAGGACGACGCCTCGCTGCGCAGCGAGATGCCGCGAGGCGCAGCGGAACGTATCTACTAGCCGCGGTCATTATATTTTCAATCGAGCACTCGACCGAACTGCATCAATTCTAAACGAAGTCTGAACGGAAATAGTAGAGGAGTCGCCACAGCGGCCTCAGGCTGCGCCTCGCGGCGTCGCGCGGCACCGTGAGACGCAGCACCGCTCTTGCACGCCGCGCGTACCGGCGATGCACCGCTGCGTCACGATACGTCGCGCTACGCCGCGAGGCACCTCGAGGCGCAGTGCTGCGTGGTGCAACGTAATCTGAATTCTCACAATGTAATGTGTATCTTTTCGTGTAGTGAATAAAGTATATTCTGAGTCGCTCTATGAAAAATGTGCGCGCAGCGTCGCGCCGCGTCGCGTCTCGGTGTGAACTGACCCTTAAGTAAGCTTTATACTACAAGTATAGTAGTGCTTGTGACGTAGTTTGACTAATGTCAACTCATTCCGATCGTTATGCAACGTGCAGCTCCGCCACTACTTGGAAGGGTGGCCGATAGTGACATTTTATATCTAAGAGCTACCGTGCTTCGGACGGCTATTTATCGCTAAATTGTCGGTCTCCGTTGTTTTAGTTTTAAACCACATCGGAGGCGTAAAGTTAAACCACATCGGAGGCGTAAAGGCAGTTTAAAATCTCCAGAGTACTAACTCGAACTTACTACAGCGAAATTAGTTATGTATGTACTACAAGAACAGTTTAAAAAGTCGGTTCGTAAGTTTTGTTATTCCGTTTACAACGTACACTTGTACCCACGCCGCATGACAACTAGTACACCGCTTGTTGATAGTTCACACTGTCCTCGGTCCCATTGAAGCGAGCTCAATGGATGGCCGCCGCCGGGATAGATCGGTCACTCCTATCATAACACGACTCGGTTCAATGGCGCCGCATTGTACTACCGACCACTTGTTTACTGATAACATTTGACAATTAACGAACGGGATGTTTTGTCGGTGGGTAAACAAATGTGGGAAATATAAATTATATAGCTGCGCCCAGCGGTTTTACCCGCGTTGTACCCGTTCCCGCGGGAATTTCGGGATAAAACTTATCCCTTGTGTTATTTTAATGTATAATTAACCTATATAACTGTAAAGTATAAAAACATAATTATATACATACATCCTCACAAACTTTATTATAATGTTCTGGTAGACAGTCTAACAATTCCGACACTAGGATTGGCTATTGACCTATTCGAACTTAAAATGTTATATTTACTGATCATAGATGAATTCGCCCTTGCAGTTGGACATTATTACAGACTATAACATCAATACTTTGTGATATCAGATAGTTACGATCTATACTAATATTATAAAGCTGAAGAGTTTGTTTTGTTTGTTTGTTTGTTTGTTTAAACGCGCTAATCTCAGAAACTACTGAACCGATTTGAATAATTCTTTCACTGTTAGATAGTCTATTTATCGAGGAAGGCTATAGGCTACATTTTATCCCGAAATTCCCACGGGAACGGGCACAACGCGGGTAAAACCGCGGGGCGCTGCTAGTTTCATAATATAATCTTAAAGCCTAGATTGTCTCTAACAAACTACTTATGAGTGAAATATTTTGAATTGGAACTACGTTGACGGATACACTTCGCTTTTATTTTACATTTTTATCTGACGTTGAGAAACCAGTATATGAGTGAATTAGTCATGTTATATTTATTTATTACACCACCTGTTATTACTTTACCGCACAAGCTAATACTTTTGTTGTATTTTTTCTAACCATTTATGAACCATAATTAATTAGGTGTTCACTGTCCGTTTAGGGATAACGTGACCTCGCCGTGCCAGACAACAAAGGACCTTATAGTACTTCTATAACACTTGCGAAGCGCCCTCACTTTACTTGGGATAATCGAGATTTTCATAATCGGGATACCGATATGTTATTCTCGGTTGTTTCAATAGTTAGATCAGTCTTAAACTAAGCATGCCAGGGGTTGGCTACTGACCGAACTTACTTTACTAAGGTACATAATATACAGAATGACAAGCCCGGTGGCACTGTGGCAGTGAGAGTCTGTTTCCCGCCCGGAGTCAACAATAATATTTTGGCGACGACGTCTGGGTGTCAATTATATATTCTTATATAGTATTTGTGTTTGTATATGTAGTATCAGTGAGTTAGATTTCATAACACAAGCTTAGAGCTTACTTTAGGTCTATTAACCGTGTGTGAATTTGTCCGGGTATATAATATATAGCCTGCCCACTCTGATACTGTTTTCTATTACGTACAGTACATGGAATAATTTATCGCATTGAGTGATAGTACTGAAGAACAAACATCCAAACTTACAAGTCTACAGACTGTTTATAATATCGAAGGTTATACAAACTCTCCTTAGTTTGAATTTAGCATTAATTAATGATAATATTGTCTAAAGTAATTCGATCTCTCAGTATTTGAATCAGCCAGCTATTGTCTATACTTACTGTAAGGTTTTATAGTAGCGGTTAACGGACTATTGTAGGTAGAACAAGTCCATATAAATATTACTGTATGTCTTAACTAGTATGGTTGGAATGACAAGGGCGCGTCGCCATTGTTTTTAATTAAAACTACTCACTAGGCAACATTTGTGACGAAATTCATGTTGCTTCACTTAAGTAGAGAAGGTATATATAGTTTTAGTAAATTTCGAAAAGGGCTATAAACACTGTCGAGAAGAGTGGCGGGAAGAGGGAGGGGGGGAGAATAGGGGGGGAGAGGGGAGAGGGAGGGGGGGGGGGGAGGGGGAGCCTTTGCCCAACAGTAGGACAGTACGGGATAACAGTAACAGTAATCTATGTTGCAAGTATGTCATACATGTTCAGGATATAGCCCAGGTAAACAAAAGTGAGGTTTGGAAGAGTATAGAAGAAGCCTTTGCCCATCAGTGGGATGAAATAGATTGGTTAGTTTTTTCCTGTGTGCCACTTTAATAATTGCGCCGACAAAGTACTGTGGGGTATTGTACTGCCGCGGGAGACTTTAACCCGCTAAAATAGCATTTGTTTTGATAGGCAAAAGTCCCCCTCAGATAGTCCCTAACTTTTATTAGTAGGGAGATTCTCACCCCAGACTGGTCTTATTTGAGAGATGAGATAACAAATCCTGCTTTATAACTCTCACCCTAGGAATAGTTCTTTCATCTCTCCCCTTCGGTTATCATAATTACTAATGCCATCCTATTGAATCCCACGCGAGGCTCAAACCCTAAATGCCTGTTCTGTAAACTTCTGTAAGCCCTAATTGTCCTGCGTGTTATTTAACACGAACACTCCTCAACATGAAAGAACACACTCATTTAAAGCCGACGTGATTTTTGTTTGACTCTTTTGTCAGTTTTAAATCAGAAAAAAGCGTCGAATTTCATACTCGATGCTCTGATCTTATCGAGAGAGTTTGACACTTGATGCTGTGAATCGAGATCATTTTAATTAGGAATGTGCCTAGCTAATAAAGCATTTAAACCATATCTTATTTCGATCACACGATATCTTATTTCATCGGTCTCTTTTATCACATGATTTGTTAATTACTTAAGTAATTAAAGTGATGTTTTACAGTCCAAAAAATTCATCTAACAGTACATGAAAATCAGCGGGTGATACTACTAGTGCGGCATATTATCTAAGTCATTGTGACGTCACAAGCCAAACAACGTTTAATCTATGTTTGTCGTCCCTACCCATGTGTGCTGACCGCTTGTGTACCTTCAATTCAAGTTCATTGGTTATGACGTTCACAAATATAAAGCAGAGCCCCGCGGCTTTACCCGCGTTTTACCAGTTCTCTTGGGTAATTAGGGTAAAAAGTAGCCTATGTATTCTTCCAGACTCTATTCTATATCTGTGTAAATTTTCATGGAATTCCGTTCTGTAGTTTTTGCAGGAAAGAGTATCAAAATTATATCCATTTTTATAAACTTTTTAACGTATTTATGATATTAACTAGCTGTGCCTCGCGGTGGTACCCGCGTTTTACCCGTTGCCCTGGGAATTTCGGGATAAAGTGTATCCTATGTGTTATTCTGATGTAACTTATTACTGTAAAGTTTCATCCAAATCCGTACAGTATATTTTTGTGAAAGAATAACAAACATACATTCATCGTCACAAACTAGCTGTACTTGAAAGGTATATAGTATATAGGTATGTAGCACCTACATAGTTTTCCCTATTGTTTCAACACGCCGTGTCAGGGATTTTCATAAAGTTTCCGAGTTGCAATTTCTGTTGTAGAGCTATCTGGTTTCAGTGCAGTTGCGGTTGTGGTTTTATCATGTTGTATGAAAGACAGCTTTGTAGGAATACAAGGTGCTGGTTGTTATTCTCGCTGTCAACTGCTGTGTACCATTTGTCATGTAGGAGACGTAGCACGGAAGAGCGAAGTACTTACTGCGACATGGTGGCAATGATGGCAATATTTTCACGAGATTGTCAACTGTCAAAAATACAAAAATAAACTTTATTCCCAGTGGGTTAGGTTAGATTTTTTCTCTATACCGTGGTACGTATTATGAAGTTTAAAATGTCATAGAAACGTTATTCCAATTTTAAACTCGTCGCCGAGCCTTTAAAAGTAATGACACTATCAGCTTTCTGCACTGAGGTTAACGTTTAACCTATCTAAGAAAGCAGTTATCTATCTCTAAATGAGCTGTGAACAGTGCGTGGGAATGCTATAAAAATAACACTAAACGGTTACTGTTAACAATGCCTGTAATTCGAGCTTCAATATTCGCAAAACCTAATTATTCTTTTCATGTTTCATCCCCATTATCAAGCTACCCTTTTTATCTCGTCAAACCCTTCATCGTTTAATAAAGCTAAATAAAGCTTAAAATAACATTTGTTTTTTATTAACTGCATCATTTAATAGACCCTTTAGAACCTAAATAATACACAGGAGTACTAACACAATAGCTCTGGAAAGTAAATCTTTTACACGTGTCTTGCTATCCGGTCTGGTCCTATTGATTTGTTTACACAGATATAACTAATTGTTATTCATCAATCCCTTCCTAAGGTAATACGACCCAAAGGGTGCAGGGAACAGGGAACCCTCAGCTTCCCAAGGACAACTGACCCCTCGTGGGAACTGAAAGCTGTTATCATTACTTAGGGCGCATTGCACAAGCATTCTTATTTGTATTTAGCTCCTAAACATGTTTGATAAACAAATGACGATCGTTTTGAAAAGTGCTCTATTTCGTGTAATATAAAATGTAAATTTGAACGTACAGCTTTTGCGTCTTAAACATATTTAGGTAAATAGATTTAAGATTCTTGTGCAAATCCCCTTAAGAGGGCCCTTCCCGGGCCGTCTATCTCCAACGCGAACATTATTGAAAAGCTTGTTGTTTCAACTAGCGCAATGTTAGAAAAAGAGGCACTGCGAAAAGAGAGAGAAAGCACCTGAGCGCTCGTTTGGCATTCGATAACTTTCGTCGCTCACTCGGGGCGGACGGCCGTTGACGATACGTACGATGAGATTCATGATAATATCACAGTATAGTAATACCAGTAATGTAACTCGGCTCTGTTCTTCAGTTAGATACCTACACACGCGCTGAACGCACAGATGCGATAGGGCTGCCCGTCTAGACTATTTTAATTGCATCTTGATATTTTTTTACACCTACTTGATATTTTCTTCTAGTTTTTTGATTGTGAGTATTTTTTATTCAATCAAATGAAATTAATTTTAAATGAAACATTAAGTGTATAATAAATATGCATGTTGTTTTTTTCATAAGTAGATTTAATTATTCCCGGTAATTTATAAAATTTTATCTCTGAATGAATTATTGAACAACTCAAACAACCAAAAACAGCACAATATATGTAATCGATTAATGCAAAAAACACTGCTTCATAAATCATATATAAATTCAAATTCAAAATTAATTTATTACCTACTGGAAACTAATTTAAACTGTGATATGGTCTAGTACACGCGCCTCACTACCTCGCTACTACCGATACTCGCTACTCGCTTCACGCACATTGCTATTATTCTAATATTATAAAGATGTAAAGTTTGTACCTTTGTTTGTATAGTTGTTTGTTTGTTTGAATTCTTTCGCCTATAGGTAAACTACACTTTAGGTACGGACATAGGCGAGGTATTTTTTTTTTTAAAGAGATCCGTATTCAAATTGAAATAATGTAACCCAAAAGGTATGAAAAACATGCATGTTATTGGCGTGCGCTTCTAAATCTATTGAAGATACATAAAAACAATGTTCGACATAATCAAAGTACTCATTTTTGCGTACAAATAAGTTCGCGAGAGCATACGTGTGGGATATTATGGAAATAGGTATACAAAAATCTATGCCACTTTTCGTTGTAATTTTATAACTCAGGAACGGGCTGACCTATCCAAACTAAATATTTAGGCTTTGTTCGGACTATTTAGTAGATGGTTTATGTGAAGTTTGAAATAAGTCGGTCGAGTGGTTCTTAAATTTCCCCAGGAACGGGCACAACGCGGGTAAAACCGCGGGGCGCAGCTAGTAAATATATCGTAGGCACAATACAAAGAACGAAGAACGTTATATACAAAGCGAGCGAGCGATCGAACTAGCGAGCTAGCGAGCGAGTGCGCCATTCATAGATAGACTCGTCCCCCGCATACCTCTTTCCGTCACTTGTCAACAAGCAAGAGAGACCGCGATAACGTTGAACAAAAAATAGTGTCCGGAATCTTCATAAAACTTGTTCCAGGATATACGTGTTTTTCAGTTAATCTTTCATTTTTGTCAAATAAATGTTTGTAATTTAAAATCTCCATTATATTTGCGATGTTTCTATCATAATATTTTCTTTACTTTTACAATTTATAAGTACAATATGACCGCCCAAAGTTCAGGTAAAATTTGTGCATAAAAGCCGGTTTTTGGACGCTTATACTGAATTTGTTTCTAAAAATTTTGATTTTCTTTTATGATAGAAACCTAGATATAGTGCATAAGATACTTATTAGCTAAAAATTTTCAAAGAAAGATCTATAACAACGCCATAATCACGTAACAGCGTTTGTATGAAAAGTAAGACGGGTTGGCCGCTCTTAAGTCTTGTATTCAAATTATGTTGTGTTAATCCTATATCCAGAGCGTTGATTGGGCGCTTTGTTGAGGGAATATTTTATCTTGTACTACTTTTGAGTAATGAAATGTTGTGCCTAGCTGGTTATTATGACACTGGCAGCTGCGATTTCACATTCGTTGGTAAAGAACTTACTGATGGTATCGTGTGTTTGTTTTCATTCGTGTTAAGTTCGCACAGTTTTTCGATAGCGAATTGATAAAGAAACGAATTATATGTTTTATTGTATATTTACGATATTTGTAATATAACTGCGATTACTATGAAGGCGAAAACTGAGAGAAAAATCTTGGCTATTGACATATTGTTTGTGGAAATGAAAGGTTATTTTATTATTATGCGGATTTTAATTCGTAATGACTTTCACGTGAATATATCGATCAATAGTAATCGAGTTGCCTCTCCCTAAGTGATATAATCAGTAATAAAATAATACGTTTATTTCTTTTGAAATACATAAATGTTATTGCTTATTAAGCGAAAGCTTTTCCTAGTATTCTCTTTGTTGTGTTCTTATTACTTCAATAAAGTACTATTTTATCACTATAATTTATTGTGTTCATATTATGTATAATATATTGATCACTTTCTATTACTGTACGATTTTCACAATCTTTAATGGTCAGATGGTTGACTGCTATACTCAGAGACGTCAATTAAATCGTCAATATTTAAAATGACTCAGGGACGGCTTTTTGATCCGTAGTTCAACAACAACCGGATCGTTTGTTGTCATTTTCAACCATTGAAAGCTTAATTACGGTTCGAAAACAGACCCTTATTGTCTTAATTTTATATACATTATGAATGTAAAGTACCTATCTATACCACTCAAAAATGATTCACACACGTAACTAATTCTGAGTAAGCGGTAAGTTAAAAAATGATCTGAAAACATGATCAAAAGTACCAATATTGTATCTCTTAATTTCCAGGCGAAGCTAGCCAACTCATGGAAGGCGCAGGCCCTGTTCAAGAAGTTCGACGCGAGAGCCAACCACAAGGTGTACGGCAAGGGGCGGGCGTGCGAGCAGACCAAGGTGCTCATCATAGGCGCGGGGCCCTGCGGCATGCGCGCCGCCATCGAGTGCCAGCTGCTCGGAGCTAAAGTTGTGAGTACTTTGTGACTGTCTGCAATGCATTTCTTGGACCCGATCAATCCATTTTTAGAGTAGCGTAGCCAAATGTTTAAAAGGAATTAATTTTGGAGTATTGGATGACTTCATATAATTTTTGAAGGATTTTTGAAGGAAAAGTTATTGTTACTCGACATGCGATCCATTTCTTACGACTTTTACAGAGCTATTTTATTAACTAAGCGTCTCCTTTTTCTTTTAGAGAACCCTAAAATTTAAATTAATATGGTCAATTATATCTGATTAAAAGCCCTTTTTCAAAAGGTTGAGTGATAGTAGAAATCACTATACAGAATTTCACGATAACGGCTCTAGAAACACTGACCCGAAACTTTAACTCGGGTGTTTGACTGTGGACATCTCAACATCAGTTTAAATGACAAAATTGCATGTCTAAGAAAAAATCTCTTTCGTATGAGAGTACAAGTGAGTCACCTCAGCGGAAGTCGGTGCAAATTGGACCCCGGGGCAGTCAGGGATTCAGGGGCTGTAAGAAACGTTGTTTAAGTCCATGATGTTTGGGTCTATTGTCACGAGTCCAACGGTGCAACCGTCCCTTTCCCCTGACTCCTATAGTTCATCAGTATACTGACCATAAAAAAAAATGTTTTGGATGATAAGATGAAATGACCTAAACTTGGCCACACTTATAGTAAAATATGATTGCCCCTCTTCCCCCCAAAAAAGTTCTAAATCCGCACCTGTCTCCAGAAGATGCGAAATTGCACTTTGTTACTAATAGGACACTATGCTACACTTGAGATGTGTCGTGTATAGTCTTGTGCTACATCTATTTGTGTGGGGTCCTTTTGGACGTTTGTTTAAGTTTTTAATTAAGGGAACTTTCCGTATAATTTGATTTCTTTTTTTTCTTTCTAAGGTGTCGTTTTCTTTTTAAAGAAAACTAAAAGAACTTTGGAACTAAATGAGATTGATATCGTTCGTGAAATCTGATAGTCTTCGTAAGCGTCACATTTCGCTTTTCGCTACATAAATATTTTATAAATTAAATACGATTTTTTTATTTTTGTCTCCAATGTCCATTGTACGTCAATAGGATTTAACAAAAGGAATGGAAAGCCTATTAATGTCCAATTACTTTTCGCCGAGTGGTACGCATCTGATAATGCAACTGGCACACATTATAGGATCAAACTCTTTTGTAAAAGCCTGCCTTTCATCGAAATCAAAGCTGTCTTTTCATGTCTGTGCACCCTTTGGCGAGGGTTATTGGGATTAGTGCCTTGATTTTGATTATTCTTAAAGTTAGGGTATTCAGTTTGGTCCTAGCAGGTTTTGGAAGCGGACGTGCGCTCTCAATATGGGCGAATATACGTAGTTTAAGTCATCTTTGTGCGCGGCGCTATGTGTGTGTAATCATAATCGTAATTAACTTCCATTTGTTTGACAGTAAAATACGCATTGTAATTCATTTTTAATTGTCTGAATAAAGTTGTTAAACTTTGAGAATGGGGATAACTTCATAGAGCCGCGCATAAAGATGAGTTGAACTATCTATGAACACTGTTCATATATGGTCATGTATAGGAATATACAAGGTTATTATAGGGAATAGTTTGGAAATAGCTGATATTGTTGACAGTGATGTAGCGCGCACGTCCGTGGCGTAAAACTGCGAAAATTACGTCAGTGATGTTTTACACATTTTAAAACAAGTATAGAATTTATATTTACTTAAAAGTTGTTTTTACCAGTTCATCCTTCATTCTTTCACATGATTGTAGATTCCAGATCTGTGGATTGGTAAGAACTGATCTTCCTCTTCTTTCGGACTTCAGGCCACCTAATAATAAAAACGTTTTCTCATAATACTTCTTTCCGTCCATTTTTTTTTAAATTTCATTTAGTCAAGCTCAGACGTGCTCGCCCCATAAAAATCGATATTCCATCTATTTTTTTTTCTGTAGTCGGATCTTGTAGGCTATCACTTAAATTTCACAATTCTCATCAATGATTCTTATTCTGATCTCAAATACATTTATTAATAACGGTACTGAAACAGTACCTTGTACCGTAATCAATCAGACTATTACTTAATGTCTTCCTTCATATTCCAGGTAGTGATAGAGAAACGCGACCGCATGTCGCGTAACAACGTGCTGCATCTGTGGCCGTTTGTCATCCAGGACCTGCGCGCGCTGGGGGCCAAGAAGTTCTTCGGCAAGTTCTGTGCTGGCTCTATAGACCACATCAGTATACGACAGCTTCAGTGCATATTGATGAAGGTAAGTAAATAAAATAAGGCCAAATAAATGCGAATATTGGGCGGTTGAAGAAGACAGGCAGGTTTTGAAGAAGACAAACCAATCGGTCATTTGTAGTATTTTAAGTGTTCTAATTTTTTACGTATCCTGTCCCAATGCTGGGCAAAGGTCTCGCAATTCCTTCCATGTCATGTATATCCAAGAAATTTTGATCTTAATTTTTTTTTGGTGTCATTGATAATTATTGTCGATGATTTTATCGAGCTTTGCCGTGAAATAAAGTATCCATCAGAAAATTGCGAGAAGGCTAATGTGGTGTCGGAGTTTCCGTACCCGGAACCTTTATGCAGACGTTATCATAACGGCGACTGAGCTCTGTATCCTACTAATATTATAAATGCCAAAGTTTGTGAGGATGTATGTATGTACGTTACTCTTTCACTACTGGAAGGATTTGGATGAAACTTTACAGTAATATAGGTATATACATCATAATAACAAATAGGATACATTTTATCCCGAAATTCCCACGGGAACGTTTACAACGCAGGTAACGCCGCGGGGCGCGGCTAGTAAATACACAAACCTTTACGGCTCAAAGCTAAAATGATAGTGTGATGTAAAATGTCATTTTGGGTGCCCAAAATGTATTTATTGTATTATATTTCTACATAGTTAAAATCACATTGTAATTGTAGGCTTAGAATTAGGTTTACGTAACGCGTCACCCATTCTCAAAAGTTCGGTGCAATAGTGTCGTGCTTGCTCGGGCCGTGTGAATAATTTTATTACGACAAATTGCCACTACTATATCTGTTTAAACTTAAATCTTCATTTTAACTTAACTTAACAGCCTCCGTGGTCTAGTGGTTTGAGCGCTCGGCTCACGATCCGGAGGTTCCGGGTTCGATTCCCGGAGGGGATATCTCACAAAAATCACTTTGTGAGACTGTCCTCAGTTTGGTTAGGGCATTGCAGGCTGAATCACCTGATTGCCCGAAAAGTAAGATGATTCCGTGCTTCGGAGGGCACGTTAAGCCGTCGGTCCCGGTTACTTTCTACGGATAGTAGTCGTTACATGAGCCATGTCAGAGGCCTTTGGCGGCTCTATAACTCTGACACCAGGATTGGTCAAGTTGACCATCCACTCGATAAGAAGAAGAAGAATTTTCATTTTAATATTTTTTAAGTACTTCAGGGGCCGGCCATTGATCAAGCGATGTTTTTTTTGGATTTTTTTGAAACCCTCCCTTATCCCCTTTTTCAAGATTGCCTCCTTATTTTTTATTACCTACAAAGAATCTTATTGAGTGAAGCGCGTTTGCCGAAAAAATATATACACGTGATATATTACTACACCCCCTCCCCTTTGTGATATTTCGCGATTTTTATGGAACCCCCTTTCGAGCCTCACATATGCATGTCAAAGTGTCTTTACTAAAGTTAACTCCATTGATTACAGGTAGCGTTATTATTGGGCGTGGAGATCCATGAAGGAGTCAGTTTCGAAGAGTTATTGGAACCGACGGTGAAAGCCAATTCAGAAGGTAAGTTTCATAGATTTGTTTACATCTATCTACACTATCTATATTGTATACGGCGGGGCGCTGCTAGTTTATATATGGCTATAAGGTAAAGGCTTATTTTCATCCCCAACTAATATTCATACATATAAATCACTAGCAGCGCCCCGCGGTTTTACCCGCGTTGTGCCCGTTCCCGTGGGAATTTCGGGATAAAATGTAGCCTATAGCCTTCCTCGATAAATAGACTATCTAACAGTGAAAGAATTATACAAATCGGTTCAGTAGTTTCTGAGATTAGCGCGTTTAAACAAACAAACAAACAAACAAACAAACAAACAAAACAAACTCTTCAGCTTTATAATATTAGTATAGATTAAGAAAAAGTATCTTGTTCTTGCCAGTTAGTCTCGCCTACCATCTTATGATCGATTAGTTAATCACCACAAATATAGGTGGCGTAGTTGGACTGAGCAGTGTTAACTTATTGCGATTATTAAGCAACATACAGCTCGGCCCCTACTTGGATGGGTGGCCTGGCATTTCTACCTGAGCGCTACCGTACTTCGGAGTCATGTTAAATTGTCGGTTCCGATTACATCAATCGTCAGACCATGTCGGAGGCCTTTAGGCGGTCTCAAAACTTCAACACCAGGGTTGGCCACTGCCCACTCGAATTTACTTACCACAAATGTGTTGTTCACCAGTGCTCGGGTGGCGGGCGCGCGTGTCCCCCGCCGACCACCCGGTGTCGCAGTACGAGTTCGACGCGCTAGTCGGGGCCGACGGCAAGCGGAACACACTGCACGGGTTCAAGCGGAAGGAGTTTCGCGGCAAGCTGGCGATGGCCATCACAGCCAACTTCATTAACAGGCATTCGGAGCAGGAGGCTTCGGTGAGATAATAGTGCCTATCCATTGGAGTTGCGCGGAGCCCAATCGTTCAAATAAAACGCATCGTCATTGTCAATTTTTTTTTACTTGCGTTGTGATTGGTCAGTTGATCTCCACACAGCTCCGCAAGCTTCAATAGAAACGCACCTCAGGTCATTTATAACTTGTTCGTCGAATAAATGTCTTTGTTATGGGAGGACTGCTCCTATGCGCGCTGTGTCGGGGCGCTATCACAACCTGCAGCCCATTCCGGACTGTTGTTGACTGAAATTGTGTCACCTTGCTTGTCAGATCCGCAGACAAGTGCTAATCTTTTCATTCAGTTAAATTTATTGTTAATTTTTTTGTTCAAATAGCCTAACTGAAATGTTCGGATTGTGGGTATTCATAGTTATCCCAGTTCTCTTCTTATAAAATTTAAAAAGAAGGCCTTTTCGATGTAGGTTTTATATACGGAGTACATAGCTGTAAAAATGAATGTAAGAGTAGTCAAGCTATGTTCGCTATGATTAGTGGACGCCAGATGTAGCTCAGCAACCATTACTCCTTTAGCAAGGTCACTACCATTTAGTAACTTATTCTACCTAAATGTCGTCCTAAAGGGTTCATAAACTCATTTACATACAATTTAGGAAGCTACGATCTTAAATTATTGGCATCCTAAATTGATTTATGACTAACAAAAAAAGTCCGACGGAATTGAGAACCTCTTCCTTCGATGTTTGAAGTCGGCTGCAAATTATCTTTCATACTTACAGTAAAACCGTTTTACGAGTAACTAACTGGATTTATAAAGGTGAAATAACCATACAGGGTGTCTTTTTTAAAACGATCAGCACCGGCAAGTCTAAAACTACCAGAAATGCGAAGAATTTTCTTAAAAGAGACAGGAAAGATTTTCATGTCAGACTGGCCCATAGTGATCGTTTTAAAAGCCACCCTGCATATCACAAACGAATAATATTCATCCTTCATGTATCCAGGTACCTGAAATAAGCGGTGTGGCGTTCATATTCAACCAGAAGTTCTTCAAGGAGCTGTACGAGGTGACCGGTATCGACCTCGAGAACATAGTGTACTACAAAGACGACACGCACTACTTCGTGATGACGGCTAAGAAACACAGCCTGTTGGACAAAGGGGTGCTTTTGAAGGTATGGCTGTGTTAGCTATTTGGGAATTAGAGTTACTTAACCTTTTGTTTGTCGGGATTCCTGACACAATAGAAAATCAATGGCAATGTGTCTGGCTTGGATCTGCGTTCCGGCATATGAGGAGTTAATAATTGTAATAGTAAATGGCGACCTTAAGGCATGTTCATACCCAGATTTGGCTTGCAAAGCCAAATTTTGCCTAGAACGGCATGTTAGTACATATCGTCTTTACGTTTTTGCATACATATCTTTTAAAGTTTCTCGATTTAGGTTTAAGCTATCGAGGGTCAAAATAATCAAAACTAGGGCCTTAAAGTTATTAGGGATTCTCACTTCATATAAAAATGTATATTCGAACTCAATTATACGTTAATAATGCAACATTATACAAATAATAGTTCACTGAAGTCCCTTCAACAAATTCAAATTCCCCGCTCAAACTACCCTTATAAGGGTGCGCGGTGGCAGCCGCTAGATGTCTACAACTCGCAAAATAGTATTATCCTGAAACACGCTAACGTTGTGTTCTGAGAGAAAGCGACCTTCGGCCCGTGCCGCGGGAATGTTGTCAGTCAGGCAGCGTCACGCTGATCTATGAATTTTTGCAAGGAACTGCATTTCGTTACGTTAGGATAGGTGCAGTTCCATATAATTAATCTATGTGAACCACATTATAAGTAGGTCCTGCCATATAATGCTGTATACTCTATTTCTTTTGGATTGACACAAAATGTGGTTAAATATCGTCAATTTTCCAGCCGAAGACGATTGCTTCTGAAGAGGAAAAAGGTTTAGAGATAGGGTAATAATGAAATAAAATTACTAAACCATTTTCCTCTTCAGGAGCAATCGTCTTCGGCTGGAAAATTGACGACATTGGTTGGTGGAAATAGATTATGTACTAGTATATGGTGTTTGAAACTAGATAATGTGAGAAAATGCTAAATCCCTGTCACAATATTTAGTTCCTCATAATCAACTGTATATCTGCTTCACGTTTGTGAGAATGGATGTATGTATGTTTCTTACTCTTTCACGATAAAACTACTGGATGGATTTGGAATCATTATAGTAGTAAAGGTTATACATAAGAATAACACATGGGATACATTTTATCCCGAAATTCCCGCGTAAACGGGTACAACGCGGGTAAAAACTTTCACCTTTCACCTTTGCATTTATAATATTAGTAAATACCTTGCTCCATTGCTCCCTGGATACAATTGAATTTGATCTTCTCTGACTCTCAATGATCATTTAATTTGTAAATCATAAAATAAAGGAAATGGTGTAGAAAGAACTCTGACGAAAAAGTTTTTAAGACCTTACGAGACTTTGTAATAAATGTTCAAGAGTGACAAATCCCTGTCATTTAACAGCTTGATTCAACGGCCAGCAATGTTTTCAACCAGCATTCCGTTCTATTCATATCAATTTTCAATACCATTCTTTGGTGATTTACAGTCACACGATAGTCAACGTGTGTCTTGTGCAGTTCCTCAAAAGCTATGGAACAAAATGGGTTTCATCACTGTAGAGCATGCCTTTCAGGCTCCGTGATTTTGTGGTTTGAGCGCCCGACTCACGATCCGGAGGTTCCAGGTTCGATTCCCGGTGGGACAATATCTCACAAAAATCACTTTGTGAGACTGTCCTCAGTTTGGTTAGGGCATTGCAGGCTGAATCACCTGATTGCCCGAAAAGTAAGATAATTCCGTGCTTCGGAGGGACGTTGAACCGTCGGTCCCGGTTACTTATAGTAGTCGTTACATGAGCCATGTCAGAGGCTTTGGCGGCTCAATAACTCTGACACCAGGATTGGTCAGGTTGACCATCCACTCGATGAAGAAGAAGTGGTTGAAAACAACATGGCTCATATGATTTGCTCTTATTAAAATGAAACGGGACTGTATCGCGTTATATATTGCAACTGCCAGCGCTCCGAGGTTTTACCTGCGTTGTGTCCGTTCTCGTGGAAATCTCGGGATGAATAATAGCGTATAACCTTCCCTTTGAATGTGACTGTCCATTATAATAGGAGAACCCACGATGCTTAATGGAGATTTGCTCGAGCGTCATAGATACCGATTGGGCTGCAAAGCTTAGATGATAAGAAGAAAAAAATTTATATATAAAGTATACCTTTTCATCGGTGGGGGAAGCGGCTATAGATTTTTAAATATGTAAAAAATAACTGTTGCGTGGACATACTCGAGCGCGTCAGATATTGATACCATCAATGTCCTACGTATCTGTAATAATGTATGTATGATAATCTGACGGTTTGCATGATGGGGGTGGTAGTGCGTAAGGGTTGAAAATGAAAAAAAAAATTACTCGGGCGCGTCAGATTTGCTAAGGGGGTGTTAAATGAACCAAAAAAAAGCTCTCATTCAATAATCTGACGATTTCGATGTGACGCAAACTCGCGGTCATTAATTTAAATTGCAAAAAAAAGTATTTTTGAAATACTGGAGCGCGTCATATTAAGATATACATATATGGTCCATTGTTATGTCCTAGACGTACAGTCTCATAATCTGACGATTATCTAGAGGGGTTCGACTAATCTGACAAAAAGAATATTTATTATTTAACTTAATTAATTAAAAAGCTCAGGAAATGGCGTCTTGTATTTATAAGATTTTTGTTTTATAATTGATTGATTACGTATACGGATACACTTCGCTTTTATTATACATTTTATCTGAGGATTCGGCCCCTTTACAGGAACCGTGGTCATACTCGTAGAAGACTGAGGTGCTATGCGTCTATACAAGAAACAGTAAAAATATCGGAGCTACCGCCAAATACATTTTGCTAGTTACGGAACGTTACCATTTACGCACAAAGAGCTAACAGTGTCTTGAGATCTTGCAGTACTGGGACTTGCTTGTGGTTTCAGCTTGTTGATGATGGGATTCCTCTATTGGTGGAGGTACTTAACCGGGTACAAGGTATCCCCTAGTATATTAATCTGCCGCGCTCCCCTACTATTACAAAAGATACCTTCAAATCGGATTGGTAGTTTCTGAGATGAGTTCTTTCAAACTAACAAAATAACAAACTTTTCAGCTTTATTATAAGAAAGATGAACAGTCGAAGAGCGACATGATAGTATCCTGCACACGGCTCTAGGGGCACATCGCCAATTAAGAGTCCATTCACAATTGTTCTTGTGAAATGTACAAAAGTCGTATATGTGAAAAAAAAAAACAATAAAGGTGGTTTTTCCGACTTCAGCGAACAATTAATTGCGTTTTGCACTCGATTAGGAACGAAATACTTCAAGTTAATCTGTGAATCACAAAGAATATGTTAGCTAGTAAGGTTAGGTAAACAGTTTTTAACAGGGTCATAAGAACTTTGTTACTTTTAAAGATACTCGATTTAAGTTCAAACTATCGAGGGTAAAAATAAACAAATTAGGGCCTTATATTAGGGGTAAGGCCGCCAAAATTGTCAATTTTTTTGTGTGACTTTTTGTCGTTTTTTTCCCCAGCATCATTTGGTTAAAATATTCAATAAATCGTAGAATATATCTAAGTTATATCTTTACCGTCCAAAAATTACATGATATGCCCGTGCTAAAATAATAATAGTGTTGCGAAAATCCTGTAACTAATTAGTTTTACCGATATTTTAAAATAAAAAAATTGCTTTGCTTTTTTGTTACGATTTATTTGTGTGACGATTTTTTACCCCAAAGCTACTATTTAAAGAGCCAAAGTGCAAAATACAGTATTAATATGGCAACACAGTTACCGAAAATAATTGTAAAAAAAAGGCAGCTATATTTATTCGCCAGTGAAGAAGCCTAAAGTGCGCGTCACGTTATTGTTTGTGTGGAAATAAAAAATGATTTAATGTGATTTCTGAGGTAAGAAACAGTTATTTTAATGTTGTTATATTATATTTGTGGAGGATAAGGTCAAAAGTATCTTTTAAATCGCCCATTAGTACCTAATAGTAATAAATAACCGAAATATAGCCTAAAATTGTAGTAAAAATTTAGCTTTTGTGTTGCATTTGTATTACGCTTGTGTTACATTTGTGTCACTTTTGTGTTGCATTTGTGTTATTGTAACACAAAAGTATGTGTTACGTAACACAGTAGATCTATAAAACCGCATGCATAGTGGTATTTGAACTGAATTTTGTAATTAATATATCTGAGTGTGATTTTGTATTAAACCTTGAATTATGACTTTCTACTTAGGAAATTCAGTCGAATGTCTGACCGCATTTCCTCTTAAACTTGCACGAAAGGCTCTTTAGCACCGAACTAATTTAGTATGTTTTACTAATGTATTCAGCAGTCAATTGTTTTCTTCTATTCAATTATAATATAATCTATTTATGTGCGTATAGTAACTGTCAATTTTTTATAGACAATGCCGTTAACTGCCGCAGAACGACAGAGAAGATATCGCGAAAAGTTAAAGAAAAGTCAGAACATTTATTGTTAAAATAACTTTGTATTCTTTTTATTATTTAATTCATTGATTTGTTATGTTTTTTTCTCAATTTTATTATTAAAGGTACGCAAGTACATTATTTAAAAATCGTATTTCATTACTCCAATAGCACTGCAGTCCGCCCATTCAAAAAAAATATCTTGTATTATTTTTGGTTATTAATTTCACCAGTATGAAACTAGCTTTACCCAAAAGATGTGTTACTTTTGGGTTACATTTGTGTGACGGTAACACAAAATCTGTTGTGTTACTTTTGTGATATAATTGACAATTTTGGCGGCCTTACCCAGGGATTCTCGCTGTTCAAGTGGATAGAATGGGAAAATATATAAAAAGACGTGTGGCACTCGGGGACTGCCGCGGTAAAGCTATTGCATAGTTATTTTTTCTATCACTAGATGGCGTTAGTGGGGAGCGTGAGGTTTTTTCGTTACGGAATTTCTGGATTCGGTCCCCGCGGTCAAGGCCCGCGATAGAAGCTATGCAATAGCTTAAAAATAGAATTCAATCTCAATTATGATATTAATAAAGTTGTGCATTATACAGATTATAGTTCACTAGTTTCTTCAGAAAATTAAAATTCGCCACCCAAACTACCCCTTTGAGGTTGCGCGGTGGCTGCCGCTAGATGTCTACAAGTCGCAAAATTGTATGATCCTGAAACACGCTAACGTTGTGTTCTGAAAGAAAGCGACCTTCGGCCCGTGCCGCGGGAATGTTACGCTGGCTAGCTTTTTGCATGATTGCGTGGCCAGCCATATTCGAATCTACAATTTTTGAAAGGAACTGCATAAGGTAGGGTGCAGTTCTTCATAATTAATCTGTGAACCACATTATAAGTAGTTCACGCCATATAATGCAGTTTATATGGTGTTTGAAAGTAGATAATGTGAGAAAATGTTATATAAATTACAATATTAAGCAAGCAATATCGGTCCATTTGCAGTTGAATTTCACTTAAAAATAAAACAAAATCCAGTGCCAATTAAATGTGAACTTAACAAAGTTGATATTGCAAAAGTCTCGGGATGAAAACAGAAAAGATGGTTTATTTCATTTTTAAGGGTTTCTTAGTTCAGAAGTCACCCGACACCAATGACCCTACGAATATGTTATCGTAGTATGTTATATAACACTCGTGTGAAGACGTTACTGAGTTAAGTGACTGCCCCCATTGAGTTGTTTGGTGACCATAAGACGGACGTGTGGAGCGAGAAGTTATATCTATACTAACTACCGTCAATTTAACTTTTGAATTAATGTTTTATATAACCGTTACAATGTCCATGCTACTCTTATAGAGGTGTTGTTTCCATTCATTGAGGTGCTAGTGTTGATTATTTCACGAATGAAATATTTTTTCGTACTACCCTTTTTGCGCTTGCATGTGTTTTAGGGGGTAATTTTCAGAAATTGGGGTGCTAGATTTGATAATTTTGTATTTCCCCGTGCCACCATTTTAGGGGTTTAGTTTTAAATATTAGAGTCCTATTTTTGATATTTTTTTAATTGAGAAGCTTATAATATTAAGATAATTTTATTTATCTCATCTTATAAAATGAAGAAGTTCTATGCTACGTTTTTTACCCATTTTCCCCAATTAAGGGATTTCAAAAATCCGGTCATGGTAAAATTGGTGACATGGTTCCTAAGATGAATATCTTCGTATCTTAGTTTCAGACTCTTCCGTACTGACAGATTTAAAAAGCCACCCTATATGTAGATTGCCTACACCCCATAATATCATCTTGCCAGGATTTCGCCGAAGTGTCTCGCCTGCTGAGCGTAGAGAACGTGGACCGTGCGGCCTTGATGCGGTACGCGCAGGAAGCGGCGCGGTTCTCCACCGACGGGAGACTGCCCTTGAAGGACTTCGCTCTCAACCACTACGGCGAACCAGACGTGGCGTTGTTCGACTTTACCTCTATGTATGCGGCGGAGAATGCTAGTATGGTGAGTAGTCGGAACTGTATTCTCTTTTGATGTGGATGATATTCCTTCTCGGTGTATTGATATTGTCAGTGCTGCATTTTACTACTTCACTTCTTTTTTACTACCGATTATAGCTTAATTTGCTTGGTTTGATTGACCGATTTGTCCCCCACTTGCCCACTTTGGCACCAGGGTTTTTCATCCAACCGTCCACGTAGACAACAGAATTTGTCTTCCACCGCTAATTCTGACACCAAGGATTGTCGCCCACCTGCTAATTCAAACACCAGGGTTTGTCACCCGCCCGCTAATGTATTCGCAAATATGAAATTATATGCTGTTTACAGGTATACGAACGCCACGGGCGCCGAGTACTCTGTCAACTAGTAGGCGACAGTCTTCTGGAGCCCTTCTGGCCGACGGGGTCGGGGTGCGCGCGCGGCTTCCTCTCGGCGCTGGACGCGGCGTGGGCCGTGCGCTCGTGGGGCCACTCGCCGCCCCCGCACCCGCTGCATGTCGTCGCGGAGAGGGAGAGCATTTACCGGCTGCTGGGTGAGTGCGAGTGAGACATGTAGTGTATGGGCGTATTTCAGTAGTTTGTGATGACGGTTAAAGGAACAGGAACCATGTTATATGGGCCGCTGATTGAGTTGTCGGGCTTTTGTCAGTATTGGATGGGGATACTTCCTTGCCGCCGTCGCAGCATTGAAGAGCATCTATTAAAAACTAAAACGAAGACAAAGAACCACTTATCCGGCAACAATCTTATCCCTGTCTCTTCTTCCAGCCCAAACGACCCAAGAGAATTTGCACCGCGACTTCGGCGCGTACACTCTCGACCCAGGCACACGGTACCCGAATCTGAACCGGTCCGCGGTGAACCCGCATCGCGTGACAACTTTCTATGACGCGGATGAACCGCTGCCGTTAGATGCTACTGCATCTGCCAGGAAGAGAAGACGAGGTGAGTTTGTATTTGTATTTGATTGATTTTAATATATTCATTTTTGTGTTTATATATTACTTAGTGTTTTAGTCAGAAGACCTAGTTCTACATTAAGAGCGGCCAACCCGTCTTACTTTTCATACAAACGCTGTTACGTGATTACGGCGTTGTTATAGATCTTTCTTTGAAAATTTTTAGCTAATAAGTATCTTATGCACTATATCTAGGTTTCTATCATAAAAGAAAATCAAAATTTTTAGAAACAAATTCAGTATAAGCCTCCGAAAACCGGCTTTTTGCTACCTGAACTTTGGGCGGTCATATTGTACTTATAAATTGTAAAATTAAAGAAAATATTATGATAGAAACATCGTAAATATAATGGAGATTTTAAATAATAATCATTTATTTTACAAACATGCAAGGTTTATTAATAAACACGTATATCCTGGAACATGTTTTATGAAGATTCCGCACACTATATTTTGTTCAACGTTATCGCGATCTCTCTTGCTGGTTGACAAGTGGCGGAAAGAGGTATGCGGGGGACGAGTCTATCTATGAATGGCGCACTCGCTCGCTAGCTCGCTATGGTCTATTCCCAGATCCCAGATCAAATTTGTAAACAAATGTGATACCAGTGCACAAAACCTGCACGAAAATCGTGCAGTTGTTAATTTGACGATTTCACGGTATTTATTTATCTTATAAAAATAAGGGGATAGCTATAGTTATTCAAACGATTATGCAGTATTGACTTTTATACGATTGTTATTCTGAAGAAAATTAAAATTATCAAAAGCTTTTTTTGTGCAGTTTATTTATGTATACTTGGAACACTACAGAGACGCAGAACATTTTTTAGAGTCGACATTTTATTTTATCGTGGTTCGTATTTCGGACTCAAAAAAAAGCGCTAAGTACACTACCTCATACGTGGCGTGGAAACGTGTGCATCATTATGCACACGTTGGTCATAATTGACCATTACAACTTTTACAACTTTTTAAATCGTAATATCTCAAAAAGAGTGACTCGTGGGAAAAAAAGTATGAAACATTTTTTGTAGATAATTTTACTATCAACAATTTTGTCTCAGATATTTTTATGATAAAACTTACCGTTTCGCTGAAAATCGTGAAAAACTAATTTTTTTAATCTCTTTCTTTTTAATTTAGTGATAGTTTTATTATAAAATGTGAATTACTCAGATGCAGAACCTTAACTGAATATCTCTTCGGATAGTAAATAAATGTATGTAATGAACTTGCAGTGTTTTTAATGTCCTAATTTCGAATAAAATATGTTTTCTTGTTGTAGTAAATAATAAAAACAAGCCTTATAAGTTCATACAGAAATATTTAATATTTTTTATAATTTTATAATATTATTATTTTTAAATGAAATTACCCGAAGGTTCGACACATCTGACCTTCGGGTAATTTAACATTGACAGTGACAAAATCTTGACATAACTTTGTTTACAAATTTGATCTGGGATCTGGGAATAGACTATAGTTCGGTCGCTCGCTCGCTTTGTATATAACGTTCTTCGTTCTTTGTATTATTGTATTGTGTCTACGATATATTTACTAGCTGCGCCCCGCGGTTTTACCCGTTCCCGGGGAAATTTAAGAACCACTCGACCGATTTTGTGCAAACTTCACATAAACCATCTACTAAATAGTCCGAACAAAGCCTAAATATTTAGTTTGGATAGGTCAGCCCGTTCACGAGTTATAAAATTACAACGAAAAGTGGCATTGATTTTTGTATACCTATTTCCATAATATCCCACACGTATGTTCTCTCGAACTTATTTGTACGCAATAATGAGTACTTTGATTATGTCGAACAATGTTTTTATATATCATCAATAGATTTAGCAGCGCACACCAATAACCAATTTTTGTGGGCATGTTTTTCATACCTTTTGGGTAACATTATTCCAATTTGAATACGGATCCCTTTTTAAAAAAAAAATACCTCGCCTATGTCCGTACCTAAAGTGTACGAGTACTTTACCTATAGGTGAAAGAATTCAAACAAACAAACAACTATACAAACAAAGTTACAAACTTTACATCTTTATAATATTAGAATAATAGCAATGTGCGTGAAGCGAGTAGCGAGTATCGGTAGTAGCGAGGTAGTGAGGCGCGTGTACTAGACCATATCACAGTTTAAATTAGTTTCCAGTAGGTATTAAATTAATAAATTTGAATTTGAATTTATATATGATTTTTGAAGCAGCGTTTTTTGCATTAATCGATTATATTGTGCTGTTTTTGGTTGTTTGAGTTGTTCATTAACTCATTGAGAGATAAAATTTTATAAATTACCGGGAATAATTAAATCTAGGTACTTATGA
Organism: Cyclophora punctaria; assembly: GCA_951394245.1. Classification (NCBI taxonomy): domain Eukaryota; kingdom Metazoa; phylum Arthropoda; class Insecta; order Lepidoptera; family Geometridae; genus Cyclophora; species Cyclophora punctaria. The sequence goes on along the minus strand of OX596167.1, from coordinate 1,014,859 downwards.
AAAAAACAGCATGCATATTTATTATACACTTAATGTTTCATTTAAAATTAATTTTATTTGATTGAATAAAAAATACTCACAATCAAAAACTAGAAGAAAATATCAAGTAGGTGTAAAAAAATATCAAGATGCAATTAAAATACATAGTCTAGGCGGGCAGCCCTATCGCATCTGTGCGTTCAGCGCGTGTGTAGGATCTTACTGAAGAACAGAGCCGAGTTACATTACTGGTATTACTATACTGTGATATTATCATGAATCTCATCGTACGTATCGTCAACGGCCGTCCGCCCCGAGTGAGCGACGAAAGTTATCGAATGCCAAACGAGCGCTCAGGCGCTTTCTCTCTCTTTTCGCAGTGCCTCTTTTTCTGACATTGTGCTAGTTGAAACAACAAGCTTTTCAATAATGTTCGCGTTGGAGATAGACGGCCCGGGAAGGGCCCTCTTAAGCAGAATCTTAAACTTTAGTAACAACAGATTTAAGACAAGATTGGGGTCTTCAGAAAACATCGAAGTATTCAAAAAGAACAGATTTCAGCCAAGGTCTAGTCTTTACTTCTTCCATAACTTATACAGGAAAGGACATATTTCGACAACTTCGGGCCTTAAAGAAACAACAGTATTTTGTCAAAATCGGGAAAGATCTGATCGTGTCTGAGAATATGTCATTAATGATAAATTCAGATTTGATCCCAAATTCCATTCCAATACTCCAGAGGCGAATGTATCACAGCTAACTAAAAGCCACCCATATATTCCAGAAGCCGAAGTCTCAGACGAGGCTCTTATCTCGTGGGTGGGGTGGTCTGAGGGTGGGTTGCGGGCGGCGGTGAGCCCCGGCGCGCTGGGAGGGGTGGTGAGACGGTACCGGCCGGACCTGATGCCGGACGACACGTCCCCGCGGGCCGTGTACCATGTGCTGCATCACGACCTGGGTATGTATCAGACATGAGCGGGGTATGTAACATATATAAGGTGCCCTATACGGCCCCTGTATTTGACTTAGATACAAATTCCCTGAAGGACATCCAAAAATTACGTTCTAGAACAGACACACACACATAGATACACGCACGAGTGTTGCAAGGTGTCATATTTATGTCAATGGACATTTGTTACGAAAAACGAGTATGCATGCTTTTATGGATGTCTTCGTCTGTTTTGTGATTTTGTCGTTCGTTCTCTTATTGGTGGTGATTACGCCTAATCCACTGTACTGATATTTTTGGTGAGATGAGAGACTTTGCCCAGCAGTGAGACATTACAGGCGAATTTACCTCATGCAATCATAACCCTCTAACCGCCACTTCTCAACCACTCCAGGTATATCCCCGCTGTCGAGTAGCGGCACCCTCCGAGACACCCCCGACGCCAAGATCCGGTCGTACCTATATCGGGTGTACAATGCGTTCAAAGGGGAGGTGCCGCATGTGCACCACGACTCCGATGTCTTTGACCAGGTATTATATGCAACAAAGTATTCGTCCTATGTTATTGGCATAAATAGTCTTTATTCATATTCATCAACTATATATATTATAGTCTTTGATACGAAGATGACCCGCTCTGGCCTTTCAATCTATCAATACTTTTCGGCTTTAGGACCTGAGAAACCGGGATTGGAATTCGACCTGAAATAATGGAACGACTTAAAGGCGAAGTTTTTATATGGATTAATTCATACTTGATTTGTCGTCCGCGTACATAAGACATAACAGAGCTTACAATTGGTAACGGGCTGCTAGGGTGGTCAAGTTAAATGTAAAAATGAAATTATTAGGTGAATTCTACGTAAGTCTAATTCGTATAGAGATTTAACAATTTTGCCCTGTATGTCTTACTAAGGGTGGAATAAGGACGGGATCATAGTTCAGCATTCATTGGGTATGGTCATACTAGAAACGTATAAATGTCTGTAAGGCGCTTGATATGGTTAAAACTGTACTAATAGTCTTTAATTGATATTCTTAAAATATTATTTCAGATAAAACAAAGCATACAGAAAGAAAAACACGTTAGGAATACGGCGGAGCATTCCGTTTCGGCTTATACGAGTGAGTTCATTGCGACACCTACTTTCCGTTTTCATAACTGCTTGCACTGATTGATTTATAAATATTTTAGTGTCTGTTCATAAGTGTTTTTTTATCCACCTTAAGGTGAGCAGCCTTTGCCTTTGCTTACTTTTTTACTATTTATTCAATAACTAGTTGGTTTAATAAATGTGTTGTATTCTAGACGCGGCAGAGACTGACAAATCTCACTCGAGCTACAAGCGCAAGCGCAGGTCCGCGCGCCCACAACAAGTAAGTACTCCAAACGACGCTGAATTGATTCGCAGGAAGATCGACAAGTTACACCTCGACGACATCACCAAGCTAGCCCGCCTCATAGAAGGCCACGAGGCGGTTGACCTTACAGCGCAAGCCGACAAGCAGAAGGAAATACAGGACCAAATCATAGCTCTACTAGACCCTGACGTCACGCCCGACCCGCAGTACTTGAGAGATTCACTGTCTCAACTACTCAGAGGATCGACCAAAACTAAAGTCACCCCCGAAGAATCAAAGCTGGCTCATTTCTTCCAAGATACCGCCAAAGATAAGCCGGTGAAGCCACCTCGACGGCTCAAGGGACTCGATCCGTCCACTATTAAAATAATCGACTTCGATCTTGATGATTCTGCGGACACAGACGCCACACTCATCGCTAGCAAGCCGGTGCCACGGCCGTCAGAAATACCGGTGCTTCAAAAGCGAAGGCCATCAGATATTACTGAAGGAATTCGACATTCTCAGAGTCCCGATGTGACTAAACGGTCTAACTCAGTAGGAGCTTCAGAAGTGGCCAATACGAAGCGCTTGGCGCAACTATTTGAAGGACATAAACGAAGACATACGCCCAGTCCAGAGGCTCGGGCGAGATCTGGGTCAACGACGGACGAGATGGCCCTCAGGCTACAGCGCATGGAGGACATGATCGAAGGCAAGCGGCGCGCCTCCGTGCCGGAGCGGGCCGAGGCGCGCAGCTCGGGCGACAACCAAACCATGGAGATGAGGAAGCGACAAGTCATCGACCTCATACACGGCAAGCGACGAAACGAAACGGACAAAACCGAAAAACGACGACGGAACAACGGGGAGACGTCGTTCGGTATGCAGAGGGCTTCAGATATGGTGCGGAAAAGGGCGGCTGACGGGGAGCGGCCCAAGAGCGGGGGCCGGCGGAAGGCGGCCAGAGAAATCACCAAACTTCGCTTCGAGAAAAGTATGAAGATGTTGTCGAACGAAGTCGCTCGAAGTGAAGTGGCGCCATCTGCCGACTTAGACAACGACTACGGTTTGCAGCAGTACCGTGCGTCGGCGCCGGAGTTCGGCTTGCGCGTGCGCAACCTCGAGCGACAACTACAGCATTACGTGAGACACGCATGCGTGTGACCGTGCGATGCGGGCAGTGTGCGTACACGTACTAATTGTTAACACTAGTGTTGCTAATTTTGATGTTTGATTTTTAGTATTAAAACAGGTTTATCCACATAGAGCAAGATGCGTTATGTTTCGATGAATATGATTTAACTGATTTTAATAGCTACTAAATAAAATATTTCTATGATCGTCAGTAAATTAATAAGAATATAAGGCATTTTTGTCTCATTCAAGCTAAAGTTCTAAAAGGATCTTTGTTGTGGACTGTCAGAAAATCGTGAACTACATCGAGTGATCGCATGAAGAAATTAATTCTCACCATTTTTGTTTTCGTTGTTGTGTTTCTTTCACTGTGTTTTGAACTAACCATTTGATTTTCATTAATTTAATAACAGAAATGTGTTTGTAATATAATTATGAATAGCATCAACAATTAATATACAAATTATATGTAGGTCCTTAAATATCATACAATTTGTATTTAATGTTTTATTATGAATGCTATTCCATATTCGAAAATTATATTTTTAAATCTATGTTAGGTTACAGCAAACCTTAATAGCGGATAACTCATTCGCGAATTGACCACAGGTTCAATCAAATTAACATCTTGCTTGATTGGATGAAACATCATTATATTTGATAATATTAGTATAGATTGGATTATCTTGTATTCCAACTTCGAAACCTGAATTTCACTTCATTGAAGTTTGAATCAGACCTTCCTTCCTCCATCTGTTGTCAGCATATATACGAGCACTCTCCCCTAATACAACATTCTTCATAACAGGAGGAAGGCCGAATAGTCGGCGGGGGTAGTCGCGCAGCCGGCGGCGGCGCAAGAGTGGCCAAGTTAGCCGCAGAGCTTTCCGGCTCTGGGCCCTCTTCAACGCTCTCAGGGGTACCGCGGACGACCAAGCCTAAAGATCTGATGCGGTCCGTGGGGAAAATAGAACCGGACGACTGGAACATGAAGGTGATCGAGAGGAAGATCCAGGAGAATAGACTGGGCAGACCCGAGCCCAAGACCGCCGAGAAGGTGCCCAAGTGGGACCGGGAACAGGTTGGTGGATAGTAGAGGTTGGACTGATCTTTTGGTGTATTTAGAAAATTATAGGGTGTACCAATTCTAAAAATCTCGAACACTGCAGTTTCAAGGAAGTTATAGAACAAAATTATTCCTCTATTCAAGTCAAAGTGATTGTGTTATTGACTTCATCTTTGGGCATTTTACGAGCATTTATTAGTAAGTAACCGTACAACAGGGTTAACCACTTACTTACTCGAATGTACTTCCTTTAGCTTTGAGTCCTCTTTATTTCTTCAGTACTTCTATATAATTGCATTTGGGCTGCAGGTAGGATTACAAGGTCTTATTAGAACGACCACTAAGGTTATTTTCTTTTAAACGTCAACTTATCATGTATTTTTTGCCCAGTTTCTAGGGAGACAGAGGAAGTTAAAAGAAGGAGACGGCACCGACGAGAAGTGGGGCGAGATCGACGAGACGCTGCACAAGCTGGACCAGAAGCTGCGCGACTCGGGCCGCCCGGACCACGGCACTAACAAGGTAAACAGATAACCAACTCCCAAATTATAATATCCAAACGTTACACACTTTATCACTTGCTAACTTTAACTTAAGAAGAACAAGACTTGCTTTTTTTTTGTGGTTACTTAAAGTGACAGGAATATGTCAAAAATGTATCTTGATGTGAGGCCTACTAGAATTTGAGTATTCGGGTATAGGGGTTAACATTCATTAGAGTGGGTACGTTTTCTTAGAAGGAGCTTCGCTCCTGATCAATGAATGTCTCCACCGCTTCTATGGAAATATCCGCTTTACACAGGCAAGCCTTTGTGCAGGCATGACTGCTGTACCACGCTACTGTGTCTGAATCCGCAGTCTGAGATATGTTTGTGTAGTGTAGGAGTATGACAGTCAGTCTGCAGACTTGCCCGCCCCAGGTCATGACATGCCTTTGAAAGTCATCCCGGGGATAATGTCCCACTGCAGAGCAAAGTCCTCTTATCTTACTGAGATAAATATCTTAATTTTTTGCTACAACAATTTGATACTGTGCTATTACTGTACAGGAATCGAACTGGTAATTAAGTATTGGTAAGATAAAGTATCATATTATATCTATGTTGTTTTGGTGTCAATACGATGCACCGACTTTATGAGGGATATTTCCAAGGATCATGTGTTGGGACAAAATAACTTATTTACTTAGTTTGACATTACGAAACGTCAAATTATAATATTATCTCTGTCTACCGGTACTGAGGTCACTACTACTGTAGGGTTGGATGACACAACTGACAGACTAACAACAAACTTTACATCGGTTCAATCATTCATTTCGAATAGGTTAGTGGAGTTTGTACACCGTCTAAAGGCGATTGAAAAAACCGCGACTGACCGCTTAACGTGCCCTCCGAAGAACGGTAGAACTCAGATAGAAATGCTACTATCGGCCACTCGTCCAACTAAGGGCCGAGCTACACAGTGTGACTGAGCCATTACTCTATAAAGACGAAACTGACCGATTATCTTCTAGATATCGAAGAGCACTACATTATAGCCCACATTTGTAGTACTACAGTTGTTTTAATGTTTATCTATTGTCGGTGTTTCAGGTCGCCAACCTCGCCACGAAGTTCGTTAAGAAAGAAGAACCCGAAACACCGAAGTCACAACCAAAGGAGGAGGTTAGATAAATAATATAATTCTAAAGGCTTTAATACTTTACTTTTCGCAGTAGGCAAGCGAGGTGATTACGTCATTGAATTGAAATCTTCAGTGTGATGAGAATTATTTGCCCTTTACTGTGACTTTAACTAACAATACAAATTAATACTGAGAAGAAAAAATACTGTTTAATGAAAATATTTGTGACTATTATTATTAGAAAAAAAGCTGGCGCGGTCCTTCAAGCGCGGGCGTGCAATGCGCGGCATGCGGCACGCGCGTGTTCGCGGCGGAGGGCGTGACGGCGGACGGGCTGCACGTGCACCGTGCCTGCTTCAGATGCGCCATATGCAAAGCCGTGCTGAGGCCTGGGTGAGTACACAGTTAACGGAGATGCTCATATGTGTAGTAATGGTACGCACGCACAATTGGGTATTTAACAATTTTTTTTATTCTTTCTTCTCATCTTTTTATATCACGTGTTTGAGACTATTTTATATAGCTACTAGCTGCGCCCCGCGGTTTCACCCGCGTTGTACCCGTTCCCGCGGGAATTTCGGGATGAAAAATAGATGTTGGCCGATTCTCAGACCTACTCAGTATGCTCACAAAATTTCATGAGAATCGGTCAAGCCGTTTCGGAGGAGTACGCGAACGAACACTGTGACACGAGAATTTTATATATAAGATTATTTCCAGAGTTATAGAGTAAAAGTTGCTGTTTAGAAAGAGAGAAATACTAGAATGTGATTTCACAAGCTTATAGCGCCGTAGACGCCGCATACAAAAAAGTAAAAAAAGTAATAATTCAATTCAATTCAATTTTGACATATAATTGTCAATTTTATTTCGGTTTTTTTTATTTGAATGGCGTTTAAGTATTTGGATTAAATGATGAGCTGAATCGTGTAATGGAACGTAAACTATGCAAAATTACCCTTAAACTACTCCTATGTCTTATGCATAACTTGTCAAACAAACATTTGACCAAATAACACTGTAACATGAAGTTAGTTTGACTTAAGACGTTATTGACGTATGGTGCACGCACACATGTTTACAAAACAAGGTTTAATTGGATGTTGTCTTCGCCCACACTGGGCTTGTTATCTGGTTGCGCCATCAGTTCTTTTGAGGATAATAGAAAGGAAAACTTAAGTATTCTGAATAAAAAAATAAAGTTTGCCCAGTGTAGCGCTTAATAGAGAAAGGTGCAAAGAGAGTAGGGTCTAGAGTGTTACAGTAGGATAATTCAGGCTGAAAAAATAAATAAAATGATAATAATAAATATTGCGTACACCTATGGAATTATATGGCTATCGAATTAAGTAGTAATTCATGTGAAAAGAAGTCTGATATTGCGGAAACAAGAAGTTTTAACAGTTACCTTATGGTATGTGTTATGTAAGTCTCGATATTTCTGCCACTTTGATCTCTTACTTACCTTACGTCTATACGTCTATATTATCTCTTACCTTACGTCTATTGTCTACGACTAACGCGACGTATTGCCGCCGCTTACTGTGACTTTCTTCTGTAAATTATGACTCAAATAAACCGTCTGTACCGCACTGAAATACCTGGTTATTTTAGTAATAATGTATCTAATTGTTTACTTGGTTTGGTATTCAAGTAATTAAAACAAAATTTGCAATGCGAATGTATTTCCCATGCTTTTTTGCGATGTAACTAATAAAATTGAATTTACACGTGAATATTATTTAATATGATATTTCTTATAGTTCAATGTTATAGATAATACATTTGTAATAAACATTTGGTGTTGGATTATTAATAAAGATTTGAAAAGCTAGTCATATCTTCATTGATCCCATTTAGGTATCTTTCTAGTCTTTATTTATACAAAATAGTAAATATTTCTCATAATATCAGTACCAATTTTCATGCTTCAAAGCCAAGCGAACCGAACTCGTGCACTAATTTAATCAACTGAGCTCTGGCGATGTGTTCATAAAGTTTAGAACTGTTTCTAATAAGTTTCCATCTAAGTTTCGTACGATCTTGAAGTGACAATTCCAAACTAATGTATCGAAGTGCCACGTATACTGTGGCGGTCGTTTGAATTGCATCACATCACGGATATGAATTTCCCTCCAAATGCTACATTTGTAATTAATCGATTTGGCATGCGCATTCGGACAATCCTAAGCTCTTTCTGTCCACGTCACGGGCGATGCAATCCGTTACAGCACTTGTTGATGGTTCGCATTAGTTTCAATTATGCAGTGACACGGACACGCTCATAATAATACGCAGATTGAAGGGTTGAATTAATAATTAATCAGTTTTTCAATCGTTTTCAACACTTTTTTGGTTGTAAAGACCTTGTTTCTCATTACCAAAAGGTTTTAATTTATTGTTTTTGTTGTTCAAAGTGAAACGCCACGATGTTTACTTGCCTTGCGTCGTGTTAGTGAGTACTTATTATTATTGTAACTTACTGTATCAATTGGTCTTTCAAGTTTTCCATTGGTTTTTAATTGAAGGTCCAATTTATTTGACAAAATTGATGTGGGATTTGTGTCGTGACGCGGGAACGCGAGCGTTTATCGGGTTTATTATATAGTAAGAAATACGTTCTCTTATATTAACGTTCATAAGTTAGCAATAGGGGTTTGCTAGATATTTGCCAACTTATCTATTTTTGCCAACAAGACATTTTCATTTTATAATTTCAACGTCGAAACCAATCTTCTGCGAGTAGGCGAGTTTTACGTGATTATATCTTAACTAGCCGCGTCCCGCGGTGTAACGCGCGTTGTACCCGTTCTCGCAGGAATTTCGAAATAAAATTTATCCTATGTGTAATTCTAATGAATAACCTATATTACTGTAAAGTTTCATCCAAATCAGTCCAGTGGTTTTTCCTGAAAGAGTAATAAAAATACATCCATACTCACAAACTTTCGCATTGATAATATATTAAGTAGGATTTTTCTATCATAAATATAAATTAATAGAAAACATATTGAAACTGCAAAAGTCTTAGGATTCATAAATTGAAATTAATATTGGAACGGTAAAGTATCTGATATTTCTCTTTGAATCAGTTTTCCAATAATGTGAATTTGTTTTTATGCTTTATTAATCCGGTTATGATATGTAATTGGAATATTGAGCATCAGACCGCAATGTTTTCTCTGCGGTTCCACTACCCTGAAATTCTATTAATAGAGGTCCGAACTACTATATTGATCAGGAACCTGCGGCACTGCGTCATTGCATTCATCTCTCTCAAAGGAAAAGCTGTACATTAGAGCGAGACAGAAAATCACGCGCATATTTTGTACGCAGGGGTCACCTTAATTCCGTTTCTATGTAGGACGTTATTTGAATGCACCATGCTATGTACTTGTTCTTCATCAAGGCTATATTCTGGAAAATTTTCAAGATAAACGATCATCTCCACGGATCAGCGAGGCTGCGTTAACGCATTTCTCGAGATACTTAAGCCACGGTTAACAAGTGAATTCTGATCCCACTTTCAGACAATTTTCGCTGTAAATACGTTATCAAAAACATACTCGTATATCCCAATGCGGCTATGGTCAGGTGAAGTGGAGTATTTGTTGGTTTGGTACGACATAAAGATTGGGGTTTCCAAGATATCCCGAATATTCATACATGTTTTACCAATCCTTTTGTCTACATTTATTTGGGTAAGTATATGTTTCATAGTCTTTTGTGCGAAAAATCTTTAATCGTATTTGAATTCTGCGTTGCAAATAAAAACTTATAAGGGTATCGTTTACTTGAGATGCCACTATCTCTGCATCTCTTTCACTCAGGAATAAGCTTAGTATCGGAGCTGATACTGATATTTTGCCACGTAGTGGTGACCTTTATCCCTTTTCTATTTGGGAGGATATTCGTTTGCGCATTGCTGTGGTTGATATATTTTATCTTTAGAGAGATTTTTCAAGCAAAAGTAAGTAAGTTCGTATAAGCCAACCCTGGCGGCGGAGATTTTAGGCCGCCGGCCTCACAAGCATATTCTAGAGTAGATACCAAGATAAACCTTATCCTTCTTTTCTTTATGCTTTAGAACGGTTGTTCTTACAGACGAAAACCCGCTGAGATTCACATGTAAGCTATTTTAGCTGTATACACGATATCGAGAAGCTTATGCAGCGTAGGTTGTCATGCTTTGATCATCGGCCTTTGGAGGAAATTAGTCGTCCATTTTGGTTTTGTATAGCGACCATCATTATGATCGGTTTGGTCGAAAAAATACCGAGTACCTTTTTCTACAGGTGGAGTAGTAATCAAAGGACCACCTATTTAAAAAGAAGACCACTTATTTAAAATATAACGTATTTGTTGGTAAAATAAGCAAAATATTTAAGATTTTCTAGAAAATTCAAGCCTTTTCCTTGATTCGAATGAAAATCCCTGAATTTCCCAAATAATTGCGTGAATAGCGCCCCGAAAAAAAGAAAAAATCTTTCTCTTTGTTCCGTTGAATTCGGTAAAGCTCCTGTAAATAGAAGATCCGAACCAAGTTATTGATTACTAAAGCCTAGCTAGTACGCCATTGCATTCATCTCTTTTATTCGACAACCAAAAATTTTATTACGCAGAGATGACCTTTATTCCGATTCTATGTAGGCCGATATTTGAATACGCGATGTAACAAAAGCAAAATGTTTTTAGGATATTCTCTGTATGATAAATGATTTCAAATTTAATTTTTCACAACTATAACGAATCAACGAGCTAAAATATGTATTTATTTTTGTTATGATTTAGTATATAAATGGTTTCTATTACAGAGCGATTGCTATTTCTAGATTTTATTTTTCGATTGCGCTTCATGCAAATGTGCGAACAGTGATGCATTTTATTTTAGCTGATTTGCCTGTGCGACTACCGTAATAAGACGTAAATATTACTTTCCAAGTTAATTGCATTAGCGAGACAACCACTGATCCAATGACCTCTGTATACTCAAATGCCACTATACTTATAACCAAGTAAATAAGGGGACCTTAATTTCCTACACTTTAACAGCAGCTTACAAAATATTGTGTTTTTGAGGACACATTCATTTGAAAAAACAGTTCGGTCATAATCTCTCATAGTTCATTAAGTCCCTTTTAGCTTATAAGACGTTGAGAATTTGAGAATCACTTAAGTTAACTTGGCAGACGTATAATGTAACTAACACTCAATCAACTATGAAAGGTATTCAGAGTTATTATTCTAGATTTTTTGTATAAAAATACTAAAGATTTATTTATTTGAAAAAAGTATCAAACACAATTTAATTCTTAACCCTTTAATTGCAGTAACTACGTGATGGAGCGGTTTGGAGGCAAGTTAGTATGTCTCCGACATTCGGGCGCGAGTGTGCCGGACGCGGTCGCCGCGCTCACCGAGCCGAACGTCTCGACGCCGGAGCGGATCAGCATCGAGCTGTCGGATTCGGCGGCGAAAGAGATTGATGAGGACGAATGGACGGATAGGAACTTCTTGGCGTCGGAGACCTCGGGCGCTGGGGGGTTGAGGTAAGTCTTACTAAAAAGTACCTGCATAAGTGTAAAAGTTGGTAAGGAAGTATGGATATATGTTCGTAACTCGCTCGCGCAAAAACTACTACTACTATGGGTCTCGATAGAATTGGCACAAAAGTAAATTGGAGACCGGAATAAAACGAATAGGCCTCTCTGTCGTCTGTGGCCAGCCCTGTAACCTACATCAAACAATACCTTAATATAAACACTTACCATTTTTTACGATGTAAACAGTGATGATGCATCAAATAATTTGCTAGGATAATCATTAACCTTAGTTCACTCTTCAGCGACAAAGAATATAATTTCTTCAGGTAACCCTTAGGCATTATACAGGCTAATAGAACCAGTAACCCTTAACCGTTTTCTATTAACAACAGTGACGAAGAAGAATCGTCGTCGGATGAGTACACGGACGCGGGCGAGAGCGACAACGAGGCGCGCCGCTCGCCGCAGCCCGCAGGCGCCGCGCCCGCGCCGCACCACCACGCCGATATCTACTTCTCTGACGACAGCTTCGGTTACGACGACTATTCCGATGACGGTACGGTAGTACGCTTGTCAAAGTGAAAAAAAAAACAGTTCTAACATCACAGATACGTTTTAGAATGTTTATGAAATTATGAAATTATTGAACGTTAGTTAGACTATAATAAAGCTAACTATAAACTTTGGATCAGTCTATAAAAATACTGTTTTGATTGTAGTACGTTTAATCGTCTTTTTGAGCATCATCAACTAAATCAGATAATATTAACTATAGTTTAAAATTCAGTTCCCAAATTAGTCCATCACTAACATACGAACAGGTCAAGTAAATAAAGTTATTTTCTTTTAAATCAAATAATGCTCTATGCAGGTGCGGAATCGTCGGGCAACGAATCGTGCTCGCGAATGCGTGCGGCTCGCGAGGCCCGCCGTCTCGAGGTGCCGGTCGAAGCGCGCCCGCCGACCGACAGCAGCGAGGTACAGCGCTGCGACATCGCCTAGCGACCCGACGGCGACGCGAGTCGCGTCGCGTCGCCGTCGCCAACGGAGGTGCGACAGACGACACGCCGCCGCCCCTGATGTGACTCGCTTATCATTACACACACCTTCCTACATCGTACTCATACATTGGATTAGAAACTTAGTTAGTTAGGAATATAGTGTCATGCATTAGGCTATACACATAATGCATAGGCTAGCTTTTCTAGTATCAGTTAGGTTAGGTTAGTTTATCGCTTAATTTACACATAGACACTTATGTAGTGCCTTCCAATCACTGCTGAAGTTTTGACCTTTAAAATATAATGTGATTACATAATTACATAAAACGATTCATTCAGGAAACATATAAACTCCCTTAAACACGTTATCTCAATTTCTTTACACTTGCAAACATTTCAGTCCTCTGTGAGATACCCGACATCATTCATCCGTGAACATAGCATTAACGTGTGTTCCTAACGTGTTAGTATTAATATCTAATAGCATCTAGGAGGGGCGGCGGGCGTTCGGTAAGCGTGTACCTTTCACCACACTAACTTAGCCGTCTCGACTTACTGCTTTGGATGTTTAACTTGGTTTGACTACGCTTATTTGCAAACATGAGTTACAACCGATCCCAATAACCTCTCGATCGATCGATACGATAGAACCTGTGTCAAAAACTTTATTTTGACATTCATCGATCAATAGTTACATCAATCACTTATGATTGTTTTCAGTTATTGGGACCGGTTGAATTGAATAGATTTTATTTAATAATTTCTATGAATCATTTGAGATATGCTGCTCAAGATATCCAGAAAATATTGATATTCAAAGTTTTGTAAATAATGACCAGAAAAAAAAATTGTAGAAAAAAAAGTACTAAAGCAGTAAGTTAGTGTTTTTGAAATAAATGCCGTTTTGTAGAATACTTACGTATTTAGTCGTATTTATTATCTATTTACTTATTTAGATTCCTGTATGCATAAACATATATTTATAGATTGATTTATGCTCCCAGACAAACATAAACATATCTATATACTCTGCTTATATATATATTAATATAGGTGTATATAAAATAATGCTTAATTAATTAATGTTCGTTGTATATATTTATCATAGTTAAGTTTTGTTTGATAAAGCTTATTTATATAAAGTATTTGGAGTGACCATTCAATGTGATTATTGAACATTTTAAGTCTTGAGACAGTTTTACACTTGTCAAATAACAGTTCCACTATATCATTGTGTATAAACCAACAAACTTTAAAGTTAAGGGTGGGTTGCACGAGAACTTCTCAATTTATTTGGCTGCTAAATGTGTTTAAAAGTGACATTCGTTTTTATATAAATACTAATAAAATAAAATGAAAATAGAATATTTTTTTGATGAGCTTTAAGATGAAACTGTTCACGTTCTTTCAAACAATAATATTTTCCTAATAACCTACAATGCTAATTTATAAAATAAAACCATTATGTGACAAACAGAGCCACATCAAAAGATTTCTAAAAATATGCGGAATAATGAATAAAGAGTTACTTTGCAAGCCGCACTAAATGTTAAAATACATAGTCGTAAACAATGGTCATTTCATATTTTTATCAAAATGTATTTTTTATGTATATATGACATATTTCTTTGCAATGTAGCATGACCCACATGAAAATTGCCATTTCAATACTTTTGAATTATATACTATTGAAAATTGAAATGGATGATGTCATGGTACTGCCCAAAGACTACAGAAGATACAGTATAATTTTACCACGTTTTATTTTAGTATTTGTATATATTATGGCATATTAGAACGATCACGGCTGCCATTTTCCGGGCGAGTTAGTGTGGAGTTAGTCTGGCGCACTTCTGTCGCTGTTTTATTTCCTTCGGGTTTTGGTAATGTGACATGTTAGTGATATGATCAGACGGAATACAGAGGCTGTGGACAGTGAAGCAGATGAAATTACATCTTGTATATGTCCGTCCTAAAAGGTCGAAAGTACACATTGAAACTACGTCTATGTCTATGCAAATCACTGATATTAATGCGGGTGTAATCGCTAATGACCTCGGTCGTCAAAGTGAGTTATCAAAACTCGATTCGTCAATTGAGAGTTCGGTTATTGAAATTGGCCACCAGAGGCTAAAATAGTTACGAGTACATAATTCAGAGATTACGTGGACACTTGATTGAAAGACGGAGAGTATTAAATCGAGCATCTTATAAGTACGACTTAAAACTTCAATTAAGCATGGTGCACTTTTTTTAAATCTGCTTCACTTGTTTACTGCGTCTATATTACGTCTGAGGTATAAACATAATCCATTATCGTGTTACTAGACGTGAGTGATTGTGTAGGTGGAGTCGGAGGAGGAGAGCGAGTCGAGTTCGTCGGTGTCGTCCGGCACGGAGGTGTCGACGGACAGCGAGTTCGGGCGCGAGGAGAGCGCGCCGCCGCCCGCCATCCTGGTGACGGAGGCGGTGAACGCGCCCGCCGCCTCGCCCGCGCCCCCGCCCCCTCCGCCGCGTCCTCTCGACTACCCCCTTGCCCGCACGCGCTCCGCCGGCGGACTCGCCACCAAACGAGCCCTCGAGCTCAAGCGCCGATACCTCCTAGGAGAACCCTCTCCTCCTGCCGTCCGCAAATCGGACTCGACTTCCCGAATTGACACTAAATTTGAAGCCTTCCGGTCCAATATCACGGAATTCCAAAAGATGCTGAACCCGGCCGTCAACGTGCCACCCAATCCAGTGCTCTCCTTCCAGTTTACTGTTGACGATAAGAAGACCGAGCCGATGCCGGATATCATCAAGAACATATGCACGGACGCGCCCGTCGACCTGTTGAGTAAAACCGACTTATTGAGCAAGATGGAGGATTCTTTGACCAACACCTATTTAACGGAGACATCAGAGACACCCGTTACTGAGAAGAAGAAAGATCCGGATATGGAATCGGATTCGCTGTCCGAAGATGATTCGTCGCATACAGAGACGGGCGCAGTGGTGTGCGTGCCGCGGGTGGAGGTGACGGACGAGGGCGGAGCGCCCGTGGCGCTGGACAGCCTCGGGGCTGAGCCTGAGGTAGTGAACGCCACCGTCCGACCCGACTCGTCGTCGGAGTCCGGGCCTGACGCCACGCTCGTGCTCACCGAGACAGAGCTGTCCGACTGGGGCGAGGGCGCCATGGAGGACTTGGAGCGGCCGCGCCGCGCTCCGCGCGAGCTGCCCCCGCCCAAGCCCGTGCCCCTCGCGCCCCACGTCTGCGGCCGCAACACGCCGCCCACGATCCTCTTCTCCAACGCGCTCGAGCACTTCGAGTTCGCTGACGAGGGCGACCAGGACCCCTCTATCGACACCCCCTCCACCCCTAAGAACGAAGGCTACATGGAGCTGGTCGACGACGAGTACTCGCCCACCAACGATCGCTCGATGAACTTCATAGAACGCAGCTTCTCCGAGACGGTGGAGAAGCCCGTCTCTCACGACAGAGATTCTTATACAGAAATCGTGCACACGATTCCGGAGGATATTCAGGAGGCCTACTTCGAACGTGACGAATTACCTTCATCGCCAAAAACAGAAGAATTGGCGAATGAAGTGAGCGACAAGTCCATTAGTGAACAAAAGACAAGCGATCAAATCGAAAGCAAAACCAGTGATGAAAAGACGGACGAAAGCAAGGAAACCAGCAAAGCGGACACTAACGGCTTGGAGCCCAGCGTGGAGTCGCTGAGTATAACCGAAGTGTCACCGCAGACGAACCCGGCGTCGAGCTTAGGGTCGCCGTCACTGGACGAGTCGCCGCCGCTCGTGGAGTCTGTATCGAGCGGTGCAGCGCAGCGCGAGCGCGAACGTGAGCGTGAACGCGAGCGCGAGCAGCAAACTGAAGTGGTTCGTCGGCTCGTGTTGGAACGGCTAGCCCCGCGGCCGCGGTCCGCGCGCCGCCCCCGCGCTGCCCCCACGCCCCAGCCGCCCCCCGTGCCGCCCCCGCCCCAGCTGCCACCCACACCGCCGCCCCCGCCGCGCCCCGCTCCCCCCCACACCGTCACCCCCTCATTCTCCGACCCCGAACTAGCTCGGGAACGACGAGGCAAAAGCATCATGAAGAGCATATCCAACTATCTAAATAGACATCTCGGACCAAGACATAAGGTACGTCCTATTTACTATAAATACAACAGACACATTATTGCACTTTTGATGAACGACCATACATTACATATTATACTAGAATATCAATTTCAATCCATGTTCCGAAGCAATATTATTCTCATACACTCTCGACTGTATGCAACTGAATCGTGAACATTCCATTATGTACGGAAATATGTTGATTACTGAGTCACGTTGATTGGCGCGCACCGAGTCCACACTCGGCTTGTATAGTGTACAAACGTAGTGGAGGGTATTGGCACAGTAAACATAAATGAGCAATAATGAAACTATATACACCTTCTGAAATCGACTTCTAAATTGATATGCGGAAGCCCGCGTCTCATACTGAGATTGGCAAGTCAAAGAAAATTTTGCGTTTGCCTAAGCTGTGTTGTCACTTACAAACTGTCCTCTAGTTTTCTATAGTAATGTAGCACTAGACATACAATTTTATTGAATGTAATGTCGAACAAGTTACAACTATATCTCTACACACTATATCATATATAGTTTCACTACTGCCAATAAATGTGAACTGTGGTAGTATTAACCGTAGAATGTCCGCCTAAAGGGTACGGTCGACAGTCTAATAAGGGAGACAGTAGACTAACACAAGTAATAATAATTTTCAGTGGGTCTCCGAGCCGATCCTGACGCATCACGTAAGCAAATAGATTGTGTCGTGACTCGCATGATGTAGCTGTCCTTGTCGCACCCGCTCATGTTATTGTACGTTATCTCGCTCTCTCATGCGCGTTGCTTGTCCATCGTTTCAGCTGTGACTGTGATTGACAATGGATATCGTTCTATAAATAAAAACAGAAATACGGTTAGTTAGACTAATACTAAGCTTTGAGCATCCTTATTGTCAAAACATAATTCTTAGTGTCTAAGTTACAGCCACGAATGTATGTCATGTCACGTGTAGCTCAAACGCTAACTAGTTGGGTCTATAGTGACGATTTTTATCTAAGCGCTGCCATGCTATGGAAGGCACGTCAAATTGTTAATTCCGGTTGTGTCAGTCGTTGGACCATTTGAACTCTGACGGTCAACCTTTTAGTATCCACAACTATTGTAGTATAGGTGTATAGGTTAACATGATACTGATAATGAAATCTAAGTATTAAACCTGTCAAACAGATAGATAGACTTATAGACAAAGACAAACACATAGTGAGACAGACAGTTAGGATTTACAAATAGATTTCTAGCCATACATCGTTAATAAAGAATTATATGCATATATTATTTCCCAATATCCATTGTCAAGTGTCTTCATAACCGTCAAATCACCTGCATATCTGTCGTTTTGAGGAACCGCATCAACTACTGCCTTTTGGACTGTATAGCTCAGGAAATAAGACTTAATTTTGTCTACCATCACGAAGTCTATGCATGTTGGCCGCTTTTACTATGATCGTCAACTGTAACGAGATATTGTCAAACGAAATTAAGCTTTAAAATTGTCTAAATAGTCTTAAATTGGTTGTTGAAATAACCTTGTAAATAAATTAAATTGGAAACAAATTATTTTATTTATTAAATCCATGGTGTTAAAGTTCAATATAGCTTGACAATATCAGTTAGTGAAAGTACCGCTTTTGTATGGAAGATCAAGCGCTTTGAATGTCTTCTTTAGCATGGCGATGCGAATCAAGAAGGCTGTGTAAATACAGGGTGAAACAAGTCTCAATTATTAGTTATCATTAGTAGGAATGAACTTGGAACCATGAATATTTCGATTTTGACATCAGTTACTTTATTTTTTAATTATTTTTAGTATCTTGTACGCTAGTTAACATATTTTTTAATGCATTTTAGTTTTTGTATGTGTATTATTAAGAAAAGACTTCTCATCATTGTATCTAATAACAATGTGTTATTATTTGTTATAATCCGGTTCCACCCTGTATAAATAAAACACAATATATGAAATGAAATATACATTTAAATGCTTTTTATATTGTCAATTTTAATTTAAACATTTAGCTAGGAGTTATTGTTATAAACAATTTGTTGAGCTATATAGTAAATAATGAATAACTAACGATAGATTCTATTACATTTTAATTTAATATTAAAACAATAAATGTTAATCACAGGAGCCTCAAACAAGGGTAGTTTCCAACGCGCACAAGTCAACAGGGGCGTTGCAAGAGGCGCCCCCCGTGCCCCCGCCCCCGGTCTGCTACAGCCCCCCCGCCGATACCCAGGCGCATCCAAGGGTTTCAGGTATGCACTAAGGACGTAGCAAGGGCCTAAACAAAACTCATGTCATATGCCATATGTCATATCATACTCAGAGACGCCAAACAATTTGTCAGTATTGGTTAAAGAGTGAAATTACCCCAATTAATCAATTGCTGATTTCATTGACCTCTCTGAGACAAGTATCAAATTTTGAGTGAAAATTTTGACAATAACTTCGTATTATGAGTTTTGGTTATGGACGGTTTGAATGAATTAGATAGTAGAAATAACTAAATGCTAGCGGAAGTAATGCTAAATGTTTTAATCTTTTAATTTTCTAGTATTTGTTGCATGTTACAATTTATTTAAACATTAATTCATTGCATATTTACATAATATCTATTGTAACATCGAGTAACAATCGTGATTATAACAGCGATACATATGTAACAATCTAAATGATTTGAGGTTGTTTCGCCAACCATATAGGACTTAAGACACCTATGTCGTCGACATGAAAATGACATATTAATGCGACTTGGACTCTTCAACCTTATTTAATGAGCAAGTACTTCGGATAATTACCTATTGACTATTGTTTCGTCATGTGATGATGTTGTATCAAAATTAATTATAAGTGGACAATAGTGCCATCTCTTGTTGATTGATAGAAACTGTATGACGTGTGTCTAGGATAATTTGTTTTAATAAAGTCAGTCTGTTGCGAATAACGTGTTTTACTACAGGTTATGGGCTTACTCTGTACTAAATTATCAGTTATTTTGTGAAAATAGATAATTTGAGTTAGTTATATCGCTGTAACATGGCTGCAAACTACATTGCCAGTGTTCCTAAACTAAAAGGAAGGGAGAATTACGATGAATGGAGCTTCGCGGCTGAAAATTTGTTGGTTCTAGAAGGAATGGACAAATACATCAAACCAACGGCAAGTTTTGAAGTAAAGCCAGTAGACGACGCTAAAACGAAGGCAAAGCTAATATTGACTGTGGACTCATCGTTGTATGTGCATATCAAGAATACCAAGAGCGCCGCGGAATTATGGACTACATTGAAGACCATGTTTGACGACTCCGGTTTCTCACGCAAGATAACCTTGCTGCGACATTTGATTTCTATTCGGCTAGATAATTGTGATACAATGGCTACATATGTGACTCAAATGGTCGAGACAGCTCAAAGGTTGAATGGCACAGGCTTTACAATCACCGATGAATGGGTGGGCTCATTATTATTAGCAGGTTTGTCTGATCATTATACTCCCATGATAATGGCAATTGAACATTCCGGCATTTCGATAACTGCAGATGTCATCAAATCGAAATTGCTCGATATGGAAGTGATTAGAGACAACGAAGCCGGCGCTGCATTTGCTACGCGAAATAAAAAGAAAGGCGGTTTCAATCCTTCACCATCAAACAAGAAAATGACAGCAGAAATGACAGATACATCGAGAACAATAACATGCTACAAATGTAAACAAGATGGTCATTATCGAAATCAGTGTCCTTTATTGAAGAAAAACAATAGTAAAAATGTGTTTAATGTTGTTTTCCTGAATGGAAAGTTCAATAAAACAGAATGGTACGTGGATTCTGGTGCCAGCGCACATATGACTGCGAATGAATCTTGGATGAAAAACATGAAACGATCACCTTCGTGTTTACCAGAAATAATGGTCGCTAATGAATCGTCAGTGCCAGTAGTTTGTTCCGGAGATGTCGACATTGTTTCTGAACTGAAACATGAAATAACAGTAAAGGATGTGCTGTGCGTTCCCAGTTTAGCAACAAATTTATTATCCGTGAGTGAACTGATTAAAAACGGAAATAAAGTAATATTTGATGATAAACATTGCTACATTCGTAACAAGAATAATGTTTTGATTACTACTGCAGACCTGTCAAACGGTGTTTACAAATTAAGGTTAGAAACACAGAATTGTATGTTGACCGCACCAGCAGTTAGTGGGAATTTGTGGCACAGAAGATTAGCACACCTTAATAGTCAGGACATGAACAAGATGAGAAATATTGTGGAAGGTTTGTCATATGAACCAAATTTTGACATAACCAAATCTCAGTGTACAACTTGTTGCGAGGGAAAGCAATCCAGATTATCCTTTTCGCATGTTGGTGAGAGAAGCACAGAATTATTACACAGAGTTCACACAGATATTTGTGGACCTATGGAGACTAGGTCATTGAATGGTGCTCGATATTTCATATTGTTTGTAGACGACTTCAGTCGTATGACTTTTATATACTTTATCAAGAATAAAAGTGAGGCATTTAGCAAGTTCAAAGAATTCCAAACACTGGTTGAGAATCAGTTGAATAAAAAAATAAAGATGATACGTTCAGATAATGGACTTGAATTTTGTAATAAAGATTTTGATAATTATTTGAAACAAAAGGGAATAATTCATCAAAGATCAAATAATTACACGCCTGAACAGAACGGTTTATGTGAACGAGCCAACCGTACAGTTGTGGAGAAGGCTAGATGTCTATTGTATGATGCAAAGCTGGATAAACAATATTGGGCAGAAGCAGCTAACACTGCTGTCTATTTGAAGAATAGATCCATTGCTTCAGGACTTCAGACAACTCCGTATGAATTGTGGTATGGAAGGAAGCCAGATCTCAGTCACATCCGTTTATTTGGCAGTAAAGTCATGATGCATATCCCTAAGGAACGTCGTTTAAAATGGGATAAGAAAGCCATGGAGCACATATTAGTGGGATATAGTGAAGAGGTAAAGGGTTACCGGCTGTATAATCCTACAAAGAAGAGTCTTGTTATAAGTAGAGATGTCATCGTGATGGAAAATGAATCAGAGCTCAAAGAAACAGGCAACAAGTCAGCTATCTGGATTCCTAACGAAGAGATACTTGCAGATAACATTGAAAAAGAGAGCACAGTTTCAGTGGGGGATAAATCATCTCATGTTCTAGAAGACTGCCTTTCAGATTCTTCAGTGTATGAGGATGGTAACGATACACTAATAGAACCTTCATCTTCAACCGCAGATATATCAAACACAGAAGTCCAGATGACATCAACTCCAGAACAGACACCAGAATTACCTGAAAAGCGTCACAGGAAAGCACCTGAACGGTATGGTTATACATGTCTTTCCAACATTGTTTCAGCATCAGAGGAGATTGTGTTCTCAGAGGCTCTTGCTGGGCCTGAGAGTGCACAGTGGAAGCGCGCCATGACCGACGAGCTGCAGTCTTTTGAGGACAACAATGCATGGGAGCTTGTTGACAACCCAAGTGATGTGACAATTGTTAAGTGTAGGTGGGTGCTTGTTAAAAAGTTAGATGTGGACAATAAAGTGCGATTTCGGGCTAGATTGGTGGCGAAAGGTTTTTCCCAGAAACCAGGAATTGACTATACGGATACATTCTCTCCTGTGGTTAGACATTCAACACTCAGTCGATGTAAATAATAACGATTATGTACTATTAAGCATTATAAGTTTATGTGTAAATTGGGCATTGTTTCTACTTAAAATTGTTGTTTATTTTGATAAGTGGGGGTGTGATGATGTTGTATCAAAATTAATTATAAGTGGACAATAGTGCCATCTCTTGTTGATTGATAGAAACTGTATGACGTGTGTCTAGGATAATTTGTTTTAATAAAGTCAGTCTGTTGCGAATAACGTGTTTTACTACACGTCAAATACATAATGTCGCAGTACCATTAAATCGTTTATGTGATTAAAGTGCGTCAACATTAGCTTAGCGCCATACAATATAGGTCGGCAACATATTGGTCACATATTCGGTGACATGGGACACATTTTGGCTAGCAGCCAATTGGCGACCAGCGCCTAACGGTAGGCATATTGGCATGCGACATTAGGTGTCTAAATTCCCATAACATTGCCTTCTTTTTCTATATCTTTCACCTATAACATGAGCCATGTAGCTTTCACCTAACATAAGCCATTACCGTACCAAGCGTCTTGCGAGACTGAAGAACGAGACGCTATGCAGCTGTGGTTCGAAGCTCGTTGGGCGAGGCTCGTCGCACAACGGCGAGCGCGAGACGAGGCGAGAGACGAGCCGAGTGCAAGGCGTCTGGCGAGGCTCGAGCGAAGGCTGGCGAGGCCCCTGTCTGGTAACTACGTCACCACTAATGTGTCATGCACGTAATGTTAATAGCGCCATCTATAAGACCAAAAACAAACACCAATAGTTGTTCCAATATTGATGGTGCTATGAACATTCATTCATTCGCTCTATTGCAGCATTGCATGCTTTTATGATTGATTATGTTACATGCTTTTTAATTTTTAATCTTAATTACATTTACCAAGATTTTTAGACTTTCTCCCAAATAGCTTAGCTTAATGCAATTCGATGTAAGTAGATAGCCAACTAACTGTTTCACATTAAGAAACAGTTTCTAAGAGTTAAGGTATTGGTTAGTTAGTGCGGGTTGGTGCTAATTGGACGGATAATATGCTGCGTATTGTCGGTTGCGTAACACTGAAACAGACTCCTTACCTTAAGATCTCTGGAAGTCCAATTCTTAACCTGTATATAAATCCGTGTTATATTCGACAGCTGAACAGCAAGCGGCGACCGTCGCGGAGTTGGTGCAAGTATCGGCTCGACGGGAAGCTCACCAAGCTCTACTAAAAGCTGACAGGTGATGAAACAGTTTTTATTCTCTATTCTCTAATTTTTATATGCCGGCAGTGCGTATAGAACGCACAACGGTAGCGTAAAGATGCACGCCAAGACAAATATTCGGTTTTGGTTTTTCTCTTATCTACCTCTCTCTCTATTTATGTATGAGGAGAAGAGATGTAACAATTTCTTTGCATTTTAACCTTACAGGACGCGCGGTAAACGTAAGACCGACGTCAAGCTGTTTTTTAATACATAAGGACTCGCGTCGTAATGCGTAGAAACAAGTGCTCAGAGATTTTCGAAGACTACCAATTTTTCAATAATTGTCTGTAAGGGCCCTCTCAGGTTCTAAACTTATCTGACATTATTTTTTTATTGATATCTAATATTTATTACCTACTGCAAACATACTTTGGTAATTAAATCATATTTTTATTTGTATTTCAGGCGTAGGAGCGCAGCGAGCGGCGGAGACTAAATTATTCCGAAGATACACGAGCATCGTTCTTCTTGAAATCTACCTAACGACACAGGCCAATCTCTTTTTGGAAACGATCTATTTTACGAGATATATTTACCGTTAACGAACATTGATGTTATGATGTAGCTCTAGATTTATTGGTCTCTGTGTAGTCTTGGCAAGTGTGAACGTTCCGTAACGCCGCTTGCCGAGTGTTGTGTCACAAATGTCGTATCGTTGTAATCGATGTAATGTCCTCCCGAGTCTCTAACATATCCACGGTACGAACAAAAACGGAGTTTTCAATAATAATATCACAATTTACTTATATTTTTTAAATGAAGTATTTTTCTCTCAATTTAATTTTTATTAATAGGTATTAATTTTAGAGCTTTACTCTAGTGTTAACGACTTAAAGGTCCTATAGGACCTTTGTAACTTTTGACTGTCACAAAAAATTTAGGCTCTAAAATATTATTCTTGACCTTAGATCGCGAAGGTCTGTTCGGTGTGCTAGATATGCCAAATAAAAGAAAAAGTATATAAATAAAATGTTTGAAAATACTTGTATAGGTGTAAATTTTGTAGTTGTGTATAAATAATATTGTATTGTACGCTTTAACTCGCGCCTATGTGACGACCCTTGTGGCTAAGATATATTTTGTATGGCCCGTAAAGTCTCCGCTTGGCCGTAGCCCCTTCTCTGTTTAAACGACAATCTATCGCTATCGGTCTAATGTGGTTGGTGTCTTATCTTAGTAAAGGAAGTCGTAATGGATTGGAGCGTGCTATATATCTTTACTTTATATTCGTAAGCTTAAAGGCCAATAGTAGGTGTCTACTATACCCAGTAGCTAATCGACTCACACGTATAATTATGCATTTAATAAGAGTTTCTATGTGAAATATTTGTAATTATTGACACGCCTACATATAGTAAAAGTATTATTATAAAATGTAAAGTTATTCGGTTTAATTTGTTAGCTGACAAACAATATCGTAACCGAGCCGTCTAAGATGCAATAAGATTATGTACTTAGTTGTTTTATTCGCCAAATTCTATAAGGTATCGACTAGCGCTATGACGTACACTTTTGACAGTTCGTGCCCTGTGAACACCCTGTTCGCTTATCAGTTTTCAGTCCTTTGTTCGTACAAAGTACTTTATATGAAAAACTTTGAAATTAGTATTCTACGGTGGCTGAAAAACGATCACATACAAAAACTACATAAAACTGAAGTTACCAAGACACGAAGTAGATATTCGTATAGAAACTCTAGGAATTGACGTCTCCTGTCAAGTTGACAGACTATATGACATCTGTCACTATTATTGATAATGGTCGTTTCGCAGCCGCTTGTTAAAAAGCGAAACAAAACAGTAGTTTTGATGACCCTTTTTACATCTTTCTCCTTGTCCAGTCTAGCGCTAGTTTGACTGCTGAAAAATGAAACAAAAGACAGATCATGAACTAAAAAAATAACATGAAAAATCAAAAAGCAATATAAGATCGTGTTAATTCACCGTTCGTCGAAACTATCCGTCATCGCTTTGCATCCAATTGTATATATTTATCACTTATGTAGTTAGGTATGAGTGTACATTGAAATATATACCATATTTATATTTTTGTATGCGCCAGAGTGATAGAAGAGTAAAGAAATGGAGGAAAGAGATAGATAGCATAGGTTTTATTATGTAATTTTCTTCTTAGAAACATTTAAGGAATTTGGACACTGTTGATAAGTATAGTAGTATGCTAGTACTAAATCAACAATTACAGACAAGTTAATCAAAAATGTCTCTCTGACGCTCTAATTATTGATCTCAAACTTAATTTTTGTAAAATAGTCAGACACATAGGCAGATAAATCCTTTAAATTCGTCTTTTAATAATATTGATAAAATGAAATGTCACTAAGTAAATTCATTTGACACATTGCGATCTCTCAAGTCCACTGACCTCTACTATCGGCGGATCCCAATATCGAATCTTCTATCGGATTTGTTATTGAAACCCAACAACTGTCATTTCTGAACAGAGGCCGATCCGAAAACCGTTAAAAATGGATTGGTGCCCTCCGACGGATAGATCGCATTATTGGATTGACATTGCAATCTGTAGTTTGGTTATTGAAACACTTTTTGTAACAAATGGATTGAAATTTCAATCGCAGATTGGTAAAAATGGATTGAGATCGTTTATTGGGACCGGCCGTATATGGACTGGCTGCAGTCATAAATAGTAGAGGTCAGTGCTCAAGTCACTTGAGGACGAGGAATATTTATTTAAAATAGTTCTTATTAACATTGTAAAAGTTATATTTCTTTATGTTTTACTCATAGTGTCCAAATTCCACAACCGCCACAAATCTATCTGTATGCTATCATGATTAATTGCGTTTATCAATATTTTTACTAAGCCGCTTGCTTATCTAATTATTTGATTACTATCACATGATCACTGATATCTTCAGTGGGATGAGAGGCTTTTGCCCAGCAGTGGGACATTACAGTGTAATGCTTATTTTTGTCGAAAAATATACAACGTGTTCGGTTATTTTTAAAGTTCATAAAAACCAAGTATTTTCTTATGTTGTAAAAATGACGTATTTTTATTTTAACTCTTAAAAATTTTTACATTATTTTGTAATGGTTTACCCAAATATTGTTTCGTATTTTTATATTTTATAGCGTTTACAAAATTATTTTTATTTAATACATTACTGTTGGTAATATACTCGCTTACTAGTACCTGCAGCCGAATTAATATAGTTTTAATGTATTTATGTTTGGTTACATTGCTCGGAATTAAAATGATTGCAGGTGGCCCCTGATTTGAAGCATTAAGTTTTAAGTAGACAAAAGATTTCAATGTAATTAATGTTCATTGTTTAAATCGGTATCAAGGCGATGGTTACCGGTGCAGTCGAACAATAAAGTACCATCAGCGCAATTGGTCGCGGTCTTTAATATGACATTTACAATATCTGACGATTGACAGCTGCTCCGCACCATGAAGTAGACTCGTCTATAACTATAGTCAATTGCTACCTTTGTTGATTGTACTAATTTGATTCAATATCTTTTCGCTGAAAGAAATTGAGCACACTGAAACCACAGTCTTGGTAACTGGTTTAAACCTCTTTTAGTAGCCAAATATACTAATATAAACTTGCTATTCTTTGTATTTAGATCCTTAGTTAATTTTATTTAAGTTTAACTTTGTATAGACGTCGAGATTATGATACTATCCAATGCAAATCGTACCTCCCTTTTATATGTGTAGTTTTATTTTGGAGACTAATAAAGGTAGCATGTTTTAAAAGTACTTCACTTGTTTAATTTCATGTTAGGTTTCGACCAAATCCTAGGGTACGAGAACAACACCACCGGTACCTCAGAATACAGAAAGTACCAGAAACGGCATTCAAATGTATTTACAAGCTACACGCTGTGTCCAAAAACAGAACAAAGTCCCTCGCGTAGTGTTGTTAGCTCTCGCATTATTTGCCCATTTTTTGGGTAAATTTTGGGAGTTTCGGAGGTAATATGATAATAGAATAAAAATTGTCCTTTTCTATATAACTATGTACCTACCTTTATATCTCAAGAAATAGATATGTATATTAAATAAAACATGGTGTTAAGGTTTGCACACTTTTAAGGGGTGATGGAAAAATTATATATTTTTATTTTATTTTAAAGTATTCGGAAAACTTACAGCTAGGTACAAGAGTTACATAAAAAATTAATAATAACTTAAGTCAAAATGCATCGAGCAAACTACGCTTCGCTTCGATGGTTTCCAGAACTGTTCTAGCCATGCTCTTTGTATAATTTTTGTCCACACCGCTTTCCTTTCCTCATCAGCAGGGAAGCTAAAATTTAAGATGGCTAATATAGAAACATAATTTAATACCCGCTCCCCCTCTCCCCTTCTCCCACACGCACACCAAAAATTTGTTTAGAAATCCTATAGACTAACATACTTACTATTTAATAGGATTGTTAGGTTAGGTACATACGAGTCACACTTACGCTGCTAGGGTGCTTTCAAATAAAAACAATACGACAAACGCACGGCTTCGGCACCGCAGCGGTCCGACACGAAACGCATAATTTGAAAGCACCCTTATACTTTCTTTTTTCAAGTTGGTTTATTTTTATTATATTACTTATTAATATTCTACAACGAATTAAAGCCCTCAAAAGGTAATAAAAAGAAGGGTAAATCAAAACTCTTATATTGGCAACACTAACATAGATTGACGCATCACTCTCTATGACAATCGAAATGTGAGAAAATAATTAAATATTTAAATAAGACGATACCTAAATGCGATACTTACACGTGAAATGTGATCCCATCCTGTTTCTTTTTCAGACCCACTGCATTTTTACAGGTAGGAACGACACAAGACGGCATAGTTTCGTGAAATTGGTCACGGGTAAAACACGTTAGCGCGTTCCGACGGTCACAAAGTGACTGATCGGTTGCGCGTCAAACTACACTATTTAAGGCTAGTTTGAGTAGCTACAGTATTAAGCGCGGTCACGGGTTCTGGTACTTTCTGTATTCTGAGACCGGTACATGGACATGGTTATTGACGGCTCGACACCCGACCAAATTTCGCTTCCGAACCAGTCTAGACAGTAAACTGACGGATACTTCACGACAATAAATAAAACAAGTCATGTTATCACAAGTTCAATACCAATTTATTCAATAATATAATGTTTCTAACATATACTCTTTCACGCTAAATAATTTCCACGTTCACAATGACACGATTACAATAATAATTATTTATTGGAAAATATTACACTAAACTAATTAAATTACTTACTTATTATATACTGCAGTTAACTATTTATATGTGACAATGATCTTACGATCGATGTTGCTGATCGGTAAATAGAAAAATAATTTATCAATAGATTTAAATTCCGAATCAAAATAATGTCATTATTTCAAACTTTAATTTTTTTAATGAAATACGATTAAATAAAATGTTAAATGAAACCATTGTCACAATTCATACATTTCTCTATAAATAACATTAATTTACATTCTACAAAACTAAATGTATCGTAAATTATAAACTGTGAATTAGACTTGGTGGCAGGTAAGTCCACACGTGGCCAAAAACGGAACTAAACGTTCAAGGAACAAAGTAACATTTTCTTGTACTGAATATGCAACAGTGGCGTATCCAACAGTCAATTCCGTGTCCACTTACCTGCCACTGAGTTTGCTTACTGTCTGCCTGTCTAATGGCACATAGTCATTTAAATTTCCCATTTCATTTCTTTTATTTAAACATATTTTGTACCATGAATGATATCGGAGACTGTAACAGTAACATGCTTAGAAAATTAGAAAGTTTCAAAGATATTCGATTACTACCGATTACTGGGTATACTTTGTTCTGACAAGGTAGAGAGAAGGTGTAGTCGATAAATAGCAATAATACCGTAAAACAAACGGTTATAATTTACAGAGTGAACAATGATTATCTTCGATCTATTCTTAATACTAATATTATTTACAATCCACTACAAACTGATACCTACACTTCAATCTACATATTTCTAAGGAAACATAAAACTCAACCGATTTAAAGAAAAGATCAAGGAAATCATGGTTTGACCGAAATATGTGTTTATGGATTAAGTAATCTGACAGAATAAATAAGGCAGAGGAAAATAACACATTATGTGTGATTATGTGTGTCACAAAATAATATGGATTGAACATTTTTATTACTTTTCTTAAAGGTAGTTTCAGACCACCCATTTACATAGGTTATGTAAATTTTTAGGCCTTAGTTACTAGTGGCGCCATCTATATGAAGTCTACCACTTATCATCGCATGGTTGGATGAAGCCTACCAGTCAGAACGACACAGTTGAATTCTGAAATAAAGTAAAAACGTACTGTGAAAATGTTAGGTATACTCGTCGTTCGTGTGTTTGAGTGCGGCTGTAGATCAACTTAACTGGCACAAGTACCATCTAAATAAACCTTACTGAAAATAAATACTGCCCTATCACCTATTTGGTACAGATATTGTAGATTATAAGGTTTTTGGCTCTTTCACTTATATATCGTCAAATAAAAAAATATCTTATCCTAAGTAGCTGAGCGTCAAGTTATCAGTATGAAATTCGTTTAGTTTTTCAGTCTAAAAATATATACAATGGTGGCAATTTAAATATGAAATTAATTATTAAAAGCATATTTTCAGATTTCTTATTCCTCCTAAAATTGCCAAGTTTAAGTGCAGTGAGTTCGAAAAGTGTCGAATATAAATACGAGAAGACGTTTCATCGAACATTATTATCAGAATAATACTGAGAAACGAAAGTCATAAGTGTTTTATAAAAGTAATGCAACGTTTATCAAATTATTAGGCACAAATAGAAATTTCCGCCGATTATAATGCCATACAAAGTTCCAAGGAGGAAGTAATCTAGAACTAAATAATGAAAAGTAGATGAGTTCAGTATCTAGGTTTGTGGTTGTGGTGCGTGCGGTGGGGGTGCCAGTCGGGGTGGCGCGGCTCCCGGTGGTGGTGGTGGTGGTGGTGGCGGCGCTTGTCGCGCTGCCCGGCGGGGTACACCTCCGACACCACCAGCTCCGAGCCCTCCTTGGGCGCCTCCCGCTCGTGCCGCCGGTGGGACTGCTTGCTCCCCGCGCCGCCCGCCGCCTCGTGCAGCTCCTCCCACGCCTGCCGGTAGAACCTGTTCAGTCCACTCCTCGACTCCGATGAAGAGGACTCGTCCAGCGACGCCACCGTGTTGCAATCAGCCGTCACATGGTGCCGGTACCGCTTGCCCTCGTTTTGTTTGCGGCTGTAAGCATACATAGCACATTTATCACCAGTTCTAGGGGGATCTTTTCCTGAACTAAAACGGTACTTATCTACGTAAGAAACTTAACTTAATGAAGGTCTTATTGTCTGAATGTTGTCGCATTTGCAGTGTATGTGTGGCTAAAAGGCTGACGTGCTGATTTCAGTACCTTGTCGTCGTCATGCGGTGCTGAAGTTCAGTGTCGATGTGACCGAAGAGTCGTCTTTGCGCGTGTTCAGTGGCACAGGATAGCGAATGTAGTGTTCGGCAAGAGTAGACGGAGTATTCGTAAGCTACTGTTTCAGAAGTCGTGTGTTGGGACTGGTCGTGAATGTGGTCATAAGTACAGTGTGTCTCGCGTGCGATCCTCTCCCTGGTGCGTTGCTGGCGGACATGGTGGCCGAGGACGGGCTTCAAGCGTGCATTAAGCTGTCTGATGTTGCGTGCTACTGTGCTCCTACGAGTATTAACTCTAGGTTTGTAATTGTATTGGATATGTTTGATATGTCCGCGTTGTCAGCCACCATATCGCGTCGCAGTACCTGACGCACGCTACAACGGGTTGGAGAAGTGTCCCGCGCGGTGGGGCAGGCGGTGCGCGCGCACGAACTCGCGCCGCCCTACTTGCTGGTCGGGGAAGGGCAGCGCGAGCAGCGTGTACCAGCGCGAAGGCAACTCGCGCGCCAACACGCGCTCCTTGCGGCTGCCCGCGCCGCTAATACACGTCACCGATATTTTACGTTCTTACAATATAATATGAGCAAGGATTTATCCTTGACATGACTGACTGTTTCATAGGAAGATAACAAAATAGATGGAGATTGCAATATGCAAGTTTTGAACTATATGGTCAGTAATGGGATGTAGTTTAAGAGCTTGGGGATAATGTGGTCATAGTGGCTACTACTAAGTTTGTAGTTTGTTGGCGTTACATGTGTAGTTTGTCCACGGGACATATTGATGAACTATTATGTTTCTGGTCTGACAGCCCTGCGACAAGTCGACGGTAAAGTTGGTGATTGGTTTGTGTGGGCTACTCGTATGACTATGCAGTGAGTATGTTTTACAGAGGACTATTTGGATTATTTTGACTATTTTGGACTGTTTTGGTTACTAACTTATGTTATTTATTTTGATGCAGTGTTTAGTTAATTTTAAGAGTTAGTATGGAGTGTTTACGGAGTTGTACAACAATCCCTTACTCGTCCTTTATTATTCTAGAAAGGTACGGGTTAAAGTTTGTATTCTCATACAACTGTAGCGGTTATGACCAGATAAAGTGTACAGGATTTGCGATTATTAAAAAAAAAGAAATGAATTCGTTTTTGTAGTTGTTACACTTTTCAGTTTTCCAAATTTAAGTAAAGTCGTTATTGCCTACCTACGTGATGTGTTGCGTATCAACGTATCTACTGTGAAATATTATTTTTAAACTCACTCAATACTATTAACTACGTTTTAAGGCTCGACCCAATAATCTATCTATATCTAAAATAGAAATCTCAGACAGCTGAGCAAGCTCTACAAATTATTTCTGTGTAATATCAAAATAAATATCAAAAGCCAGTTGATAAACATGATCTGCCGAGATTGTCAGTATGAATAGATCATTAGAGACAGGCCGTGAAGCTTTGGTTTCACGGAATAGCTGTGTTGTTTTATTACAGCCACTAAGGAGGCCAGAATACGTCACCGCTATCCCAAAAAACCAGAGCTGGTGACTATAAAAATCATTTCCAACTAACCTCCTCACGAGTATGACGATGGTGGTGATGATGGCGATCAGGAAGACGAGGCCTCCGAAGGCAGCCAGCGCCACCACGGCGCCGATGTTCAGTCTAGCTCCTGTGACTTCTCTATGGCCATCGACCACGGTGGGTACGTTGACCCGCGGAGTCTGCTCTGCGCGTATGTTGTTGCCGCTGCCGATGATCTAGAAATGAATAGGATTGGGCGTTGGAAATGGTGTCTAATAGATTAAAATAGCATTTGTGGGGATGTAGG
Organism: Cyclophora punctaria; assembly: GCA_951394245.1. Classification (NCBI taxonomy): domain Eukaryota; kingdom Metazoa; phylum Arthropoda; class Insecta; order Lepidoptera; family Geometridae; genus Cyclophora; species Cyclophora punctaria. Next base: position 981,882 of record OX596167.1, on the reverse strand, counting down.
ACTGTGTCCTTTAGGTAGATAGAAGGCTAAAGTGGTACAAAAGCGTAGAATGTAAAGCAATATTCAACTTAACTTAAATATAATTGTCTACCTTAGCGCTACACTACCGTGCAACAGAGTCTCTTTAAATTTTTGTCCCAGTTGTTTTAAGTTAGTGATTTATGCGGCCTTAAACATAATGTACCTCATCGTTGTGGATCAGTTACTAATACAAAGTACCATATTTTGATTAAAATATTATAAGTAAGTACGCTAAGAAAGACGGCTCGCAATTTCATAACATATATAAATCTTCCATTGCTTCACGAAAAGAACTGCTCACCTATTCCGATAAGCCTTCCCCTTACCTGATTTTCTCTCGGATGACTAGCGACAATAATGTGCGGCACATGACTGGTCGGCGAGTCTTGACTATCAGCGACCGTGACCTTCCTCTCCGGTGGTCGCTCGTACGTCCTTGTGGTCGCGCGTTCAGTGGTCGTGGTCGGCTTTGGACGTGGTCGTCGAGTGGGTTCGGCTGTGAGGAAGGGGGAAGGCGAGGAAGGGCGCGGGGAGGTGCGACGCGTGACCACGAGGCGCGGCGTGGTCACCGGGGGAGGGGTGGTGGTGGACGGGGGAGTGGACATGGTCGTGGTCGTCGTGGTAGTGGTCGGGGGCTGGTCTGCTGTTGATAAAGATTGTAAGAATTAGTACTGATTGGTTGCTATGCAGGGCAAGTTGTCGAAGAAAACCTATAAACATATTATATTTTTATTTAAACGACTTTTAACTTCTCAATTTCGTACTTGCTAATCTTGGACTCTCACCAAGACCTGTTCTAACCAGGTGAGATCACTTTAGAAGCAATTCATAGCAAACGTTTCCTCCTAGGCAATAATTAAATAAGATATCGTAGTATCGTAGTTCTTCTACATAGTAAAGTAAAGTAGTATTAGCCCGTAATTTCCCACTGCTGGGCAAAGTCCTCTCATTTCACTGAAGATATCAGTACAGTGAGAACAATTAGGCATAATCACCTCGCTTGCCTATTGCGGGTTGGTGATATGAAACCCGAGCCATGTTTGAAAAGTAGGAAACAAGTTTTCGCTCGACCTGGGAATTGAACCCGGGTCCTCGGTCTTGGCAGGCGAGTGCACATACCACTAGACCACCGAGGCATCTTTCTTCTACATACCTTGACAGAAAGGCAGCGGCTTGTCCCACAGTCCGTTGGCGCGGCACTCCAGCACATTGGCGCCCTGCAGCCGGTACCCTGGCGCGCAGATCACCTCCAGCACCGCCCCGAACTCAGTGGAATTGATGGCTAACAACACCTGCCCGTTGGCTATTACAGGCTCCTCGCAGTGGATAACTGAAAATTTAATATAACCTCTTAATATACAAGTCTTTCATTATAATAATCACTTATTGAGGTACAAATTGAACCTTACAATATTTGGAAATCGATGGTGTATAAGTAAGTAGTAATTTTATTTCATTCTTAGCTTATCTCTAAACCTTTTTCCTCTTCAGAAGTTGTCGTCTTCGGCTTGAAAATTGACGACATTGATCCACATTTCGGGACAAGTAATAAAATATAGAGTAGAGTATGCGAACGAATAATTTGTGATTCGGAATACAAAATATTAAACGTATTCATTCGGATACCCGAACGTCTGTTATATTTCAGATATTAATTAAGTAACTGAATTACGCGTATGGACTGTTATTACTTAATTGAAGCTGTCCGTCAATTAGTACGGTCAATTTGCTTTGATACATTTGTACTAATTGGTATTGCTGGGTTACAGCCGCTGCACATACCGCGGGTAGGTATATTTAATGTCAATTCAAATATACCTACACGCGTTTTACGCGCATTTAGTACATTTAATATACCTATACCTACCTATAAAAGGTATATCGTATTAATTATTACGCTCGTGGCTAAGCGATGTCCACTCTTAGCTATTGTTGCAACGTGCAGCTCAGTTCCTACTTACATGGGTGGCCGATAGCGGCATTTCTATCTGACAGCTACAGTGCTTCGGAGAGCACGTAAAATTGTCGGTCCCGGTCTTCGATCAACAATACACAAATAGATGTTGGGTCGGCGCAAAAAATGCGCCGCAATGTTTATTCAAAAGTTACAAAAATAATGGCCAGATAAACAGTTTAACGGAAGGAGTAAGTAATTTCTTTCGGTTTCTTACTTTCGGTAAGTACATGTAGAATAAGTTATATTTTAAGCTTTAAACTAACAAATAAAAAATATCGATTGGAACTCACCGCTACAAATGATTGGCCAACGTTGGCGCAAAATATTGTGAAACAGACCAGTAGATGCATGGAGTAGATTTGTATTGTAGTAAACATTTATTTGTTACCAGAACTTTGATTGCTTAATACTACTTTTGTGATTGTTGGACTCTCATAAGATACTTGGCTTTCCTTTTTTAATCAAATTAAATTAAAAAATTGATTTACTTATTAATTTCACTGAACTGTACTTGTATTATTAAGATTGTATACATGAATATATTATTATTATTATTATTATTTTAGCCATTACTGTCCCACTGCTGGGCAAAGGCCTCTCCCCTATCCCTCCATGCATCCCTATCCTGGGCCACTTCCCTCCAGTTGCTAAGATATGTATCGAGTTCATCCCTCCATCTACGTCTCGGTCTGCCGCGCCGCCTGTTTGCCGGATCTGGCTGCCACTCAGTGGCTGTTTTTGCCCACAGCTGTTCAGACATGCGGCAGACGTGGCCTGCCCAGTTCCACTTTAACTTAGCCGCTTTGCAAGCGACGTCCATAATCTGTGTCCTAGAGCGCAGTTCGGTATTGCGGATCCTATCCGTACGCTTAAAACCCAGGATGCTGCGCTCCATGGCACGTTGACAAACTTGGAGTTTGGACTTTTGAATTTGTGTTAACGACCAGGTCTGCGCACCATACGTGAGGACGGGGAGGATGCATACGTCCATTAGCTTCCGTTTCAGAAACAAGGGTAGCTTTCCTTTCAATATGTCTCCCATGGACCAAAAAGTCTTCCAGGCATTATCTGTTCGCCTAGCGATTTCTTTGCCCTGCCTGTCGTTAAAGGAGACTATTTGGCCCAGGTAAACATATTCATTGACGTATGCAAGTTGTTCTCCATCCACCGTCACTCTGGTCTTAACGCGGTTGGTCATTAGCTTTGTCTTGTCCATGTTCATTGTTAGTCCAATCTCCAAGCTTGCCAGACTGAGATCCTGAAGCATCGCTTGAAGCTCCGTTGGCGATGATGAGAAAAGGACGATGTCATCGGCGAAACGTAGGTTTGTTAACCGTCTTCCGCCCACGATAACCCCCCTTTCTTGCCACTTAGTTGCTAACTTTCTGAAGACTTGTTCCAAAACGCTATTGAAAAGTTTAGGTGAGAGCGGATCTCCTTGTTTGACTCCTTTCTCTATTTTAAATGTTGGTCCGGGTGATTGCAATTTTATGGAGGCTGTGCTGTTATTGTATATGTTTTGGATTAGATTTATGTATGTTGGGTCAATATGTTGATCTTGAAGGGCTTTGAATATGGCCGCATGGATAAGGCTATCGAATGCCTTTTTGTAGTCTACAAAAGCGACATATAAAGGCTGATTAAATTCCTTGAATTTTTCAATTATTGTGTTTAAAGTTTGAAGGTGATCAGTGGTAGAAAGTCCTCTGCGGAAGCCAGCCTGTTCCGGTGGTTGTTCTGAGTCTAGCTGTCGAGAGATACGGTTTTCGATGATTTTAATAAATAATTTGTAGAGATGAGATACGAGACTAATTGGGCGGTAGTTATTAATATTGGATTTGTCCCCTTTTTTGTGAATAAGTATGATGTTAGAGTGGCAAAATTTGTCTGGGAATTTACCTGATTTCAAAATGGAGTTGAAAAGGTTTGTGATGTGTGGCAAAAGAGTTGGTTCTCCTACTTTTAGTGATTCGGTGGTTATTCCATCCTCTCCTGGAGACCTACTATATTTCATTTGTGTTAGAGCATTGTGAACTTCAAGGCCGGTTATTAGTGGGATGGTATCTGGAAATGCATAAGGTATTGCTCTACAGCTGCGGTGTGGGTCTGAGTAAAGAGATTTGTAAAAATCAGTGCAAGTATTTGATATTTTCTCTCTATCCCGGTGTATGCATCCTGATTCATCCTTGAGCTGTGTTATCCAAGATTTGCCTATAGATCTTCCATGTTTTGCAATTTTTAGCGATTTATTGTTTTCTAGCGCTATGTGGAAAAGTTGGGTCTCGTGGTTTCTTAAATCTTTTCTAATACTTCTTTTCACTTTTTTATCTAAATTTCTGTATTCCACACTATTAATTGCAGTATTTACTCGTTCTTCTAATAATTGTATAGTTGTGTCATTAAGTTTTCTATGTCTAACTCTTTTTTCTTTAATTCTACTACTAGCTTTCCTTATGCATTTTTCTATTACGTTGAACTCTTCTTGTACGTTATCTTCATCGGTTTTTAATATTTCGAAACTATTTTTTAAATCTATGTTGTATTCGTTCTTTGCGGCTATTAGGGTATCTTTGGAAATTTTCTTAATACTACTTTTAATTAATTTCATTCTATTTATTTTGTGATCTAATTTGATGGTTGCACGTAAAGGTCTATGGTCTGAACTGAATTTTATTTTATTTAGTGCTTGAACGTTGATTATGTTGGTCTCATGCGTGGTGAGTATAAAATCTATTTCATTTTTATACTCGCCACCTGGAGACACCCACGTCCAGCGTCGTTCGGGTTTTTTAAAGTAAAAGGTGTTATTGATCCTTAGGTTTTGACCAAAAGCAAATTGAATTAGGCGTTCTCCGCGGTTGTTCCGGTTTCCTAGTCCATGTGGGCCTAAAATTTGGTTACTATCGGTGTCTTGCCTTGAACCGATCTTGGCGTTAAAATCGCCCATCACCATGTTCAAGGTACCTCGGTGTTCGCTGTAAGCCCTGTTAAGCAGGTCGTAGAACTCTTCCACTTCGTCGTCGGCGTGTACGGATGTGGGAGCGTGGCATTGGATTACTGTCAGAGATATTTTGTCATTTATTTTAAATTTTAATAGAGCAATCCTTTCTGAATACGCAATAAACTCTGTTATGTGATTTTTCCATTTTTTTGCTACTAAAAAGCCAACTCCGTACATACTGCCTGTTCCATTGTAGTAAAAAATATTATTTTCGCCTTCGATGGTATCTTCTCCTTCGCGTCGTACTTCACACAATCCTAAAATGTCCCATTTTATGTCTCTAAATGCTTCCTCAAGTTCTATCAGTCTTTCCGTTGATCTTAAGGTTCTAACATTATAACTTATTACATTCATATAGCTATCGGTGTCCGTTTTGTGGTTAGCATGTTTCGTCTGACGGGAGATCGATCTCGCCCGGGGATTCTTAGCACCCCTGACTCCGGGGCGGTCCTGTCTTCCGTCATCAACAGTCCCAGCCCCGGAGTCGCCGGGAACTTGGGGCCTGTTTTGGGTTGTGTCTTGCATGGTATGTCATGGGGAGGTTTAGACCGTAACCCGCCGCGCTGGTCCAGTGCGTGTTGGCGGGTGTTTCGCCAGAGCCTCGTCGGTTAGTCGGCAGGGTGCACCGCGTGCAGGTGAGGTTGGCTTGGGTCCCGAAAAACATGTGAAATTTAGTAATATTTTTATTTGTGACATCCAGCGATAGACACCTTGGCCAAAAACATACACACAAATACAACAGAACGCTAGCAAAAAAACAAGTTTGTATACTATCAAACATAGATGCCCAAAACATAAATAATTTTAAGTAAACTTTTACGTGCATACTATAAATTATTTCAGTGTTCAACGCGACTCCATCCATACCAAATATAGTTCTTCCAAAAAAAACGAAACGAAAGGATGTAGCTCGCAAGGTAATGACGGGAATAAAGTATTTTATTTGTAGGTTTTTAAGGTTGGTTTCACACTAAATATTGTTTTACCTATGTCTTTTCGTTTCTAAGTGAAAGGAGTAATTTATTGCTTAAGATATTATTTTGAAGATTTGCTACTTTAATGCAAGGTGTCATGGTTGTAATTAGGTTGAACTTCGAACTGTTTCAAAACTTTTGTTTTCAATTCGGTAGAGTAAACAAAATAAGCTGTGACACGTGATCCACGCGGACGGTATTTAGCTTTGATTTTGAACGTGACCCGATATCTGGTTGCGTATTTTTGATCGAAGGTCCTGGTTGTTTCAATCGTGAGACCGCGCTAAAGGCCTCAATACTCCGACACTAAGGCTAGCCCTAACCTACTCGAAATGAATGAATCAATTGTTATATTTTATGTTATTGTGATTGAATATATAGAATAGAGAGATCGCGAAAAAACGAGTTTAAAAAATATAAGTTACTAGCCACTCCCCGCGGTTTCACCCGCGTTCTACACGTTCCCGTGGGTTTCAGGATAAAAAGTAGCCTTTGTCAGGCTTTGGACTAACTGTGTACCTAACAAAATTCATTCCAATCGGCTCAGTAGTTCTGGCGTTAAAGCGTAACAAACAAACTTACACTCACTTTTATAATATGAGTATGATAATAGTTGGATATCGATTTCATCATCATCATCAACAGGATCAATGAGCACAACGCTCTGATAAAACCGCGGGGCGCTGCTAGTGTCGGACAAACACGACAAATGTTCCAATTACACTGTCGAAAATGAATTCTTTGGGTCTACACGAGTCATGAACAATCCCATACTGGATTCAAGCGTTGCTTCAATTCAACCCCTTCATTACGACCAGTTATAGCTCAGTGGTAGAGCACCTTGCCTTAGTTGCAAGGGGTCCCGGGTTCGAATCCCGGTCTCTGGATGTTTGGCAAATTATCACGTTTTTGTATTTTTTTTAAGACATATTTTTTTCCTAAGTTTTTTACCCGGTTAAATTCACTCACAGTTAATTAGACCCAAACTAAGCTCTTGCCTTGTAATATGGAATCTATCTAACTAACTGATGCTACTACGTTTATGTATACGTACACAAATCTATATAAGTGAATAAAAATGAATAGTCGAAATGTATGTACGCGTATTACTTCAGAACGACTACACCAAATTGGATGATTCTTTTTATGAGTTCCTAATTGTCAGGACAAGGTGTTTATATAAGAAAATAAGTAATAAAAGTCTCGAAATACCCACGGGAACGGGGGCGCTACGGGCGCTACGGGTGAAACCGCGGGGCACAGCTAGTACTTTATAAGAATATATCAGTTCTATAGTAATATTATAGAGGTAATTTTTTTTAATTTGTTTGTTTGTTTGTATGTTCGAGCTAATCTCGGGCAATCGGTCCGATTTGAATAAATCTTTAATTATTTAAAAAAGGGATCCTACGTTTATGCATGAAAAATATGCCCAAAAAAGGCCAAGTGCGAGCCGGACTCGCCCATGTTGGGTTCCGTAGCAGCAAGTAACAATATAAAAGTTCTTGTAGTTTGAAGATTTGAGTTGATTGAATGAAAGGTAAATTGCGGTTTACGATTTATGACATACTAGCCGTGCCCCGCGGTTTTACCCGCGTTGTACCCGTTCCCGCAGGAATTTCTGGATAAAATGTATCCCATTTATTCTGATGTATAACCTATTGCATACATTATTTTAAAGTTTCATCCAAATTCGTTGAGTAGTTTTTGCGTGAAAGAGCAACAAACATCCATACATCCATACATACATCCATCCAACTTTCTCATTTATAATATTAAATAGGATAAGATAGGATAGTAGGATTTAGTTTAAACTAGAAAAAACGTTAATCGAACGGCACTGTACTAGAAAATAAAGCCAGTAGAGACATACATGGTGCAGCAACGCATGACATATCTACGTCCATACGATCATACCATGACATCATACTCGTAGTATGTTTGTAATTGGTATCAGGTTTGGCGACCAATAATTCACCTGACACAACCTCGGGTCGTATTCTGTATCATTATTGGTGCGATTTGGATCGTATATGAATGTAGCTCTGACCACAGGCTAGACTACCCAATTAGTGCGTAGAGCTAAACATGAAACACTCGCTTTAAACCTCGGTTAGAATAAGAGGCGAGATAGGGGTCGCGTGGGGCGATGCCGCATATTGGGATACATTCAACTGTGTATACAGAGGGTGCACTTATCAAACACACAGCTGGAGTTTATTACTAATATATTTAAACTGAAACCTATCTCTTGCCCTTTACTTTTCTTCGCTCGCTGCGTTGAATCACTCCCTATTACAGCATGCAACAATAGAAACCGTACGCGGTGACCCAAATGACAACAACACGGCGTAACATATAGAAAGCTCGTTTTACGTGAGAAATCTATTCAAGAGTGTGCCGAGACGCGTTTGTCTGTGTTTGTAATTGTAAATAATTGTCGAGAGAGATAGGATCGTGTCAGGAAAGCATCGCGGAAGATCTCGGTGCGTCTAGATTACCGAGAATCGATTTTAGACACGATTTATATCTTAAGTACTCGTAAATACACAGAATTAATTGCTGTCGTTTAAGTAAGCGCAATTATTGCGAATTGATATCCAAATTAAAATAGATGTTCGCGGTGAGCTACATACTTTAGGATGGCGTTCTGGTTTCTGAACATGACATTGTTGTTAGTGCTTTGTTGTAGCCGACGAGTACTGAGTTAAGTGATTCTTATTACAGATTTGTTAATTTCTTTGCTATTGTTGTTTTATAAGTTAAGATACAAAGCAATAATCTTTTTTGATTGAGTTTAACCTCTCCAATAATCTACAAACTCTATCGTATCATGCCACTTCCGAGATGACATTGTTACTTATAAATACCCTTATAAATACATTATGCTGTAGTCTCCCACTGCTAGGCAAAGGCTATCATTACACTCTTCTACGTCTATACTATTATTATAAAGAGGGAAAGTTTCTAACTTTGTTTGTTAGGGCTAATCTCAGAAACTACAAATCCGATTTGAATAATTCCCTTCGTAATGGATAGCCACATTCAAAGGGAATTTATTATCCCGAAATTCCTGAAGGAACAGGTTTAACGCGGGTAAAACCGCAGGGCGCTACTAGTAATATGTAAAGTGAATTCAATCACCATCACATCTGGGCGGGGGTCCGTTCCACCGCTCATCAATGTCGCAGACCAGCCGCGACCGGCCGGCCATCTCGTAGCCAGCGTCACAGGAGTACTGCACGTGAGACAGGTAGGCCACGGAGTCATTGATCAGCTTGTACCCGCCGTGCGAGATCTCCGCGGGGAACCCGCATTCGATGCCTGCAAACACGGGGAAAGGGTTAAATGAATAAATAGTAAGTAGACAATCAATAATCAAAGGTAGACAATAAGGCGCATGTAGTGAGTATAGCGCCCTCTCTATGAACCGCAGGAAATCTACGCAAGTTTTAATGGAAAGGTTTTTAATAGTATGAATATTTTTTTTTTTAATTTTGAAAGATGAGAAAATACTGATTTATTTTTAAGGTTATTAGAGAGACATTAAGAAATTCCCGGTTTTGGCATTAAACCCTTTTGTTATATGCGTCTTTTCAACTATCGGGGGCAGAACTAGATAGAGCGTATATGAGTACCGAGACTACCGAGCGTCACTTACGTTTACACACAGGAGGGAACTCGTCATAGAATCCGGTGTCAAGGCACGTTCTGACGGTAGGCCCGACCAGGAGGTGCCCTTCATCACAAGAGTACTCCACGGAGGCCCCCACTTCGAACCCTTCAGCGACCATCGTGGAGTTAGGAGGCTGCTCCGGGCGACCACAGGCCTTCGGTTCTAGTAACACAAAGGTACACGGTTAACCCTAAATCTTGGTATCATGTCAACAAACAATCGCAAAGGGTAATGTCACACTTTGTTGGCGCTAGCATCGACACCCACATCGTACATCGCATCGCCAATTCGCATAGAACAAGGTTTACCTGAATAAAAAACTCGCACTGTTATTAAGTCGTGTTAGCAGTTGTAATCTGGTATTCTAAATTGGACTTACGGTGTTGGCAGATATAGTTGAGTTTTGCGTGGCAGTCGGTGTCGGCCCAGAGCCAGCCCTTGCTTCCGTCGAATCGCGCGCAGCCCTCCACGCCCCCCGGCGCGTTCCAGAAGGACACCGACACGTCGTTGCCGTTCACCCACTTCCAGTTGGATGGGTCCTGGGGGTCCCGCACCGCGCCCATCCAGTATTGACTGCTGCTGTCGCTTCTGCGCAACAATACTGCCCGTTAGCTACGCGGCGACTCATTACGATGAACAAGAGTACCTGTCGCTTTAGATACGTTCTGTTTGAGCTTAAGAGTATGCCCGGCGATGTGTATCAACATTCGCAACAAGTAACTATATTCGCCGTTGCATGCATATGTAATTGAAGTATTTTGCACAATACGTAGAAAACTAATTTATACAAACAAAAACATATTTTCTATCCTATTTCCCATAGAAATTGTATCATGAAACGTCATGGGTATTATGTTTTATTTAAATTATCTCTGCCTTTTACTCTAATTCCGATTCCAATCATAAAAATTACAGTAAAAATTGTCATATCAAGCCAACCGCGCAATGATTTCAAATCATTAGCGTCATCAGGGCATTAAAGCGGTGCATTCCTCTAGCGAACTGTCAAGTTACAGTTACAACTGTAACAGTGGGGCTATGCTAAGTTATGGGCACTAGAGAAGTGGTTTCACTCAAAATACTATAATCAAAAAGTGTGCTTTATGAAGCAATGTCACTTTCGAAACCGTCCGTGGGCACGGGTGCTGTGAAATGGCGGAATTATGTGGTCCCGTTTGTATCGTAGCGTCTAGAAATGAGTGTACGCGCACAGGGACGCACTCAGGACCGGCGCAGGTCTTAAGGGGCACGTGTCCATTATATCACACAATATCCTAAAATAAACTATTCGCTTTTGCATTTCTTATGGGTAATAACATAACTTTTTAACACTAATAGCTTCCACTACCTCATTAAATTGCGATCTCGTAGGAATTTGATATGTGCAGATTTTTTCTTTATAACAGGTATGTAGTTAAAGGTTTCATGTTGATTTACACAATATGAAAGATAGGTTGTCTGTGGCACACAAATACCTTTTTAGGACCTTCGGAAATTAATGGATATTAATATCTATTAAGTTACCATAATCTATATGGCCACATTTTTAAAAAATCTGTCACACCAAGTCGTTTTATTATCAATCGTTTTTATAGCTCGTTTTAAGAAATGATAATTCGAGGAATCCGTTTTAAATTTTGTTATATCTTCAATAATGACTGAGATATTAATCAATAAAGTAAGGCCTCCGTAAAAAAATACGGTTAAGCGACCGCGCTAACGTAAGGACGTTCCTTCGCGTGCTGCGACTCGGCCTCTTACGATAATGATACAAAATTCGCTTTTTATTTAAAGAACTTATAAATTTCGACAAATGAAAATAGTCTGGAACATAGAAAGGCAAATTTAAAAAGTGGTGAAACATTGCAACGCTGTAACTTTGGAAATCCTAGCCCGATTTTTATGAAACAAAGACAAAGTTATTCGCTGAAATAAGCGCCTTACAAGTAATATTTTCATGTACCTTATTTAATTTTGAAAAATAACGCCCCTTTTTAAATTAGCCCCCGTGTCGTCCTGAGTCCGTCCCCTCACGGGACTCGCGGGGGGGTACAGTCGGCACAGCGTGTCCGATCTCTAATAGAGCATTCTGTTAAATGAATGTGCTTTTTTGCGCTAACTGTAACACTACTAGATTACAACTTGTTGTTTCCGAAACTACACGTTTTTATAACACAAAACGTCGGCTCCGGAATATTTTGTCACGTGCTAACGTGATCTTAAAAGAGAAAGCCTTTATGCTGTAAATTCTATTGTATGATAATGTACAGGAAAGTGATAATTTTGTTCCTTTTTTCTTGGTGATTGCTTATTTTATATACTAGTTTGATACCGTTTTTTGTTGTCTTATAGCAATAGATACATAATTATGTGTTCTTAAATCGCAGAGGGACTTTAGCCATACTAAGTTTTTTAAGCTTTAGTTAATTATTATATAAATAAATAAATGGTTATTTTTTATTTTACATAAAACTAGAGCTTATCTTTGCGTTGCATCGGTTTATCAAGATACCAGATGGAAAATTCGGATGAAACAAAGCATTTTCCTAGATTGAAATTATACCCCCCGCGCGCGTTCTACCTCCACGATACAGTTGGTACTTATACAGCCAGTCCGCGATCGAGCATTATTATTTTGCATGTTATTTGAGTTTGTTTATACTATGTAGTGATGATTGAAAGATTTGATTGTGCGCTGCTCAAGAATACTTACGAGTATTTAGCCTACAAATCAATGAATAGAGAAATACTACTCATTCGTTAAAAGCAATATCAATTTACAATAACGTAAATTATTTGTTTGAGTTGTGATTACGCGTCCCGTTTCTCAGCCTAAGTTACACTTAAGTTACATTTCATTTCGCCGATCTCTTCCTGGGACATTAACTTCGCATTAGCACTCAACACCGATCATTAAGGTGAGGTTTGTTTAACGAGAACCTCTGTCTCAGTCGCATGTTACGCGTAACTACTTGGTTACGGTGTTTCAATTCATTATTTATAGGAATAGGAAATGGTATTTAATTCAAAATTGCCACTCGAAATAAGTCATAGGTAAACCAAGTAACTACTAAAATATTTTGAATATAAAATGCTTGAGATCTTAATTTATTTATGTTCGTTATAAAAACAATTGATATATTTGGTAAATTATGCACACAGCTTCTACCAAAAGAATAAATAGCCATCAAATAAAAAAAAACATCAACAAAAAATAAATCGCCAGCTATTAACTAAAGTGAACTCACCGATGCCGTCTCCATAGCTCCCAGCTGATGAATCCTTGCAGCGCCGGGTTGCTCTCATCCACCAGAGTGCCTCCTCTTCCACGGCAGAAGGCCAGCGCTTCCCTAAACGCCACAGGCTGCCGGTCATAGAAGATGTAGCACTTTCCATTGTAAGTCGCGGTACTGCCCGGCGGCTGATCACGGAACTGAGGGCATCTTTCTATGGGCAACGCTTGATCTGTGTACACGAACGCTTCACAAATGGACAGTTGACTTGGAATGCTCGCTTCTAGATGCACGCTGACGAAAGCTCCAGGCATTGGAGGGTTGCAGGGAAGGAATAGGGGCTGCCCTTCTTCTATGAAGCCATTGAATCGGTTGCAGATCGGGTTCGTGCCGAGGTCTGGACGGTTATTGCCGACGCGGACTACGATTACTGCCGGTTTGTTCACTCCTGAGGAAAGGAAATTAAGGATTTCATAAATTGAATTTTGCAAACAGTATTATAGTATTGAGTTGATTGACAAGGGTTTGACAGACGGTATTAATGATTACCATTACTATTCCAGCAGTGTTATGATATAATACAACGAGCAACGTCACTAATCGATGGTGGAATTTACCCACTATTCAAACGCAACGTTGTACTCATCATAATTGATGCAGCTACTGTAGCATTTAATTAAACCCTCACTTTGAGTGCCGTGCGCCAAGCAACTTCAACTAAACATTGAAACTTATTTTGTCTATTATGATGCAGGATATAATTTACCCACCCCGTCGGGTTTCTCTAATTGTATGTTGGTTTAATTCCCCTTGTTCGGACCACACACGTCGGCTAGATGTTCCTCTAATTTTGGTCTAGTTTCGTGTTTCAGTAATCGAATACTGCGGATAAACGGCCTATTAATTAATATGATTCGTACTATAATTTGAGCATGTTTACCAGGAAATTGCGTGAATTAGTATTTATGTTCATTTGATATTTTATTGAGCAAAACCAATGCTATTATCATTAAACGGAAGTGTTACCATCATGGTAGTTCTTTCTGTGGTAATTTCGGAATAAAAGTAACATACCTAATACCAAAGTTTCAAATCCTACTAATTGGTTAGCGGGTTCAAACAGACAAACAACATACTCTTCAGGTATACTAGTACAGACACATTTTCCCACAACGTAAGAGAATCTTCTCTATTATAAAAATGAATCGCTGAATCTGTTGCTAAGCGCATAACTTCAGAACGACTGCACCAAATTGGATGATTATTTTTTTAATGTGTTCCTTATTGTCAGGACAAGGTTTGTATATAAGAATAATAAGGAATAAAAATCTCAAAATTCCCACGGGAACGGGAGCGCTGCGGGTGAAACCGCGGGGCACAGCTAATATACTAATATATGTATTTAATATGCATATAAGTCAATATGCAAAGGCACGAAACAAAATCACTTGAAGGCATAAAGCTCATCGAAATGTGAAGATGTTTCCAAGTCTCACGTGAGTCATTCGCCATTATTCACATTACGCGTAGAGCTATTGTGAGTTGAGGAACTACGACTGTTCACATTAGTTAGAGATGGGACAACTATACATGACGAGACTCGATGCGAGACTCGCCGCCTTACACAAAACGAGATTATGCAAGTCTTGTCGTAGTGTACGTCAAATGATTCCTTAAGAAAATTAATAAGTAATTTTTGACATGTAATGTACGAGTATCAATGTGTGTGAATTAGTTTTATTTATTTAGTAACATGTTAACTACAGTTAGTTGGTTACAGATGTAGTGAATAATCCTTTCCTATCGGCAAAACTCGGAACAACGATAACACCCGAATGGTGCCGATGTGTCTATGAATTACTGTATTATTAAATTACGTGTAGGTATCAAATAAATCGCATACTTTATTTATCAATGTCAAATGTCAAACCGTTGTCTCGATGGGTACTGAGTGCGAGTGAAGTAGTAAGACAAAAACGAACATTTCCGAGAAAATACGGAAGGAAAGCATTATTCACTACATCTGTAACTGTAGTTAATTGTCGAATTGAGACAAACCCGACTTAATTAATATTTAGACTATATGAATTTTCTCTGATAAGAATTTCTGACTCTCCATATTCATATATTTATTCATACAGCTACTGCATATTATCACTAAAAATAATATGTATGCATTATGCATAGACTGACCATCCACACGATGAAGAAGATAATGCATAAAACCAAAGCTGTATACATCCATAATTTATTATCAATTTCTTAAATACGCCTCATCTTAATCGTTGTGCTAAATCTTGTGAACGATAGAAATTAACATATTTTAATTCTTAGCAACTAATTTATTTACCGAATAACCAGTTACATGTTATAATAAAACGTTATATAACTCTTAGTCTATAAAAAGACTTGTAAAGTCAACTTATTTCAAGTGTACCAAGGACCCGAGGGCCGTTCCGAAGACCGCGTACCCATCACTGGCGGCAAGAACTTTCATTAAACTCTGTTATTTCGCGTTTTGTCTTTCCACTTTCACTTCATAATAGTTATTCGCTGTTGAGGCTTGTCGTAACCAATGATAATCCCCATAATAACTAATAGAGGGGTATGGATTAAGTTGTTTCGAGAAAGTTGTTTCACTCCACTGATCATTCAACTGTTTCTGGATTCGAACGTAATCAAATTGTGTTGTGTTACTGTCTAGATTAAGGGAGGTGCTATGGTGGAGTGAGAGCGGTTAGCGGTGATTAACGATTGAACGAGATACCTTTTCTAATGTTAAATGTTCTTCTGCAAAAACATATTAAACGCGCATCAAAGAGTTTTACTATGTCTATGTACTAGATGCCATCACCAAAAGAATAACTCCAGACTGCATAACGAATCATGTTATAAAAAGTTATATAACCTGTTCTATAACGCTGTTTAATGTTATACAGTGTTAATTAATGTACTTACACGTGTTATATAGCGTAACATGTTACTTAATCTGGACTCACCCTAATACATATCATCATGTGTATGTGTGAAAGAAGAGAGCTGCCGAGCGCTTGTATGAAACAAAGGGAGCCATCGCTGTTTATAGTTTCAGAACAAAAAGGCAATTTTATTTGGCAAAAAGTTAAATTAACATTAACATTTAAAATAGCAATATTACGAGCAAGTATTTCTCTTTGTATTGATACATTCGTAATGTTTGTATCCTAGTTGGATTTCCTAGTATAAGTTCACCGAAGCACGTATTTACCCCTCTGGATACTAAATATACACTACAAACTACCACCACTATTTATCTAGTTAAGGCAGAGCTCAAACGCAAAGCTGTCACAAATTCCAAGAATCGCCCTCAAACAGATATGCTCGTAATTGCTGTAGCATAAACACAATAGACAAGTATGCAAACAGAGCTTGAACAAACTGACTGAAACCAACTCCTCGGACCCGATCTCATATAACAAGGTCCTCATACTTTCGACTTGCATCCGGCGTATAATGGCACGTTAACAACGCGCCACCGAACCCGGCGACCGCATACGGTGTAACCGTGTAACCGAAATGAGAAGTTCACGTAAAATGGTAGGTAGACTAATTTCAGTTTCGCATTGGTTTGGGACTGAATTCGGCGACCGCTTTCGGCTTACCCGCATTTATGTATGGCGGGTTGCGACCGAACTCGGTCAACCAAATACCTGTTTTAAGTTTCACTAGACGGTGACCGAATATAATACACTAGCCGTGCCCCGCGGTTTTACCCGCGTTGAGCCCATTCCCAGTGGATTTTCAGGATTAAATAAGCCTATAATAGCCTATAACCTTCCCGTTTAATGTGGCTATCTGTTACAAAAATAGGTATTCCAATCGGACTGATAATTCTTGAGACTACCTCGAACATACATACAAACAAACTTACAAATTTAACCTCTTTATAATATAATAAGTATAGATAAAACATTATATTATTAAACATGAATACGACTTCTAGTTATAGAGAAAAAATAACAACCACACTCCTCAGATGTATTGTGTGTTATGAATATCTAACTAAATGTTAGTTAACATCATTATGCATAATGTTAAGTTGCATCATAGATACAATAATTTACATAACTTCACAACTAAGACAGACCCCATCAGATAAACGATTCAAAGTATTCCTTTACGGAACCAAATATAATAAACTGTTATACCTACTAAACCTAAATATATGAAAGAAACTCGTGTTAGTTTCACCATTTATAACTCGGAAACGGCTGGGCCGATTTTAATGATTATTTTTTTATTCTATTTATTTCGGTCGGTAGGAATAGGATAATAGGTAAGTAATAAAAATCCCGAAATTCCCACGGGAATGGTCAACCGCGGGATACCGCAGGGCAAAGCTAGTATGATAGACTTGATGCCACTTCGGAAGTATTTTAATTTTATCGATAAGATCGATGGATAGCGTGATAAATGTTTATTTAAAAGATATATATGTGATGTCACTTTCTCGAATTAATTTCTTGTCCGTTTGTATATCTGCCTCTATCTACGTAGTGAAAGTAAACAGTAGTCGTTATTTATTATTCCTATAATATGTATCCATGTTTAATTAAAACTAAAAACTTGAATTCAAAGCACTAGTCGTACTCGCGGTTTTACCCGCGCTCTACCCGTGTCGTTTCGAGACGAAAACTAGTACAGGTCACATAATCCGGCTAACCTTCAGCTGAAAGGTATCATATAAAAATATGTTCTCAAATACAACAATTTCTCTTTAAGAAAATCAGTACAGAAAATTAAAAAATCAATAATGTAATACACCTTTTACGCTACGCTGAAGTACCATTATCCATAAACAACCATACAACTAGAAATCACTAACATACACCTACTCTGAAACACATAACACCAACTATCAACAATCGGTCATTTGTCTACTAAATTAAACGCACCGGTCACCAATCTACAAAAAAACGCGACAACCGTAACTTAACACGCATGATCACAGACAGAAAGAATGTAAACTAGTTTGTATGATCAGGTACCGTAATAACCTCTATTTAACTTGCGGTAGTTACTAACCGACAATAGGGATTTTGGATTATAATATCAAATAAGAAAAAGCAAGAGTCATCGAACTAAATTTCTGTACAAATTACAAAACAATTTCGGAAATACCGTTTGGATTGGGTCGTTATTCTTCTTGTCATCTTAACACTGTATAACATGTGACTGTATCTGTATCATACCGGTTGTGTATTATAAGTTATAATGTACCTTAACATTAATCTTAAAAACTTTAAATTCACTTGAGATGACTTTGACTGCTTTGAGCCAACCACAACCACATAGCGGGTTTTGGACAGATATGACTGCAAATCGATGGGGGAGACCTTTGCCCGAGAGTGGGAGACTTCAGGTTGATAAAAAAATATATTTGAAATTACTATTCCTTGTTATGACCTGTTTCTGAAGAAAATTCTGAATAAAAATTACCCTGTCACATATGTTTTGAATATATTATTTATCATTGCACTTATTTTTATAAATCCGACTATAGTCCCAGAGAACAGAACGTCCGAACAAGCTCTTTAACTTAGCACCATAGAATTGTAGTTAGCACTTACACTGCGTCAATTGCGTACAATTTTTTGTAATCAATGACCATTAATAGAAAACCTTTTGTTACACTCACAAAGAACATTAATTAACATGTTATAACGATATAGATAATATAATAATCGTTCTATATACATTACGTTCATTTTCCAGTCCTATTCGATAATGAACAACATAGATTATGAACCCTTTGTAGTGATTACAAATTCCAACTCACTTTATTATCAAAATGCATAACATATTTTGTTCGCGATGTCCACGTTTGTATTTACAAATGATTAAGCACAGCAGCCATACATTCGTTTTTAATTAAACATTCTCCTAATTTTCCCTTTGACATATTGCAATGAAGTAATAAATGATGTGGACGCAATGGAAATCATTTTTGGGAAATTATTAACGTGGAAATACAATGGAAACGCCATGGCGGTGTTGTGGCATGTGAAGCGTGCCAAGGGCAGGGTTCAACTCTCGGGATAAGTTTGTTTTAAATTTATTTTTCAAATATAACTTGGGTTTTAAATAATATTCAGATCTCCTACCGGGTAGGAAAGCGTTATGATCATGCCATTCTTCTTCATCGTAATATTTCCTTCAGTGACCTTTACTTCAATTTTGCCCTGCATCACACATAAAAGGCTGACACTTAATTAGTAAAACACTTTTTTAATGAAACAACATTTACTTTTTTAATTTTCGCTTTAAAACCAGTGTTTTCTGAGTATTTTTAAACTATACACAAAAATACTCGCATATGTAGTTTTAAAAATTTTAATTGGAGTTGTAACACCCCTGTTACCGAGGATGTGGGGGCGGTCAGGGTGGATGATAATAATGAACACCCTTTGCGGGAATAACATTTTGAAATAAATGCAACGAGTATTCATATGGTAAAATGTTTTATGTAGTATAGGAGACAAACAAGCGATGTGTCGTGTCGCTATTTGGTTTTAACGGGTGAAAACACACGCCGACCACATGTGACTGTTAACACGAGTAAAGAATTCAATTGATATTAATTAATATTAAAATCAAGTTTGTTTTGTTTGGACACATAGAGCTCTGGAACTAACAACGAGATTTGAAAAATCTTATGTACGTTATTATGAAGGATATGCTACATTTATATCGAACTATCAGCTCCCGCGGTTTTACTCGCGTTGTGAATGTTCCGGTGGGAATTTCGGGATGAAAAAAAAAGAAGCCTATAACCTTTCTGTTAAATGTGTTTGGTAGTTCCGATATTAGCGCTTTCAAACAAACAAACTCTTCAGCTTTATTATATCACTAGCAGCGCCCCGCGGTTTTACCCGCGTTGTACCCGTTCCCGTAGGAATTTCGGGATGAAAAATAGCCTATAACCTTCCCGTTGAATGTGGCTATCTATTACAAAAAGAATTATTCAAATCGGTTCAGTAGTTTCTGAGATTAGCGCGTTTAAACAAACAAACAAACAAACAAACAAACAAACAAACAAACAAACAAACAAACAAAACAAACTCTTCAGCTTTATAATATTAGTATAGATTATTGAATTCTAAGAAACGGGTACAATGTCAGCAGAGTGGGTGGCGCTTTCTACCTACCTATCTACCTATTCGCACGTCACCGTCACTCGTCTTATATTCGACTGTCCAAACATAGACTTGACTGCATCGAACTAGTCGACGTAACGACTGCACAGCCTACAATGTGGTCAAGCTCTAACTGTACCAACTCAAGCCTAACAATCCCCTGTGATTACATAACAATTACGTGTGAATCCCGTATTGAAAACCGATTATAAATATAAGTGTTAAATGTATTACATAAAGAGAGTATGGGGCAGGTGGTTAGTAATTACTGGCCGCGGTTTCGCTCGGGCGGGCAACTAGCGCGTTCCGACTTCACTCGCACTTGAGTTACGTCGATAGCTGACGACTGACAGACATATCTCTTGGAAGAATGTATGTTGTATGTACGTAGTGTACGTTTATCTGTTGAGTGAAGGAATCAACTTGCTTATAGTTCCAAAGCGTTTGTTAAATGGATTCTTATTGTTTGTATTCATAAGATTATGCTCAAGAGTTTGTATGTTGATTGAATCTGTTAGCCCAACTTAATCCTAGTTCACGAGCTAAACTGAGATCAAAACTGCAATACTTTTTTCTAAAACCGAGTTGTGTTGACCGTGGTTTGAGATAGAAACACGGAATTTTGCTCTTAGTCTCTGATTTGAAACGACTTTATCGTAGTGTTTTAGCCACGTACAAGGGTATCTCCAATTAAAGGTCACTTATCTCAAAATTCTTACAGAAACGGGTACAAATCGGAAAAAACTGCAGAGCACTGATAGTATAGAATGAGTCTAGGACCTCTTATTGCAGGAAATAAATATACCGAGGTTGAATAATCAACAACATATTACTCTATAATTTTGTATGGCCTTTTCCGAGTATATTCGTATAATTATATATCAAATTTGATATATATATTCGTAATATTAAAGCTTTGCTACAACCTCAACATATTTTTGTTCATAAAACTGCCTATTAATACTTAGTCAGTACCATTTTATAAGGTTTCCTTCCGAGTTGATACTCGTGCATTGAAATAAGCTTTTGTCATGGTTTAGAACGTATTTTTGCTCATAGCCTATTGATGTAGGTAAATATAATTAGGGTGGAACAATATGAGAGTTGATATTAAGGTAGTCGTGTGTTGGGTAGCTGCAAGTATAGGTATAATATGTAGGTCTAGATTTATCTAGAAGATCCTAAGTTGATATTAATAAGACTGTGGTTCATCTTTGGTATCAAGTCACATAAAAGCTCACTTGAAACTTTTTCCAAGTAACTTTTGTAACAGTAACAGGGCTTCTTTGCAAATTTTCATAATAAAGCTAGTTAAATAAAAAAATCTCATCTGTCAATTTTGCATCTCCTTCGAAGCACGGTAGCGCCCGAAGAGACGCCACTATCGACCGACGACACATCCAAGTACCAAAGTACTTTGCTTGACAAACACAACAATACTTTCAATACCTACTTATTTCCTTAATTTCTCAAACACCAACGAATGTGAACCCAAGTCAAAAACTGAAAACACTTACCACAACAAGGCTTGCCGAAGTCCAACCGCACCAGCTGCACCATGTAGGGCTCCAGTAGATTCACGTACCACCAGGGCACCCGCTCGGACTTCGTCAGCGTACAGGTGTCCGAGCTGAACACGTTGGAGGTGCTCCCGTCCAGGGCCCGCTGTGGGACTCCACCCTCGTCCGTGGATACTTGCATGGGGGCCTTGCCGGCGGCCACGTTGAGGACTGCAAGGAAATGATGGTGTTAGAATATGAAGTAGAATAGTTGGTCTAAAAACTGGTAGTCTATAGTCATGAAAATATCGACGTTAGGTGGAAAATAAGAAGAATGCTACACCTTGATTTATTAGTTAGATTACTAAAACGTATTACCGTAAACGGTGTCGTACGTACGACGCACCCGAGGAACCGACATTTTACGGAATGAATTCTTTGACAGTCTTATTCGATTTAAAAATTCAGTCCATATTGAAATATTTAACCAGAAAGCGTCAGTGCCAAGAAAAATAAATAAGTGTGTGTGTGATTAATTAATTAAAAAATACCGAACAATATCGAATCCCACATTTTAACAAATCATGTCATTAAAGTTTTTTTAAAAAATAACAGTAGATAATGACGTCTCTTTCACTCTCCAATGAGTCCGATAGGCGGTCTCGCTCTTCACATAACGGCGCTAGGGATGGCCCGATTAAATTAACATGTTGCCGGGTGTCTAGTGATGTGCTGGACTCGATAACTGTCGATAATTGCATGCAAATTTGTGTGTCACGGTCGCGCCGCGTATGTAACGGCATTTGACAAATAACGCGTACCGATATCAGTGCCTTGATCGGGGAAAATTACCGATTTTTAATTCATTTTCATTTCTAGTAGGTTAGGGGAGTTTTTAGACCACCTAAAGGCCTCCGGCATGGTCTGACGATTGAAACAAACGGGACCGACTGTTTAACGTGCCCTCCGAAGCACGGTAGCGCTCAGATAGAAATGCCACTATAGACTATCCATCCAAGTAGGGGCCGACCTGCACGTTGCTTAACAATCGCAATGAACATCGCTTAGTCAAACTACGCCATGAGCGCTACGATTATAGGATTTTAAATATTTTAATCACTTACAGTCAAATTCATCGTTTATATAATAGAAACAACGAAAATTGAACTCAATTTTGAAATGTTGATTTCAGTTTAGCTCGTGAACTAGGTTTAAGTAAAACTGAGCAAGTTTAGTAGTAACAGTGAGATTGAGGCTAAATCTTTTCTCATGTAATGGCACGAGGCGGATAAACCCGTGGAGCACTGTTAGTTAATTCAAAGTAAAACATTAACTTAAGTACGTAAAACAGTTTTAAACAACCAAAACTTTTTTTAATGTGCTAAGTATAATGTGACTGTAATTACACTACAGCCACCGTGACCGTACAACTACAAAAAGTGAAATTATTTTTTATGTCCACCATTAGCAGTTAACCTGTCAATGTCACGATCCAGCTAATGTCATTTGCGACAGTTCACATCGACGCAAAGTGGGACAGTAGGGCAGCGCGAACCCGAATGAATCCGAGAAGAAAAGTATTAACCGAAAAAGTTTGAAAAACAAACGAACATAGGTCTTATGCGGTCGGACTAAGTGCGCTTGGGAAACTTTGAGTTGAAATTACGCCAGACCACAGCGTTTGCGGTTGAAAGTAAACAAAACAGCCCATTTCGATATTTAGTTGCAGTGGAATAATATAACATTGTATTTTAATCGCCTTTCTCTTCAATAGATAATGGAAAAATAGATTAACTACATATAATGGAAACTTATCTTCTAACAAAGTTAGTTAAGTAGCTTATTTCACTTGAGACTAGGTTTTAATGAAGTATCTTTATGTGCGTCTGTTGACCGCGTTTAAGTCCTCCATCTTTTATTTTACAATTTCAAGTTCTATACCAATTTATTTCGCGTTAAGATCTGCTCTAAACTGTTCCAAATTGCTTACAATTTGCGGCTTCCATTCTAACAACCAACTAGCTACTTAGTAACTTAACTTCCTCACGGTGTCAGTGCGTGTTTGTTTCTGAGTAGCATCTGTGATAAGTACTTCAATTACCTAAGTGCTCTTTAAAGAGAATGTATGAAACGATAACTTTAAAATTGTGTACACACTGACTGATTTCTTTTTAAAAAAATACCTTAGAATACTTCTTTTAGAAGTAGCTTTGAAATTAAAATTAAAATCGGTGACATCGTTTAGTACCTAGTTAATACATTACACAAACAAATAGGCTTCACTTATCATCATCATCATCATGTCCTCAACATCCTGTCTTTTATGGTTAATAAAAACACAGCGAAGAAGATCAAATTTATCTCATCTAATAGGTCATTCCCATTTTTTTTAAACAAGAGAAAATTACTACAAAGCTCTATTCACCCTTTCAAACAGTTCTTATATTGAACGTTACTAACGGAAATTTTCAAATGAAGTCAAATCATGGTACATCAACCACTAAATAACAAAAAAAGGTGATATTGCTGTGCATTTGTACGATTTGAAACTCGATCAGGTGAAACCGTACCAGTTCGCCTGATTCCATCAGCCTCTCCATGTGTACTAGGCAAGAGTAGTAATTAGGCGTTATCATGCTGACTTTATTTTTTCAGTAAGCTTAATTCAACTTAGAACTCTATTTATTCTTCATTAAATTGTATTTTTCAATATGACTATGCCTGTATTTCTAATTTGGTGTTTTTGCTGCTCTTTATACCAACAATATTGTCTCGAGTGCGTACAATTGAGCTCATAAGGAGATTATTTCGAATGTTATAATATGCTCAAGAACCTGCTTGATACTACGGGGAGAGCACTCATAAACAATACTATTAGAACTCATTGAGAGCTGCCTACGCACCTACTGTATGGGGCTTAGAAACTGTATGATTTTCCGAGCATTGATATTACTTATTAATATTGTTTGTTTGCATAGTTATTTTTGTAACTTAGGCGATTTTAACGTACCAACAGTGTCCCGCGGTTTTACCTGTGTTGTGTTGTGTGATCCTGTGAGAATTTCGGGATGAAAAATAGCCTTTTTGTTGAATGTGGGGTATCCATTACAAAAATAATTATTCGAATCGGACTGGTAATTCCAGAGATTATCCCGAACATACAAACAAACAAATTTGATATAGATGAATGAATATAGATGTTTACGCAGACGCATGCCAAGATAAAATTATAGGTACTTATAACTTGCTTTATATATTTAACTCTTAACGTGTGTACGTAAATAAAAACCAACTATATTTTCAATATTTCGGCGAAATCTTTCCACTTTTTATGACGAAGTAAAATTAATCTTCAAGTAAGCCGAGATTTCTCAGTGCAGTTGAAGATTCAGAAGACTTGCCGTAAGTAATGAAGGAAACACATTATGTTAATTTGAACAAAACCGAGAGTGTAGCAAGTTCAATGTAAGCAACCGTGAATACCATTCGGTATTACTCACCAAGGCGGTTTTGGTAAAATTAGAGATTACGCGCTAATTATGTAAAGAGATTAATTAAATATGATTTACTTCCATAATTCAAGAGATGAGCTTTAATTCTCGTTAGGTTTTATTATTTTATGTGTGTGTTGTTTAGATAACTTTATTAGCATTAACGCACTAGTTTTTGTAATTGTTCCGTCTTTAAAATCAAAATAGGTACAGTCTATCGTATGCGCCGTCATCTGAGTACCTATACTAATATATTAAGGACGAAGAGTTTTATTTGTGGATGCACTAGTATAGTCTGATTTGAAATATTCTTTTAGTAATAGATAACTTTGATAGCCACGTTTAACAGAAAAGCTATAGGCTATTTTTCATTCCAAAATTCCCACTGGAACGGGCACTACGCGGGTAAACCCTGGGGGCGCTGGTGCAGTGAAGGTAAATATTAGTTTAGACCAAACTTTGGCATAATTGCTGTAATGACCCCTGACCCTCCTAAATTTTATAAACGGAAGACGTGTTATTGGAGCTCCCATATATTAAATTGAAATTAAAGTGTTTATAGTGAATATTATTAATCGAAACTTTGCCAAACCGTTAATAGTGATACAAACAAAGTATTAGTGGAGTGACTTAGTTATATTTATCAACAAAACGTTAAAATATAAACAATAATTACTTCAAATCAAGTTTCACCGTGTTGAACAACATTTGTGTCATCGGTACGCGTAAGCGACGTGCAATAGGCATCACTTACGACCTTTTGTACGCGAGCTCGCGCCGCTCGGTTATCTGCTGCATGCGAGTAATAATAACATTGTTGTGTTGTACTTGGTCATTCATTATTTGCGTACCGACTCAACAAATTAACGAATAATGCCGCCGTCAAAAGTGAAAATAGTATGTTCTGGATGTCGGAATGAAATTAAGAACAAGGACTCGTTAGATTGTCCCCTATGTTGTAAGACATACGATTTAGCATGCCTCAATCTAACCGAAAAAAAGTTTCGAACTATGACTACTGATCAAAAACAAAAATGGTCCTGTCCTGAATGCAGTAGCAAGAAACCAAAGTCCAATGACAACAGCACGCCGGTACGTGGGCTGATGTCTTCGAACCTTATGGATCGAAACAAATCGCCGGGAAATGATAACTCGAACGTAACTATCCGGCCATCACGTAGTGCTGGAAGTTCGAGCCAAGACCTCGGTGTGCTTCAGACCTGTGACGCCGATAAAGAACGCAACTTATCGCAAGTTATAAAAAACGAAATACATCAGGCTTTCAAAACTGAAGTCCCATTATTGCTAAGGCGGTTCTTTGAAGTGGAATTGGCACCAATTCGAGCACAGTTAGATTCGATCGAAGCGTCCGCTACATTCACGAGCGCCCAATTCGATGAGTTTGTTAAGAAGATGGCCTCTGTCACAGAAGAGAATAAAAAACTTAAGAGTGAATGCGAAAATCTTCGCACTGCAGTCGCCAATTTGCAGGAGAGACTTAATAGCACTGAACAACATATGAGAAACTCAAATGTGGAAATCCAAGGTGTGCCTGAGAATCGCAGTGAAAATGTTGTTAAAGTGGTGAAGCAGATAGCACAAGCTGTGTCCTACAAATTGAACGATGATGATATTTTGAGCTGCTCGCGTGTTGCAAGCCTGAAAAAAGACTCTAATCGTCCCCGATCAATAGTGGTTAAGCTAAAAAGCCCACGGTGTCGTGATGAATTGTACTCCTCTGTATACAGGTATAATAAAGCAAATCCTACAGATAAGCTGAACTCTGGTCTGGTAGGTATAGCTGGAAATAAAATCCCTATTTATGTGTCTGAACACTTGTCTCCGAATAATAAGGCACTACATGCTTCGGCTCGCTTCAAAGCCAGAGAGTTAGGATATATGTTTGTATGGGTAAGGAACGGCCAAATTTTTATGCGTAAAAATGAGACGTCTCGTTTTGTCCATGTGAAAAATGACGAGACACTCTCCCTGCTTACTTAAATTGTTAATAAGATTAATTTGATTAGTTGCTATTAAGTTAATGTAATGGCGTCTCATAATTCTCTCTCTGTATATTATCAAAACATACGTGGTATGAACACAAAGCTCATAAATATCTACAAAAATATCCTTTGTAATGATTTTGATATTATATGTCTGTGTGAAACCTGGCTGGATGATAATGTCGGTTCATCTGAGTTTATTGACGATAGATATATTACGTATCGCAGAGATAGACCGCCTGATTTTAAATCCAGATATAATAAAAGCTATGGTGGTGGGGTATTAATAGCAGTCAAATGTACAATGTATTCTGAGCTTAGAAAAGAATGGAACTCAACTGTAGAAGACTTATGGGTGCGTGTTAGGATTAAGAATAAATGGATTAACATATGTTCTGCGTATCTTCCTGCATATCTTGATTATGAACATTTCGTAGAATTTTTCGACTCTTGTGAACGAGTAATAACAGAATTTAGTAATGATGAGTGCTTTCTTATAGGTGACTTCAATCTAGATGATATAAAATGGGCAGAAACGACTCCCAGCTATCCTTTAGAATATAATAAGCCAAAGTCAATATATTTTGTAGAATTTATAACCGCCTTTAATCTCCTTCAATATAACAACGTAAAAAACAATAATAACCGAATATTAAACATAGTAGGGGCCAAACAAACATTAAAATGTATCATAAGTAAATCACGTGAAATCAGCAAAATAGATAGTCATCATCCCCCAATAAATATATTACTGCAATGTGATAAACTCGTAACAATGAACGCCAAATCTACATTAAGATACATATTTAGCAAAACAAATTATGAGGGTTGTTTATCAGATTTAAATAAGGTAGATTGGGAACCGTACAAAGATGTTGATTGTAATGACTTTCTCCAAGAATTTTATAATTTGCTGTGGAATATAATCGATAATCACACTCCTCAACTAACTTGTAAATCGCAAAAGTACCCCTACTGGTTCTCGAAATCACTTATTAAACTATTCAAGGAAAAAGACAGGTTGCATTCTAAATTCATCAGATTCAATAATCCCCGTGATTACGACAGTTACTCAGCGCTGCGCGACAGAGCTAAGATACTGTGTGAGAGTTGTTTTAAGATATATATATATGGTGTAGAAAATAGCCTCCGTCACGATATAAAAGCATTTTGGAGATATGCAAAATCAAAAAGAGAAATAAATACGTATCCCAAACGCATGCACTACAATGGTGACTACGCTGATACAGGTAGTGGCATATCAAATCTTTTCGCTAAATATTTTGCGTCAGTCTATAATCCTGTCAAAATTGACAACTTCACCCCCACTGGTCAAACAACTAACTCTTCATTAACTAGTATTTTCATAAATGAGGAGGAAATAGAAAAGAAATTGCTGAAACTCGATGTTACTAAAGGCGCTGGGTATGATGGAATACCACCCATATTTATCAAAAAATGTTCCAAAGAATTAATTAAACCTCTTGGTATTATTTACAATAAATCCCTAACTAGTGGCTGCTTTCCTGAACTATGGAAAATTTCAAAAATAGTCCCTATTTATAAGTCTGGCCCAAAAGAAGATATAAGTAACTATCGCCCTATAAGTATAATAAATTGTTTTGCTAAAATATTCGAATCGTTAGTTTATAGCCATCTTTATTGTCACTTTAAGTCAATTATCAGCGAACGACAGCATGGTTTCATTTCTGCTAGATCAACTACCACCAATCTCCTAACTTATACCTATGACATCAGTGAAGTTTTTAATTACTCTGGACAATTAGATTCAATCTATACTGACTTTGCCAAAGCATTTGACAGAGTAGTTCTCTATATTCTTTGTGTGAAAGCTGAATACCTAGGTATACATGGGTCATTGCTTAGATGGTTAGTGTCTTATCTGTATCATCGTAGCCAGCTAGTTACTGTCCAAGGGTTTGAATCACTTCTTTTTGAGGCTTTATCTGGCATTCCTCAAGGGTCAAACTTAGGCCCATTATTGTTCGCCATTTTCATTAACGATCTTCTCGAGCTGTTCACTAGCGAATGCCTCGCGTATGCAGATGATCTCAAGATCTATCGAGCAATAAAGTCGGTCCGTGATTGCTACATATTACAATGTGACTTAAATACATTATATGAATGGTGTAAGAACAATCATATGGCCTTAAATGTCAATAAATGTCACTCCATCACTTTCACTAAAAAAACTAAACCTATCACCTACCAATATCTCATAAATAATTCTGTCCTACAACGAGTTTCAATCGTAAAAGATCTTGGGGTTTTGCTGGATTCAAAACTTTCTTTCAGATCACATTATGAGTCCATAGTACTGAAAGCCAAAAAAACCCTAGGATTCATCAATAGAACTGCGAGACCTTTTAAGCAATCGGCTAGTCTGCTAACTCTCTATACTTCCCTAGTGCGAAGTATAGTTGAGTATTGTAGCGCAATATGGTCACCTTTCTATTCAATTCATATTAACAGAGTAGAATCTATACAAAAGAGATTTCTTAATCATTTAACTGGTAAATTAGGACAAAAAAACGAGTTGCCTGAATATATAGATAGACTTAATAAATATAACCTGGACTCATTGGAAGTAAGACGAAAAGTAAGTGATTTAACAACCCTATATAAAGTACTGAATTCTCAGATGGACACGACCGTCACCAGACATATTTCACTGAAGGCGCCCAGCAGATCAAACCGTAAAAAACATTTGTTCACAATACCCTCGTCCTCGAATAATGTAACCTCTCATAGCCCGTTACCACGAATGTGCGCATTATATAATGAACATAACAAAAGTTTAGACATTTTCTTCGACACCTTTGGTAAATATAAATCGTCAGTAAGATCTTTATTAGCTCCAAAACCGTAATTTACACTTAAATCATAATCTTTGTGTGTGTATTTCAATGCTGTGCACAGTTATAATTGATGTACAAATTCACGATTGTTTTCCTATTTATAAGTTTAATTATAAGTATGATTTGTATGTTGTTACTGTGCCAAATAAATAATAAAAGACGTGTGGCACTCGGGGACTGCCGCGGTAAAGCTATTGCATAGTTATTTTTTCTATCACTAGATGGCGTTAGTGGGGAGCGTGAGGTTTTTTTCGTTACGGATTTTCTGGATTCGGTCCCCGCGCTCAAGGCCCGCGATAGAAGCTATGCAATAGCTTAATAAATAAATAAAAATAAATAAGTAATACTTTTTCTAAACAACACATTTTTTAAAACTAATATATCATTTTCATAGCTAAACGTAATTTATTTATATTTCCATTGAATTATTTCTACTGTTTTACAGTGTTAACTCGTTGGGTAATGCAAGAGTGTGTGTGTATGGTAATTGAACTAGAACGCGTCAAGAATGCGACGTCACATGAGCCCGCGTACCAACAAGAGAAATACTGTAAAGAATCTCAGTCTGACATAAATATTTTACACCTAATAACAATTAAACATTCATTAGAAAATTCACATTCACAAAAATTAGAAAAATAAGTTTATTGTACCTACGGATCGAGCCTAAAAATGAATAGCAAATGTGAAAACGCCTATAATTATCAAAAAACTTTAATCTTTTCGACCAATGACTCACTGATGACACATTGAAAACCACAACATTTTGAGAAATTGTGAAAATATAATAGAAAGTGACATTACTCATCCCTCTACCGAGTTCGGAGTTCAACAAACAAGTAACATAACACACTTCCCTTTACAATAATAATCGAATGACCTAACGAACAGTATTAATACTTAAACTACAAATACTTCGGCAACAAAACAAAAGTGTGTCACAATCAACATTAATCAAATACCCAAACCGTGTCACAAACAAAAAATAATTCGCACATCCAACCGATCGGTTATATTCGTACGTTGGGCGTTCACCTGTGGCATTGACACAACACGTCTTTACAAATAGCATCTTCAGTGCGGATGGCATGCGAGTGAAAGTGCGGCGTGGCAGCCCTGCGAGCAACGGGCGGGAAGTGTGCCACCGCGGTAACGGTGACGAGTGTGTCGCGTCCCTCGAACTCATTCATTATTTGTTTTACTAGCAACGTCCCGGGTTTGATCGTGGAAAGAACTGATTTTTAATCTATCGTAGAATATCATAGATAGCACTTAGATAGAGGTAGCGCTTTTTTTTCTAATAGCGGCATTTTTATCTTAGTGCTACACGTTAAGTAGTTGGTCCCGGTGTAGCCATCGTCAGACCACGTTGGAGGCCTTTAGGCGGTCTAAATACTCCGACAACAGGGTTGACCATTAACCTATTCGAAATGAATGAATTTGTTTTATTCGTAGTGTTTTGATCTTGCATAGATTATATTCTGAAAACATACGCTAATATACTAACTTCTAATTTGATTTGAATAACTATTTCTGTAATGTATAGTTTTCAGCAGAAAGGCTATTCAGAAATTCCGGGCACAACGCCGGTAAAACCGAAAACGTTGCTAGTGTCTAATTAATCCCATAGAAGATGTCACTAAGTCTTAACCAGTGACTAGACTATTGTTTTGAAATGTCATTAGAATACAAAGTGAAGTAACACCGCAACCGTATTATTCTACATAGTGAACACCATGACTTATCCTCACTCACATGCCATTGTGAAGCGGTATTTGGTATACAATCGTTGGCAAACACCCCATATTGGCTCTCCACACATTATCGTCAGACACGGTTTATGCAAGCTTTTGTTTTCTTTACAAAACAAAAGAATATTAGCGAGTGTTATTAAAATATATGCGTTGTATAAAGGCAGACAAATAATGAAATATGTTTGTACTTATACATACCTATGTTTGAACGCGCTAATCTCAGAAACTACCAATCCGATTTGAATAATTATTTTTGTAATAGATAGCACATTGAACAGAAATTTTACGAGATATTTTTATCACGGAATTCCGACAAGAACGGGCACGTTACTATACGTACGTTCGGCGTTCTATGTATGTTTATACTGCAATGTCTGCACATGACAGGTTTTATTATTTGAATAAAATGGTATTGAAGTTTTGATTTTCGTTTACATTAATTTTGGTTCAGGTCTATCGTGTGCTGCGCTTCGTTAGTAGTTGATTGATTAAAATAATTTCAATAACAATTTCGGGCGAAAACATTTTGCCTACTTTACAAACATGGCTCGGGCTTGAGATCACCAGTCCGCATTAGGCAAGCGTGGTGATTAAGCCTAACTCTCCTCACTGTACTGATATCTTCAGTGAGATAAGAGACCTTTTCCCAGCCGTGGGACATTATAGGTTAAGTAAACTTAACTTTACAATTTCGGGATAACCCGAGAAGCGCTAAGTGCACAGTAATTATCGATACTACTTATTTATAATTAACTAGCAGCGCCCCGCGGTTTTACCCGCGTTGTACCCGTTCCCATGGAAATTTCGGGATGAAAAATAGCATATAACCTTCCCGTTGAATGTGGCTATCCATTGCAAAAAGAATTATTCAAATCGGACGGATAATTTCTGAGATTACCTCGAACATACATTCAAACAAACAAACTTACTAAATACGCGTTAAATATGCTATAATTTCATACAAGTACCTACCTATAAAACTTAAGCCACTGTAATTACCGCTCTTATTGAATTATTGAATGATTAAGGTTAAAATATATTATAATTTCATACAGGCATTAAACTTCAGCTACAGCATTTACGAAAGTTATTATAGTGTAGAATATACCATATTATTATGCTATTCTGGAATTACTCATAAAATCAGAAATCTGCTAATACATTTGAATTAAAAACAACATCAATACGGTTATTGAAATGATAATTTCTCCTACTGATAAATCAGGATCAAAGGCTAATGTTGGCCATATAGAGGCAGGTTAAAGCCCTCGATAAGGAAGGTCTGTGGGTCACAGTAACGATACGATAGCGCAGGAGACGCGTATTGAATATGAACCGCGGCTGTTCGCCGATCGTGAGACGACCGTTTATTCTAACCGCACGATACCTATAACTTGACTGCGAATTTCTCCACGATGTAAACCAAACGTGCCAACGATGCTATAAGTTTCTTAGATAATGGAAAAGTTAACATTGATTGGATTTTTTTATTTATTTGTCTAACTAGCAGCGCCCCGCGGTTTTACCAGCGTTGCGCCCGTTTCCATCGGAATTTCGGGATGAAAAATAGCCTATAACCTTCCCGTTGAATGTGGCTATCTATTACAAAAAGAATTGTTCAAAACGGACTGGTAGTTCCCGAGATTAGCTCGAACATACAAACAAACAAACAAAGAACAAACTTACAAATTTTACCTCTTTATAATATTAGTATAGAAGTATAGATAAGGGTCGTGAACAGATACAACATATTAAATTATGACTACGGCGTTGTAAAACTTCCCATTGAAATATGTGTGCTACTTAGGCATCCACAGCGTTCACATACAACATGCATAAATTTTACAATGTATGAAAGGTTGTCCACTACTTTTTTGTTAGTTAGGTACTTTTATTTGAACGCCAAGATTTCTCAGAACCTTAAGAATAAGAATAAGAATAAAATAAATTTATTGCCAAAAATTAAAAATTGAAATATACACAGAGATATACCTTCATAAAGAAGTATTTCACTATCGTAATATAGTATTCTATTGGAACCAAAAGTATGAAATATTTGTATTTTAAATGAAATATTTGAATACACAGGTTATTAATATTTGTTACATATGATATTCGTAGGCCTCTTTCATCTTTCATCCAAGATTAAAAGAATGTTAAGATCGTTATTTTACAGTTATGCATTATTGGCGATAGAGATGGGTACGGGTGTCAGCTACCGTTACATTATAATTTGTAACGGATAACTGCGTAATATACGGATTATTTACGATATTAAAAAATAATAATACATTGATATTTTAGTTTTTTGTTCCTATAAGCTTTCGAAGAATTAAAAGTAGGTTCCACTCACTGAATAATATGAAATAGTACTTCCCACACACTTTACATGAAACTTTCGCTCAATTCCTATTCAAATTGCTCTATAAGTCATTTACAATAATTATACAAAAAGCGCAATTAATAAAATCAAACCGTAATAATGCGAGTAATTTCACAGTATCTCCATAGTAGTTGAACAACAAAGGGCGGCCGAGCTATGCTTTCATTTGAGAGTTATGGGAGACTACAACTTTTTAAACACTATTCACAATCCATGAGAAGTGATTTCTCGAGGCAAAAGTGTGTCAAGTTGAGACGATAGTATTTTCTGCAATCCACTGTTTATGTGCAGATAGATGAGTTTACTAACGGTCTGTTCGAGGGTCTAAGCTCCTTTGATCTTTTGGTACAATTGTTAGTGGCGTTATGAGTTCAAAACTGGATATTTTTATTGGAAAAAACCGGAAACAGAGTAGAGATCCTATGAGAACATTATCACGGAAGTAAATATACTACATCTCTTTATTTCCTTTTTGATTATATCAAGCTGCACTAATGATAATTATGGTACTATGCAATGTTTGATATCCACCAATCATCAAAAAAAAAAACATTGGTAGTATAAGTTAATATAACGATGTCGGCACGGTATTGATGTTTATATCATTACCTTGTGGTATCCACTATTCCTTCCCAACTTAGCATAACAAAACTCTTTTCCGAAGCCCCAACATTTTTCAATAATTCTACTCACCACAGAACGGTATGCCCTCAGGAGTCCAGGAGCCATCCTTGGAGCACATTCTCCTCGATGGTCCGAGGAGCTCGAACCCTCGCTCACACTCGTAGACCGCGTACGTTCCCGTCACCATCTCCTCGTCGGAGAAGGTGACCCTGCAGTGCGCCGGCGCTCCAGGGAACTGGCATTTTGCTAACACGTAGCCTGCAACAAAGAGGATGGTTAGAAGGCTTTCGGGTAAATTGGATCAGGGGGAGGGAAGGGGGAGTTTCTCCCTCGTTGGAATCTTTTTAATGGTCTGATTGTTACCTCGAGTTTTGTAGCTCACATTGTAGTAATGATAAATATCTTTTACGTGTAATTCTAGAGGTTTTTAGTAGTAAGGTTATGATGTTTTTCAGAGGTAATTTGATGCGAGCTTTGATAACATTGTCGACAACAATATATATTATTGTCGTTGTCAGTTACTAATCATATCATATTTATTGCTCTGTGTTATACTTTGCCTTTTGGTATAGTTCTTGGTATAGTTATTCTACTCTTTGGTGTCCAATATGCTGTCAATGTAGTAAACATAACTGGCTATATTTTTATTCCTCATATCAACCAACCCATTATCACATCTTTGAAAAGTTCAGTTATAACTCACGGCATCTTCAAAACGACCCTCAATTTCAGCAACTACCTAAATTCTAAATGGTGTACCCAGCGATAATAACTGACAATACTATTATCGACAAGCGGTCCACCCTGCTGCTGCTGAGGCTCATCGCACTGATACTGCTGGTCTACCTACTGACGATCCACCTCAGGTCCCTGAGGGTGTTCAAGTTCGAACAGACTTATACTGGCGGAGTGCTGGTCACCAACTGCATATCGGAGGTTGGACTGGCCATGTTTGCCGGCGGCGATAATACGGGAGGAATGGTTTTCCAGGTGGGGTGGTAGAGCAAAGTATCTCAGTTGTGTCAAAGGCAAATAGATCAAACGTCATTCCATTTCTTTGTCAATATTTCGTTTTGGACACTACTTTAGATTGTTGTTTGTTGTGTCTCGGTTGTTTGTTGTAAGACCGTGTCGGCGGCTTATTAATCTCCACGAACTTACCTTAGTAACAGAACTACGTAAGGAAGAGTCTATACCGCAAATATTCTTGATATTAATGTTATCTATTTTCAATTAGCCACGTAAAAGCCCTGTAATTGGCTATTTTAGGTGTTCCTATGCGCCAGTGGCGCTGTCCTGCTAGCTGTGAATGCTGGAGTGATCATGAAGAGATGGAGTCAAGCCAACGAGATGACCAGAGCTGTGACGGAACTCCTGGAGTCTCTGGGCATTATGATCAGAAGACAGATTATTGTAAAGTCTATTCTAAGTATGGTGGTGACTCTGATCCTCCTCTCTGATATGACAGTGATGTTGTTGTTAAACTAATGACATTTTAAGATGGAGGGTGCGCAAATAGCGTTCCTCGTTCAGCCGTGGACTGCTACCACAGGCGACAGGCGGCTCATGTTCTAATGCTATAATGGTGGCCAATGTTCGTACAACTGAAGGCGGAGTTGGTGACTACAAGGTCAAAGGCAGATTTCGATCCGCGTTGTACATAAACAAGCTTCCCTTTAAACTTAACACCCTTTCGGAAGAACATCAGCAGAAAAGTATGGGCTCTGAACTCAATGCGAATAGAATATTCCATTCCATATACTCGACATTTCGAATATAAATTTAACGTGTTTTATAATTGTACCGACTATTTTAAATGTTACTGTCCTTGAAAAACTTGCTGTTTTTTAGTTTTACTAAGCATAAAAGATCTTATTCGTTACTGTATTATTTTCGTCATCAGAAATACCTTGAATAATTCCTCAATGTTCCTGACACTGCAGCAATACAATAAGATTAAGAAAACAATGCCCCCGAACAATCGATTAATAACTATAATAATTGTCTTTCATAAATTCCTAAAGTCCGATCTCATTGCTATACTTTCAAATGGCGGTATGAATGGTTTCAATTGGAAAGCGCGTCATCGGTTTAGCATTTTGTTCGGTCCGTCAGTTACCTCCGTACTGTGTCTGAATCGGAAATTGTCCGTGGATGACGACCTCCACCGGCACTGACAGGGTTCCCACGTACTTTGGTTGGTGAATATGAACACTTTTTCAATGTACCTTAATTCTTATATAAGGCCAGAGTAACAAGACGCATAAGGGCTGTTATACACGACTCTCAGGATCTGTTTCCAGAGGATGTGTTCGGACGGTTGCATAGACCGGCTATAGTTCAGCCACCAAAACTGTACGGGTTGCCTAAGATTCACAAAGTCGATGTCCCTTTACGGCCCATTGTGAGTCAAATAAATTCGCCAACGTACAGATTGGCTAAACATGTTGCTGGTATATTTCAACCCTAGGTAGGAAGAATTAACATGTTCAAACAAATATGCCTCCTTATATCAGATCAGTATAGATCACAGCTCAACTCCTTTGGTTCTCTCCTCTATATAATTCGCAACTTGATTGCCAGTTGCTTCATTTATCGCCGCCACTTGTTGCGTCGAATCGCTGAAAAACGACGCACGCGCTCCGTATCAGATGTTACAAAAACGTTCGTGATTCAAATACATTAGCAGAGGGTTTCATGATATTACCGCTGTTTACGAAATTACGACTTTGGCAATAGTTTTAAATACATATACATACGTCTTGTTATTTGAATTTTTAAAGTCTCGATTGAAACTGCAATGACAACGATTGGGTTTTTTTATTTAAGAATCTTCTGCCGTCTGATATGCGTCCACATTAGAGTGAATCGGTTCAATGCAAACTCGCACAGGCCATTTAATTGGGTTCTATCTTGTCTACGATTCTTGATTACTTGATTACTCGTTCATAAACAAGAGAGTAAATCGAAAATAGTTTGATTGAATATTTTCGGGATTATCAAATGCTCAGCGTATTTTTTTTATTATTAAGAATCTGTTGTACTTCTAAAGACGCTCGTAAAAGTGCTTTGTTGAGCTTTGTTCAAGAATTTGCAAGTTATTAATTTAATAAGTTTTTCCAAGTAATTACCTAATTGAATACGTGAACAAACAATTTATTTTCAAGTCAGATACCATACGCTGTCACACTCATTATTTTTATGACATAAAAATGGGTAATTTGAAGAAAATATGACAAAAAAACAATAAAATAAAGAAAACGTTAGTAAATAGTAAATTATAGGATAATAACAGCAGTTACGATGTCGAAGTCCACTATTAAGTTGACAAGAAAGCGTTCACTTGACACCGCGCTGTGACTTGCGGTGGTAACCACTTAGGGTTACACGGTTTCATACCTTAGACTGTTGTGATAAGGGTTTAAATAGATTGACAGGTTTCGAACCTTGCTTTCAATCTACAGGTAAAGTTTAACGATAAGTAATTATGGTGAGTACTTTCCATGGAATTGTTGTCTCAATGTAAAGCTTATAAAATTACAGTATTTCTAAATACGGTAGTTTTTCTTACGTAACCGTTTGGTTTTCACTTTATTTTATCACAAGTATCACTAGCATTGCCAAGAATTTCACTCACGTCTTTCGAGAACTCCAGTGAACTTGTTCCGAGTTGTATGAATTCATTGGCAAAGTTTCATTCAAATCTTTTTAATGAAGCTAACATAACTTTCGGGTTATAATCATTAGTAAGTTATGATTATTTACACGTTTCTACACTAGAACAGCTAGTTTATTCCCTCGTACAGTCGGTAAAAAAACGAGTCTACCAGTTTTGACAACACTGTTCGTATCGACAATCTATACTAATATTATAAAGCTGAAGAGTTTGTTTTGTTTGTTTGTTTGTTTGTTTAAACGCGCTAATCTCAGAAACTACTGAACCGATTTGAATAATTCTTTCACTGTTAGATAGTCTATTTATCGAGGAAGGCTATAGACTATATTTTATCCCGAAATTCCCACGGGAACGGGCACAACGCGGGTAAAACCGCGGGGCGCTGCTAGTGTATCGCTAAACACGAAACTACAAGCTAGGGGTAGTACCACTTTCTGTAAAATTGTCGGGCTCGTTTGTTTCAGTCATACCATGTCGGAAGTCTTTAGGCGGTCTAAAAACTCCGACACCGAAGTTGGCGACTAACCTACACGATCTTAATTATTTAAGCCACTTTCTGGTCGACTGTATCTACACAGCTAGTGTATTTACACGCTCCTAACATATCTAGGCATTATAATTGCAGTCTCATAAAGTTATTAATGCGTATCTTAACCTGGTTGGCAGTGGTCCGGTGCCCAACCGGGTCGCACGATGACCTCTAGGCTCCACCAAGGGCTCGGGAACTGGGTCTTTGACCTCACACTTTCCCTCATATGTAAAGATAAGCGACGGCATCTGAACTGTTAAGGATTTAATTAAATGAAGGCAATAAATTGTAGCCACTTGAATGGAGTTGGTGCGACTTTCTTTTACGGGGTCGCAGGTGTCTTGTATGCCATATTTACTTAGTATATTTACTTTACACTGTATTTTTTAAAGCTGTACAATATATTTGTATTCGTTCCTTGTTTTATTAATCACTGTCGCGGAACTAAAATCGAAATCTTCTTACAATATCTGACAACGCATTTAAAATTCTCATAAAAATTCAATGTTGACGTAAATTATTATTATGCATCTTGGTAAGCCATCTTATCAAGGAAGGAAGCCAGATTATAATCGGTCATCGACCTTCAATTGTTAGTGGTACCTGCTAGTATTAACTATTAGCTAATCTATGACATCGCTTACAATGGCGTGAGAGACCAGTAAGGCTATTGATTATCCAGATATTCGGAAGGAAGGAATACTTCCTAAATAGCATACTTGTGTAGGTAATTGTACAGTGCACTAACCTAACCTAACCTGTAAAAAATGAAACAGCTGTATGCAGTCCTCCCGTGACCACTAGTGGGCCACTCGAAACGTCGTTTTACATTCTTAATATCTGTGCCCTGGTCTATTCTATTAAGTAGTGGCGTCACGGTAGGTTTGAGTAAATTGAGAAGTCATTCGATGATTATTCGCAGTAAGGTGTCTATTAAAGTCAGCTGTATAGGTATATATATAAAACACGGGTATCTTTGTGTATCATGATTACGTTCAGTGTTGGCTGTGCCCTGCGATTTTACCCGGTATACCTGTGAACTCATTACCGTTTCCAATCGTAGATTAAACAGTTATTATTCGTATTTAGGCTCATGGGTGGATTTATTCAGAAACTAGGCTATTAATGATTCAGAATATAGGCTCGGCAGTACCTGTCTGAATATTTGTAAATTAAATTAAGCATCACTACATAGTATAAAACAAAGTCGCTATTTGTCTGTTTGTTTGTTTGTCTGTTTGTCTGTATGCTTAAATCTTTAAAATTACGCAACGGATTTTGATGCGGTTTTTTGTAAAAGGTAGAGTGATTCAAGAGGAAGGTTTTTATGTAAAAAAATTCCCGAAATTCCTACGGGAACGGGCATAACGCGGGTAAAACCGCGGGGCGCTGCTAGTTTATATAAAAACATTATTTTATTAGTCATTCCAACGATGAGATCTAATTACGTGTAACTCATGACGTTGTATGCACTGTGCAGCGCCCTGAGTTTATTTGGATGAGGTCAAAACACACATAATATGTAAACACTAGCAGTGTCCCGTGGTTTTACCCTATAATATTCCCGTTGAATGTGGCTATCTATTACAAAAAGAATCATTCAAATCGGACTGATAATTCCTGAGATTACCTCGAACATACAAACAAACAAACTTACAAATCTTACCTCTTTATAATATTAGTATAGATAAAGATTGAAATGAGGATCCCTGTTTAATGACGGGAACACTTTCATCTTAATACAATTGCAGACGATATCATAATGTGTTATTCATCTCCATATTGCACCTGTTTTCGGAAAATGTTGTTACCAAAACACTTGTAGTCTACCATAATTATTTCACCACCAATCTATTAAAAACGATCCTAACACCTTTACAATAAAGTTTAATTCGGCAAAGTGAGTCATCAACTTTCTCGACGCCGAAGTTGCGTCATGATAAAATCACTTGTCTTGATGAATAGAATGTAAGAAAGTTGTCGTGGTTTAGAGGTTAACATGTCTGCCTTCCGTGCCGGAGGCGCGGGTTCGACTTGCACCTTATCATTATAGGAGTACATGTTCGGTAATCTATACTTGATGTTTTAAAGTGTACGAAGAAAGTTTTGGCTGTACGAGTATAAGAAATATGATACGAATATTTTTGAATTGATTGTTTTCGAAGAATACAGATATTAATACATAAATTATTTAAAATATTTAGGTTTTTTCAATGCGCTAATCTCAGAAACTACCAATGCAATTAGAATAATTATTTTTGTACATTCAACGGAGAAGTTATTAGTTATTGTTATGATGCCAGGTTTCCAATAATAAACTTTAAACAAATGCAAGTAAAATGTTTAAAAGATGACAAATCACCGTAACTAATAACACCCAAACTGTTTCAATATTTTTCAACTGCTTACTAAGAAAATAAATTGCTCCATCTGTTCTACTTATCAAACTTGAAAATATGACTAATTTCATAAATAATGAAGTAATATTCGTCACCTCGTCCATTAAACGATCACATTCTAAAATTGTATACAAAAATTTATATATTAAACCGTAATGCATATGAAAACACAGTTATATATGAATAGTCTTTTCTCGGAGAGCAGTTGTAGTTGTAAGTACAGGAACATCACTCGTAGCAGAGTTTAATGGTTGTTATATCAAAGCTTGATAATAATTGTAAGGGGAATCGGCACGCGCGGTTTAGTATACACTATACAACGCTGTTTTATTACTACATAGTATAAAACAAAGTCGCTTTCCGCTGTCTGTCTGTCCCTATGTATGCTTAGATCGTAAAAATTACGCAACGGTTTTGATGCGGTTTTTTTATTAGACAGAGCAATTCAAGAAGAAGGTTTATATGTATAAAAAATCCCGAAATTCCCACGGGAACGGGCATAACGCGAGTAAAACTAAAAATAAATACTACATTAATAAATTTTCTAGATGTAAAACGGTTAAAAGTATCTGGCAATTAATAAACTCCCTTGTAACAAACAAAATTAAAAATGTACATGTACCCTCAAAAATAATAATAAATCAAACTAATTTCATAACACAACCTAGTGAGATATGCGATCATTTTAACACATATTTTTCAAGCATAGGCACTCAATTAGCCAACAAAATACCACCCATTTATAGAAATAATACTTTTTATACATTGACCTATACTAACAATGAACCAACAACTATATTACAAAAATTATCCCCGTGTACAGACCACGAAATACGCAAAATAATAAAAAAGTTAGATTCTAATTCTAGCACTGGCCTTGATGGCATAAGTACCAAAGCCATAAAATGTATTGCTAAATCCATAATTCCCGCACTAACAGCTTGTATTAATGATTGCCTTGAGAAAGGAACTTTCCCCGATAGTTTGAAGTTAGCAAAAGTCACACCTATATATAAGTCGGGACACAAAAATGAACCTGGAAATTATAGGCCAATATCTGTCTTGCCAGTGTTGTCAAAAGTATTCGAGAAGGTATTATACAAAAGATTAGAACGACACTTGTCGAAATTGCATTTTATATATGACCACCAATATGGCTTTAGACCCAGATCGAATACCCTAGCTGCAACCATAGATCTTGTGACAAAAATTAAAACAAATATAGATATCAAAAACTACTGTCTTGGTATATTTATAGATTTCCAAAAAGCCTTTGATACCATTAGTCATGAAATCCTCTTAAATAAACTTAAAGACTTGGGTGTAACAGATAAAGCACTTAAAATGTTTGAATCATATTTGGCAAACAGATTTCAGACTGTAAAAATAGGTGATCATAAGAGTAAGCCAAAGAAAATCTTCT
Source organism: Cyclophora punctaria (assembly GCA_951394245.1). NCBI lineage: Eukaryota > Metazoa > Arthropoda > Insecta > Lepidoptera > Geometridae > Cyclophora > Cyclophora punctaria. The sequence continues at coordinate 939,185 of OX596167.1, read as the reverse complement.
GCGGCATTCCCCAAGGATCGGTAATCGGGAGTTTATTATTTCTGATTTACGTGAATAGTATTAGTAAAATAGGTTTAGACGGACATATTACTCTTTATGCCGATGACACATGTCTTTTCTACTTTGGTCCCAACCTTGCTGAATTATTCCGCAAAGCACAAATAGACCTGCACAAATTTCACATATGGTGTCAAAGTAATCTTCTGACAGTCAACATTAAAAAAACATCCTACATGATATTTGCTGCAAAAAACAAAAAAATACCACCATACACACCACTAACCATCAACAATATAGCAATTCATCGCTCACACCAAGAGAAGTATCTAGGCCTAAGACTAGATGATAAACTTGACTGGAAATCACACATCGAACATGTAAGATCTAAGCTATCTGCGGTCACAGGGGCATTGCGAAAGGTAGCAGGATGTATACCACACAACACCCGGATGACTATCTACAACTCCCTGGTAAAGTCACACTTACAATATCTTATAGAAATTTGGGGCTGTGCTGCTTATACAAACCTGAAAGCACTTCAGACATCTCAAAATAAACTAATCAAAGTTCTCTTCCACTACAATTATTTAACTAGCACACAACTCATTTACAAAGAAACTAAAATATTTAATATTAAACAATTATATACCTACTTTACATGTATCTTAATAAGGAAAATATTAGCGGGGGAAACTCAAACGCAAATAAAATTTACTAAAAGAACTTTCACTCACGGTCTCAGAAATACAGATAAAATTAAAGTAAAAACTCCTAGAACTACTTATGGTAAAAGAAATATTATGTTTGAGGGTGCACAATTATTTAATAACATACCAAACGAAGTGAAGTCCTGTAAGACGCTATCTTTATTTAAAAATAAACTGACACAGTATATCCATAGCAATGTATAGAATGTATAGATTATATAGTTTGTAAGTCCACCAGATCACTGGAATTTCTTTTTACTTTATCTAAATTAGACTGTAAGCTCAATATAAGCGAACTCTGTAAATGTTCTTTTTGAGTTAAATAAATATATCTTTAAACCTAAAACCGCGGGGCGCTGCAAGTACAGAGTAATATACAATAATAATGTAGACTGAATCCTATCCTACTAATATTACAAATGCAAAAGTGGTTTGTTTGTTACTCTTTCACGTAAAAACGAATGAATGGATTTAGATAAAACTTTACAGTAATATTATATTATACAGAATAACACATAGATTGTATTTTATCCCGTGGGAACGGGTAGAACACGGTTAACACCGCGGGGCGCGGTTAGTATACAATAATATACGAGTACAATAGTGTACACTAAATAACGGTTGTCTTTCGAACTATTTAACATTAAAAAGTCTATTAGAAGTTTTATCAAAAGAATCAATGAAGGGCGAAAGGGTTAAGACCTACCCACGTATACTATAAGACGAGTATTTTCCGGACTAAGTATTTAAATGTCTAAGCCTCTGTCTCAGAGACGTTGTTTAACAGATAATTACTTAACGTAATTACATACAAAAATCACTAAAAGGTAAGTAAGTCCGATTAGATTACTGGTCAACCCTGGTGAGGAATTACTAGGTAAATCTGATTTCTACTGCTAGTGTTCAACATAGTGACTAACAGGATAAAAGTCATTTTAGCCCAAATTTCGACTCTGACGTGGGGTGCGACCAGGTGCGATCTTCGTCAGGCCACCTGTCTCTGTGAGTCACGCCGCTAATCAACTGGCGGTGACCTAGATAAAGACGCGCGATTAGCCTCAGGCCGAGAAAGTATGGGAAAATATTAATTACAACCTCTTTACTAAAACTACTTAGCGTTCGAAGAGAAGCTTGAACTTACTTTTAATAACGTAATATGGGTACTAGTGTTTTATTATGGCTGGAGTGTTGTGATGATTATTAATTCCTGTTATTTCATAATATAGCAGTCGACGTGTCTAAAGTAACACCGAACTTACTGGTATTTCATGAAATTAGTTGTCCTATATTTTTGGTAGCAAGTAAATATCTATAGTAATATTATAAACAGGAAATATTTGTAAGTTTGTTTGTATGTTCGAGCTAATCTCGGGAATTGCCTGTCCGATTTGAATAATTATTTTTGTAATAGATAGCTACATTCAACGGAAAGGCCATAGACTTTTTTTCATCCCGATATTCCCACGGGCACAGGCACAACGCGGGGCACTGCTAGTTTATAATATTATAGCAGCGGGACGTAACAGGCTACGTGTGTGTGTGTCGTAAGCTTGAGACGAATTAATATTACAAGGTATTTTCTTTTTAAGATGCTCATGACTTTAAAATGTCAATCCGATACAAGTTTCAAAAACAAACAAGTTGTCAATCCGATACAAGTTAAAAATTAAAAGTCAAGTAATTAAAAGTATGAAAACGATAGTCGTTCGTTCATACTTTTATAGAAAAAGTGAAAAATTTGCAAATTCCAGCAACATAAATATAGGCATTATTAATCTTCCTATTGTGGCTATCCAATAAAAAAAATCTGATTCAAACTGGTAGCGGATTCCAATAAACAGAATATCAATCAATCGCTTCGGCCTCATTTTATTTACACAGTATACGCGTGTAATCAAATTGGTTGCAACTAAAGTTCCCGGTTACAGTGTGTTCCAGGTAAAAGCTCTCCAAATGTAATTACTATGCAGACAGAATAAAACTAAAAATATCAGGGATTATATCCACATGTGCCTAAGAGCTTTTCAGTAAATTGAGTGATGGCCACTCCCTTCCCTTTCTAAAGCCCCTTGTATTGGGACGCAATGGGATTAATAAAAGTGGTTACCCATGGCGCGTACCTTGCTGAAAAATCGTATTGAATTTTTGACTAAATAGATCATACGAGTACGATCGGACAATATAAGCCCCTTCCTTTTGTAGGTTTCGTCTGGGCAATAAAAATAGTAGAATGAACATGGGGCTTTTATTAACAGTCTGTGCTTTTTGATTTACGCTTTGAGAAATATCGTTTAGTAAATTAAAATAGTTTTGAGGCGCAAGCGATTGTTAAGCAATATGCAATATGCCCGGCTAATACTTCAATGGGTGACCGATAGTGGCATTTTTACCGCGTTTAAGAAGGCACGTTGAATTGTCGGTCGCGGTTCTTTTTATAGATAATTTCGGAGAACTTGAGGCGGTCTTCAAACGGAACTTCAGACCTCAGACGCCACACAAGACAATAGTGAATTTCTTATTAAGGTATTATTGCAGATAAAGATGTTTAGTATAACCACGGGTTAAATGTTAAACTGTGTTTGAAAGCAACTCTGACACTTAAAATAGCCTCCAATAAACGAACATAAGTTATTACAAGCACCAAGATACCTCAATAAAATATGAAACTACACAATCCAACTTAAAAATCAAGACCCCTACTTATTAATGACTATGTAGATTTGACCTGAACTACTGACGGCTTCGGATCCTGTTACAACGTATCATTTACATTGACGGTTTGTTGAGCGGACACTATATCAATGTTGGAATTAATGGAGCAATGGACCCGCAACGCGCTAGAATGTCACCCTGATGTCGTCCACTCGATACCTTGATAGTTACTGGATCTTACTGTTAGTCGTATCTCATTAGGATATGTAAAGCAAAATAAATACCTACTAGACTAACTATGAGTGCTAAAAAAATAGCATACACGCACACACGTTTACTCGTCCTTCGTAGAAAGCTTTAAGCGACATTAGTTTCAATTCATGTGAAATTTATGTATCGCAATGGATGAATGAATATTGAATATAGGAATTTTAATAATTACTATTATTTGGAATTGGAATAATGAATATTGAAAATAAATCACCGCAGAATACTGCGATACTGTACAGGGAACTATGTTACCACAAACCTTCACACGGGAGAGTGGACATGTAGACTTTGTGACAAAAATAAAGCTTTGAATCACAACCGGTCGGTATAAGTGACCTTTATTGTAGAGAAATTCACGTAAAAACAAATGCCGCGAGTGTACAAGTCATCTGTATCTATGTTTGTCATCTGTATCTCTGTTTGGTTTCGTTCGCAATCAAAACAAGTGGCGGCCGTTCTAATCAAACGTATTGTAACACTTAAAACGAATTGCCCTTATGATTCAACAAAAATGCAACGCGATAACTTTTCAAACAATCGATTTCATTATAAATTGTGATGCAATTATTTTCTCATAATATCGCACAGGAATTTTTAGTTTGCAGGTGAGTATTTAAAAGATAAACTTTCATAACATAAACATCGATTACATACATGAAATTCAATAAAAATGACATACAAAACTAGAAATAAATATAAATAACTAGCTGTTCTCCGCGTTTCACCCGCAGCGCACTTATTTCCTTGGGAATTTCGGGATTTTTATAACATATTTTCCTATTCCCAATCGAGATAAATAAAATAAAAAGGAATCATTAAAATCAGTCCAGCCGTTCTCGAGTTATAAATGGTATAACTTACACGACTTTCTTTGATATAAATAGAATATGTGAAACTAATTGACGAGTATAAACGAATTATGAATTTTAGAATTGGAATAAGAAACCTCCATCGAAATTCTGTGCACAAATTTTAATAAGTATCATAGAAAAGTTATATTTATATTATGTGGAGTCTATTTCTTTTTAACTTGTCTTAAAGTAAACAGACTATTCGTATTATTCGCGTAACTCGCAATCCAACAAGTGCCAGTTTGCAATTCAATGTAGTCGTAATATTTCTTAACTAGCCGCGCCCCGCGGTGTTACCCGCGTTGTACACGTTCCCGCGGGAATTTCGGGATAAAATGTATCCCATGTGTTATTCTGATGTATAACCTATATTACTGTAAAGTTTCATCCAAATCCGTTCAGTAGTTTTTGCGTGAAAGAGCAACAAACATCCATACATCCATACATACAAACTTTCGCATTTATAATATTAGTAGGATTAAATAACACAGGAACTGCTCAGTGTTAACGTACTCAATTATATAAAACGCCTTTTGTTAATTTTAATTTGTGTTGAATTACAATAAATATTTAATAACATTACTTGTTATAGACAGTAAAAAGTATCGAACATTAATCAGGTGTAGTATTTTTATTAGCAACCGAATTCAGTACCGCATCTAATATTACAAAACAGAGGCATAAAATCGTCAATTTAACGTTTTACAATTCAACGGATCACCCAATGTCTATAGCCTGTCGATATCAAGCCCGCCCATCACTACACCTACAGATAGTTATCAATATTCAATATTCCGCGCACCTCAGCCCACCACTACGGGCCATAATTTCAGTCATTGTTGGTGCAACTCTCACCTCGCGAGGATCTATCCCGAGTCTCCAGTACTCGTGCCAGTGGTACCAGGGAAGCTTACAGCCCGTGTTTCAGTACACCTTCCGCAGTCGAGCCGCTCGGTCGCGAACTCTACGATACGCAAACTTTTACCCGTAAGCAAACAAAAGGCTTCAGAATTTTGTTCTTAGGACAGTATCTTATTAAAAGCGTAAGTTATCTTGGGGTTTAGCACGTTTTTTTAGTAACTTTCGTTCCTTTTTGATTTTTTTAGTTGGACAAAGTTTTGAAAGTTTTTGTACGCAAGTTTCTTAAATTGTATTGCTGTTTTTTTTACTTGTATTTTTGTTTAATTCCTTTATTTTGTAAAAAGCTTGCTTTTTATATTGCTTGCTTTGATTAGTAGTTATTAATGCTTGTCCAAATGTTACTTTACTATTTTTTTGCTTATTTAAAGTACTAGCCGCGCCCCGCGGTGTTACCCGCGATGTATCGGTTCCCGCGAGAATTTCGGGATAAAATGTATCCCATGTTTTATTTTGATGTTTAATCTATATTACTGTAAAGTTTCATCCAAATCCGTCCAGTAGTTTTTACGTGAAAGAGCAACAAACATACATCCATACATACATCCATCCTCACAAACTTTCGCATTTATAATATTAGCAGGAAGTAGGATTGTATTATTAATAAAATAGTGTTTCTTGTGTTTTATATTATTTTTTGTGAAGTGCCCTTTATTCTTTATGTTACCTTTGTAATATTTTTTTTGTAAAGTGCTGCGATTTGGAGCTTTTAGTATATTCTGTGTTCAAATATTTTAGAAGTTAAGAAATAAAAAGTACTTTTATTTATTTTATTAAACATTAATTTTGATAATTAGGAGTAATAATTAAGAAAATAATAGCTTAAGATCTTCAATTAATATAATTGGTTACTAATGAGCGGATTTGTTAATCCCGCCCGCCCTACGAGAATGTAAGCGCGCTCTAATATAAATCTGATCGCCGCTATAGCCATTACAACGCACAATCTTTCATAATGTTCTCAAAAACACATCTTTAATCACGGGTAAAAAAGCTAGTTCAACTTTATGTTAAAACGCTTAGGTTTAGTCGTTGAATTGATTGATAATGAATAGCCTCATTCGACAGGAAGGTAAGGCATTTTTTCATCCCGATATCCCCGTGGGAACAAGCACTAAGCGGGTAAAACGGAGGGGCGCTGCTAGTTGTATCGATAATAAAGAGCGCTAAGGAAGTTGAGTTGTAGGAGTCGTGGTTTTATACTTGTTCCCTAAGGCATTTTGTAATATAAACCCTCTATGTTAGGAAAAACAACTGCAACTGTAAAATTAACTTATGTAAATCATTTGCATTGTCCTCCTCGCTAAACAAAGTAGTCGCTGAACTAAACAAAAGTCAATTAAAGTCTTTGCTTGTACTGTCCCACTGCTGGGCAAAGACCTCTTATCCCACTCAAGATCAGTACAATAAGAAGAAAAAATCGTGATAATATTAAGTAAAAATAGTACTTTTTATAAAACATTGAGGGCCTTATTCATAAACGCTTAGTAACAGCACTTAAGCTATAAAATGATTTGTCCCTTTTTGACATACGCTCTTTACCAAAGAGCGAAAGAGACGAAACACTGTTTAAGGCGGTATATATTTTTAAAACTTGTCACTTTAAAATTGAAACTACTGTTAATAATTTCTTTGCCAAAATAGTACAATTAATTGCCAAATTAATTAACCATCCGGGTTTCACTCCTCATTGTTTCGAGTGCGATCTTCGACTTGAGTTACTTCGAGAGAACCGAGTGACTTCAGATTGGTCTTTAATACATTGATTGGTCATTAATACTGTCTTTAATACACTAAATGGGTAATCCTTTAGTATGTTGCACATTTATAAATGACTAGCAGCGCCCCGCGGTTTTACCCGCGTTGTGCCCGTTCCCGTGGGAATTTCGAGATAAAATGTAGCCTATAGCCTTCCTCGATAAATAGACTATCTAACAGTGAAAGAATTATTCAAATCGGTTCAGTAGTTTCTGAGATTAGCGCGTTTAAACAAACAAACAAACAAACAAACAAAACAAACTCTTCAGCTTTATAATATTAGTATAGATACGTGCATAATTTCTATTGTTTCGTAATCCTAATAAAGCATCGTTTCGTATGTAAAATTAAATGTTTACGGAATTAGCTCGATACAAATGAGTAAAATACGGAATTTCGGTCTTGAGTTTCAATTAGTAATCAATTAAAATTATAAGAGAGAATGTGGAGGCGACCACGGGACAGCGTATACCTTCATATGGTTATATTTCAAAAATAAAAATGTATTAATATATCCGAACAATACGTATCTAATTAATCGTCTTATTTATATTATAATCCTGCGTAATTGCCTCAATTAAAGCTTCTAAGATATTTAAATATTGAAGTTATACGAACTAACTAGCTATCACCCGTGGCTTTGCTTGCGTTTTTTATATATTTTCGATTAATGTAGTTTTGAAAGCAAAAAAAGGATAATTAGTTTTGGACTCTCGCCGCCTCCTGAACTCCTGAATAAGTTATATACTACATCTATGTTTGAGCAAACAGAAAGACGGGCAGACAAACATCCGCCCTGCGACAATCTGCAATTTAAAAAAAACGATTTACATGTCTACAGTTTTGTTATAGCTATTCATACTAATATAAAAAAGCTGAAGAGTTTTTTTGACAGCGATTAATTATTAACTCGGAAACTACCAATTTGATATTTAATAAATAATATTTTTGGAATAGACATTTAACGAGAAGATTAAAAGCTTTTTTTTCATCCCGAAATTCCCACGCCAAACGGATTTAGTAAAATTATTTTTTTATTTGATAGTAAAGCAAAGTTAAAGCTTCAATTCGAAAAGTAAACGATAAGTACTCAGATATCCTTCCAACACTATCAAAGTCAAGAGCGTTTAATTTCACTCGTTTATTACCCGGAGCATCACATTATGGTCATTAATGTCACATCCGAACCTGTTGCTCTTAATATTATTAACTGAGCTTCGTTTGAGTTCGGGTCGGGTAATCCGACGAGCTCGTACATTATTTGTATTGCGGCTGGGTATGGACAAATTCCATTACAATAATGTAGCTACTTATACTTAACTCAATTTTGCATTGCGATATACTTAGGGCCGTAATATCAATAAGAGTTTAAACTACAGATTTTGTAATCTAAAGTTTATCTTAATCTAAAGTTTAAACCTTCCTCATAAGATCAATGACAAAACAGAGACAGATTACGAAATCTCCGATCAGTCTTTAACACATAGCAACACTCTACGTTTTACTCATTCATCATTCAGTCACTCGTTCATTATTTATGCATTACGTTTGCAACATTGGCGCCAAAAAAAGTAAACTGTCATTCATTGCGTGCGTCGTTCGTCCACGCATGCGTACTCATCAGCAGATATAACCTAATCAAAATATAAACAACTACAATGACACATTGACACAATGAAAATCAGCTGACCACCGAGTGAGCGCCATTTTAAAATCGTCAACCCTAGTTTAACTGTCCGATGTCGGCGGTTTAGTCCAAACTGTAGATTAAACTAGAATTGAACGATAAACCACCATTGATCTTAGTAAATAATCGAAGTTAAAGGTTTAAACTGACTTTCCAAGTTTAACCTATGATTGATATTACGGCCCTTAGAGCATAAACTAAGCTAAGCGATATCTGTGTAATGCGATGGTCCTCATATTGTTTCCATACGTTTCATCTCATCGTTTTCATATTAAGTTCGTTAAAGCGATTTAGTACGCATTCTGATGCTGACGAATTGTACTTAAAATCTAAGCGACTGCGATAATTAGATGGTAGAACGTATGAACATGGATATTTATGTATTTGTAACCGTAATATTTTTTTTGTCACCAGATCCGATTCAAGATGGACTTGCCAACCACCACCTTCGACATCAGCAATCCTCAGTCCGACGTTGAAATAAGGACTGATCCTCCGCCGGTGCTGTACTCCCGCCGACTCCTTGGGTGCTTGCATGAAATCCATGAAGACCCATTCATAAATTATCACGGATTGCGGGACTTAAAACGAACGGTAGTTGAGCAACTGGAGCGCGGTGTCGACCGCACCACTGACATCATGTTCAAGATACAAATGCTGTTTCCGTGGATGCAACCCCTAGATAACTCGGTGACCTTCTCTCCATTTTTTCTTACGATGTTAAAAGAAGCTTTGACTGGCGTCCTGATCAACTACACCCGCGCTTACTCCAGGCGAATCGCGCGCGTGGGACAAGTCGAGGCTTTCCGCAAAATAATTAAAAAATTACTTATTTTCATTGAACACTGGATACAATGTAGCCAAGAAGATCCCGAAAGCGGGTACCTCGCTGACAACTCCAGCTCTGACACCGAGGATGATGATGAGGATCTTTAAATGCGTCCGCGACTGCATCTACTCTCTCGTACGAACTTGGGACTCCTGAGATTCAGAAATGAATTATGGAAAGCCATCAAAGTTTCCGAGGGGTCCCAGAAGATCTAACACCCGTTTCAAATGAGCATAACATAAAAAATTTGACATCTTGCCTCGAAAATGTCAACAATTTTAGTTTATTTTGTCCGGTTTCCAAAAAGTACTAGTACTACTAGTTTTAAACCGGTTAAAAAAAAGGAGGCGGTCCTTCATTTGGAATGTTATTATCTCTATAAAAATCAATGCCACTTTTCGTTGCAATTTTATAACTCAAGGGCTCACTATCCAAACAAAATGTTTAGGCTTTGTTCGGACTATATAATAGATGGTTTATGTGAAGTTTGTACAAAATCGGTCGAGCGGTGCTTAAATTCCCACGGGAACAGGCACAAATCGGGTAAAACCGCGGGGCGCAGCTAGTTGTTTATGTATTTTCGGGTTGTCATTTGTAGTCAAACCGAGATAATATTTTTTTTGTTTAATTCCAAAATGATCTCAATAAAGTAAATCTGACTAGATAATATTGTCTACTGAATCTGAGGTCACGCTACTTACTTTCGATGCTGTCATCCGCAGTATTGATACTAAACTAAAACTGTCGCTCTTTTACGTGTTTTTACTGAAAAACATCATGCGTAAAAAATTTGAACTAAATCATAAAATATTAATTTTTTTATTGCATTAATATTTGGTTTTTGTGTCTTGTTTGTGCGGTGAAGTCAGTCACAAACCCAGTCCTATTCTCATTTGAAACGAGCTAACGTACGAGAACAGTCTATCTATAGGTTAAGCTTAGACTGTATATCTCTATATTCACAATTTCTAATTAAGAACCTTTTTTTCCAGAAACCACACTTATCTCTAACATTTTTGTTTATTTTTATGAATGTATTTTCTATAAATTTTGGTAACGAACATTTTAGAAAAAGAGATGGCTGTGATATCTCATATATGATATGATAGGTGATATCTTTTATCAGTAAATAAGGCTAGATGGCGATCGTGGTGGAGAGTAACAGCCTACGCGAGATATAAAGATAGGAGGAAAACAACTTATTGGAAATAAAGTTTAGCTCGGATCAAGAAAGAGTAATCGAAGTTTAGGAAAACACTAGTTGCGAATATTAATTAAGCCGTCTAACAATGACTGCGCAGACTTCAGTCTGGACTGTTAATAAACTGTCTTTTGAGCAGTGAAAACATATTATCGAGGGTGCACCGTAGAGATGAGTAAAAAAATGTTTTTTTAGAGAATGTGCGTTATATGCTTTTTCGTGTCAAATGTCATGTCTAAGACTTTAAAAAATCTGATACCGAAAACTGTAGTGGGTCTGATTTAAAACAGCCTCGACTGCGATAACAACGTCAGGCTAAAGTCTGTCTGGCGGATTAATGTTTCGAAAATTTTATGGAATTTAAACGTTACCTATTCTGTAACGTCAGATAGACATGTTCCATTGTACAAAGAAATTTAAAAGTTTGAGAATTAAAAAAACATATTATTATAGGTCTCGCGGTCCAAAATTGAAAAATGTTATCTTCAGGGTTTAGGTAACATCTGATTATTACAGAAACGGAATAAATTTAAGGAATGAAGCGTGATACTATTGTTAGGAAGGAACTGATTTTGGGATAAAACCTTTTTTGATAAAATTGTTCAAAATGTTATTATTTTTGTAAAGAAACAAAATATAACACTTTGATTTAAAAATTAAAGAAAGTCATTCTGACAATATTTTTTTTAATTCGAAGCGTGTAAAGCTTGGACTACACATGAGCATAGCTGGTAAACAGACTTGCGAGGCATGTCCTTAAATATGCTATCTGACAACTCTGCATTATATGATAACTTGCAGTAGTTTCAGTGAACTACTATTATAATAACAGGCATGTGTGTTCCTGCCTTAAAGGAAGTTGGATATGGCTTGACGAGGGTAGCTTAAGTACAGACGTATTGAATCACAGTGAACGTAACTACTTTTATTTAATACTATTTATTTATATCCGTTATTATTTTTTACCTCTTTTTACCTCCTTCTTACTTAGATGTCTCGATGTTGTGATATGGCAGATTTGTTCGATTATTCACTCGAACGTAAAAAGCAAACAAATTTGCTCGCTCGCTCTTTAAATCAATGAAAGAGCGAGCAAGCATTTTGTTCGGAACTATGTTGAACGCTAAGTGAAAACAGAACTTAACATTTTAAAGCATATTTTGGCAGGAATTTTCAAAAAGTTTGGATGAATTTTCTTATCAATCTGCATCTTTTTAAATGTATCAATAATTATGTGTAGTAGAAAAAAAAGTATTAATATCTGAATGTGTAGAAACAGATTAAGTATTATATAAGTGTAATCGATGTTAGATATCCGCTGACATTCTCAACTGTCCAAAAAATTGCTCAGATTGTAAGATCTCTAATAAGTTATTTTATAGATTTATGTGACTTTTTTTAATGCTAACATTTAATTATTTTTAGTATTAATATTTTATTTCTACAATTATCAATGTGTATTATAAGACGATATTATGTTATTATTACCTACTATTCAATGTCTGAAATAATAATTTAGTTCATAAGCGCTTTTGTAAACAAATTGTTCGACAATGCGATGTTTATAATATAGTCCTAATTTCATGATGGATGTTTAAGCTCAATCTATGACATACGTAGAATAATCATTTTTGAAATCTGAATGTATAACAATGAATAAAAGTAGATGTTGTAGAAATGAATTGTGTTTTATTTCAACTAAATCATCTTAACACCCGTACTCAAAGACGTCAAATGCGTCCTAAATAGACATTTAATGAGTGATTTTGACTTTAAAGAATGAAAAATTACGCCAATTAATTAAGTGACGATTTAATGGACGTCTCTGAGTGCAGCAGTGAGCGCGAGAGCACACGAGTAAATGTACTCAAGACTCGTGAGTAAATTTACTTTTGCCTTGTGAGTCACGAGGCAAAAGTAAATACAAACTTTCATCAAACAAAATTTCAAAGTTCGTTCAAAGGTAACTTTTTGTAACTTCAGTCCAATTTTGAAAAAAAATATTCGAAGAGTTTATATTGAAAGACAAACACGAATAAAATAGCGTAGAGGCAAATGGACAGAACTGCTTTGATTTTCTGGAATATGGTAGAAACTCCTTTATGAAATTGCCCTGTGTGCAGCGAGGGCGACTAGTGTGATTAAATAAAATTAGACAAAAATAATTAATCTATTTTTGTCGATTCACCTGTAACCTCTTTTAAGAAAATCACAATGGAACATCGACTAACTAAAATCAATCTCAACCAAAACTTAGCACCAATGCGTCGACTCTTAACACATCATAAAAACTGACAAGTGTGAAAGTAAATAAAAGATACAACATTAAAAAGCTTCAACCACACAATAGTATTAAACAATAATTATAATATACCTCATAATTCCCACAATAATTCCCACAATTCATCAAAAATTTCGTGAATTACAGTATACTTTACAATAGTAACGTAAGAACGGATACTTTCTCTCGAAATTCAAAATGGACACTTTTACTTCATCTTGAGGTCGTTGACACCTCGTCTAGGTCGGCTCCGGGTAACTATGTTTGTTTTAACGTATTATATTATTTTATGTGTGTGACGTAGTAGGTGGAATGAACTTGATTTAACTAACACCGTATTCCGTGGTTTACAAACATTAACTGAAAACAAGTCAGCAACAATGTATATGTAGATTAGTGAGGGTTGGTTTGGAAAATAAAGTATTAGGTCTGTAATGATTTACTGCTTGCTGAGAGCCGTTCGTCTCACTGAAGATATCAGTACAACGGTAGTAATTAACATGCTCTGACCTAAATCAACTCGCCTTCGGTGATCTGGACCCTGAGTCAAATTTGAAATGTATGAGTAGGGATAGTTAAGTAAGTAGGTACTATAAAATATTTTATGGAAACCGAAGTATTATCTAGGTATATATATAAAATTCAAAGCACTGACTGACTGACTGACTGACTGACTGATAATCAACGCACAGCCTCAACCACTACACCTAGAAACATGAAATTTGGCAGGAAGATTCTTCAAGTGACGTAAGTGCACACTAAGTAAGGATTTTCAAAAATTCCTACGGGAACGGGCTCAACGCGGGCAAAGCCGCGGGGCGCTGCTAGTATATTATATTAATTAGATTATCGATCGAGCGCTTGTCGTAGAAATATGTTTGACTTGAATGACTATTGTAAATCTACCAAACACAAAAACCATTTATGATGATAAAATACTGGATATAAAAACACAATCAAAATGAACACTAAATGATGAATAAAGATGCAAAGATAAAAAAAGTATTTAGGCGAAGATTACACGCGCGTACGGGAGGCGCCACTGACCTCAATATGTGTGCAATATCCCTTAGAAAACAATATGTAGCGAGGTCGCGGTGAAGAAACAGTGCGATTGTTTCGCACAGATGGACGTACCTTTATGATATTCAGTCATTTTCAAGAAGATTTCTCTATTTCGTAGGTTAGGTGATGTTTAGAGGTTTTCATGAATTTAAGGAAGAAGTTGGCTATAAATCATATTCATAGAGTTCAATTAAACACAGTCTTAAACTCGCCAGCTCGCTTCGCTTCGCTCGAAGTTTAATTTAATGAAAATACTCGTATTCTTCTTACATTTCAAAGATCTATTTGGGGAAAAAAATATATACATTAGCTTGTAATGTCCCACTGCTGGGCAAAGGCCTCTCATTTCACTGAAGTTATCAGTACAGTGAGGAGGATTAGGCGTAATCACCACGCTTGCCAAATGCGGGTTGGTGTTCTCAAACTCGAGCCATGTTTGAAAAGTAGGAAACATGTTTTCGCTCGACCCGGGAATTGAACCCGAGACCTCAGTCTTGGCCGGCGAGCGCACATACCACTGAACCACCGCGGCGTTATCTATTTGGAGCAAAAGCTAAAAAAGTAATTTGAATTTAACTTTATTTTACTATCAATACCATACCCATAGTCAACATACTATTTTGCTCTCAAAACTGTTGTCATAGTCATCAACAAAATCTGTATTCACTTGTCCCTGCGCGTAAAGTGATAAATCTAAATAATACGAAGTGAATGCCGTGGTGTTCCAACGAGGTAATCCACAGGTGTCAGAATTGATCTTATGTGTTTACTGAGCGAGCATTTTGAAAATAAAAGTACAAACCTGTTGCAATAACTTAGCACCTGGCGGTCGTGATTTCATTTCCTGTATTTGCTGCGGTTTGCAATAATTTAATATGTCGACTACCAAAAATATGTGTCAACATACTTATTAGTTTTGTCATCATTAAAAAGAATAAGTTGAATGAATTCATTCTTATTTTATTAAGTTGTTTAATTCTATTCTGTTTGTCGTGTATCTAATGTCTTTAATCTGTGTATATTGGATGTAGAATCGCATTCCAGGGCGATGCGCAGTTAACTCAACCGTAATGTACACTAAGTAACTGACATTCACGATTTAATGTACTACTACGAGATTTACCTAATTGACTTTAACGTTTCAAAAAACAAATTCAACTTCAAATTTTGTTTCAACATACAATTACATTGTTTGGTATCAATTCAACTGTTTTGTTTTATGGTTCACCGAAATTAATCCAAGTTTCCATTACCAAAACTAGTAAGCTAAACTAGTAAGTAAGTAAATAAGTTCGTGTTGAAGATATATTTTTTTACCATAGCGTAATCCGTAAAGTATATAATCTTCGTAAACATTGCCTCCATACTATAGGTATATAACCCTTCGAATTTAACAAAACTAGACAACATCAAAAAGTCATACTATGAACTTTGAAATACTTAAATAATGCTTCTCATTATATCCCTATAATGAGAAGGATATATCCTTGGATAGTCCATGGACTATCCATGTAACTTGCCTTAGTAAACAATCCATAGACAGCGAGTGTGTTTTTCGTCACGGCCCTCGTGTTAAGACCACAAAGCCTGATTAGCTTCGGGTCACGCACATCCTCGACTCGTGACTCCAAAATACTAATCATTCATTTGACAACAGACATGTGAAAATTGTAAATACTTTCTATTTTTCTTAATTGTTACAATCGCGTGACTCTGCCATCAACATTAAATGTTTATGGTATTATTTATTGTACGTAAATTCGTAGTTTTTCACTTTCTTTACGTACATAATAAACCTACCTATATTTATTATTTAGGCGGTCTAGAAACTCCGTCACCTGGGTTGGCCACTAACCTACTCGACTTGCCTGCTTGATTAAGATATCGACTATCAGTCGAAGCGACAAAGAACTGATGCAAATAGGGGATTGATGGGTTGTATTTATAGGCTAAACATTTTGTTTGGTTTATTTTTTGTACATTAGGAAGACCGTATTTTGTATCGTAAGTTTTAGCTCAATTTAATTTTCACCTATAAAGTGAATTAAGTTTTATTTTTAAAGCCTTTTTAACATTGCAAAAACAAAGAAATTCAGCTTTATTATTTAGTATAGATACAGGGTGGTTGTTACAGCGTTACGACACGCCAAGGATTCTCGGACACGGTCTAACGATCGCCTCAAACCCAAACTACACCCATTAAATGATTATCCATTTTTTCAACGGTTATCATCATTACAGCTCCTTCGGGAACATTCCTTGTTTTTTGTTCACATTAGGCTCGGCGCGGGAGTTGAAGAAAAAACGCATTCCTGCCCGATGACACGGGTTCGGTTCCTGTACCGGGTACTTTTGTTATGTTTGAATATAAGGTGTGTTGAAGTTTGGTTTGAATTGTGTAGGTATTTAGGATTATTGAAAAATAGGTGGTTTTGAAATAGTATAGAATGCAAGGTGATTCACAGCAAACTCGAAAAGGAGAAGTTTTCGACTTAAATTTAAAATGTCTGCATTTAGCGAAGTATTTTTACTCTACAAAATTTGGTTAGAATAATTTCCCTTAATGAAATATTACCTACACAGTGAATATAAGTTGACTTTCAAAAAATCAGTAACAAAAATACTTTTGTAATCCATGTGATTCTCAGAAATTCTATTTAAAATATTCCGAAAACAGTTGTTTATAATTACGAACGTTTAATATGAACTGGGGTTATATTTACTTTATAAGTACAACAAATTTAATACAGTTATGTAAATAACGTTTTTGAGGCTTAACGTAGGCCTTAAGTTTTTTATACGATTCCACAGTTACAAACAGGATGTAAGGGGAACCGCCAACTTCCTTGTTTGATGAGGGGAACTCATAGCATCTGCTCTTACAAACTTCGAATATTCTTTATTCTTATAAAAGTGCAGTTTTTACGCCTAATATTCGTCCCTCTTTGCTGCGAATATAGTTAGAATTTTTGCTTTTCATTGTATGATCGCGACAATCTCAGGACGACAATCTCTCACAATACCAGTCCGACTCGAATAATTCTTTTTGTATTGAATAGCGAAATTCAAGAGGAAGGCTATTGACCGGTCGATCCTTCGGCTTATTGGCAACGCCGCACTCCAGGTATTTGTATGCATGCACTCGGCGGATGATCCGCAGCGACTACACCATACAAGCATTCGTAGGAAGGATAAGCTGCCGCTCACAGTACCTACAATCCTTTCATAAAGTAAGGGGTTTACCGTAACGGAAGTTGGCGAAGGTACAGTCAAGTATAGTGGCTATAAGTAACCTATGACCACCACCTATGTGTCATCTAAAATGATATAATTCTTCAAAATTGATTCAGTTATTAGGTGTGCAAATATAACACAAAGAGTTACTTTTACTTTATTTATCTTGCTACCGCACTTGACAGATTAAATCAGCACTTAAGGTGACGTGACTCCAGCAACTCGCAAAACGCGGTTTTTCCATCCAACTATTTTCATATAAATTGTCACAATTTTGATTCTAAAAAACTATAATATTAAAGTTGAGGATATATTCTAGTGGCAAAGGTATTTCAGTACACGATTAGATTAATTTCCCTCGATAGAAAAAAATCACAAAGTTGCCTCTTTTATTAATTTAAAAATAATTATTTGGCTAAAATAAACAGATTTTTCCCAAAGAAAAACAACTATAATATAGGTCGTAGCATGAGCTAGGGCATTAGGTATTTTTTTGTAACCTTTCATTACATTCTTAAACACAATTTCAAAATACCTAATAAATTTCGAGAATTTGCCGTGTTGCGGGTGACGCGGGGCGTGATCAGTCGCGCTCAAGCGCTTGTGGAGGACGGACCTATGCCAAATATTGCTGGAGCGCGGAGATGCAAAATTTAAAACTTTTTTCGCAGTAATAAATTTGAACTATGACGGTTGCGTGAAAATAAGGTTTTAATATAAATAAGAACTGTCTGAATAATAATCCGGTCAATTTAAACCAAAAATTTAGAGTGATGTTACATAAAGTCCCAACAAGCTGAAAATCAGAAAAATTTTTCAAAACATAATTATAAACAATGTCTAAAAGTTCCCCATCATTCCCGTGTATGGAATTTTTTTTATTCAAGGTCAAAGGTAAAAAAATGAGTTTTTCGCGATTTTCAGCAAAACGGTAAGTTTGATCATAAAAGTACCAGAGAAAAAAAAAAGCTTATAAAATTCTCTATAACTTTAATTCTATCCACTTTTTCCATATTCCAACCGTTATTGAACTACACGCTCCAGAAATGTAAAAATTAAGGACCTCGGGCAGGTAACTATGGAGCCTGCCCCAATGCTCAACAGTGACATGACCTATGTCATTTGAAAGGTATTAAAGAGTTGTACGGTAACGGTTTGGAATATGGAAAAAGTGGATAGAATTAAAGTTATAGAGAATTTTATAAGCTTTTTTATTTTCTCAGGTACTTTTATGATAAATCTTACCGTTTTGCTGAAAATTGCGAAAAACACTTTTTTTTTACCTTTGACCTTGAATAAAAAAAATTCCATACACGGGAATGATGGGGAACTTTTAGACATTGTTTATAATTATATTTTGAACAATTTTCCTGATTTTCAGCTTGTTTGGACTTTATGTAACCTCGAATGTCTAAATTGACCGGAGTATTATAGATTTAGTAGATTATTGCTTTGAAAAAAAAACAAAAAAATATGTTGTGTCACAGTATAAGAATATCAGCAGATCAACTATACAGCTGCAATGTTGGTAGTGGGGATACCTAGGACAAGACTTGTCTCCTCTTGTCGATGCGGAGGTGGGAGTTTGCAACGATGCAGAGATTGCTACGATAAACAAATGTTTTAAACGATCTATAACGAAACTTAAAGCGGCAAACTAAATTCCACGCGAGCGAAGCCGCGGGCAAAAGCTAGTATTATTATAATTATTAAGTATATTATCACAAACCGGCCGGTGGAAATTTATATTATCTGCCTAGTCCTAAATAAAAGGAGTGAAATAAGAGGTATGATACAATATATTTATTTGTTTTTACTTTTGAAGGTGGCGCCACTGAAACCTAACAATACGTAGATATTCATATTTTTCAGTTATGTGTACTTTACTGTTGTTTGTTAAAACGTGTATGAACACCGCCACTTTAAAATATTTCTGCTCGTAATATTAGACAATAAAAATGATTTCACCCAGGGTTAAGACCGTTATTTTTTTTAAAACCTTTTATCTCTTTTTAGTTATTTTTCCCAAGGCTACCTACAATATAATACCAACCTTCGTAATATCTACGATTAGTTTTGCTTGATAGGCTTTTTTTACTGTAGTCACTACACTGTGGCATCTCAATGAGTGACATATTCAAACTTAGCGCGCAAACTACGCGCGAGCGGGAGATCGCCCGCGGTCGGACCGCAGGCCCCGCACCTTACCCCCTCTGTAGTAGGTAAGCGCTGGACTCACGTCACCTTAAATCATTGACGTAATTTTTTCATACATTACAAATGTCAAAGTCACTACCTACTTTAGGACGCATTTCACGTCTCCGAGAGCGGGCGTTGGTAGGTAAAGAACTAGGAAGATCTCGGATCTACATAAAAGTATTCCGATTTCCAATTGAAAACTTCCACTTTTTCATAAAGATAAAACATTCTGTTAATTTAGTAATACATCACGGTTTTAAAAATAGATTTACAATCCTATCACTCTTTATTAAAAGTGTATTGGATTGCTTTTTCACGCGGAAAACCTGACGCGAATTGGGCTTTCAAATAATTTGGAGTTCCAAACGTTTCAATGGGATTAAAAGATCTGTCTGGTTTATGGCTGTGAGCAGATTAAAGATAACCAACACTAAATATCTACTGGTGAAAATATGTTTGTTGATTTAGCTCCGGTTGTCTTCAGTAGGTCATAAACACCAACCGTCTCATTCATAACCGCTGTTTAATGAAAACACAGTGACAAAGAGTTTGTCCTTTTTTGGTCTTTATGAAAATAGCGCATGTCGGAAAGAGATAAACTATTTTAGTCCATCGAAATGTTAAATTTTTTAGGCCTAACCTTGCGTTTTTTAGAGGACGCAAGTTTATTTTTTTTATGTGTAGGGGGGGTCAGTGTAAAGCTAAAAACAAGTTTGTGGGGTCGCCACCCTTGTCCCACGGCCGCAATCTTGAAAATAAGGGATGCAATGGTTTTTACGATATATCTCTTAAACTATTAATTTTATTTAAAAAAAATGTTAACCAAAGTTGTAGATAATTTAATTTGCAACAAAAATGTTAACAAATTTTTTAAATAAAATTAATAGTTTAAGAGATATATCGTAAAAACCATTTCAACCCCTATTTTCAAGATGACGGCCGTGGGACAAGGGTGGCGACCCCACAAACTTAGTTTTAGCTTTACACTGACCCCCCCTACACATCAAAAAAATAAAATTGCGTCCTCTAAAAAACGTAACCCCAAATGTAACTTTTCGATGGACTATTTAGTAGCTAACATTTTGGTAATAAGTGTTTATGAACATTATCTTCGATGTGACACTTTTCATATATTATGTCTCACTCTCCCTGTCTGTCTATATGACAGGAAGATTTATTGTCTTTGGTGAACTTTTGGACCTACGTCTTTCTAGTCTAAGGAAACCTACAAAGGGGCTACATAATAGACTATTTCATCTGACACATACATTTTTGTCCTTTCGTTAAACTAAAAAAGTGATCGGACCTGCTGTTGTCAGACTGACTCGAAACTTGACTGACTAAAAAGTCCGTTTTAAAGCTCCCTGCACTATATAGTCTGCGATAATCCCTATATCCTTTAGGAAATACGATATTGTAAAATAAAAATAGTTTTATTTTTTGAGAATGTAAGAATATCTTATAAACTACGCCACAAGACCAACCACAGTTACTCATATGCTAATAAAAAAATCAATGAATATAAATCAATATCAAGAACGTACAGCCGCAACTGCCGACTGTGCAGTGCTTACTATAAGATACGTATCCTCATAATACGTGTTTAATAAGATTTAATTTACCGCTTTGTGTGTGAGGCGTCTGTAATTCATATAATTGAATGAGAGGTGTAATTAGGAGGCTATCAGACGAGTCAGAGACGAGAAAAACTACCGTTAGATGTACCGCCGCACGCGCACAAATACGCACTATCGGTTCGTAATTAAACGTATGGGATGCTAACGTTAGTCTTTGATGCTTCATTGACACATCACTATTTATGATCCAGATGGAAGGAGTTATTATCTACGAGTGTGTGCAGCGTGTTTTATGGTATTAGTACTATTAAGTAGTATTTGGGATATGGGGCTGTTACCCGTGGCGCTATGGTGAAAACGACCACGATGGTAGCCAGATTTTTAGAAAAAGAACACAAATTTATAATTTAAGACCCTTACTATTGTAACTAAGAGACGACAAAATAACCGAACTTTAGGGTCTAGACAGACGGACTGCAATTCAACTGCAATCCGACTGCCAAATGGCAGTTCAGATGCAGTTTGAATGCAGTTGGCTCGACTGCAATCAAACTGCACGTCGACGGGCAGTTGGCGTGCAGTTGGATTGCAGTCTGAGTGCAGTTAGTCGTTGTAACTGCACTCAGACTGCAATCCAACTGCACGCCAACTGCCCGTCGACGTGCAGTTTGATTGCAGTCGAGCCAACTGCATTCAAACTGCATCTGAACTGCCATTTGGCAGTCGGATTGCAGTTGAATTGCAGTCCGTCTGTCTAGACCCTTACATACCACTTTGCAGATAGTCTCAGTGAGGTAGAAAAGAATATTTATTTTTTACCAAAAAATGGTCTGGACTTTCTCAGCGTCACTTGCACTAATGCAAGATAGCCTTAAAGATAATTCCTAATTTGAGATGCATTGACATACTGTTTGATCATTACCGCAAAGGTTACTGTTTAAATTATTCATTTAAAACTGATACATTATTTATTTATGTCAAATTAGCTAAATCTGGAGAAATATTCTATCATAATTATAATATACATGGACAAAATACGTAAAAAAAAAACTTTGCGGAAATGTATGTATGGATTTTTATTACTCATTCACACAAAAGCAACTGGGATGTTATGGACATTAGGCATAGACATTTAAATACCAAAAATCCCAGAACCTGTATAACGCAGGTGTAACTGGTGATAGTCATTCATTATATTTAACTAACGTCAAAGATACCCTACGCAAATACTGTACGCAACATAAGATAATATTAGATTGTACGTACAGTCGATGTCATTATAAAGTATACTTTTCACAGATGCGGCTATGGCATACGGTGAAAAGTGTGTCCAATACATAAGAAGACACCTGTACGTACAAGCTTGTCAACTAGTGTCGTAACTACGTCACAACGCCACGCGTTCCTGGAAACCGTATCGTAGCGGTTCGTTCCAATAAACGATCGTTTTGATTTTCATCACATCATTTCCAGTTTTCTAGTAAACCAAATATGCTAATAAAAACGGTACATCACATTCCGAACTATGTGGTATCGGTGTCGGTGTTTGGATGACGTTGATTCGCGATTTAGTGCAAAATGTTGGGCAGGAATGTTATATTTGTAGGCATATTGCTGGGGTCTTGTTAATTATGAGGGTAGTTTGGTCGTATTAATCGGAATTAATACAATCGATAACATTCAGATATTGAAGGAAAACATCCCAAGTTCTAACTTATGAAACATTTTTGAAAATAACCAAGTTTGATTTTTGAATCGAGGGATTTCAATCCCGAATTAGTGTTTTAAGGTTAACAGATACATTCAAATTAACATCCAACGTTCGATGGACGCCGACACTAACATTGAAATTTATAAAACTGGTTCTTTTATTAAAATTATTTCAATTTCATAGCTCGGAGAAAGCTGTTCAATATTCTGTTTGATAATTAAATATATTTTTCACCGGATATTGAGAGTTCAAGAACAATTTGAAATCACATATTTTAATGTGTTTTTTCTACTTTCTACTTGAATAAGCTATCCTTATTTTGGTGAAAATATGCTTATGTTTTTAATGCTCATGAAGTTTAGTTTTTATGCCAGTTTTAAGTATTGGAATCTTATTTAAAATTATTTTAATATTATTTTGTTATTTTAACAGGTCAATGGCTGCTTGATTTAAGAGCGCATTTATCAACTTTTTCTTCAACATATATCCACAAAAGGTTAAAAATAACATAATAACGTCGGTATCTCCAAGTAAAAGCAAACAGACTTTAAACGTAAAAAAACACAATAACAGAAAGAAATTTCACATCGCAGAGAACAAATCGGAAAGTGTTCCGTATCTCAATTCACACCTACTTTTGAAAATCTTACTTAAAGACTAAAAAGTAAAAAATAAAAAAAACACTAACCTTGTACAAAAGATAAGATTACACAAATATATAGCACATCCATTTTAATGTTCACAGTTATTTATTCACTCGCATTTATTTCGGATACGGACATATGCATGGCGCGACTGCACGCGGCGACAGTCAGTGCGTGACTGGCGCAGCGGTGTTCCGCAGGTGCGCAGACGCAGGTTGCCTCCCCAGTTTACTCTACTATCTATAACTCTTCGAGCTTTCGCGTACTGAATAATAAACGCCCGCGCGTCCTAACGCGTAATGTTTATCAAACAACCGAGTTATAGGTCAGTAGGCCTATATTTTAATTTCTAATATATGTAGCATTATTAAGCTTGAACTAAAGAATTACTGTAGTCATTGATCGAGTACGTGACTATTTTTATTAATGTCTGGCACACTCTTCATTAATTAATGTTTATGAGTTGACACACTTCGTTTGTGGGTTAGCTTATGAGTTATAGTTCACTTGGACAGATTATTCATAGACAATACAATTATTTATTTATTGACTTTGAATAAATATCATACTGTATGTGAAATTGTAGTTGATATATTATGTTTGACAGGATTTGGACGCGGACCATGATATACAATAAGACAATGTGATTATACAACCTACACATTCAAGGGGGTTTATGAGAAAAATTAGATGTACTTAATTTCGCTAAAGTTTGAAGGGGTCCTATATTTTGCACAGATACCAGGATGCTTTTGAAAAAATATTATTTTTTGACCCTTTTTTCAAAAATATCGTAGCCCACTTGCTTCCACCCTTGTAGCCCCATCGATAAGCGCAGGCAAAAGTATCATCTCAGATAACATCAAGTAAACTATTTAAAAAAAAACAAGTAGCCATAAATCTATTACCAACTAGCTGTGCCCCGCGGTTTCACCCGCAGCGCCCCCGTTCCCGTGGGAATTTTGAGATTTTTATTCCTTATTTTTTAAATATAAAAACCTTGTCCTGACAATAAGGAACACATTAAAAAAAGAATCATCCGATTTGGTGCAGTCGTTCTGAAGTTATGTGCTTAGCAACAGATTCAGCGATTCATTTTTATATTATAGATGTAAAAAATACGAAAACACAGTAAAGTGCAAAGTGTGCGCACGCGTTGATGTCTTTTATATAAGCGCGTGCGTAGACAAATAGATATGTACATATAATAAATATACCTGGACAAATTCACTCACGGTTAATTAGACCCAAAGTAAGCTCTAAGCTTGTGTTATGGAATCTAACTCACTGATACTACTACTTATAGATACATAAATACTTTATAAGAATATTATAATTGACACCCAGACGTCGTCGCCAACAACTATGTCTGCACATATTGTTGACTCCGGGCGGGAATCGAACCCGCAACCCCCAACACAGTAAGCGCTCTCACTGCCACTGTGCCAAAAACGTAACGCTTGATGCAGCGTAAACTCTACCTTACTAACTACATTATAAAGACGAACGCGAGCTGCACGCAGGTCCATGTGTGGAAAAGGGACGCCTTTAGTGGGTAATTCAATGTATCTTTATTAAATCATGACAGCTGCCGGTACATTTTTTCTGGGCTCAACATAAAGTCTTTTATAAATAAAAAAGTCCGTTTCTCATTCGTTTAACTAGTGTGCACTACTCCTAAAGTGTTCATACGAGAGATTGGACAAGTCTGCCTTGGTTCTCTTTTACGCTAAAATCTATAATCCAGCTGAAGGGTTTTAATCTTTTGTTTTTTTTGTTTGAACGCGCTAATCATAGAAACTGCTAATCCGATTAGAACAACTCTTTTTGTTATGGAGCTAAATTGAACGGATAAGTTAAAGGCTATTTTTCATTATGTTAGTGTAACGAAAACGGGCCCGACGTGCGCAAAACCACGGGGCGTTGCTAGTGGATAAAATTTTCTGTGTAGTCCATATTTTTGAAATCGTATTTTAGATATACCATCTTTATTCGCGACAGAGAGGATTGGAAGAGATCTCAACAAATACGATAGGCATGTTTAATCTCTACTCTCAATACTCAGGTGAAGCCGCGGGCGTTGCTAGTATCGTCCATGTCCCTCTCACACCATAGCAATAGTCCAATCTTCAATAATGACACTTGTTCATCGAACCAAAAACGTTTCAATTCAGGTATATCAAAGTAATTTTACAGACGAATCGATAAAATAGCTCACTTTCTCAACTGAATCGATTCGATTCGAGTTCTCGATTACGCAACGCTCGTTTAGAAAATATCTCGTTCTAATATTCATAAGTCGATGATACCGTTGGACGTAAAATATTTGTGCATTGATATATTGAGTATTAATATTGGACGTTATGGTAAATTCATTCATTATGGGATATTATATAATGTGACACGGTATTTTTGTACTGCATTGAGTCGTGCCACACTTACACTGATGTACCAGTAAACATCGGTGTTGACGTACATTATAGCATTTTACATCACACTGTCACACTTATCGAACCTATATATAGGACCGGAGGTTTATAGAACCCGATGTAATTATAGGATTACTATTTAGGTATCTATGATAATATTATAAAGAGCCAATTTTTTAAGTTTTTAGGTTTGATTGTATGTTCGAGTTAATCTGGGGAATTACCAGTCCGATTTGATAGATAGCCACATTCAAGGATGAGAATGGGCACAACTCGGGTAAAACCGCGGAGCGCTGCTAGTTATCAATAGATAGATTCGTTTATTACCTCGCCGGCTCTGACACATACTGACTTTTATATAGCAATAAGTCATGTCGTATGTGTATGTTGTATGCATGACTTGTCCACTACAGTGACCAATATTTTTTTTTCTTAGAAATAAGAATAGAAAAGTTTTCTATTCGATCGAATTTGTGAAATATTATTTCGTTCAGTATTTTATCAACGACTTTCCTTAAATTTTCATAAATTAATTTAAAATTGTTCGTCAATTATATTTCGACTTTTGGTGCGTCTGTGGACCACATTTTGTCTTCCGCGGACCACCAGTGGTCCACGGACCACCAGTGGTTCACGGACCACTGGTTGGGAACCCATTTAAACGCAAACGTGAAGTTAAAGTTAAATAATTGGATAACTCGCACTAAGCACACAGTATACATATGTATTAAACCATCAGTGTCGTGTCTGTCGCGGATGCCGGTAGGTGTGGCACCAGCCGAACTAAGAATATCTTTGGACTGTTTTCCATAAATATTCATAGTTGTTAAAATATATTTTATAATTAGTTTATGGTGTTTATGTCATTTACGACCATTATCATGTAACACCATGGAACTGTGATGTCATTATGCACCGCCAAGATCGAAGACTTAAATTCAATTTCCGGATTAAGCAAAAATATGTTTTGGAACATTACTCAATTGAGATAAATAAGCTACAATAACCAAGTATTTATTAGTATTTATATGTAATTGTTGCAGGTTCGATTTCCCCCTGAAGTCATCAATATGGCGACAACGTATGGATGTCAATTATATATTCGTATAAAGTATTATTTGTTTATGTACATATGTAAGCGGATCAGTTAATTAGATTCCATAGTACACACTTACAGCTCAGTTTGGGTCTAATTAATCGTGAGTGTATTTGTCTGGTTATATTTATATATCGTTTTAATGCTTATCTACAATTTTATTTATACAAATCACAAAAAATAATCCTTGCGCTTATTCACTCACTGCACTTTATATCGAACGAGCCGCACCCCACGGTTTCACCCGCTTTGTACATGTTCTCGTAGAAATTCAGGATAAAAAATATCCTATTATACAAACAAAACGCTATCTCTCAATAGCACAGAGAACACAGACTTGAGGCAATCAGACAATACCGTCTGCAAACGTTGTGTCTGAAGTGTGGAGCTCCAACCGTCAAATCGTTTCCACCCACCCATCATGTTTTGTACGAAAACTAATTTTCATTACCTACAATTTCAATTTCAATTCATGCAAAGTATGAGAGCCACTTATTAAGCTTTTCATTTAAATGCATCACGTTCACGATTTAAAGGGCCTTAGAAATGTGGAAATTCCGCGTTTCTACAATATTCATAGCTCATAAAATTAAGTGTGTTATGTGAAGTGTTATCACAGATTTTGTGCAACATCTCTGGAATAGATCCAAGAGTTTAGAAAGCCGCTGGAGAGTGCATCGCCCCGATCCGAAGTTGAGCGTTCTGTTCGGTTCGCCTATGCGGAAGGGGATCGAAACAAAGCTTCATTTGGCTTTGTATTCCTCTGTACTTGCTGTTTCTATTCTTGTTGCTAAGTTTTGTATTGGACCGTTAAGCGGCTGTCAAAGGCTAAAATATATTCAGTACACAGATTTACATTCGCACCTCTTAAGACTTATATTATGTTTTTTCTACTTCTACAGTAGGTGATACTACTCTGTCTTACTATACTAACATTTAATTTGATTTACAATAATATTTATAACACATAAGTAAAGAGATTACAAATCAAATGTTATTTGTAATGAAGATACAATATTGTGGTTTGTTTTGACTTCACGGCAACTTGATTATGAAAATATCGTTATTAGTAGGAAGTGGCGGGCAAATATACAGGGGCCCATTTGTGATAGGTTATTGGAAATTGCGTTATAATACATTATAATTTATAGACATTATGTTAAATGTGTGTAAACAATAAATAATTCAATTCAATTCTTCCGATTATTCATTAGTAAAGTATGCATATTATGTTTTACCTTGAATGAAAAATTATGGGGAATAAGAATTAAAAAGAGATAAATCGACCTCGTCCCAGTTCATCATCCTTTTTACAATGATTTTACAATATGATTGCCTCCGTTTTTATAAGTAGTTGTACGATTTCTTTTCCATTCGATTCTAGAGGGTCCATCTTGGCGAATTCTTTTCAATAGTTCGCTCAGAAGGTGCTCTTTAATAGACTATTACTTGCATAAGGGTTCGTTTAGATTGAACAAGCCGAGTTCAATCAATCAACGGTGAGGTAAAATAGGGTAAAATAGAACATTTTGGCTATCAAATGGTTTGTCACTTTCGGACATGCGCAATTTTCCGAAAGCAAAAGAGACAAAACACATAACAGTGTTTTAGTTACACAGCGTTTATTATTAAGGCGGATTTATTTTTATTTTATTAATGTTGATTAGGAATACAATAATAAGTAATAACAATTCCGGAATACTTATTAGAACGGGTGCGCTGCGAGTGAAACCCCGGAGCACAGCAAGGTAAACATAAAAACCGAGTTGAATCGTAGTGAGACATCATACCGCCAATAGTATTTTCATAGATGACAGAACGAGCTGTCATTTTACTCCATCGTAAAAAAGATACACTATACATGCACGACGTTATTTTATCAAGCAAATCCATTCGCAGCTTTTCGACTGTATTTTAACTATCCCAGATACAAATTGAGAGCTAACTTTTCTATAGAAAAATGAAATAACTATAAAGAGTCACATACGTCAAATTCTAAATGTTATTTACGTACTTTCTTATGTAATTTTTCTTAGTCTTTTATTTACTTTTTTTAAATTAATACTATGTAACGTTACATAGTCTGTCCGCACCTTCAGTTTAATTCAAATCCAACCAATATTGTGAATGCGAAAGTTTGTGAGGATATAAGTATGTATGTTTGTTACTTACAGAACTTACATTGTAATTTATTATTATGTAATATGCAATAAAGATATTTGAATTTGAATTACTCGACGGATTTGGATGAAAGTTTACAGTAATATATATAATATAATATTATGTAGGTTATACATCAGAATAACACATGGAATACATGTTATCCCGAAATTCCTGCTAAAACGTGTACAACATGTATAACACCGCAGGGCGTGGCTAGTTTAATAAGCCTGATGTGCGAACCATAGGACGTCGGTCCTTTGTTATCCAAGACACAAGCACTCATGTTATCCTGTAATCAATCTACTAGTTGACCTCGCAACACCATGTCCATCATTGTGTAGTGCTTTCCAATCACGCCATTGTCCAAGTTAATAGCTTCATCAGACAGTATAATAACCGACGTTGAATCTCGACCAGGAACTACATAAGATTAACTTATTGCTAAACATCAAGTTCACACTGATAGCAATGGTAGTTTGGTCGTGATGCAGCATACGTTAGTGGCCATCATGGCCAGCTAAGCAAGGCTATGATGCCAAGACTAATGTTCAAGTGTTGGATTTTCTATTCTAGTACTCGTAGGTCAATTACTATCGGCCAGTAAATCGTAGCGTAGTTTGACTAAGATATGTTACTTCATAGCAATCGTTAACCAACGTGCAGATCATCCTCTGCTTGGATGGGTGGCCGATAGTTTCATTTAAATCGTTTACACGTTCAATTGTCGATCCCGGTTGTTACAATCGTTAAACCATGTCGAAGCCCTTTGGATGGTCGGAATCACCAGGGTTGGCTACTATACCTACACGAATTTACTCTACATTCAATAGTCTCCTTTCATGTATCAACAATAATGGCAAATATGATTAGGTACTGAAAGGGAGCGAGGTAGCCGAGAGAGTGCGTGGAAAGTACACAAAAATAATTGCTTTAAATTTCAGCTCCTGTTTGATTAATTTTTCATCCCCTATCTGCATCACTCCACTTTAATGGACAGGCAGCTTTCCACGTCATAACACAAAAATGTTTATTAAATCTTTGATGGAGCCAATATGCATTAAAGATGCATATATGATAGTATAGTAAGTAATAAATGAAATCACGTACATATTTTGAGACGCTCTATTCCGTATAATAGACCTATTATAATGAATGAGTTCGATACAGACAATTAGCAGTTTTGTTTTTTTTATATTTCAATGGTTTATTGTGTTTTGTAAAACAAATACAGTCCATATGAAGTAGGTTTGATTAAACAAATAACAGAATTCTAAGAATGTAGTAGATATGTTACAGTTATGCACGGTTAAAAACACATTTGACTGCAACAATCTCGTAATAGTGGTTTTGGCCGATGCGCTTAGCCAAAGTCAGTTTTGCATACAATAATACTGCAAGATCCAGTAAAAAATGTCAAAATCCAGTTAAAAGTGTCAAAATGTAGATTATCAAAGTTCATAAAACCTTTAGGAATACATTTACTTTGGTTGGTTATGGTTATTTTTAATAGCCGACACAGAATTACTCAATATTTTTCAGGTTTGAACAACTTTCAACTGTGAAAAAAAATATCATAATTATAACCAAGGGCTTCGCTCAAATTTGCATTTGCCTCAAATTTGTAGTCAAAAGTGATTTCGACCGATCGTAGGGTTTGACTGCAACATATCTTTTGTTTGTATTGTTGTCGGCATCATGTACAATATACTCGTACATGCCTAGTATAGTAGCATAGTTTTAGCTTAATTACTTTAAGCCGTTTATGTTCCACTGCAAAGCAAAGGCGTCTCAGTACAGTGATGAGAGCTACATATGTACCTATTACGAGTATATATAGATAGATAATACTGATTGATACATAGATTACGTACATATATGTAGATACATCCATTAGGAAGCAATGAGCTTATACTGCAGCACTAAGGGACTTCTGTTTAATCTAACTGATTGATGTAACTTTACGTATATCTACTAAGGAAGCATTTGACATCTCTGAGTCTGTACTCAGAGATGCTAACGCCTGTGCGTTAGCAAATCAGATAATATTAATAGAAACTTGACATTAAAACTTATAATATTCTATTGATACAGTCAACTTAGTTACGTGTCTGTAGCGAACCAGAAACCCACGGAAGAGCGCAGTTACCTTGTCTATTTCGTATTAAACTCAACCTACTCAAACATCCGTCAAAATAAACATGTATGCTAATATAATAAAGATGAAGAGTTTGATTAGTTGAACGCGCTAATCTCAGAAACTACCGATCCGATTCGAATAGCTCTTTTTATAATGGATACCCACATTCAACAGAAAGGTTATAGGCTATTTATCATCCTGAAATTCTTACGGGAAAGGGTACAACGCGGGAAAAACCGCGGGGCGCTGCTAGTCTATTTTTACACCTTCTAAAACAATTCGAAGTTCGATTTAGTAAAGACTCCTTTATAAACTACTAGCAGCACCACGTGGATTCACCCGCGTTGCGCCCGTTCCTGTGGAAATTTGGAGATGAATATAGCCTATAACTTTTCCGTTGAATGTGACTGTGTTACAAAAAGATTTATTGAAATCGGACTGGTAGTTCCTGAGCTCGAATTAATTATATGTACAAACCTTACAAATGTGACCTCTGTATAATATTACCTTGGAAAATATTTCCATTCGACTGACTTAGTCAGTGCAATCAAAGCGCTGGCTTCGTTCGAAATTCTGGATAAACGTAAACCGATCATTGAAAGTTTCAGTTTCATATTGAATGCAAACTGTTAACCGAAGTTATGTCTAGTTTGATGTTTAATTAACGTTCTCCATTAATCTGGATAGGATCTTGTTCAAAGCTAAATTCACAAAGCAATGTGCAATATAATATTTCATATAATAATGGCCGTTTGTCGCATATTTGACTTTGCCGTGTGCCATGCGACGCATACATTATTACTATGTTTTATCACAAAAGAATTTGATTGATACCAAAACTAGCTGTACCCCGTGGTTTCACCCGCAGCGCATTTCATTATTTTTATTATTTATTATCCTTCCCCTGACCAAGATAAATAAAATTATAAAAGAATCATTTAAATCAGTCCAGCCGTTCTCGAGTTATGAGTGGTGTAACTAACATTACTTTCTTTTATATTTATATCAAAATTAATAATAGTTAACGTGTAATAATGCAGGTAATTTTTACTTCCAAATCGAGTGTCAGGTTGTTTTTTCAAAGATTTTCTGTATTTAAGTACACGATCCTATACCGATATTTTGTTCACTTAGTTTTGAATCCGCACTAGGCTTATCTCAATGTCTATGTCGCAAGTATATTATACTAGCTGACCCGGAAAACGTTGTCTTTCCATATAAAAAATAAGGGGTGGACAACCCTTATCACTTCGATTTATCAACCTTTTCAACCCTTATCACTTACTATTTAGAAATATGAAAAATAAATAGTAGCTGATTCACAGACCTACTGAATATGCACATAAAATTTCATAAAAATCGGTTGAGGAGTAAGGTAACTAACATTGTGACACGAGAATTTTATATATATGACTAGCTGCGCCCCGCGGTTTCACCCGCTTTGTACCCGTTCCCGCGGGAATTTCGGGATGAAAAATAGATGTTGGCCGATTCTCAGACCTACTACGCGCACAAAATTTCTTGAAAATCGGTCAAGCCGTTTCGGAGGAGTACGGGAACGAACATTGTGACACGAGAAATTTATATATAAGATAACACGTGCTTCACAAGAAAGAGCAGTTATTTTGAAACACGGCTCCTTGATTTGCAGTCGGATTGAAATTCAACTGAAATTAAGTACAAACTCATTTCTTTTATATTACCTACATTTGTGAGATGAGAGGCCTTTGCCCAGCAGTGGGTTATAATAAGCTAATACTTTACTTTAAATATATCACAAAAATGGGAACGTGCACTCAAAAATGAAAAATAGTCCCATTCGTAACGTTGAGTTCATCGATTAGTTAACAATGCAGGCGGATCACTCCCGCCATAAGCCACCCTCTTCCATTCACTATCTACTAACAAATTACAAAGCACAGTCCTCCACCGCGCCGAGAGATAAACCGTCAAACATAAAAAGTATACTTGTAATTATTATGGAAAATGAACCCTATCGCAATAGCCTTTAAGTCTATGAATATAATAATAATATAATTGTCTTACTGAGAGATTTCAAAAGATTCATTAGGAAAGAAGCACTCTGTTTTTCTTATGGAATTATGGGATCGATTTTCCAGCCGAAGACGATGAAAAAAGCTTAGTGCTTTAATTCCATTCTTAGCCCGCCATTAAATCCTATTTCACAATGGAAGAGGTAGTAATTGGTTTATTTTTATCTCTCGTAAGTTATAAGTAGAATATAAAAGAGTTATTTTTGAAATTTCTATGTGAAACATTACATCAATTAGTTAACTAATAATTTAATTGACTCTTTGAGCACGGCAGTAAGGTACAAAGTCTATAGACAAACCAGTTTGATGGACACTGTGTGGTTAACCTCTCGTTCCTATATTTTAGTACACAAGACTGTCAAACTATAGTCTTGATAGTGTATCATAGTGTATCGAGCTCTTATCGAAGTAGCAGCGAAATGATTCAAATCTAGTGAACTTCGAAATCTTTCAGTATTCAGTAAACATATGTCTAAGGTCGTCCGGTTTACCTTATGTGTTAGTATTTGATTTCAAAATCATAACACGTACCATTATGACCGTCGGATCTATTTAAAATAATAGAAATAAAAACAAACAATAATGAAATAACTATTAAATGTTTATTGTAAACACTCATTCAGTTCAACTCTGCCTTTATGCCGATCAAATCAATAATAAAATAATAATTGTACTGACTGGAGTGATGACGCGTGCTCTATCTTGGCCAATGCCACTCTTCCTATGACACTGAAAAGTGAAGTACCTATATAGGTACTTCTATTTCATCACTACATAGTATACTATAATAAAGTTGTCTCTGTGTCGTGTCTGTCTGTCTGTTTGTCTGTCTGTATGCTTAAATCTTTAAAATTACGCAACGGATTTTTTTTATGTAAAAAAATTCCCGAAATTCCCACGGGAACGGGCACAACGCGGGTATATGTAACCTAAGGTATGAAAAACATGCCTAAAAAAATTGGTTATTGGCGTGCGCTACTAAATCTATTGATGATACACAAAAACAATGATCTACACAATCATAGTACATATCATTGCGAACAAATAAGTTCGCGAGGGCATATGTCTAACTATTATAGTTAAGCCACAATAACCGTTTTTAGTTTAAATTAATTAGTTAAAAAAGGAGTGTAATTTTAAGTTGATGATATTCATATGATGATATGAATCTACATCAAAATAAATGGCTCTACAATCAAGGTTAATTATGTTTCTTTGTATACCTCTTTAAATTATTAAAATCGGACAGTTCGTTTCAGAGTTATGATGAGAAATATCACTACATAGTACCTATAAAATAAAGTCTTCTCTGTTTCGTGTCTGTTTGTCTGTATGCTTAAATCTTCAAAATTACGCAACGGATTTTGATGCGGTTTTTTGTAATAGGTAGAGTAATTCAAGAGGAAGGTTTTTATGTAAAAAAAATCCCGAAATTCCCACGGGAACGGGCACAACGCGGGTAAAACCGCGGGGCGCTGCTTACAAAATAATAATGCTCGATGGCGGGTCTCTTATGGCTACTTACTGTTTCATGCGGTCAAAGCGCGCGGGGATATACCTACCTACGAACTACGAACGACGAAGACGTGCTATGTAGGTATTATCCCGAATTCTTCCTCACGTGAAATCTTGATTGTGTATACATATATACTCGCGGGAGACATGTTATATTTTATCCCCAATTTCCCACTTGAAATTTTGATTGTGTATATTCCTGCGGGAGACACGCAATGTTTTATCCCGATTTTTCTACATGGAATATTGATTACCCGAAGCGAAGCGAGGGCGGGTCGCTAGTGCGTTATAAATCCTAAAGGTTATGAAGACGTTATGAAAACGTAACCATGTGTGGGCGTCTGGACACGTACGAGTATGTCCACTTTCAACCAAATAGTACTGATCGGATCTAAAGATGACACATATACTACTTTTATCCAAAATTCCCACGGGAAAGGGAACAACTTGGATGATTGGGCAATGCTAATATTGCAAGTCTTTTTCCAATCCCTTCTTCTGCAGATACATTTCTACACCGCGGTTTTACACGATTTCTGGCCGATCCTGTTATAAAATCGTGATAAAAATATTTACAATTATATAATCCAATAAAAAACTAATTATTGGAATCGAACTGGTAGTCACGGAGATAAACAATTAACAAAAATAAACCTCTTGACCTTTATTTTTGTATTATTAAGCCTCTTAAAAGCGATTTTACGTACAAATTAATTCTATCTGTACAAAAGCCTCATAAGAAGGCTTAAGTCTTGTCCTTGAATACCGAGAAATTCTATAAAAATAATATTTTAAGATTTGTCTATACACGAGATTCTATTTCAAATTGGACAAAAAGGGGTATTCTGAATCACCGACGATGAATAAATTATTTTAATGTGAAATTCAAATAAATGTGATCTATTTGTAATTCGGAGAATTATACACGTTGGGTGTTTTCCGATCTGATCCACATCATTATTACTATTATTAATGGTTTTATATGGAGTGCAATGATTAAACATTACTAAGCAACCGAAATTGTTAAAAAAACACACACATTATTATTTTTTGTTCGTTTTTCAAAATATTTTCCTCTCATCTTTATAAGAACCTGCAGTGCTTAAGACTTCTCGACTCACTGAAGCTGGTGAGTACCTCCCTAGTTCTTTTGCGAAGCTTTTCGTTGTAAAGCAATTGGTTCTATGGACATAAAATATGTAAACTAAATAAAAAAACTAATATATGTAACAAGACTTATTCGCACACGGTTAATTAGACCCAAACTAACTAAGTTCTAACTGGTACTCAGAGACGTCAAATGTTTCCTTAGATTTAATGGGTGTTTGTCAATTAATAAACTTTTATATTAAAGAATCTAACTGATACATATGTCGCCTAAGGTGTAAAATTTGTTTTGTTGATTAAAGCCGACCTGAACCCTCCATGCCATATATGAAAGGCTAGTTATATGCACTCCCCTTGGTTTAATGAAAATGTAACCCTATCACTGCAATAACCTCCCCTCACTGCGACGCTCAAAGCGGAAACACAGGGGCGTATTCCATGGTTCTTTATTCAAAATATATTTTAGTAGTCGCCGACACCGCTGTGACTATTAGCGCTCAATACTATACTATAGAACTATAGGACTGTACTATTGAATAAAACACATAACTAGTGCCATTGGCTACATTGCGTTTATACTAATTAGCAAGTTCATTAGCAGACAGTAATCATACAGTAACCATACAAGCAAGCAACTAACTAATAAACTGTTTAAATCACTACATAGTATAAAACAAAGTCGCGTCTGTTTGTCTGTAGGTATGCTTAAATCTTTAAAATTACGCAACGGCTTTGATGCGGTTTTTTGTAATAGGTAGAGTGATTCAAGAGGAAGGTTTTTATGTAAAAAAATTCCCAAAATTCCCACGGGAACGGGCACAACGCGGGTAAAACCGCGGGGCGCTGCTAGTAACTAATAAACTCTCTCATTTTAGAATCGAAACTCCACAGCGTAGTATAAATGAGTCAGCTATTATTTTATATTTTTCCATACTCGTTGGACTCCACTAACCCAATTTCCATTCAAAAACGTAACTCATCGCACCAAAACAGGCAAGTAAAAGCCACGTCCGGTATTAATATCAAATTATTGCAATCTAATCATTGGTAATCTCAATTTCAACAGTATTAAGGGTCGATATCGCTTGACAATTGACTTGCCTGAGGTATGCACCAAATAAGTGGTCACTTAAAAGGGTGAAGCCAATCAATGGTTGCCTTATCCGAGCGGATAAAAGTAAGTACTACAAAGTTTGTATTTTCTGGTATATTGAACCTTATGTTTAACAGGATAGAGACTATTTCTAACGCTGTATTTGGTGAGCCTGGTTAGCCATGAAGTCACGTATTTTAAGGTGTCACAAAGGAATGCGGTGTACTTTTCTTTATCCTAGTTTTCACTTTAAAATAGCCATTAAGTGGTTAATGTGTTAGTAGTAGATGCCGGCGGCTTTTCTTGCGCTTAGAATGTTTTGTTGGCTTGGGGGGTTTAGATATGGATAAACTTAAAACGTAAACGTACATTTATATCTTAAATATATATCTATATATATAAAAGAAAGTCGTGTTTGTTACACTATT
Source organism: Cyclophora punctaria (assembly GCA_951394245.1). Taxonomy (NCBI): domain Eukaryota; kingdom Metazoa; phylum Arthropoda; class Insecta; order Lepidoptera; family Geometridae; genus Cyclophora; species Cyclophora punctaria. The sequence continues at coordinate 901,579 of OX596167.1, read as the reverse complement.
TATAACTCGAGAACGGCTGAACCGATTTGGCTGAAAATTGGTGGGGAGGTAGCTTAGAACCAGGAGACGGATCCCGTATTTCCTACGGGAACAGGGACACAGCTAGTATTAAAATATTACTTCATATTAGGTGATCTTGACATGAAAGTCACACAATAGTATTAACACATGAACAGCTAGTTTGTATGACTTGTATTTTCTAAGAATTTTTGAATTTATCACACATGAGTGGTTGCCTATTGCAAAATTGGAACCAAGTCATGTGCACGAGTACGAGGAATAAAAATCAACAAATAAACACGCTCAGCGTCAGATTCAATTTAATATCCACGTGCATTTGTTTTATTTTATGTTGTCCCACTTCATTACATGGAACTAAATGTTTGAACCTATTGGAGGTGGGCGCTCTCACTGCAACAATGTTTTAACATTCGCAGCTGAGAACTTTACATTTTTGTCTGTAAATTTGTTATATGTTCTTAATAAATATTTTCATCTATTTAAATTCTCATTTGAAGTTATAGTAATTGTATTAACCTTATCTGTACTCTGTATAATAAAACTGAAAAGTTTGTTTGAACGCGCTACTGTCAGTGTTATTCTGATGTAAACTTTACAGTACTGTAATATAGGTTATACATTAGAATAAGTATATGTTATCCTGAAATGATCGCGGGAATTGGTACGACGCGGGTAACACCCGGAAACACGGGGCCCGGCTAGCCATCCATAAACGAGACACAAATCAGTTAACAAACGAAATATTTAAAAAGCGGCCAAGTGCGAGTCGGACTCGCCCATGAAGGGTTCCGTAGCAGCGAGTAACATAATAAAGAAGTTCTTGAAATAAATGTTTTTTTATTTACATTTGAGTTATTGAATGAATAATCAGTATTTTTTTGCGGTTTACGATTTATGTCGTAAAAAAAAACTACTAACTAGACCTCGTTCAAACCAATTTTCGGTGTTAGATTACATTGTTATGTGCATCATATATTTTTTTTAGTTTTATCATTCTCTTATTTTAGAAGTTACAGGGGGGGGGGACACACATTTTACCACTTTGGAAGAGTCTCTCGCGCAAACTATTCAGTTTAGAAAAAAATGATATTAGAAACCTCAATACCATTTTTGAAGACCTATCCATAGATACCCCACACGTATGGGTTTGATGAAAAAAAAAATATTTTTTTCATTTCTAAGTATGGGAGACCCCCCTAAAATTTTATTTTTTTTCTATTTTAGTGTGAAAATATTAATGCGGTTCACAGAATACATCTACACACTAAGTTTCAACAACATAGCTCTTATAGTTTCGGAGAAAAAAGGCTGTGACATACGGACAGACAGACGGACAGACGGACGGACAGACAGACAGACAGACATGACGAATCTATAAGGGTTCCGTTTTTGCCATTTGGCTACGGAACCCTAAAAAGGCTAATTGAGAGATTCCCGTGTTTTTGAAGTCGGTTAAACTACACTTTTACTTCCTGTTCAACTTAATTATTTCGTCGCTTTCATCAAAAAATCTTATTGAATTTATCTCTTTACGAAACAGCCAAATGCAACACTAGCTCCCTCTGGAAAATCTCGGGGAAGCTTTGAGCTTTCACCCTACATTCGTATGTTTTAGGTACTGGATTCAATTTCCGACAATATCACAATTGTAAAAAACTTCTTTTCCTTTTTTTTCGAAAGTTTTTGGAGCCACGTGTGTATCTGATTATTTCTTTAAACATTTATTACTGACTTTAGAGGTGTGTTGAAAAGGTTATGCCTAGTTTGTCAATTTGGGGACAGCTGGTTGTTAATGCAGTATCGGTATACTTAGTATTCTATTTAAATATAAAGTGTAGGTAAAAATAACGTCTCACAGCATTTAAATTATGATAATATTCGTAGTTTATCACGTGACGGCCCTCTGGTGAATGAATCGGGAACTCAATTTCCTATCTGAACCCGGTGGAGAGATCGGCAACTACATCCCGAAATAAAATTTGGAAATAAACGTATTATTACCACTGTATAGTATGTGATTGCTTTTCCAAAATGTATCTAAAAAGATGACAAAAAATATGGTATATGTATTTCGGCTTTGAGCAGTCCCTGTACAGATATAAAAATCTAGCGGTGCGTTAACAACGTATTTTCATAGTTATTAAATTGCGCAATTGTAATATATTTGTTGGTAAAAATAACATAGATGTATGAAGAAATTAATTAAAACATAAAAAATAAAAAATCTTTAGAAATGGTGCTAAGAAAATTCATTGAAAATTCAACTCGATACAGCTCAGCGGAAACGCATGGTATGACCGTAAAATAATGTTTGTGAGTTCCTGAGGAGCTATATTTTCGTTTCGTATATAAATTTCTATATTTGATCAATTATATCAGGAGATATTCAGGAAAGTTCTGCATCGCGCAAACGATATTTTCTGGGGATGTGAGCTACCGTTGAGGCTGGGCGGGCGGAACGGTGGGGGTCCGGTGGCTTCGCAGGGCGGCGGTGCGCGGGGAGCCGCTCTAAGTCCCCGCCTGCGTGCTGTAACAGATGGATAACGCCGTAAAAAAAACCATAAAACCAATAAAAAGAGATGGACGTCTCAGCCACACTGTCGTAGCCCATTCGACACCCTTTTTTCGCAAAAAAATCAGCTTTTGGAAAATGTCCTTCAGTTTTTCAGCTTACCATTAAAGGACATTATATTTCATTACTAAAAGTTACTGTGGTTCCGACCAGTGTACTCGGTCTCCATTTGTTAAGAACTACGTATTAAAAGAAATAAGCAATATTTGAGAAAATCTTACAAAAAGAAACTGAGAACAAAGCATCTTAAACAACTCACAGATGTCAGGATCAAAAAAAATAAATGTTTATGGCCGCGATATAAATCTCTATACCAAATTATGAATAAAGTTCACACACAGCCTCAACCACTACACCTAGAAACATGAAATTTGGCAGGAGGGTTCTTCAAGTGACTTAAGTGCACACTAAGAAAGGATTTTCGAAAATTCTATGTCCAAAGGGATAAAATAGGGGTTCAAAAGTTTGTTTTTTGTGTGTAAAGAATCTTCTACGGTTTTTTTCACGTGAAATTTTAGATTTAGGCTTTTGGCTTATGTGATAAATTTGGGGTTGAAACTTAAAATGAAATTTTTTTAGTTTGGCAATAAAAAAATGTAAAATAAGAGTATAAGGGTGTCTGTAATGGATAGCTACATTGAACGGAAAGGTTAAAGGCAAATTTTCATTCAGAAACTCCTACAGGAATGGGCTCAACGCGGGCAAAGCCGCGGGGCGCTGCTTGTATTTTATTAAACGCAAAAGACGCGCTACATGTTTGGGGTGGTAAGAATCCCCTATAACCTTGAACTTGAGCTTTCAAGCTTACAAACAATACAGGGTTTGATTTTGAAAAGGGGCTAAATCTCGATTATTATTTATCTGTTAATATCGCCTTTATTCACTTCAGTATAGGCGTCCCAACTAATGCATGCAAATCCCTTATCTAATTTGTTAGAATCAATAGGTTCGAAATTAATGAGACACTAGCCGCGCCCCGCGGTGTTCCCCGCGTTGTACCCGTTCCCGTTGGAATTTTGGGATAAAATCTATCTCATGTGTTATTCTGATGTAAACTTTACAGGAATATATTATACAATCATTAGAACAAGTTTATTTTATCCATAAATCACCGCAGGATCGGGTACGACGCGGGTAACACCGCGGGGCACAGCTAGCTAGTCATAAACGAGGGACAAATCAGGTAACAATCAAAATATTTAAATAGGCTAATTGAGAGATTCCCGTGTTTTTGAAGTCGGTTAAAACTACACTTTTACTTCCTGTTCAACTTAATTATTTCGTCGCTTTCATCAAAAAACCTTTTTGAATTTATCTCTTTACGAAACAGCCAAATGCAACACTAGCTCCCTCTGGAAAATCTCGGGGAAGCTTTGAGCTTTCACCCTACATTCGTATGTTTTAGGTACTGGATTCAATTTCCGACAATATCACAATTGTAAAAACTTCTTTTCCTTTTTTTTCGAAAGTTTTTGGAGCCACGTGTGTATCTGATTATTTCTTTAAACATTTATTACTGACTTAAGAGGTGTGTTGAAAAGGTTATGCCTAGTGTGTCAATTTGGGGACAGCTGGTTGTTAATGCAGTATCGGTATAGTTAGTATTCTATTTAAATATAAAGTGTAGGTACAAATAACGTCTCATAGCATTTAAATTATGATAATTTTCGTAGTTTATCACGTGACGGCCATCTGGCGAATGAATCGGGAACTCAATTTCCTATCTGAACCCGGTGGAGAGATCGGCAACTTCATCCCGAAATAAAATTTGGAAATAAACGTATTATTACCACTGTATAGTATGTGATTGCTTTTCCAAAATGTATTTAAAAAGATGACAAAAAATATTGTATATGTATATCGGCTTTGAGCAGTCCCTGTACAGATATAAAAATCTAGCAGTGCGTTAACAACGTATTTTCATAGTTATTAAATTGCGCAATTGAAATAGATTTGTTGGTAAAAATAACATAGATATATGAAGAAATTAATTAAAACATAAAAAATAAAAAATCTTTAGAAATGGTGCTAAGAAAATTCATTGAAAATTCAACTCGATACAGCTCAGCGGAAACGCATGGTATGACCGTAAAATAATGTTTGTGAGTTCCTGAGGAGCTATATTTTCGTTTCGTGTATAAATTTCTATATTTAATCAATTATATCAGGAGATATTCAGGAAAGTTCTGCATCGCGCAAACGATATTTTCTGGGGATGTGAGCTACCGTTGAGGCTGGGCGGGCGGAACGGTGGGGGTCCGGTGGCTTCGCAGGGCGGCGGTGCGCGGGGAGCCGCGCTAAGTCCCCGCCTGCGTGCTGTAACAGATGGATAACGCCGTAAAAAAAAACATAAAACCAATAAAAAGAGATGGACGTCTCAGCCACACTGTCGTAGCCCATTCGACACCCTTTTTTCGCAAAAAAATCAGCTTTTGGAAAATGTCCTTCAGTTTCTCAGCTTACCATTAAAGGACATTATATTTCATTACTAAAAGTTACTGTGGTTCCGACCAGTGTACTCGGTCTCCATTTGTTAAGAACTACGTATTAAAAGAAATAAGCAATATTTGAGAAAATCTTACAAAAAGAAACTGAGAACAAAGCATCTTAACCAACTCACAGATGTCAGGATCAAAAAAAAAAATTTTTATGGCCGTGATATAAATCTCTATACCAAATTATGAATAAAGTTCACACACAGCCTCAACCACTACACCTAGAAACATGAAATTTGGCAGGAGGGTTCTTCAAGTGACGTAAGTGCACACTAAGAAAGGATTTTCGAAAATGCTATGTCCAAAGGGATAAAATAGGGGTCCAAAAGTTTGTTTGTTGTGTGTAAAGAATCTTCTACGGTTTTTTTCACGTGAAATTTTAGATTTAGGCTTTTGGCTTATGTGATAACTTTGGGGTTGAAACTTAAAATGAAATTTCTTTAGTTTGGCAATAAAAAAAATGTAAAATAAGGGTATAAGGGTTTCTGTAATGGATAGCTACATTCAACGGAAAGGTTAAAGGCAAATTTTCATTCAGAAACTCCTACAAGAATGGGCTCAACGCGGGCAAAGCCGCGGGGCGCTGCTTGTATTTTATTAAACGCAAAAGACGCGCTACATGTTTGGGGTGGTAAGAATCCCCTATAACCTTGAACTTGAGCTTTCAAGCTTACAAACAATACAGGGTTTGATTTCGAAAAGGGGTTAAATCTCGATTATTATTTATCTGTCTTTTTAAATAGGCATTGAATATTTTTAATATAACTAAACTAGTAATATTTAGCTAGTTGTAATATTTACCACATTAATATTATAATAAAGGGGAAGAGTTCGTTTCAGGTTTCACTGTCTGGACTCGTGGTACCACCAGTCTGATTTAAGAATATTATTTTAAACAAAGGTTCATGAAAGCCGATCGGATCAGGCCAGTCTATGATGTAGTTTGGTCTGATAGGATTAGTAAGAGGTGCAGAGGAATATCGCCTCTATTCACTTCAGTATAGGCGTCCCAACTAATGCATGCAAATCCCTTATCTAATCTGTTAGAATCAATAAGACACTAGCCGCGCCCCGCGGTGTTCCCCGCGTTGTACCCGATCCTGCGGTGAATTATGGATAAAATATACTTGTTCTAATGTATAATATATTACTGTAAAGAGGGACAGATCAGGTAACAATCAAAATATTAAAAAAGGCTTATTGAGAGATTCCCGTGTTTTTGAAGTCGGTTAAAACTACACTTTTACTTCCTGTTCAACTTAATTATTTCGTCGCTTTCATCAAAAAACCTTATTGAATTTATCTCTTTACGAAACAGCCAAATGCAACACTAGCTCCCTCTGGAAAATCTTAGGGAAGCTTTGAGCTTCCACCCTACATTCGTATGTTTTAGGTACTGGATTCAATTTCCGATAATATCACAATTGTAAAAAACTTCTTTTCCTTTTTTTTAGAAAGTTTTTGGAGCCACGTCTGTATCTGATTATTTCTTTAAACATTTATTACTGACTTTAGAGGTGTGTTGAAAAGGTTATGCCTAGTTTGTCAATTTGGGGACAGCTGGTTGTTAATGCAGTATCGGTATAATTAGTATTCTATCTATACTAATATTATAAAGCTGAAGAGTTTGTTTTGTTTGTTTGTTTGTTTGTTTGTTTGTTTGTTTGTTTGTTTGTTTGTTTGTTTAAACGCGCTAATCTCAGAAACTACTGAACCGATTTGAATAATTCTTTTTGTAATAGATAGCCACATTCAACGGGAAGGTTATAGGCTATTTTTCATCCCGAAATTCCTACGGGAACGGGTACAACGCGGGTAAAACCGCGGGGCGCTGCTAGTTTAAATATAAAGTGTAGGTAAAAATAACGTCTCACAGCATTTAAATTATGATAATATTCGTAGTTTATCACGTGACGGCCATCTGGTGAATGAATCGGGAACTCAATTTCCTGTCTGAACCCGGTGGAGAGATCGGCAACTACATCCCGAAATAAAATTTGGAAATAAACGTATTATTACCACTGTATAGTATGTGATTGCTTTTCCAAAATGTATCTAAAAAGATGACAAAAAATATTGTATATGTATATCGGCTTTGAGCAGTCCCTGTACAGATATAAAAATCTAGCGGTGCGTTAACAACGTATTTTCATAGTTATTAAATGGCGCAATTGTAATAGATTTGTTGGTAAAAATAACATAGATGTATGAAGAAATTAATTAAAACATAAAAAATAAAAAATCTTTAGAAATGGTGCTAAGAAAATTAATTGAAAATTCAACTCGATACAGCTCAGCACAAACGCATGGTATGACCGTAAAATAATGTCTGTGAGTTCCTGAGGAGCTATATTTTCGTTTCGTATATAAATTTCTATATTTGATCAATTATATCAGGAGATATTCAGGAAAGTCCTACATCGCGCAAACGATATTTTCTGTGGATGTGAGCTAGCGTTGAGGCTGGGCGGGAGGAACGGTGGGGGTCCGGTGGCTTCGCAGGGCGGCGGTGCGCGGGGAGCCGCGCTAAGTCCCCGCCTGCGTGATGTAACAGATGGATAACGCCGTAAATGCACACATAAAAACCAATAAAAAGAGATGGAAGTCTCAAGCCACACTGTCGTAGCCCATTCGACACCCTTTTTTCGCAAAAAAATCTGCTTTTGGAAAATGTCCTTCAGTTTCTCAGCTTACCTTAAAGGGCATTATATTTTATTACTAAAAGTTACTGTGGTTCCGACCAGTGTACTCGGTCTCCATTTGTTTAGAACTACGTATTAAAAGAAATAAGCAATATTTGAGAAAATCTTACAAAAAGAAACTGAGAACAAAGCATCTTAAACAACTCGCAGGTGTCAGGATCAAATATAATTTCAATGTTTATGGCCGCGATATATGTAAATCTCTATATCAATGTATGAGTAAAGTTCAATCATTTATATTTTATTAAACGCAACATGCGCGCTACATTGGGGTGGCAAAGCTCCCGCTCCAAGGTGGGTGGTACCCCTATAACCTTGAACTTGAGCTTTCAAGTTTGCAAACAATACAGGGTCTTTTTTAATTTCGAAAAGGGGTTAAAACTCAATTATTATTAAGTAAATGTGAATCTATGCATTGTGAATGACCGTGTGTAAATGTTTGTAGCAAAAACTTAAGGAATAAAATATGATTTGATCGAAACCAGGCTGACAAGGAAGACACCCTTGCTGTACTTCTAATCTTCGTTTTCAAGGAATAGCCTTTTAGAATCCCTAACTAAAAGAGTATGTACATACTACGTTTATCAGAGGACTACTAACGCCATCTATTGAAAACGTGAGAAACTTTTTCAAGGCTGTACGCAACTGAATTGTTAAGTTTCAGGTTCGTACTGGTTTTAGTTCAGGGTGTCGCTGTGGTGTCGCCTAAAGAATGAGATGTCGGTACGAGAGGTATAAGGTAGCTTTTCCTTTAAAATAAGAAGAAACCGTTTTCTATCTTTTAGAAACTTTGAAATAGCTAATAGTCCTCAAAGTTACATTCCTTAATATATAAAAGAATTTTCAACACTGACCCTACTTGCGGAAATTTTAATGAGTGATAGATAAAGAAGATTTTCCGTCTGAGTGTCTTCTGAGGTCATGTTTACTGGTTTAAACTGCATCCAGCGAATTTAGGTGACCGTCACCTTGAGCAGTAAGGGTACGAATGCACAGGCAGATGGCTTACCTAGAACTTACCTAGTCATCTATGTAAATCGAAAGTTCGTGAATGTTTGCGACGCAGTGCGATCGCTGCGCGCTTTGTGCCTAGATCCTATAAAGAATTCAAACCACTAGGCTCTAAGCTCCAAGTAAGCCGCAAGATAGAAATGCCACTATCGGCTCACTCATCCGAATAGGGGTCGAACTGCACGCTTAGGCCTTTGCCACACTTGACGGATCTTTCGTCGCCGATCTTCCGCGACGGAACACCAATACATATTATTGCATATAATTTACGCTACGACGGAACGACCGATCTTCCGAACGGGCATACTGACCTGAGCGTAGTATGCCCGCTATTTGTAATTTATATGCAATAATATGTATTGGCGTTCCGTCGCGGAAGATCGGCGACGAAGATCCGTCAAGGGTGGCAAAGGCCTTACACTCGCAATGAACAGACATTTATTTGTCAAAATACGCCACGAGTGCTACAATTTCATGTAGTTAGAGCGCGCGAGTTTAAAATCTGGCTGTTGGCAAATAATCTGACATTTTCCTTCACGTTCTTTTGAACTAACCGGCTAGATGCTTATTGAATAGGTCAACTTAACTAAACGAAGAAACGAGACCGGAACTATTTAAATAATTTATTTCTATACCAAATGTAGCTTTCATAATATCTAATACATAATATAAAATTCTCGTGTCGCGGTTTTTGTTGCCAAACTCCTCCGAAATGATTCTAGCAATTTTCATGAATTTTAGTGTGCATATTGAGTAGGTCTGAGAATCGGTGATCATCCATTTTTCATACCTCTAAATGTTAAAGACGGTCTTTGTCTTGGTTTTTTAAAATTACATGACAAACAACATATGCCGGGTCAGCTAGTCTTAATATATAAAAACTAGCAGCGCCCCGCGATTTTACCCGCGTTGTGCCCGTTCCCGTGGGAATTTCGGGATTTTTTTTACATAAAAACCTTTCTCTTGAATCACTCTACCTATTACAAAAAATCGCATCAAAATCCGTTGCGTAATTTTAAAGATTTAAGCATACAGACAAACAAACAGACAAAAATAGCGACTTTGTTTTATACTATGTTATGATTACGTGTCACGTTTTTTGACCGCGATGGACTCCTAAACTACAGAACCGATTTTAATTTTGATTTGCACACTGATCCAACTTGAAAGATAGGATAGCTTACATCTCAATTTATGGTAATTAGGGTGGTCCACCCCTTAATGTTTATATGGCAAAACAACGTTTGCCGGTTCGGCTAGTACGAGTATAAAACATAATGTGTTCGACAAAAGGCTGTAACAAACAATACTGTCGATTTTGTAGAATCAATTTTCAGAGTTTCAATCAATGATTTCAGTACTTCAATGACTGAAAGGCCCATTGTGCTACGGTAAGATTGCACGAGAGGTTTATAGGGGATTAAATACTATATGACGTTTATACGTAGGTATATTGTGCAAAGATGATTCCGTGCTTCGGAAGGCACGTTAAGCCGTCGGTCCCGGTTACTTTCTATGGATAGTAGTCGTTACATGAGCCATGTCAGAGGCCTTTGGCGGCTCAATAACTCTGACACCAGGATTGGTCTGGTTGACCATCCACTCGATAAGAAGAAGAATATCAGCGATACTTTTCAGGGCAGTATTTTCGCTTTATATTCTTCATTATTTGCGAGTTAGAGTACTTAGCAACAAGTATCCTATAACATACTTTTTAAACTCATACTTTAATCGTTAAAGTTAAATAACTTAAATTTAAAGTTAAATAACTTAAATTTAAGGTTGGATAACTTTAACGATTAAAGTATCTTATAACTTAGACCACACAACTCTCACTACTACTCTTGCACACCGTTCCCCGCACACCATACTACTCGATACTCGAACATCAACACTTAACTCTTCCACGCACTCACCTGCAGACGAACATACACACATACAAAATGCCCACTCATTATACTCGTACCAATATTTATTTACCCACACACACAGATACAATGCTTATCATCGCACACTTACACTCCTTACAACACATCGATCTTGTAATTTACTACGAGTAAACTACAGACGTAAAGTACCCCCATCCTACATAATAAGTATTACGTGATTATCAATATTGCTGTATGCTTTTGGACAAGTAGAAAAGTATTTGGGAGCAATAAAATACTTTTTAAAAACTAAAGTGAAAAGTTTTATTCACTAGGGACTGTTATAAACGTCCAAACTACGCTAAGGTTACTTAATTAATTATTAGTGAAAAGTTTTATTCACTAAGGACTGACGTCCGAACTAAACTAGGGTTACTTAACTAATAATGAATTATATTCTTAAAACTAAAGTCACTTTTCTTATCGCTTACTTATAGACTAAACATCCTTTCCGGTCATGCGCCCACGCATTCTCGCTAGCTCTTACGCACGGTCAGCGTTAGTGAAATTTATTACCATGCGGCCCGGTGGGTGCATAACTCCTCCCTCATCAAGAGCGAAATTATCGGGTTCTACAATTACTGGATTCCGATGATTTCGCTTAAAATAATATGAATGGAAATAATACTTATAACTATGAAAAATCCATATAGAAAAATCGTGGCTAAACTAACACTTTTGATATTCACTATATTGCCCATTTCACTATCACTTTCACTGAATGTGTCGCTAATTTTCAGGATGCGGGAAATGTGCTTCATTTCTTCCAGATCGATGTTCTTTATATTGATTACAGGTAAGGATGTCGGATTTTCAATTTTCATTTGAGGTAAGGTTGTAACGGCTGCAATTCTGAACTGAAGTTTTTCAGTAAAGGTGCGTTCATAGGTAAGTTCAATCTCATTCAGGTGTAAAGCACAGTTTTCAGATGTTGAAACAACGTATGTGCCCTGTAGTAATACTTTGTTACTCTCGTTTTCACATTTTTCAGTCATTATGGTTGAATTTCGCGTGAATATGATCCAACTTTCCATGCTAATACGCTGTACCTTGATGTCTTCAACTTCAACAGCATATGGTGAGCAAAACGTGAGGTTAGTCTGAAACTTCAGAAGCTGTTCAGCACATGTGGGAGGCTGAAACTGCGCTACGTTGTCGTCGGTACACAGGAAAGTAGCTGCGTCGATTTTCTCGCACGGCTGGGATACTGGCAAGTAATTGGAGTCTTTCGCCAAAAGGAACGGAAAATCGGGAAAAATAACTACGGTTTTCTTGATAGGAAATTTGTAAACAGGAAGAGGATATAATTTGTAGTAATCGAAAACTATTTTATCTGTTAACGGTACTTCCATTATAAATGTTATTTGACTTTCCTTTACATAGTAAGGAACCAGCTTTATTTCAAAGAAGATCTAATAAAAACTCTATATCGCCCCAAAGGATACCATCAGAGAATTCTAAAGAGGTGAAATCACAATCTAAACGTGGTTATACTAGAGTCTTGGTGTCAACTGAAAACTAGTCAGAGACCGAAAGAAATCATCTAAAAATCCCAACCCTGAATTTGGATCCGATGATAAGAAACAAGAAAAATAAGAGCAAACATTACCATCAAAGTGCCACAGCAATCTCTCAATGAGTTAAAACCAAAAGATATTTTTAATAGAATTATAGATTGCAATGAACTGTTTAAAACTATCCAACATTTTAGTGACTAAAGTCATTTTCATTTTATTTGCAAAATTAGAAGCTTATGGAATAAGGGGAGTAGCCCTTAACCTCATAAAATCATACCTAACGAACAGAAAACAAATAACAGAAATAACCAAACTAGATTTCCTGTCTATCTATCATAAACTGGTTAGAATCAAATAATTTAAGAATAAATATAGACAAAACACACTTCATTACATTCAAAAATAAAAATAGTAACTTTAATTCCGTAACCATGATCCTATAAAAGAACTTCAATCAACTAACCAGTATACGCTTCTTAACGCCTATCATGCATATGTCGGATCTATACTTAAATATGGTGTTCTGTTTTGGGGTAACTCTACAGAGAAGCTTGCAGCATTTAGAGCCCAAAAGAAATGTATTAGGTCTATGTGTACACTTAAAAAAACCGATAGTTGTAAGTCATATTTTATAAAAAATTCAAAAGTAAACGCCATATTAACAAATAATATTTCCACATTGCAGAACAAATAAATTTAATAATAGCTTGTTTTTTTTTAGGCATCAAAATCTATACTTCTATTCCACTTTCAATTAGAAAAATAGACAGGACAGACAAGTTTAAACTAAAACTAAAAGAGTATCTTTTACTAAAAGCATACTACTCATTAGAAGAATTTTTTGCAGATAAACACATATATAATAATTAATAATGTAACTAGGTCTAAGATGTTAAGTTTTACTCTATAGTTTAGTTGATTTTAAGTTTATTTTAGTTCCTATAGTTTTTGATTGTTTAATAGTTTATTTTAGTATTTAGTTTTTTTATTTTTATATTTTAGTTTTGATTTTATATTTTGCACACCCTTTGGGTTTGTAAATAGATGTAACAACTATTTACGCAAATAAATGATTTGATTTGATTTGATTTGATTTGATTTTCTTACCTAGAGCTCTTTCTTTCGACTCTATCATGGATATTTCCTTATCATAACGTAAAGCATCTGTATAATCTAAATTTCCTGAAAAGGGGCTTCCTGTCATACTTAAGCTTCTTACAAACTTCACAACTATTTATAACTAAAGATATTATTTCTTGCATATTATTCCAAAAATAGTTCCTTTTTATTCTAAACTAAGTTTATTTTATTTAATAACAATAAAATCTACTTAATACATTAAATTAAATGGTCTACCGATTTTTAGGTAAGTCAAATAAAAGTTATAAAGGAAAAAGTTCGATTCCTACTATAACAAAGAATAGTGGGGAAAGGATGGCGAAAAATCTCACTCACCTGCCAGTCACCACCATGCTTAGGTATTGTCTCCAAGGTCCTTTTCAAATTTATCTGGTTCGCGGATCGCCACGGGCTGAAGACCGAACGCGCTTTTCACGCTTTTTAATCGTTTTTTCGCGCACGAATCAGCAGCACACAGTAGTGCGATCCTACCGGCTGCGCCAGAAAAGTATTTGGGAGCAATAAAATACTTTTTAAAAACTAAAGTGAAAAGTTTTATTCACTAGGGACTGTTATAAACGTCCAAACTACGCTAAGGTTACTTAATTAATTATTAGTGAAAAGTTTTATTCACTAAGGACTGACGTCCGAACTAAACTAGGGTTACTTAACTAATAATGAATTATATTCTTAAAACTAAAGTCACTTTTCTTATCGCTTACTTATAGACTAAACATCCTTTCCGGTCATGCGCCCACGCATTCTCGCTAGCTCTTACGCACGGTCAGCGTTAGTGAAATTTATTACCATGCGGCCCGGTGGGTGCATAACTAAGTTTTATGTTACATTGTTTAATATTTTTACTATCACCAAAACACCTGTTACTCTATTGTGTTTATTGTTTGTTCATGCGTTGGAATATTTATAAGACATAACAAATAATGAACTTGTGAACTTTGAGCAATAACATTATGGTGTTAAAAATTAGTAAGTAAGTACCTTATTACTTTAGTCTATTAGGTATAAAATATAAGTATGTTAATGACTATTTAAACTCATTGTAAGTAGTTATCAACATTAATTATACATAATTTAAGATTACAAATGTAAGCACACCGTGCATAGGCACCAACAGTGTCCTAATTGTTGAGGTGGAGGGTTGATACTCTGAGATACAGGTTATATCCCCAGTTCAGATGTCAACCCACCATAATCAAACATTGAACAAATTTAATACTACCGCCTTTTGTATGATTATGGTGAGAAATAAACGAAACGATATCTTATAATACGGATGCCTGTGTATCCCACAGCTGGGCAAAGGCCGCTCACTGAAGATATCAGTGCTCATAGTGAGTTCGGTAGTAGGGTATGGTACTCGATAAAATATTATTTTGAATGGTCCAATTTCTACTACTTACTTATCGTTCGTACTTAGAGACGTTAAGAGCTTATTTAGTAGAGATTTAATGAATGATTTTGACATGTAATGTATGAAAATTACTTCAATTAGTTACGTGTTGATATAATGGTCTCGTCTCTCAGTGCGGTATCAATTTACTTATAGCCTGTTGTCATTAAACATTCATTATTATGCAACTTAACACTTAAGTCAGTGTAAAGATATCTCCTAATTTGGTCGCTTTACTTGATTTAATCAACTAACGTCGTACACACTAGACTGTCCGTCATCTTACCAGCCATTCTTTACATTTCGGTCACCGAATGTTGCATGCGGGCGATAGAGTTGGTGTAATTATTCCATTAGATGTGAAACATGTCAAGCTCATAAATGAAGACCTACCGAGCTTTAAGCGATGACTAATAAAAACCATATAAAGACCCTTGGTTAATTTATTCAGCTTATTCTAATGAAGGATTACCCTTCATTACAATAGACTCAGGTATTAAAATTGGACTCGCAAAATACTCATATAATCCTACATTGATAAAAAGAACATTCCCAATAACGTCCCCTTATTACCACAGATTAGTACATCCCTAAGTCCACCCCACGTTATTTGAGCATGGCAACAAAAGCGTATGCATGGCAACACCCACAAGATCAATAGGAGATTGAATGAACATGCTTATGACACAGACCACTTTGACAGTAAAGTCTGCAACTTTGACTGCATCTCGTTTTAGCATTGTGTTTTATTGTGTTCTTGTCTCTTTCGCGCACAAATGCACTGTTGATGTAAACACGGTATTGAGGTAAAATTCACGAAGAAAATATTATTAAAAATTGAAATGATATGCGGACATACGACCGATGGAGGTGAGTTTGTTGTTTCATTACATTTCAAGGAATAATGTTGATCGTATCTGTGTTTTCTTCGCATTTTTATTCAGGTATTTAAAAAATAGAGGTTAAATATAGTTTAAATTAACTTAAATTCAGTCAAGAGTTACTTAACAAATTAATTTTAAATTTCGAATGTTGATATTAACATTTAACGAATGGTCACTCGAAAATAAAATGATTATTTACAAAATAATTTCCCCGCAACCAATAAAATTAAATCAGACATAAACAAATTATTTTAAAGTATGGATCAAAAACTACGAGTAATCATTTTCCAATAATTTTCCCGATACTGACATTATTGGAAATATATTATTATTGTTGATTAAAACACCGAGCAGTAAAGAGACTCTTAATTAGTTCGTCGGAATCCCAGCTCCGATACGGGGAAAAAATACCGCGCGAATTTCCCTGATGTATTTTTTTAAATCCGTTTCATTTAACTAATATTCTTGGCACGATATTTATTTTACTCCTTTGTGTGGTTGAGTCTTAGTGAAGTCTTGGTTTATTAAAACCGGTGCAGTAGAAAATTATTAATGATGTATCCCGAGAATGAGCGAATAATTTAATATATTTGCGCGGTGCACGATGCAAGCGGCGGCGATGGCGGTTAGAATATTTAAAAAAGGAACATTGAACATTTGGTTACAATATGTCATAGCCTAAATAGCCTTGTAGATGGCAGTTCATTGCGATTGTTAAACAACGTGCAGCTCGCCCCCACAGATGGGTGGCCGATAGTAGCATTTTTATCTAGCTCTACCGTGCTTCGGAGGGCACGTAAAGCAGCCGGTACCGGTTGTTTTAATCGTTAGACCATGTCGGAGGCCTTTAGGCGGTCTAAAATCTCTGACATCAGGGTTGGCTACTAACCTACTCGACATGAATGAATGAATAGCTTAAAAAGAGTTTATTCGTTTTTCAAATTAATCGTCTGTCTGGCTACGGCGACTGCATGCTCGATGGCCTTGCCACGGTCAGACGGACGTCTTGTAATGTAAAGTGTATATATTATTGTATACTAGCTGTGCCCTGCGATTTCACCCGCATTTATTCCGTCATAGCTTACCGTTTAAATCTTCTCTGGATTACAAACATTTCAAAACTAATAGCTAGCTAAATCGGCACAGCCGTCCTCGAGATTAAGCGAGACAAATGAACCACGATTGATTTTATACATATTTATAAAAGATTGTGGGGATGGTCTAAACCTCCCCATGACATACCATGCAAGACACAACCCAAAACAGGCCCCAAGTTCCCGGCGACTCCGGGGCTGGGACTGTTGATGACGGAAGACAGGACCGCCCCGGAGTCAGGGGTGCTAAGAATCCCCGGGCGAGATCGATCTCCCGTCAGACGACCCATGCTAACCACAAAACGGACACCGATAGCTATATGAATGTAATAAGTTATAATGTTAGAACCTTAAGATCAACGGAAAGACTGATAGAACTTGAGGAAGCATTTAGAGACATAAAATGGGACATTTTAGGATTGTGTGAAGTACGACGCGAAGGAGAAGATACCATCGAAGGCGAAAATAATATTTTTTACTACAATGGAACAGGCAGTATGTACGGAGTTGGCTTTTTAGTAGCAAAAAAATGGAAAAATCACATAACAGAGTTTATTGCGTATTCAGAAAGGATTGCTCTATTAAAATTTAAAATAAATGACAAAATATCTCTGACAGTAATCCAATGCCACGCTCCCACATCCGTACACGCCGACGACGAAGTGGAAGAGTTCTACGACCTGCTTAACAGGGCTTACAGCGAACACCGAGGTACCTTGAACATGGTGATGGGCGATTTTAACGCCAAGATCGGTTCAAGGCAAGACACCGATAGTAACCAAATTTTAGGCCCACATGGACTAGGAAACCGGAACAACCGCGGAGAACGCCTAATTCAATTTGCTTTTGGTCAAAACCTAAGGATCAATAACACCTTTTACTTTAAAAAACCCGAACGACGCTGGACGTGGGTGTCTCCAGGTGGCGAGTATAAAAATGAAATAGATTTTATACTCACCACGCATGAGACCAACATAATCAACGTTCAAGCACTAAATAAAATAAAATTCAGTTCAGACCATAGACCTTTACGTGCAACCATCAAATTAGATCACAAAATAAATAGAATGAAATTAATTAAAAGTAGTATTAAGAAAATTTCCAAAGATACCCTAATAGCCGCAAAGAACGAATACAACATAGATTTAAAAAATAGTTTCGAAATATTAAAAACCGATGAAGATAACGTACAAGAAGAGTTCAACGTAATAGAAAAATGCATAAGGAAAGCTAGTAGTAGAATTAAAGAAAAAAGAGTTAGACATAGAAAACTTAATGACACAACTATACAATTATTAGAAGAACGAGTAAATACTGCAATTAATAGTGTGGAATACAGAAATTTAGATAAAAAAGTGAAAAGAAGTATTAGAAAAGATTTAAGAAACCACGAGACCCAACTTTTCCACATAGCGCTAGAAAACAATAAATCGCTAAAAATTGCAAAACATGGAAGATCTATAGGCAAATCTTGGGTAACACAGCTCAAGGATGAATCAGGATGCATACACCGGGATAGAGAGAAAATATCAAATATTTGCACTGATTTTTACAAATCTCTTTACTCAGACCCACACCGCAGCTGTAGAGCAATACCTTATGCATTTCCAGATACCATCCCACTAATAACCGGCCTTGAAGTTCACAATGCTCTAACACAAATGAAATATAGTAGATCTCCAGGAGAGGATGGAATAACCACCGAATCACTAAAAGTAGGAGAACCAACTCTTTTGCCACACATCACAAACCTTTTCAACTCCATTTTGAAATCAGGTAAATTCCCAGACAAATTTTGCCACTCTAACATCATACTTATTCACAAAAAAGGGGACAAATCCAATATTAATAACTACCGCCCAATTAGTCTCGTATCTCATCTCTACAAATTATTTATTAAAATCATCGAAAACCGTATCTCTCGACAGCTAGACTCAGAACAACCACCGGAACAGGCTGGCTTCCGCAGAGGACTTTCTACCACTGATCACCTTCAAACTTTAAACACAATAATTGAAAAATTCAAGGAATTTAATCAGCCTTTATATGTCGCTTTTGTAGACTACAAAAAGGCATTCGATAGCCTTATCCATGCGGCCATATTCAAAGCCCTTCAAGATCAACATATTGACCCAACATACATAAATCTAATCCAAAACATATACAATAACAGCACAGCCTCCATAAAATTGCAATCACCCGGACCAACATTTAAAATAGAGAAAGGAGTCAAACAAGGAGATCCGCTCTCACCTAAACTTTTCAATAGCGTTTTGGAACAAGTCTTCAGAAAGTTAGCAACTAAGTGGCAAGAAAAGGGGGTTATCGTGGGCGGAAGACGGTTAACAAACCTACGTTTCGCCGATGACATCGTCCTTTTCTCATCATCGCCAACGGAGCTTCAAGCGATGCTTCAGGATCTCAGTCTGGCAAGCTTGGAGATTGGACTAACAATGAACATGGACAAGACAAAGCTAATGACCAACCGCGTTAGGACCAGAGTGACGGTGGATGGAGAACAACTTGCATACGTCAATGAATATGTTTACCTGGGCCAAATAGTCTCCTTTAACGACAGGCAGGGCAAAGAAATCGCTAGGCGAACAGATAATGCCTGGAAGACTTTTTGGTCCATGGGAGACATATTGAAAGGAAAGCTACCCTTGTTTCTGAAACGGAAGCTAATGGACGTATGCATCCTCCCCGTCCTCACGTATGGTGCGCAGACCTGGTCGTTAACACAAATTCAAAAGTCCAAACTCCAAGTTTGTCAACGTGCCATGGAGCGCAGCATCCTGGGTTTTAAGCGTACGGATAGGATCCGCAATACCGAACTGCGCTCTAGGACACAGATTATGGACGTCGCTTGCAAAGCGGCTAAGTTAAAGTGGAACTGGGCAGGCCACGTCTGCCGCATGTCTGAACAGCTGTGGGCAAAAACAGCCACTGAGTGGCAGCCAGATCCGGCAAACAGGCGGCGCGGCAGACCGAGACGTAGATGGAGGGATGAACTCGATACATATCTTAGCAACTGGAGGGAAGTGGCCCAGGATAGGGATGCATGGAGGGATAGGGGAGAGGCCTTTGCCCAGCAGTGGGACAGTAATGGCTAAAATAATAATGTGGGGATGGATGTATGTATAACGAAAACTATTCATTAGTAGACCAAACTGTGATTGGTCAGTTGAGCTCCACTTCAACGGAAATACACCCTTCGGATATTCGTTATCAATGTCACGTCCTTATCTCTACTGTAGTAGTGGAGCTCGTTCTACTGCAGTGGGTTCTTAAAACCGATATTGAACTTGACCCACTTTCAAGATGCTGATTTTGTATGTGACTGAGTCGATGCGAGAGCCAAATCTGTAAGCACCATACTAGGTCTATACTTTTTACTCGTTAACACACTTTTTAAACTCAGTCGTGTGAGTTTAGTATAAGAGTAACTTGAACTCGTTATACTAAATGAAACGGATCTGTATCTTAAAATACGTACGTGACGTTTAGATAGTTGTTAAAGAACATTTAGAACTTGAGCAGTCCTAAGACTGTAGTTAGATAGTATTATCAAACTATATAAAGGAGCACTAGAAACAGGACGTCTCATAGATGACTAATAAATATTTACTTCATTGCCGTACTCAGAATAGTCAATCTGATATTATCATAAAAGCGAAAGTTTGTGACAATGGATGTCTGTATGTATGTTTGTTACTCTTTCATGAAAAAACTACAGGGTTTATTTGGATGAATCTTTAAAGTAATATAGGTAATACAACAGAATAACACGCCCAACGCGGATAAAACCGCGGAGCGCTGTTAGTCTTCAATAAAGTAATTAATGTAATTTTTCTTTCATAACTCAAAAATCTCTCTTTAAACTCTCCTATTTTCATTTTGACGTCTCGGCGGAGATCTAGATCACTGTTGTTAGCTAATCTTTGAATCGATAGAAGGCAAACTAAATATAGAGAACGTATTTCAAACTGCCGTATCAATAGTAAATACTGAATTCAGAAGAGAGCTCCAGTTTATTATACCAATATATTCCCAAAGTAAATGAGACCCAATTTATGTTCCCCTTACTTTGCATTATTTTACCTTGTTTTGTTGTACCAATTTGTAAGAAATAAAGCTTTATTATTATTTTTTATTAATGAGTGACTCTTGTTGTTTAAATTGATGGTTAAAGTTACGTCTCTGAGTATAGCAGACACAGGCTTTTTGGTCATCTGAACTTCATTACAAAACACAGATATTGATTGGTAAAGAGCGTAGCGAACCAATATTCCTGCATCCATTGACACGAATATGCTATGCATTCTCAACACAAAGGGGGAGTCTTTTTGTTTGTTCTACCCTGAAGCTGAAATCTGGGGACATGTAGATTATATGTACTAGGTAAATTCATGATTAAGATTACTCCTGAATAGGAAAAAGGTTTAGTGATTTTATTTCATTCTTACTTTATCTCTAAACCTTTTTCCTTTTCAGGACTCGTCTTCGGCTGGAAAGTTGACGACATTAGTCCACATTTTAAGACAGGTAAGAAAAAAATTAGTGTACATGAATTTATTTACTTGTTGACTGAAAAAAAGGCATAAGTAATTAGTCTTCGTATTTACTTTTGCTTCATTCAGGCAAATCAGTTCCATCAGTTTGTTTCGTATGTTGCGCGCAAATCCCATGAAATAGAGAAGCGCACTAAGTGGTTCGCTTTTCCGTAGTAAAACCCATATCCAATTCAAACCAATATTGCGTTAGAAATAAGTGGAAACCACTATTGACTGAGCGGCTTACTCGGTAATAGTTTTGTCTAATCTTTTGATGCTATGGTATTGACTAGTTCTTGAACTCGGGTTTAACCAACGAAATAATATATAATGTATGTATACACTATATATACTATGTATACACTATGTTATATACTATGTATGTATATTTTGTTGATGTTCGGATTTGAACGATTTATCAAGCAACATTGAGTTTATTGAGCTGTTGTGCAGAGATTGTAAACACTAACATTTACAAACACGAATAAGTGGAATGAGATACACAAAGTATGACATGAATTGCATTTTTTGCACAGTCGGTTTGTGTACACCATGGACCAATATATTATACAAGTTTACACCAATAAATCTATACTTATATAATAACTAGTAGCGCCCCGCGGTTTTACCCGCGTTGTGCCCGTTTCCGTGGGAATTTTTATACATATAAACCTTCCTCTTGAATCAGTCTATCTATTTTAAAAAACCGCGTCAAACTCCGTTGCGGAGTGTTAAATATCTAAGCATACATAGGGTCAGACAGGCAACGGTAAACGACTTTGTTTTGTACTATGTAGTGAAGATGAAGAGTTTGGAGAACCCACCAAGCAAATCGTCCGTAGCTTACTATAGCTCAAGTGGTAAAGCAACGCTTTACTTATCATATTTCGTTTATTCTAACTAAATCTATAATACATACAGCTAAAGAGTTTGTTTTTTTTAGTTTAAACGCGCTAATCTCAGAAACTGCTACTAATTATTTCTTTAATAGATAACCACATTCAATGGGGAGGTTTTTCATCCTGAAATACTCAAGGAACGAACAATACGAGTAAACGGCGTGCTAGTGTTAGGTCTGTTCAGTGTTCGGTTAGTGTAAACAACCTGATTTTCCGTAGTTGTGATTTACTTGTCTTTTAAAAAATAAATACTGTTGGAATAAGATCTTTGTAATTTTATAAAAGAAAAGTTGTGTTTTTAAATAGAGAATATTGTATTGACATGACGTTACTTCAATTAATTATATTCTCCAAGGCACACGTATTATTTTATTTTACGATCCTATTGTGTTCCTCACAAATACTGCATTCAGAATTACATTTTTATTTGCACCAAAGAGTTAGTTAGTTTGCAGAAAATTAATGTTATTTGTTTCATAAAAATGTTAACTTACTAAATAGAATTAAAAAGCTTTTAAGAGGAGTTTTCATTTTATATTTTGAAAAGTAATTTACATTCGTTTTGAATACTCTTCTGTTTGGTGCTAAAGAAAATTCAATTTAGAATTAACTTCAGAAACATATTTCGTATTTGCACAAGAACTTAATTAACTTACTATATAAATAAATAAAAAGTTCTTGTGCAATTTGTTCGTAATTTAAATTTCCGCCCGCCCATTTAGATGACATGTTTGAAACCAAAACAAATTATGCAGCAATGACAAAATATAATTAAAATGTGTATTCCGAAGAAATATCACTGAAACTTAATTTCCTAGAAATAGATCTATTTTAAACTTAATTTGTTTCTGAACGCATTACGGTACTAAAGGAAACGTTTGTGGAATCCTACTTGAACTTAATAAGGTTGGATTCCACAAACATTTCGTAATTACTATTTCGTTTCATAGTTATTATAATATGTTTACACACAGTTGGTAACAACACACCCATGTTACGCACTAATCACGCACTTAAAGCCTTCGTTAGTTTAATGTATCTTAACGCGCGTCAAAATGAAGTTTCATCAAATATCTCATTTAACTCTAAGTGGCCTTTGTAAAGCTTTATCTAGTCTTTTCCTTCTAGTAAAAGTTATGAACACCCCTCAAACTTTGAACGCAAAAATGTAAGTAGTCTCGCTGCACCTAGACCCTTACAATGCTAACTACTTCGGTACTTGGATGTAAACGAATCGTCGTACTTTTATTTGCAGTATAACGAATGCGATATCCCGATACACTTTTATGTTAACATTTTCAAAAATATCACTAACCTAGAGACACGCGTGACGTCCCGTGATGTGGGAACCTAAACTAATATGATAAATATGTAGAGTTTGTTTGTTTGAACGCGCTATACTCGGAAACTACCAATCCGATTCGAATAATAATTATTTTTGTAATGGATAGCCACATTAGTTTATTATATTACTAAAGATATAATTTTGCTAGTCATAGCAACGTCATACAGTATAGACGTACCAGCTGAGCTATGCTATGCTACGTTTCACCTCCTTGGTGGATACCAAACTTAACCAAACTTGATGGATAACACAGTACACATTGAGAAGGGCATTAATTGACATTGAAAACAGTTTGATTATTCAAAGTACAGTAGATGCCTATCAATTACGCGGATCTGTTTCTGTTTTGGAGTGCTCTGACGTATCAAAAGATTGACTGGACAGGTTTAATTGGGGCGGTCCCCTAAGCCCGGATGCAGTCAGGCGTCACCCTAGCGACTCTAATTAATTTGCGTATGTTGGGTTGTGCTTTGTGATCGTAAGCCGGTGACTAGGTGGAAGAAAGGTTAAAACGAATATCAATCTTTGTACATTAATAGTTATTTTGTAAATTGGACCATATTGTAAACTGAGTTAAAAAAAAGTAATAAACAACAAAATCTATGTACCTACCGGTCAAGTAATAGGAATAACGAAATAATATTAAAGTTAAGTTGTCTTACAGACGATTCATCAGTCGCGGACTTTTTGTCTGTTAAACTTGAGACAAAAAGTCTACGTCGTAAAAGTCAAAGGGTGGTTCCTAAGCGAAGCCGAGCTGTGCCGACCTCAACAGATGAATCACAACGCATTGAAATTGTCAATATATCTTCGTAATGTATTGTGATTGGCGGATTCAACTCCGCTCCGCTATGGATACGCACCCTAAGATTCTCTACTATTGTCCTCACTATCTAAATCTCCATCATATTAAATTGCAGTACCAAATCCATATTATGCAGTAACAAACAGACAACCCTTTACCCTTGTACCACACCTGTTCATTATTATTACTTACCGGACCAGTCCGATCACATATCCTACTAATATTATAAATGCGAAAGTTTGTGAGGATGGATGTATGTATGTAATATGTTTTACTCTTTCACGAAAAAACTACTTAACGTATTTGAATAAAACTTTACAGTAATATAAGTTATACATCAGAATAACACATGGGATACATTTTATTACGAAGTTCCCGCGGGAACGGGTACAACGCGGGTAACACCGCGGGGCGCGGTTCGTATATTGTAATGACGTTCAATCGCCAGTCGTATGCGAAGTGGAAGCTCATCTCCGAGGGGGAGCTAATGAATCTAAGAGGTGGTCTGCACCGGGACGGCGAATAATATTTTTATTCTCGACTAAAAAACTGCTTTGTCCATATTCGTTTCATAAAGCTGTTGTGAGTTTATTTTTTACCGAGTTATTGAAGAAACAAAATAGATTAATAAACGAACGAGCTCTCTCTTCGCTCTCGAGATATTCGTGAATTTCATGAAGCGAGCTGGAATTGAAAAATTGTTTTTACATATTCACATTGAAGAGGAAGGTTTAATTGCCGATCCCGGACCAATCGTTATACCATATAAGGTTGTATGTGGTTTAAAAACTTCGACACTAGAGTTGGCCACTAGCCTACTTGAACTTATTTATTTTTCAAGAGATAAGTATGATACTTTTATGTAAAACCTATTATTTTTTAAGATAAGGCTTTTATATGCTACTTTTATGCCAAAACTACGACCAAAAGACGGGTAAAACCAGGCGGCGCTAGTTGTAGCCAACCCGCTTAGTGAGTGAAATGAAATTTATTTAGCGAGCGGAAATCGAAATCAAAAATGTTTCTTGAGTTTCTTGCACAGGTCGCCGGTGGAATTGAAAAGTGGTATTTTAGGATCATTTTGGACTTGTAAACAATTCTCTGATAATCGGAACCAATTCGAATCATAGTGATTTTGTATCTGAATGTAATGGAAATATGTGTCAAGTCGGTGGTCAAGTCTAATGTCATGGCATGCGATCTAACCTGCTCCTAATTGTATAAAAAATCATACAATTTTGTAAATAAGTAGCATATTATTATTTTGGAATGAATTTCTGTGAGATGTCGTTAAAGTTGCAAATGATGTCGGGGTGCAGTTAAATAAGCTTAATCGCCTAAGCCAGCACCAGGATTGAACACTAATCTACTTGAACATTCTACAACAATTTACTTTTTAAATTGAAATTTATATTCGTGTTCTTTTGTGTGGGTGGTACGTTCAAAAGAACTTCTATGGGACGAAAACTGCTACATATTGGACTTTAAATAAACACAGATATTTTCGTAACCCTTTTACTACTGAAAATGAAAATTTCGTTTACCTGTATTTTTCAGTGGAAATACCTAGAATATACCGGCGGCACTCGCACTCTTATTAAACCTTTTGGTCCTCATATGAAGTTTTATTATTGGTTGCTTCTTTTGACTCTTGATTTCTTTTTTTGATTTTGATTGGTAATATGCAGTGTGGCTGATTGGAAAGACTCGTTGTTTACATTTGTGCAGCATTCGTTTACATTCGACCTGATGACTTTTACCTATGTTTATTCATAAAAATATCACATGTCAAACATAATAACAGTGGTTGTTTTTTGTAGGTTTGTGGCGTGGGCGGGTTGCTACCTATATCGGATAGCTAGCGTAGGTGGAAAATTCAGCTTTGACTTTGCCGAAATATAAACAAAATCAAAGCTTGATTTTTTATATCAGAAATCCGTCCTTTTAAACCCACAGTTTGACATTTATTTATATACAAGCTGCGCCCCGCGGTTTCACCCGCGTTTTACCCGTTCCCGCGGGAATTTCGGGATGAAAAATAGATGTTGGCCGATTCTCAGACCTACTCAATATGCTCACAAAATTTCATGAGAATCGGTCAAGCCGTTTCGGAGGAGTACGCGAACGAACACTGTGACACGAGAATTTTATATATAAGATAACAGTGTCAAAACCTAAGGTCGAAACGTTATTTGCTACTAAGATAAAAGTAATAGACAGGTGAATAAAAATACACAACCCACGAGCAGACAGATATAAATAAAATGTATAGACATGAAATTTAATATCATTTTCACTTCATAATCGAGTCGGGGCTCTTCAGATAATCATGTATACATCGGGTAACAACCTCAACATATCGATATTCGATATTTATCATCAAACAAATTAAAATATTTTAATGAAAAATGATGTTAAAATTTTGGAGTAAAGTATGTAATTAACAGCCATCATACTCGTAGGATATAGCAGCGGTCAAAATTATATTTACTATCATAGTACATAGCTGCTTTTACATAATCTGCGCCTCAAAGGCAAAGCTTATCTGTCGTGTAACAATAACAATAAAAAGCCAGTCCTCGGAGCATGCCCGATGGAACACGTGACTACCATGGAGTGCAGAAGCTTTGTCAGTTCTCCTTACAATCTTGGATGTTTACAGAATTTGCCTTTGACAATATGACCTATGTTGAAAACCTCGGCAACGGATTGAAATCCTGCCATCGCCGTATTTTCCGGCGAGCACAGCCGGGAATCGATTCGAAAGGCATCCGATACCGACTGAAACATAACACTTCAAATACGCAGAATTTTATTCGTTGTTTTGGTCTTTGTCTCTACCAACATTGTGTCACAGATTGTGTTTCGGGTAGATTAGATCAATATTATGGACATACTAATAAGTCCGGTACATTTCCATTGAGTAAGAAAACAAACTGCGATCGGCAAGTTCAAAAGACACATTTATTGTCAACTAGCTTTTTCCCACGACTTTGTGTAAAATCATTTTTGATCGCATTTTTAGAACCCCGTAAATGAAAATAAAAAAATCGGTTCCCTTATGGGATCACTTGTGTGCTTTTTAGTTTATGACACCCAATTTAAATAGTACTGAAGATATCAGTACAGTGAGGAGGATAAGGCATAATCACCATGCTTGTCAAAATGCGGGTTGGTGATCGCAAACACGAGCCATGTTTGAAAAGTAAGAAACCCGGAACCTTGACGACCCGGGAATTGAACCCGGGGCCTCAGACTTGAAAGGCGAGTGCACCTATCACTAGACCACTGAGGCGTTAATAGGTAGACTTTGTTAATTTTCATAGTCTAGTGTCAAATTGAAGTGAGTATGAGACGTGCGAACCTTTTTCGACTAACGGGAGATTGTATTCGCTTTTAATTAGTATTTGCGTTGTTCATTTTACTTTTCTATTCTAAGAACTCTCTCACAACATTGAGTTTTCGGCGTTTTTAATTGTTGTAGTGCACCGTAGCATTCATGGTTCCAAAGTTTTTGAGCAATTTTAACATTAAAAACTGAAATGAAATTGTATGCCTAGGGACCTTTGCGACCTTCATCAGGAGGTGGGTGAAGCGCTCGCGACAGCGTAGTGTGGGGAGAGATGCTGTCGCGAGCGCTTCACCCACCTCCTGATGAAGGTCACCGTACGTGACCGAAACGTGTTGAGGGACACTCAACAGTAACCTCCGTCGTACGTAAGTTCCGTTTTAACAAATAATTATGACATCAACGTACGTTTCAATTAATAGTCAAACATGATATAATATGTTCGAGTAGTTTCGTTGTAGCGAGTACAACGCGGGCGAAGCCGTAGAGCATAGATCAGTTATAGTTTAACTAAGATGAAATAATTACTTCATAGAAGATTACCAATACCTCCCAACTCAATACCTCCCTCCCAAATACACCAATAACTCCCTGTATCCGTACAAAGGGATCAGATCCTGGTGATATCCGTTGACTGCATCCATCGGTGTATAATAGAGAAAGTATAATAATAAATAGAGAAAGCATTTTCGCTTGGCTTTGCCGGATGATGACATGTAAATATCCTGTGCTGTGCTGTAGAGCAGAAACTCATTATCCTTTGATTACAAATGTAGAAGCGTCTAATGCAGAGGCTGCGCTGAACTCAGAACAGATGGTTGTTAGACAGTCTTCTGAGGCCCGTTTAATAAACAAAGTGTGTCATGTCAAAGAAAATCAAACTTTACTATTAAAAAATACAATATTAAAATAAGACATTACACGTCTAAAGGAGTGAGCGTGATAATCGGGCCGATATTACTATATTATTGTCTTGCTAGGCGTTTCTAACTCTATAAACGTGCAGATAAACACACAGAGAGACTGTCGAGGGGTTAACTGCGACCGAATTGTCAACGTATCACCGCGGTATCGCCGCACGTCCTCCACGCGCTCACCACAAAACTTGGTTCTCTCACAGAGCGAGAGAGAATGCAACAAGCGGTCTGTGAAATGATCCTATACGTCTCAGGTTTGTCGCGTAAACAAACATGGCGGTCCGTCGTGAATTGTCTAAATCTTCGCGAATCGAAAACACGCGATGATTATATTATAAGTCGCGACGGTATGTTGGTGAAATAATTATAATGGCTACGATACAAAAGTGATTCTTCTGCAAAAGGAGATTGTCTCTATTATACATTTTCCTCGCTAACAGAAAAAAATCTGCTACGGAGGAAATAGAGTTAGACAAATAATTATTTTTCCAAACACTCTACTCCAACGCCGTCGCTGCACCATGCCGGAAGAGGGGAGAGGGACGTAGAGGCAAATAAATTGGTTTGATACGTCGAGGACACCCTCTAAAATATTCATTACTAAATGATTAACATTAAACCATAAATCACAGTAAAACGAAATGATTATAAAAATCAATTAATAGTGTACTATCGACGCTGATTAATTATTAGTAGTACTGCAAGTTTCATTACTGTTTTTAATTATCGTTCATTCTAGTGTTGCCGATCACTTCACCACAACTGCACGTCTTCATAGGAAACGGTTAACATGTTTTAATCGCGGGAACATGTACCGATGTTATTAATTATTTATTCCCATTTGTTTGATCTAATATGTAAATCATGTGCGCTAAACTCAACATGAAGAATATTTTTTTGAAAAAGTAAGTCATTTTAAGTATTTAAAGCACTGCCTGTACTCAGAGATGTTAAAAGCCTTATTATAGAAGAACATTTAGCTATCAAATGATTTGCCACTTTCTAATATACGCAATTTTCTGAAGAGCAAAAGAGACAAAACACATTATAACAATGTTTTTGTTACACCGCGTTCATTAATGGGACGGCAAATGTTTCCTCATTAGATATTTTATGAGTGTATTATAATAATATTACGTCAATCAATCAATATTACGTCTCTGAGTGCGACATTTAAACATTCAACTCACTAAACACTAATATTTAAATCACCTAAATACTAAAGATGGATCGGACAAGAAGTCTGAAACCTATTTAGTGACTAAATATGTTTTAAAAACAGAAGCTGTTCATCACTTATCCATTTTCCTGTTCAGAAGAAATTGTGTTCGGTTGGAAAATAGAACACATCTCTTCATATTTTAAATCTTGTTAGAAAATAGAGTGTAAATACATACTTATCCAGACTAGCACTCGTACAAGTAGTGTTGATTTAAAATCAATTTTACAACACCTCTTTACGGCCGGTTGTTAGTGGTATTATGCTTGCCGAGCTTACTGAGGTCTCGGGTTCAATTCCTGGGTCGAGCGAAAACATGATTCTTACTTTTCAAACATGACTCGGATTCACCGCATTTGGCAAGCGTGCTGATTATGCTCAAACCTCCTAACTGTACTGATATCTTCAGTGAGATGAGAGGCCTTTACCCAGCAGTGTCACATTACAAGCTTAAGGAAGACTCACGCTACACCGTGTCGGGTCCGAGCCGAGTGTCGGCCGTAGCTCGGTCACCGAGCCGGTTCCGTGTCTGAAATAGGATGACTCACGCTACACCGTGTCGGGTCCGAGCCGAGTGTCGGCCGTAGCTCGGTCACCGAGCCGGTTCCGTGTCTGAAATAGGATGACTCACGCTACACCGTGTCGGGTCCGAGCCGAGTGTCGGCCGTAGCTCGGTCACCGAGCCGGTTCCGTGTCTGAAATAGGATGACTCACGCTAGACCGTGTCGGGTCCGAGCCGAGTGTCGGCCGTAGCTCGGTCACCGAGCTGGTTCCGTGTCTGAAATAGGATGACTCACGCTACACCGTGTCGGGTCCGAGCCGAGTGTCGGCCGTAGCTCGGTCACCGAGCCGGTTCCGTGTCTGAAATAGGATGACTCACGCTAGACCGTGTCGGGTCCGAGCCGAGTGTCGGCCGTAGCTCGGTCACCGAGCCGGTTCCGTGTCTGAAATAGGATGACTCACGCTACACCGTGTCGGGTCCGAGCCGAGTGTCGGCCGTAGCTCGGTCACCGAGCCGGTTCCGTGTCTGAAATAGGATGACTCACGCTAGACCGTGTCGGGTCCGAGCCGAGTGTCGGCCGTAGCACGGTCACCGAGCCGGTTCCGTGTCTGAAATAGGATGACTCACGCTAGACCGTGTCGGGTCCGAGCCGAGTGTCGGCCGTAACACGGTCACCGAGCCGGTTCCGTGTCTGAAATAGGATGACTCACGCTAGACCGTGTCGGGTCCGAGCCGAGTGTCGGCCGTAGCACGGTCACCGAGCCGGTTCCGTGTCTGAAATAGGATGACTCACGCTAGACCGTGTCGGGTCCGAGCCGAGTGTCGGCCGTAGCACGGTCACCGAGCCGGTTCCGTGTCTGAAATAGGATGACTCACGCTAGACCGTGTCGGGTCCGAGCCGAGTGTCGGCAGTAGCTCGGTCACCGAGCCGGTTCCGTGTCTGAAATAGGATGACTCACGCTAGACCGTGTCGGGTCCGAGCCGAGTGTCGGCCGTAGCTCGGTCACCGAGCCGGTTCCGTGTCTGAAATAGGATGACTCACGCTACACCGTGTCGGGTCCGAGCCGAGTGTCGGCCGTAGCACGGTCACCGAGTCGGTTCCGTGTCTGAAATAGGATGACTCACGCTAGACCGTGTCGGGTCCGAGCCGAGTGTCGGCCGTAGCACGGTCACCGAGCCGGTTCCGTGTCTGAAATTACTAAACTGTATAGCATCACTACCGACTGCTCGGTCGCAGCTCGGCGGCGCTGTATTCATGCAACGGGCCGTGGTCGAGCCGACGCGGGACCGAGTTTTTCCGAGCGTTGTCCGTTGCTCGGGCGTCACTCGGTTGCCGCTCGGTATAACGTGAGTGTGTTCATACAAAATATATGTAATATTAGTTGACCGTGCTACGGCCGACACTCGGCTCGGGCCCGACACGGTCTAGCGTGAGTCATCCTTAATACTTTACTTTCCTCAGAGTCGTCAATTCAAAAGATAAGTACCTAATTGACGTAAATGTCCATACATTCATGTCATAAATCACTTATTAACTTCTAAACAAATGATTTTGTTTGTGTGTCAAAACGTGTCATCTTTTCGCCTAGACATTTGTCATAAAAAAGGGATAAAACTTTTTACTTCACGTTCTAAAAATAGATACCCTAAAGGAAACTTATTCTTTATATTTTGAACGGAAATTTGCTCGGGATTACGTATAACTTTTAGCGTGGACAAATTGAATTCATTGTGGGTATGATAAGATCCAATCTAAGCCGCGTCGCTTCGCAGCATTTTTAATCCAATATAAGAAAAAAGTGAGAGTCCATTGGCGTGTCTTTTAAGACTATATTATAATAATAATATAATATACCCGGACAAATTTACACACGATTAATTAGACCCAAACCCTCAACCCCCGACACAGTAAGCGCTCTCACTGCCACTGTGCCGACGGGCTTGTCACAGAGGCTTGTCAAGAATAAGGCTTCGTTTAGATTAAGCGAGTGTACAAGTTGCTTTACGGCAAATGCCGTCGCTGACAAGTTCCTGATATTTATAACTCTAGTGATATTTGCACTCGCCTGCTAAGACTGAGGTCCTGGGTTAGTTTCCCGGGTCGAGCAAAATCATGTTTCCTACTTTTCAAACATGACTCGGGTTTGAGATCACTAACCCGCAATTGGCCAGCTTGGTAATTATGCCTAATCCTCTTCAATGTACTGAAAACTTAAAAGCGATGAGAGGCCTTTGCCTAGCAAAGGGACATTACAGGCCAATACTTTTTAATGAGCTTGTTGTTTGTTTGAATAAACATTACGCGTTAATTTCAGAAAATATCAATCCGATTTGAATAATTATTTCTTATCTGCATATTCCTTATCCTTACCCCCACGGGAACGGGCACAACGCGGGTAACACCACGGGGCGCTGCTAGTATGATAATCAATACGGTAGTAAAATTATTAATATCCACAAATGATAAGGATTTTCCATTATTCGAACATTATGCAACTGAACGTTATTTAAACGTACTATTTTTATTCTATAAAACATTACATTCATGTTTGACGTCACTTTGATTAAATACCAAAATTGAGTTCGGATTGCAATAACATTATTTGTTTATATACGGTCGAAAAACTTCAGTAAATATTATGTCAGTAAACAGCCATGGATGTACACATTTTAGAAGGAGAGACCAACGTGCTTTCGTGTATTCATTCGACCGCGTTAGATTAAGATATGGGAGATACCATATTAATGACCTCTTTCAAATATTAACTTTCTATATTGTTACGCGTACTGTCAAATTATCAAAAATTACTTCCACGTGTATACTGAAAAATATGAACTATTAAGCCTACGGCGTAGTATCAAAATCAGCTCGCTCGGCGGTACGGATGCATCAAAAATTGAGAAAAACCAGTATTCGGACCCGCCAGGAGACTTTAAGGGTCAAGGGTCACGGCGGGCGCACGCGGCGGTTCATTTTTGTTTGACACCGCACGCGACGGGCGCACGCAACGGTACACTTTTGTATGGAACCGCGGCGTGCGCACGCACGCAGTGTCGGCCCTAAGTAAGCCATAAAGAGGCTCCTATAATAATGACGCAAAGTTGTAGCCACCTTTTGAAAATGTTAAATGACAGTCCAAATCGATTGACTATACGAGAAGGACCGAGTTATCGTAAAGTATGTCTCAACAGTCAACAATCTCGAAAGTTTTTTCATACTTGACGACTGCTTGACATTTAACCCATCACTGAATTTATGTACTCTCTTACAATAATTGTATTGTATTGTGAAGGGTTAAATGTCAAGTAGTCGTCAAGTATTTCTTTTCTTATTTTGATATAATTTTTATATTCGAGGTTCATAATATGGCACTCGGTTGACTTCACAATTAACACGTTAAGCTCCCAATCTATTTGGAAACGAAAAAATCGATTCTGTTACATTTCTGCATCAAAGCACTATGAAAATTTGATACATTTGATAAAACCGTTATGCCTAGATAATGATGGTACTTCTCAAAGACTTTGCGTAATAAGGCTCATCCTATTTCCTACTAATACTATAAATCCGAAAGTCTGTGAGGATGTCATTATTTTGTTACTCTATAAGGCAAAAACCTCTAAATGGATTTGGATAAACCCTAACAATAATATCCTACAAATATAAAAAATTCAATAAAAATAATATTAAAATTCGAAAGTTTGTGAGGATGGATGTATGAAAAATGAATAAATGAAAATGAAAAATCTTTTATTTCATGTTGTATTTCTTATAATTCGTATAATAATACTGAACGGATTTAGATGAAACTTCACAGTTATATAGGTTATATATATCAGAATAACAGATGGGATACATTATTGTCCCAAAGTTCTCGTAAAAAAGTGTACAACGCGGGTAGCACCGCGGGGCGCGGCTAGTAATTTATAAATCAGATTAACACATGACCTAAAATTTTTTCGAAGTTCCCCCGGGACCGGTACAACGCGGGTAAAGTCGTGAGGCGATTCTAGTCTGATAATATTCTTAGAACTACAGCGATTAAAGTGACTCCGCCTAGTACATCCCACCCCTCCTGAAGTCGAGATGTGAAGGGTGGTTGCTAACTCGTCAGTTCGGTTCTGCCCTCCGAATAGAGACCTCGTCTTCGCGCCGTGGTGAGGTCGTGCTTCAATGCCAGTACAGTCGGGCCTCAAGAGCTTTACGTGGGCTGCATCGCCGAGGTGAGTGTTAGAGTTAGATTATTGGCTTTTTATATATATTTTTTGTTTTTTTTTGTGATTAGATTTTTTTTATGCTTGATTGTTATGTATATGTTTTTGAGTTGTTTTGTGCTTGTTTATTACTATTTTAACCTTTTTTTTTTGGCTTTTTTTTTTTGTTTGTGTCTTTGTTTGTTTTATTGTTCTGTTAGTTAAAATATCGCATATTTTTAATCCTTTTTATTTTTCATGTGCGTATTTGTGAGCTTTATTTAGATTTTTTCAGTTTTCGTTTTATATTAGTTAATTATAGTTTATTATCATGATTATTGAAACTAATTTGATTGAATGGTATTTATTTATTTTAATTTTACTGTTTTTATTACTTAGTTTATATTTTTGGGTAAGTATTTTTATTAATTTTTTTGCGATATATTGCGGCAGCAACAGCGATTTTTAGGGATTTTTGGTATTGAACATATTTTGCACTGCGATCTTAAATAAATTAAAATATTCTTTAATTTAAACGTACTCACACGGGTTTTTTCGCGTTGGAAAGTTAAAAGCAAGTAATAACTTACTTTACATTATGTGTTCAAATTGTGTAAGTTTAAAATATTCTTAAATTAAAAACCGGCCAAGAGCGAGTCGGACTCGCCTATAAGGGTTCCTTAGCGGCAAAGAAACTTTGTGTGGGACCTTCTGCGCGTTAAAAAACCACCATGTTTGTTGGACAAATTTAAAAAAAAATAGGCCAAGAGCGACTCGTACTCGCTTATGAAGGATCGATCCCTTTACAGTACAGTTAGACGGACAGACGGACAGATGGACCGAACAGACCGACGGACAGACGGACTGACAGACAGGCGGACCGACGGACAGACGGAAAGACGGGCAGGCGGACAGAGGGACTGGCGGACAGACGGACAGACGAGTCACGCAGTTTCTTTTGTTCTACGGAACTTTCATAGGCGAGTCTGACTCGCTGTTGGCCAATTGTTTGCAATTATTTCAACGAACATAAAACGAAAAAGAAACAATACGCATCCGAATTGGCAACCTCTTGTGGATTTTGAAATCGGCTAAAAATAGAAATAGAATCGGAATCCACCAAAACTGAAACAATAAGTTAATTTCAATCCATAATCTTCGGAAGTCACCATCCTGTCTCATTTCAATCGTTAGTAGACTAACTCGGAAGCCTTTAGGCGGTCTAAAAAATCGCAGCACCACGATAGGTTAATGGAAATCTATTCGAACCGTCTAGTTTCAATTATAACTCGTTTCAAATGAGAATAGGTACGCAACACACCTACGCGAACTTACTTACTTAATAAAAATAAGACCGGGTTAGAGCCCACTATACCACAAACAAAGAAAACGTACCGTTAGCACACTAACACCAAATAATATTATTAAAGTTAATGTTTTATGTAAGGATTTCCATTTTATGTGTGACGCTTTTGATTGATTTTTCATTTGGACAGAAACATGGAAATACTAATAATTAATTATAAAAAACACTTTTGCTCAGAAATAAATACGCGTATAATGTTAGAATTCCAACCATACATGACATGCCCGAAATTACATTAAAAAAATTCCACCTATTACTTTTTGAAATCGACTTTTTGAATGTTACAAACTAAAAAAATAGTACTTCTTTGGAAACCGTACCTTGTTAAAAAGTTGGAAATTGTTGAGATTTACGGAATAAGAGGAAATTTCCAACATAAGTAGATTAAATAAATATTTACCGTACAAATGCTGAAGTATATTATTACCTAGAAGTAGAAGCTAAATAAACCTACAGAACATAAAAAAAAAGAACAACGTACTGTCGACGCCAAATACGTTAACAATTTTTTTACTTTATTCGATAGCTATTGTGATGACGCTGACTGTACCTCTCAACTGTACAATCGAGAACAAACATACAACTTTAAATGTAACCTGAAATACCGATACTAATTGGATATTGGTTACAAATAAAAAACAAAACATATGTATTCGGAAATTCCGAATATCAGTTCCACTCTCGGCATTCATTCCGAACCCCGCCGTAATTCAATTGTGGGGGTTGACAAACAGGGTTGGTTCATTTCTAGAATATTAATATTTGTGCATTTTTTGCCTATTACTCGTAATTCATGATTTGAAATAAAGGCTAAAAATATATTATGTACTTGAATAGTTTTCAAGAAATATTAATTTCATCATTTTACAATTGTTATGTGCTCTTTCCTAATTGTCTTTCCGTGGTCACCAGTCGTGAGACCATCTTGAAAAATAGTTTCAGCTTTTTTACAAAATCATTTCCACCATTTTTTTACAATGAAACACGTAAGATGTATTAAATGCATAAGGGACTAATTTCTACATCTTTTTTCATAACGTCAATAGCTTATGCGTATGAGTGACATAAAGTACAAACTCAAAATGGTGATAATACCGCAACTTGAAATAAAAATGCCTCTCACCCTTAAAGATGATACAAAAGATTTCAATTAAATCTCCAGGCACAACTCCCTAACAATGAACAAAATGCACACACACTTGTAAAAACCACCATGTATATCATGTATGTACAATTGTACATAAACGTGTGGCGAATAAACAAATTAAAATTTCCATTTACAAACAAAGAAGTAATAATTACAATGAAATTAATCAGAATAATATTTTACATCAACTCAATTATTAAAACGAACGCAAAGCCTGCTTATCCACTACAAATTGTATTTAAATTAACTTCAACAATAATATTGAATTATTATATTCAATTCCTGCTCCAAAAATGCTCAGTAAAACAAAGCAAATTACTTGCTATTAATGTCACAATATACAGAAAGTTGTTCGACACAGCTTTAACTTTTAAATCAGATTATGGAACAGTAAACGAATGGAATTTAACTCTATTTCAGAACAGGAATGCAGAGCTTTCATGTTTGTAAGCTCTATGAAAAAATAGTTCCTGAACTCGTTAGCTTTTGTCAGATTCCGTGAGAAAAATGAGATTAATTTGTATAAAACTCGTAAACAGGGCAGTTCACAGTCTACAAAGCGAAGGTTCTAGTTCGCTCGTTACTAAGTCTTTCTGGTTACTAGGGTTTCGTGTACGGAGAAGTACGCCCACTATTGTGGAATAAATCTGATACAAAATTTTCCGTTAAGTATGTGTGGGAGGCAACAAACAGATTAGTAATAGGGAAAATATTTATCAAACGAATCATTATTTTCCTAACCGAGAAACCCTATTTCTAATGGTCATGATTTAAGCTGTCAATTAAAAACAATTGCTAATGTAGGGGAGAAGAAAGTAGGTGTACAGTGTACATTTGTACTTATGTGGTGAAACAGATACTGACAAACAACGAACTTAAAAATGGTATAAACTAATTTTCATTATTTATGAAAAAGCCGGTATTTGCCATCGCTACCTTACGATACAGTGGCGTCTCGGTTGATTCAATTGCTGGACCACGTTGGTGGCCTTTCAGCGGTCTAAAATCTTCGACAGCCCACTTACCATTCACTCATTCATTTTGAATAAGTTAGTGGCCATCCCTGGTGTCGGAGTCTTCTAAGACCTTCTTAAGTCCTCCGAAATGGTATAGCGATTGAAATAATCGGACGGACGGCTTTAAATCCCCTAAGCGCAATAGCGCTCAGATAGAAATGCCTCTATCGGCCACCCATCCGATTTGGGGTCAAGCAGCACGTTGCTTAACAATCGCAATGAACTAATATCGCCTAATCAAACTACAACACGAGTGCTACAACTACTACTAACCTACATGAAGTTACAAACGTCTATTCGCTGACTGCGGTCACCTAATTAAGTGATAACTTCTGCCACCTGAACGATACAGACACCCGTGACAGACACTGTTTTCACCGCATATTGCATGTAACGACTTGATATAATTGCAACTTCTACTTAGTGTAGTTACAAACTAAGTTAGTTTTACTCGGAAACGTCAAAGAACCTAAGTGGGGGAACCACACAGGAACATGACACGTACCTAATATTCAAATCGATATCTCAATACCGCGGGAAGGTTAATTTCATTTCCGTTTATAACTTAAAACTCCTTTGAAAGTATTCTGTTTGAGCTTATTATATAAACATTGATTTTCTTCGTCTTGTTTGTGATTTTCTTGATAGTTTACAAACTCACTTCTAAGTACTTCTAAGTAACTTCTAAGTATTGAAATAGATGCTTAAATGTGCATGTACGCATACTCAAGTTATGCAATATTGTACAGTTCGCAATGTGCCACCAACTACATTGTGTACTCATTTGAAAAAGTCAGTAGCAAAGTCGTTTCACAAATAAAGTAAACTAGTCGCGCCCCGCGGTTCTATCCTACACACGTTATGCCCGTTTACAAAAGTTCAAAACCTTCTTGTATATAGCTATGTAACACAAAAATAGTTATTCGAATCAAACTGGGAGTTTCTCAGATTAGCGCATTCAAACAACATAACAAAAATCATAGTCGGCTCCGCTTCATTACATCACTAGCAGCGCGCCGCGGTGTTACCCGCGTTGTACCCGTGGGAATTTCTGGATGAAAAGTAGCCGTAGAATGTGGCTATCCATTACAAAAATATTTCAAATAGGACCAGTAATTCCCAAAATTAGCGCGTTCAAACAAACAACCTGTGCAGCTTTATAATATTAGTATAGATTATTGATGATTGTAGTCGACCGCAGTCTTTGAACATCTGTCACCTAATTAGGTGTTTGCAGGCGACAGGCCGTCTAAGGTAAAGCCCATAGTGGTTGACCGAATAGATTGAAACATGTTTGGTAAACCGCAGTAGCAAATGTAGTGTGGGATTGGGGCAGCAACGTCAGTGTCTCACATGTCAAATTACCTGCTGATTCGCTTGTGAACTCGCCAATCTAAACAAACGTCTAGTAGCGAGTAATTTAGTTACGTGTCTGAACACCGAAAATTTAGTCGAGTTAGTTACAGAGGCCTAGATAAATAGTCGTTTCTAAGACAAGGCGTAGCCGAAGCAATTGCTTAGCAGTGATCATGATTTGATTTAACAAACGGTACCTAGTATTTTACATACATATATTTTGCGTAAATCATTACATTAAAAAGAAGTTATTTTATGACAGTGAAGAAAGGCAATACTTTCGCTAAGACCATTTTTAGCTCAGTGTTAGTTATAGACACGTCTATTTAAGATACCATCAGGTTTCGTGCTATTCTAACCCAAAGTACGACTTTTGAGAGTACGAAAATAGTACTTTTGACTAATTCTTAGTAACGACTATTGATCTCGGCCTGAGTACAGAGTGGTGAGTTTCTAAGCTACTAAAATTCTCGCTATTCGACTAAAAACGTAGTGCGGACTAGGCCTTAGC
Source organism: Cyclophora punctaria (assembly GCA_951394245.1). Lineage (NCBI taxonomy): Eukaryota > Metazoa > Arthropoda > Insecta > Lepidoptera > Geometridae > Cyclophora > Cyclophora punctaria. Next base: position 861,646 of record OX596167.1, on the reverse strand, counting down.
ACAGTATTTTTTTTTAAGTAGTAAAAAGTGTCATGTAAAAAATTTGAGAACTCAAAACAATGGCTATTTGATAGTTTTAGTTTTTTCAATCAAACTTTCTATTCAGAAATGTACGAATTGAATAGGTCCGGCGCTGTTTTAAAATTCGCTTGAAACACGACTCGTACTACAAAGCTTGTATAACGGTATTTCGGAGGAATAATAAAAGGATTTTACTATGAAATTTTGGGATGAAAAGTATTGATAGGTTGTAATGGAAACCACATCCAATGTTTGTAAATTCAATCCAAGTCGATTCTCACAAAAAAATCACGTTGATAATAATAGTAGGACACGACATAATTTTCAATATGGAAAATTAAATTAAATAACTTTCGTCCGCCACCTTTCAATGCAATAAAAAATCCTTTCTTTTCTCTTTCCACTGCTCTCAGTAAAATACGAGACATTCTTCCTTTGCCTCAGTATTCCGTATTATGATCGTGAGCTTTTGCGGTTTCCGTTGCTAGGATTTATTTCGCTTCAAAGAGACGTCTGTAATCCTCCTCTTGGGTTGATGACATCTTAAAAATCTAGCTAAAGATTGTCTTTTAGACTCACCTTTATTGCTGAAGTGTTTTTATGGAAATCTTTTAAATATGAGAATACATTTTCAAGTACAGAGTTTGTAGCACATCGGTTAATATTTGGGGAGTTGGCGAGCTGCAAGATGACGAGTTTACATGTTTCATTGACCACACGGGCACGTTGAATTGTCGGTTCCTGTTGTATCAATTGTCAGACCATATCGGCGTCCTTTAGGCGGTCTAAAAACTCCGACACTAGGGTTGACCACTAACCTCTTTGAACTTCTTACTTATTGACTGCACAAACGCTCGCTGTATGTAGCACGTAATCCGGCGGCCAGTAACGCAAAGTTTCATACTTTAAAAAATACTAAGAAACATTGATTTGTGATGCGGAGACAAGAGTTTTGAAATAGTTTTTTTCTTTAAATGGCCATCTTCGTACTAAGACCTCAATAATATTCAATATTCTTGGAGATAGTTTTTTATCCTATCCGTAATTTCACACAACCGCTATTTCCCTGAGAAATCAAATGATCAAAAGGCTTTAAAACGTCGGGCGGAGAATTTAAAGTTTAGCGCATAAAAATAATCATGAAAGATAAAAGCAGCAACGTATTGGTTTTTACTCCAACACCTTTTCGCTGAAATCTAATCACTCTCTCAGTAAGCTTTCTATGAACTAATAAAGCATGGACTTTTATCCATTTCCCGCCGCTTGAGTTTAGCTTTGTTATTTTTCTCACTTTGAGGTAGACAGAAGATTGCCTCGGAAAGGAATTAAATATTCCAGTACATTTTCCCCCTCTTAGTTTTACTAAAAAGCTACCTCATTTTACCTGTGCTAATCTGCAAGTTGTAACAGTAAATTATTTTGTTTTCGTGCAAAAAATTTCATGGTACTCAACAGTTTGATATGTGCGAAAGCTACACAGAAAAAAGGTATTGATTAGTTTGAAATGTGATATACGAGCAAATTAGAAGCGACGTGACCTGCGGTCAACTATTACAGTCAATTACTTAACTAAGGCCGGGCTCTGCCCTTTGGGGATTCCTCCACACGTAATTTGAGTTTTTCGACAATTAGAAAGGCTTTATTACCGCTACCGCCGCCGACAACACCTGGCGATAAGACAACTAAATAAGTACTAGAAATAAAAGTGTTCAATTACCGAGTGTTGCCACAGTAAACAAATTGTAATGCACACAAAAATAATCATTTCCGGAAAATGTACATTATAGTGTACACACAATACTTATGTATATTTCATTTGACTAATTTGTGTATCATGTCCAATATTTTTACTAGATTTTCAACGATATTTTAAATGTTTGCACAATTAATATTCGAAGAAGACATCGAATTCATCCATCCACGTCAATGCAATTTCATCATGTGTCCACAAGGGAATCCATTTACAAATAAAATGCGTACGCTCCGATTCTGATGCAGGAGGTAACTTAATACACCCACCGTCGCCATCGCAGTGTCTGTCCTTTTGACCAGCTAATCCGGTTCTAGGTAACAAACAGAATTAGTTTCGCTTCAATAATATTGAATTTAATTCGGACAGCGTTCTACTATCGGTACCAAAACTTTAATTAACTCAACAAACATGCATAATTATTAATTAATATTTTCGACGAAGTGCCTTTGTTAAGTTAGTTGTATTTCTATTAATATTAAAAATGCGAAAGATTTTATGGACGTTTGTATGTTTGTTACTCTTTCACGAAAATAACTACTGGACGGATTAGATAAAGATTAAACTTTACAGTAATTATAGATTATACATCAGAATAACATATGGGATACATTTCATCCCGAAATTACAACGGGAACGGGTACAATGCGAGTGAAACCGCAGGGCGGCTCTAGTACTACCTAAACCTGAAAAGCTGAAAACTTTTAGATAATTTTAATTGATAGAAGTTGGACCAGTAAAGTGCAGTCCCATGTATCATAATTTAATGCAACATTAAGTTAGGGCCTAATATAATTGACGGTGACGGCCGTTTTTGGCAGCTTTATATGATTACGGCGGTCCAGATATGCCGTGTTTGAGGTACTTTCCGGTATACATCCGTTGACAGCTGCAAGCGATAACTACGCTGTGCCGTGCCGTTGTCCGCGATACTGAATGGTTATCATACATTAAAGTACGATTTTTTAAGAAATCGAGTAATGTGGCAGTGGTAGTGGTAGTTACTACACAGCTTCTTTCTTTCATCAAACAAAGCAATTTTTTTTATATGTGATTCTCCCGGCAGAATATCAGGATGGCCTTCGACTTTTATGTACTTAGCTCTTTTAATTTCATTTTTCCAATCCGGTTGGTGGTTCTAGAGCACGTTGAAATAAACATAATACAAATCGTTCAGGTTGATTAAATTACTACAGAAATATGGGATGTTCTAATGAATCTGAAAAGTATTATTATCGAGCTGCCATTTGCCGTTTACCGTCCGTAACGCAAGAGCACCGTTCATTTATATCCGAGTGCCAGCGGTATTTTGTTTTATTTGCAGTCGAATACGAGAATAGAACCGAGAAGGAATCGATTGACTCACTTTAAGTCAATCCTCTACTTCACTAGAGAGTACTATGAAAATATAGTCCAAGAGCTCGATTCGATATTCTTTATTCAAAACAACTATAGTAGTTTTTTCTCACGAGCGTCTTTGATTTATACTTGTGCTGGTCTTTGTGTGCATCATGAGCCGCATCAGAACGTCAAATAGATTTTGAAGTAGTGACAGCACGAAAGGAATTGTATAGAAACCAAGTATAGATCCCATACTACATTGAAATCGAAGCCATGTTTGATTTAAAGTAGTTTCGAGTCGGTGCATCTCATGTCTACTCGTATAAAGGTTCTTTGGAACTACACCGATCCAATACGTCTCTTTGACCCAACTCCATTATGTTAGATGACACCGATCGTCCCAGTTTCGTAGAACTAATCACTTAGTTCTTTACGTTACTATACAGGGTGGCTTCTAAGTCTGTCAGTATGGACAAGTCTGAAACTATAAGATATTTAGTTGCTAAGAAACGATCAACGATCTTTTCTGTCATTACTAAACTGTCATTAATAATTCGTTATTTTTTTATGAGAACGCTTTTTAAGGTGTTGATTGAGCTCCGCAGCCTTTCCCCGAGATTCGAAAAAGATAAAATTCTATAAATAAAACCCTTTTTAGTAAGCTAATAAACAAGGTCAATTATAATGATCACTTTTTTGCTCAAAAACAAAGCTGATTAAAAAGGTTAAACAAATAACAAATATTTTATCGAAAATTCATGTTGTTTTTTTAGTTTGTTTTTATTTTCATTTGAAGCAGTTATTTTTATCTCTAAGATCGGTAACATGGTTTCTTGGAAAATGTCTTCGTATATTTCGTTTCAGACTTGCTTATACCGACCGATTTAAGCCACCCTGTATGTGAGTGTGTGCATATTCAAAGTCCAATGAATTAACTTGTTGCAGCAGATGTTAGTTCTGCATCATAGAACTGTCATTTGATAATTAGATTTAAAAGAGTAGGAATACGTAGAAGTTATACTTACTTAAATCGATACAAGAATCTAATGTCAGAGTGCTGGACAAATGCTAGGAAAACTGAAGATATCAGAGTACAGTGAGGAAGATTACGCGTTATCACCACGCTTGAATGCGGGTTGGAGTTTTGAAATCCGAGCTAGATTATCTGCAGACCCTAGAGATCAGCTAGCGTGGGGGACGCGTTCCCCTAGAGATAAGGGACTCTAGATTGAGGAACCCTGCTCTTGTATTTCATTTTATTTTTTATTCGTGGGGCGCGCTATGTCATATTAGGCATGCAGTTGCACTTTGGTGCATGCATTATCGCATGAGCTATGTTTTGCCAGGGATGCGTTACCAGTCGATGCGTGGAAGCATTGATTTGCATGTCAGAGAAGCGTTATACGTTGTATCGAAACGCAAGTAATTGGCACTACTTAGTGTAGGAATAGGAATGATATCGATTCCATCGATTGCGCTATTAACCGTTTGTGATGTAAGCGGTAATTAAGCAGCCGGTGGCTATTAAACCACTACGATAACTGCATACAGTGGCGAGCATCAATTATACTTTGCATTACGGATATTTTCTTTGAAGTTAATTTTTGAACTATATAGTTGGATTAAATGGAAGGAAAAAGTACGTCTGCCGTGCAAAACGTGGAATAATTTCATTTTTGACTATAACTCTGGTGTGATTGTATTAATACAAATCTGAGTTTTCGACCTCGAGAGACGTGAGCGTTAGCCGCCTTATTTAAAAGTATCAAAGATTAGAATTTTTCAAATAAATTCTTAACTATTCATCGTAAGAAGTAAGAAGACATTTCCCATATTGTCTTCAATTGAAAGTCATACCCGTTTCCGTGAAATTACTTATTGTTTCTTTTTCAATCCAAACACTGTTTTCATTAGCATCCATAAACATTATTTTAATTAGACCGCTAGTTAGTTTCAGAGTAGCGCGTACAAACAAAAACACACCCTTCCCGGTATTACATATATTAGTATCGATGGAGCGGACAGTACGGAATAATTAGTTAGAGGACGTAATTAGTACTAGGGACCGAATGGAAGCGATGCGCAAAGTTTCGATGAAATTTTTGTAACATTTATTATTACTTGTTATAAATTACAAACTGTTATTAACAAGAAAGAAAAATAAAGAACTGCCCCGACTGATATTTTTAATTTAAAACGCCTTTCAAACAGAAACTTAGATTTAAATCGGTCGTTCGATTTAAAGCACACAGGCGCACATAACATATGGTAATACAGTTGCACATACTCGTATAAGTACTTACAGTCAAACATATAAGGCTCCTCTCCGTAATTATCCATTAACAAATCTTTTGATGAAAATAACATAAATTAAAAATATTCCTTGAATAAATATAACATTGGTATTATTATTGTTTATCATTTTAGAAGATTTTTTAGAAGACATAATTATTGGTGACGATCTCTGGGTGTCAATTATATATTCTTATAAAGTACTAGCAGCGCCCCGCGGTTTTACCCGCGCTGTGCCCGTTCCCGTGGGAATTTCGGGATAAAATGTAGCCTATAGCCTTCCTCGATAAATAGACTATCAAACAGTGAAAAAATTATTCAAATCGGTTCAGTAGTTTCTGAGATTAGCGCGTTTAAACAAACAAACAAACAAACAAACAAACAAACAAAACAAACTCTTCAGCTTTATAATATTACTAGCAGCGCCCCGCGGTTTTACCCGCGTTGTACCCGTTCCCGTAGGAATTTCAGGATGAAAAATAGCCTATAACCTTCCCGTTGAATGTGGCTATCTATTACAAAAAGAATTATTCAAATCGGTTCAGTAGTTTCTGAGATTAGCGCGTTTAAAACAAACAAACAAACAAACAAACAAACAAACAAAACAAACTCTTCAGCTTTATAATATTAGTATAGATTTGTGTAGTATCAGTTAGTTAGATTCCATAATTCTACCTTAGAGCTTACTTTGGGTCTAATTAATCGTGAGTGAATTTGTCCGAGTGTACTTATTATATTAATGTTATCAGTTAATCGTACAAGAAAGTTTCTTTTGACATAGTTTGTTTATAAATACCTAGTTATTTTTTGTGCGGAACAGAGATCAGAGATCGGACGCGCATAGCTACCCGATATTCTTGTCTCCGTAAAATTAAAAATCTATTTCAATCTTCGTTGGATCTTCTTTGGTTTATGGTATGTTGTTTAGACTCCTACGACACGTTTTTTGCAACCAGTCTTTCTACAGTGCCCTTCCGACCTGTTTTTTATACATTTCCAGCAGGTATTAAAAGGCTCGCCTGAACCTCTTAGAACATCGATTCACACCTTTACGATCCGTTTTATGACTCAATGAAATAGTGCCGTTTTGACCCAATAAAATTTGTCCTTCAATTCAATTAATATAAAGTTTTCTTTCACTCCACAAGTTTGCTCAACAAGTAGGGAGGAAGCCTGATCACGTTAATGACATTGCTCCACTTGGCGATTGTTGAGTTTTCCGTAATGCAATGCTTTCATGTTTATAAGAAACAGGGCACGCTCCCGTGCCTTGTCAGATGAACATAGAATACCACGTTCACGTTACGTAGAAATCTTCGTTCCAGGAGAAAAATTAATGTAGAAACTTAACTGGTTTCTTAACCCTTTGGTGACCGCTTAGTCTTCTGTCACCACGGTTCCTGTAAAAGGGCTGAAATCTATACTAATATTATAAAGCTGAAGAGTTTGTTTTGTTTGTTTGTTTGTTTGTTTGTTTAAACGCGCTAATCTCAGAAACTACTGAACTGATTTGAAAAATTCTTTTTGTAATGGATAGCCACATTCAACGGGAAGGTTATAGGCTATTTTTCATCCCGAAATTCCTACGGGAACGGGTACAACGCGGGTAAAACCGCGGGGCGCTGCTAGTGTCAGATAAAAATGTTAAATACAAACGAAGTGTTTTCGTAAACATAGTTTCAATTCAAAATGTGTAGAAGCTTCACTAAAAGAAAGTTATCCAGAGTTAAACCACTGTATTTATTTGTGATAGTATATCCTAAGTAGGTGAAATTTAGATTTTTTACTGTATGCTGTTTACATATATAACACTTATACATATATAACAAAGTTTAAGAATATTTCTTGATGAATATATTCATTCACTAGCGGCGCCCCGCGGTTTTACCCGCGCTGTGCCCGTTCCCGTGGGAATTTCGGGATAAAAAATAGCCTATAACCTTCCCGTTGAATGTAATTATCCATTACAAAAAGAATTATTCAAATCGGTTCATTAGTTTCTGAGATTAGCGCGTTTAAACAAACAAACAAACAAAACAAACTCTTCAGCTTTATAATATTACTAGGAGCGCCCCGCGGTTTTACCCGCGTTGTGCCCTTTCCCGTGGGAATTTCGGGATAAAATATAGTATAGATTTCTAATAAATTAGTGGCCAACCCGCCGTCAGAGTTTTTAGACCGCCTAAAGGCCTGCGACATGGTCTGACGATTGGAACAACCGGGACCGACTGCTTAACGTGCTTAATTGAAAGCCAGTATTGGCCTAGTTACTCTCTCTTTGTATTTCTTTTCACAATAACTTTATAGAACAAACTTCTAGTATTTATTTACAAAGCTAACAACCTAGACTGAAACAAAATAGTAGAAAAATCCTCCATATATAACACAAGTTGATTGCTTTTTGTTTATTTATACACGGATCTGTGAAATATGTCGGTACTTCTTACAAAAAATATTTTCGAGTAATATGAGCTAGTCAAAAAGTTGTACAAAGGCTTATTTTAATTCCGGGAATATTTTCCCCGAGGCGGTTCTAGGCGGATCCCATAGATGGCGCTATGAACATTTTGTAAAGAATGAATTTTTTCCTCTACTTGGATGATTTTATGAAATACCTTTTGCATACGTACATATAAATACTGTTCACATCTATTTATAAAAAGTTATTCTATGGCACCGTAAAACCATAATCATAATTAAATTATGATATAAACATAAATTTTATATTTTTTAACAGCGGCAAGATAAACTTGTTCCCTTGGTTACGCTTTGAATTTCACTCTTACTTAGGCGACGGTTACACGTAAAGTATTAACTGTGATCGGTCAATATAGTATTTATTGATAAATAAATAAATAAATAAAAATACCCGGACAAATTCACACACGGTTAATTAGACCCAAAGTAAGCTCTAAGCTTGTGTTATGGAATGATGGATTTCAGTTTTTACTGATGGATTAATACACCAGCCTACATGTTCAATACGACGGATCATCAATACAGAATCAAGAAATCTAGAAATCCATGAATAAATACTGACATACATCAATACATTAGGTTACACGTTAATTAAATGCTACGATACGTCATTATTTACTGATGGACCACAGTAAATACTTTACGTGTATCCGTATGATTTGATGTCATTGTTTGATGTGGATGTGACATTTGATTATTCAATTTGACATTAGACATGATCTTTGCAACAAAAATTCAAATTATGTAGCTACTTAGTTAATTTTTTATATTATTTTACAACGATTTGGTTCTAAATTCGATGATAAATAAATTATTGTGTAGTTTTATAAATGTTCTACGCCATAAATTTACAGTATAATTATGAATTTTAAAAGTTGATGTGAAATCCTTGTTTAGTTACTCCTTAATGGAGCAATCATATAATTTCTTGTCATATCCAATCCTTGTAACGGCTCCTGATTCTGCAAGGATGGGAAAACATCGAGAGCTGTAAGTTCCAGCATATATACGGTCTAATTGAGAAACCTCCTCCTTTTTTGAAGGCGGTTAACAAGTAGATATTGAAAGTTCCCTTCAGTGAGTGGAAGTGGTAGGGCTAACCCTAGTGAGTGAAATTTTAGACCGCTTCAGGGCCTCAAACAAGTTTACTATAATTTAACTATCAGTGAGTGAAGTAGGTAAAATAATCGTAGTTATAATTTCAAAAGTTTCATTTTAGAATGTTATGTAGTTCTGCAATAAGTGTTAATTGTATCGAGTTTAATGAAATTTGGATAAAAGTAGTGTCATAAATGTATTGACTGCATTATTGGTATGGTCTATTATCTAAAATATAAATTTCGTGTTTTAATTATTTTCTAAAATCTAAGGAGGAACTCGTGTCATTGTTTTAAATATATTTATCACTTCATATTATCTCCGTTGTGATGGTACTCATTTCGTGAATTCTTAGGAGTGCAAACCTTATGCATAACCAAAACTTTTCACGAAAACAGTTATGAATAAAAGTTAATTATATAAAATAATTTAAAAGGCTACAGTTACATCTCATACCAGTCGAAATTAATTTAGACGGAAAGTTACAGTTAAAATGGTTACATATGCGCGATTATAAATTTGGAATACAACATGAACACAACAATTTATAAAACCACATTGTTGAATATAACATTTTCTGAAGTAGGACTGAATACAATGCGAATTACAACGGCTTCCATTTAATTATGTTATGCTTTTCTATAAGTTTAACAAGTTTTATAAAGAAAATGTTCAAATAATTCCTTCTTTGTTGAACATGTTTTGTGACATAGTTTACATAATAATATGTATTGCCTTTTCGCAAATTTAACGATTGCGATTTCCATTACAAAAAATCATTTCATATTCAAAACTTGTCTAAGTAATTCTTTTATCTGTATTTTTTAGTCAAAGCTACTTTTGAGCAATATCACATGTTGCCTGCTATATACACATCATTCGGCATTTCCTATGAAGTGAAAACAAACGGCATTCCATATTCCATGCACTCCGGATATTGGGAGGATATTTTTATCGGAAAAATTGTTTAAGAGCCTGAGTGGAATACATCCATCAAAGCATGGTATGGATCCATCTCTATTGTCTATTTCAACAGGTTTCGAACGTTCCCTCCATTTCATTTCACAAAAATGTTTAGTTTTTATTTGAATCTGTGCTACTTTGATAAAGCTGGCGCAATACTGTTTTTGTTTTACTTTAAAGTGTATATCCGAAATATTATTTTTCTATTCGATAGCTGAATTCATATTTTTAAAATTCGAACTTCCTTGGAAATGGGCACTACATGGGCCGACCTCGGGCGCTACTACTACACAATAAGTAATAACATAATAATACGCAGTATAGTATTTAAAAACAAAGAAGACATTTTGTTTTCATCAACATCAATTCGACAAACATCGCTACATACATTAAAATGTAAAACAGGCAGGTCCAACAGGTGTATTAATTTGGGAGACGAGCGCGGGGGAGGCTGGCGTATAGAGACTAGTGCCTTGCATTCGCATTCACTTCGCGAACTTTGTCTAGAGTGCAAGCCACAAGACTCTAGGCACCACAAGCCGCCTGCCACCACGCTCGTCTCCTCAATGATCCTAACAAAATGCAAGATTACTCTATTTATAACTATGTCATTCGTTTGAGTATCACTGAATTCATATTAATTATGAAATACATTATATTTCCCGGAAAAGCCCCTGAAACGCTTTCCAATTTCAATGCCGGCTTTGCGTAACGTATAGTTTCATCGCTTTATTTATAGTTTTAATAAAATTTTCCAAAGTCTCGAAAGAGCTTATATTCTTAACATTAATAAATAGGAAAATGAAAATGTCGTGGAAATGGGAAGAATATAAATGTTTTTGTTTACGGAAAATTCATGAGTGATATATTTTATTCAATACAGCTTAATTTTATGAAAAAAATCTGAAATAATCGAACCGTAAATAAATTTTGCATCTGTCTATTCAATTAAAACAGTGGGCGTGGCCTGAAAAAGCAACATACTCTTACTTGTCACTCTTTTTGTGAAAATACAAAGGCGTGAAAAATATACAATACAAAATAATGATTGAAAACACACGTTTGTTTATAACAAGTTTTTGTTAGTTTTGATTTACTATACGTCCTGTGAGGCGTTACAGACTAGTTGTTTCATTTCACCTGCCCCCGGAGTCATGTGTGTATTATAAAAATAAATTGACCTGCACAAAGTAATAGGTATTCTTTTAAAGTCATTGCCGAGTATAATAATAATGGTATAGGTATTATCAATATTTTTAAAACCCAATCTAATAGACCTAGAGCCCGTGAACCCCAGACCTTCGTCATTTTATAAAAGCTGAAAGTTTGTCAGCGCATGCTCCCAACACAGGTAAGAACGATGGACAATTATGAAGTTTGGGTTACAGTGGCTTTGGCAGGTAAACGGTACTAAAGGTGTGTAAAATACCGATCTAAATTCATCAAATAAAAAGTGTGATTTGCGTGACATGACATATGTCATTTGAAAGCTCTTGAAGAGTTGTACAAGTCACCCTTTGACGGTGATATCGAAATCGACGGCCAACTTGGTGTTTTCGACCATTGAAGATTGGAGTTGACCTATGCTATGGACGCTGATCCTAATGCTCAACAGTGACATGACCTATGTCATTTGAAAGCTCTTGATAAGTTGTACAAGTCACCCTTTGACGGTGATATCGAAATCGACGGCCAACTTGGTGTTTTCGACCATTGAAGATTGGAGTTGACCTATGCTATGAACGCTGATCCTAATGCTCAACAGTGACATGATCTATGTCATTTGAAAGCTCTTGAAAAGTTGTACAAGTCACCCTTTGACGGTGACATCGAAATCGATAGCCAACTTGGTGTTTTCGACCACCGAAGATTGGAGTTGGCCTATGCCATGGACGCTGATCCTACTGCTCAACAGTGACATGACCTATGTCATTTGAAAGCTCTTGAGGAGTTGTACAAGTCACCCTTTGACGGTGATATCGAAATCAATGGCCAACTTGGTGTTTTCGACCATTGACCTTTAGTACCGTTTACCTGCCAAAGCCACTATAACCCAAACTTCATAATGGTCCATCGTTCTTACCTGTGTGTGGGAGCATGCGCTGACAAACTTTCAGTTTTTATAAAATGACGAAAGTCTGGGGTCCACGGGCTCTTGGTCCATAATATGTATATATCGCGGTATACCTGTTGAGGGGTAATTGTCATGTGACGAAAATAAAAAAAAATGTTAGAGAGTTCAAAGACTAACACTTCAGTTTAAAAGTGTAGTTATAGTTAAAATTACTTAAAATATTGTTTCTATTTAAAAAAAAGCATTGAAAAGAATATTTTTAAAGGATTTTTAAAAACTTATGCACAAATACAGAATTCATTCCCGTATATTTTCACAGGCGCTTTTTACAAACGAAGTATTTTCCTCTTTACATATCGTCCGAACTGACCTAGATTTCAAATTTTAAATGATGAATTGATATAACAGTTCAGTTTCATAAATGAATGGGAAAAATCGGTTGTTGCACATGCGTGGTAGTGCCAGCAAGCTCAGACGCACCACCTCCACCCGCGGCACTAAAACCATTCCACCTAGTATTTAAATCTCACAACCTGGGAATTCCTGCAGTTGTGATTGAGATTCGAAAACGTTCGGTTCATTTTTATTTTATTTTATCATTGATGAATAGTTTCGTTCGTCATGGAGAAAAATATTAAAAAGTTGGAAACAATAGTGGACATAGCGGGCAAGACGACGATTTGCAGTGATGTGGTTCGGCCCTGGAAGAAGATATTTGTCACCTATTATGCGAGCATTTTCGTCGCCTGTGCTGGTTTTTTATGGATCGGCTACAGTATCTTACAAAAATTAAAAAACCTTGCTTAATTTTTTTTTATTTTGAATAAGAAATAATTAGAAATAATGTAAATTAAGGTAAAAAAAATTGATATCAAAAACAAAATTTGAAATAAAACATTTTCATTTTTTCAATTCATAATTTTTAATTATGTGATATCGTTTCCAACTAATAATTGGACAAAGTTTCGATTGTGTTGCGACTCGTGGTTCCGTTTCGAGAGTTCTTTTGTGGTCGACACCTGTTGCGTGCACGAGCTTCTGAAAACGTTGCCCGGCCCGCCCTCCCGTTCGTTAGGTAAGTAACTGTAGGTATTCTTATGTTTCCTTCAAACTTTTTACTTGTTGTTTTATTTTTATTTTGTAACAGCCTTTGCGCTAATTTTGCGTTCGTAAGGAAACCATAGAATGGTAAAAATTTTCCGACTAAACTTTTGTTTTTATAATAATTAGCAAGATTCTTGTAAAAAATTTTGTTTGCGTTTTTCTCTAGAACTAGGATTTAGATACAAATAATTATTTTTGTTATGGATATACATTTAAAGGGAAAGGTTTAGGTAAATTCTGCCGGGAACGAGTACATCACAAGGAAACGGGGCGTGGCTAGACAATGATGGAGGCCTTTACGCTTCCGTGACATTTATTAATATAGTTTTTTTACATTGCTGCAATTTGGATGATTCTCTTTTGGTTTCATAAATAGGTTTAGAATATAGGTGAAGTAGGAGACCAACAATAATTCTTTTAGTTGGTTAGTTCTTTCGTAATTTTTTTTTTTACTTTCTTTACTTTAATATATTTCCTTTCTCGGGGCAAAAGATAACATTAGATGTTGTTTAAGTAAATATTAAGTTAATTTGAAAGTCATTTTATTGACACTTGCATTCTAATTGGTTAGATTATAGCTTGGAGCGACATTATTCTTGTTTCTAATTATCTTTAAAAAAATTAGAATTAGATTCTTTTTCAGTAATTTAATAATTAATTAATTAATTTACACACGCAAACAGCGTTTTTACATAACACTCGGTAAAATATAACAAATAGGTTTTTTATCGACAGTTTTTACCATGTGAGAGGCCCATTATAGGAGTGCACAGCATTTATAAATGTGTACTGATAACTTCAGTGGGATGAGAGGCCTTTGCCCAGCAGTGGGACATTACTGGCTAATACTACTACTACTACGAGTATCAATAATCTTTAAAAAAATCTTCTATAATAAATAACAAAATACAAATATACTTATAACTATTATAAGAATGCAAAATCTTCAACCAAGTATAATTAATTAAAAAGAGGAAAAGAGAACTTATTCCAAGATTTATTTCGATAAGATTAAAAATAAGTAATGAAGTCATAAAATTAATCAAATTATTATTAAATTCGATATACTTTGTCAATCGAGTGTTAATCTTATATTTGGTATACATGTTATATTCAAAAACATTAAGGAGAGCAAGACATGCAGATCAGACATGGCGGATCCGTAAGGGTTTTAATTTTGGCCACTTAGCCACGGAATCTTAAGAATACAATTTATTCTAGATAGAAATACCGACTAAATCATTTTTTCTAGTTTTACTTATTTTCGGTTAGATGAGACAAACCAAAACGAAGGCAGCGAGGTTACTTGTATAGTTGGTGTCGAAAAGATCTTGGCAAAGCGGAATTAAACACATGGGAGAAGGCCTTTGTTAAGGTCTAACTAACAGGTTTGCAGATACTCAGAGCGATTTACGAAAAATATTTATATAATATATAATATTTATTCGATACGGATTTCCAGTTATGAAGCGTCAATTACTAGTTTCAATAAACTGTTTCCTGGAAATGTTATCCAATTTATTCATTTCCAGCAATTATTTTACAAATTTTTCGTGGATTGGTTTCAGTTTTGATAATATGCTTTCCAAATTTTTATACGAGTATTTCAACAAATAACGAAAGGGGCTGAAACGTCGGATAAAAATGTAAAATAAAAGCGACGTGTATCCGTAGACGTAGTTTGGATTCAAAAAGCAAAAAGGAATCAAACTTTAATTGAATTCATTATTACGATATAGTTGTCACCAAAATTCATCATAAATTTAAGAGCAATAGGCTCTTGTCAGTGAGTCCGATGCAGGCTTCTCCATGTGTTCCTATTCAGTGCAAGCTCCTTCACAAAAATATCTGGGCCCGATTCTCAGTTCCGAGTCATCGTTATAAACATATATGTACAAAATATCAAACGATATAACCAAACAAACAATAAACTATATTCCATTGGGAACTGAATAGTTAATCTAAGTTTCATAAAAATGTTCACAATTATTCTCTTAGGTCATTGTGAAGAAGATTGAAATTATTTTGTTTGTTTCCATAAAACAATAAGATCTTTATAAATTTAAAGAAAACTAAGATCTAATAGCAGCTTGGCAAAAGCTTAGAAACAGCAATAAAAAGAAAGAAAGTTAAAAAAAGAGTTTTTTTTTGTTATAACCAGATAATAAAAAATAATAATACAAGACAGAAATATTGCAAGAATACATTTAAATATTGCATAACTGTTCAGCAATTATCACGTTTGTTCGAGCTTCGAAGTTCCGAGACCGTGTTCCACGCATTGACGCATTCGCAATATACCTATTACAAAGAGTTCGAATTCATATTCAGCGTCAATTGTCGTCAATAATGAGTGCGTTGGACCGTCAGTTGCATGTCGAGCGCTAAAGACCGATAAATACCTATCACCAAACGCGCGCTTGTAGCGTTCGTGGCGTCGTTTATTAGCTGATTGCAATTGTTAAGCAACGTATAGCACTACCCATACTTGGATAGGTAACCGATAATGGCATTTCTTTATGAGCGCTACCATATCGGAGGGCACGTTAAATTGTCGGTCCCTGTTGTTCCAACTGTTAGACCATGTCTGAGCCCTTTGGGCGAACTCCGAGACCAGGTTTGGTCACTAACCTACTTAAACTTATTTACTTTAACGAAACGTGATGGTAGAGAAAATCTATATTATACACTACAATACTAGCAGTGTCCCGCGGTTTACCCGCGTTGTGGCCGTTCCCGTGGGAATTTCGGGAATTTTTATACACATAAACATTCCTCTCGTCTCACTCTATCTATTAAAAAAACCACGTCAAAATCCTTTGCGTAGTTTTAATGATGTCAGCATACATAGGGACAGACATACAGAAAGCGACTTTGTTTAATACTATGTAGTGATTTAAAAAAGTTTTTAGCGTGAGAATCGGGTCCCGGGCAAGAGCTATAGCTATATAGGTATACTAGCAGCGCCCCGCGGTGTTACCCGCGTTGTACCCGTTCCCGCAGGAATTTTGGGATACATTACTGTAAAGTTTCATCCAAATCTGTTCAGTAGTTTTTGCGTGAAAGAGTAACAAACATACATACATACTCCTCAAAAACTTTCGCATTTAAGTATAGATACGAGTATATATTATATCTATAGGTATATAATTGAAAAATCGCTTTATAATTAGTGGAAAAATTAACACATACTTTGAAAAAAAATACTTAGAAGGTTGTTAAATTGTATAAGTTAAGTTTAAAAAACAGCCTTCCAGTGCAATATGACAATTAATTCTTTATTAACACTTACACGTTTTCATGTCACCTGTTGAACAAACTCCGTTTTAAAATAGCTTATGCTATGAATAATCAAGTCATATTGTTTCAGTTAGTCATGTTACTTTAGAACTAGATATTTTTATGAGTTTCTTTATTCTTATGCCCGCTCTATATATGTATAACCCGCATTATGCAAAGGAAAAACGCAAAGTGCGCACTTCGCGGTCTGGACAAAATGACAATACTACATGGTTGCCGTTTTCTATTTTGAAGGTTGTGATTGTCCATCGTGAAAATTAGGTATAAGATTCAAGTAAGAAAAGTATATCATGTCGGAGGTCTTTAGGCGGTCTCTCTGACACCAGGGTTAGCCACAGCCTACTCGTATATACTTATTCTGCCAGAGCGGGGGGCGTCTGAAAACCAGCGCTGTACCGAGACTTCGGCCTCGGTACAGCATCAGCTGAGACGTCTCCTATTGTGGCAATAAATGATTTTTTTTTTATTTTTTTTTTTATTAAAAGTGCTTCCATGCTATTAATAGAAAATACAGGAAAACTGCACATCTGACTAGATACAAAGCTAAAACTTACAATGTAACCAAGGGCCCTGGACTAATTGATACAAACCTAACGCGTAATTAATGCGCGTTTCTATAAAAAGTGGGGTGAAGCGGTGTACACAATTGACCAATCATATACATATAAAACGAAATTTGGCAATTTCATTGCCTTCTGATTGGTCATTCTGTACTCCGCTTCTTTGGATACGCATACACAATATGTGTCAACGACCTCAAACGAACACTGGGAAACAAATCACAAACGGTACCGGTGAAACTGAATAAAATATTATTATTGAACAAATATATTACCCTCTATGTGTCGAAGGTTGAAAGGGATGACACAAATATGTCAACTGAACGTATAATAAACACAAAATGTATGTGGGAAAGAACATAAGCTGATGATATTAAGTGAAGTTTATGCATGTCTTATGCATACAAATCAAAAGGGCTTGTTTATTTATGATATACATAGATAATGTCATAATGCACTGTGTATAGCCAATGTTGGCATAATGAATGAGTCGAAACGGTTATTACTATAATGAAACTTATCAGAAGAAAAATGTCGATCTTTTAGCAATAATACTCATATTAAAGTGAATTTGGGTTAAGCGAATGTAGCCTAAGTCGGAGTGAGTCTAATCTCAACCAGTCAAAATGACAACCATCTCTCAGTAAGGAAAAATATCGAACAACGAAATATAGAATTATTTCCATTAATAGCAAACAAGCCGCGGCCCGCGGGTTCAACCGCAGCCCGCGGTTTCAACCGCGGCCCGCGGTTTCAACCGCGTTGTCCCAGTTTCCGTGAGAATTTCAGAATAAAATTAACCAATGACATTCAATATGGTTTCAAATCAATAACAATAAAAATTATTTAAATTGGATGGGTAGTTTATGAGATAAGCGCGTTCTTACAAACAAAAATCAAATTCTTAAGCGTTATTATCTATATATATAAAATTCAAAGTCCTGACTGACTGATAATCAACGCACAGCCTCAACCGCTGCACCTAGAAACATGAAATTTGGCAGGAAGGTTCTTCAAGTGACGTAAGTGCACACTAAGAAAGGATTTTCGAAAATTCCTACGGGAACGGGCTCAACGCGGGCAAAGCCGCGGGGCGCTTCTAGTCTTTTATATAAAATTCTCGTGTCACAGTGTTCGTTCGCGTACTCCTCCGAAACAGCTCGACCGATTCTCATGAAATTTTGTGAGCATATTGAGTAGGTCTGAGAATCGGCCAACGTCTATTTTTCATCCCGAAATTCCCGCGGGAACGGGTACAACGCAGGTGAAACCGCGGGGCGCAGCTAGTAATAGTATAGATTAATTTGATAGTGACGCAGAATGGGCATTATCTTATTAGGTTTAGAATGAGCATTCACTAGTTAGGTTTAAATGACGGAAGCTTCAAAGTCAAATATTTTTATTCAGTTTTGGCCCCATAGAGGCTCAAAGTCTATGTCTAAAGTGAAACGCAGAAATTGACCGCAACGCCTAAAACCGAGACTTCACCGACAATGACATCAGATTTTTCCCCTGTAGTACTACGAGACTGCTTCGCAGTGCAATGGGAACACAATTTTTTAACGATGACTACCGGTAGTATCACGGGCGATAAATTTGGGACAGATTTTTCTTCCGCGGTACCATAGACTTTTAGTACCACGGACGATAATTTGAGACAGATTTTTTCGCGTGGTACTGCTGATACTACAAAGGGCAATAAACAGACGCCGCAACGTACACTAAAACAGACTCCGATGCTAACGTCAGACACCTATCCATATAAACTTCTATCCTCCATTACAACCTTTCAATGAACATTTGTGCCTAACAAGCACTTGTTTAGCTTAAGAAGTTAATAATATTTTTTGTTCGCAGACGCAGGATGGAGACAATCTTACTCAAATGCCTGTACCTCAACCCGCGGAAGAAGATGTTTGCTATCATGCTCGTGTTCTGCGTCATCACCCTGACCATGATAGTCTTTAACTGCACCAGATGTAAGTATTATCATGTCTTTATCATTAACAATGTCAACGCTCACTCTAGGTTACACCAACGCGACTTTTAACTATGGCTAACTTAGTCAATGTCTAATATTGCTATAAAACATGTTTTTGTCAACCTACTTATACTTTCCCATTTCAAGGCAATGTCGACGTTAAGACGAAAAAGAGAGAAAACTGCCAATCTAATCTAACTTTATTTCTTACTGTTTTCAGTCTTTATATGACAATTAATTACTTAACTAGCATTATCTATAACAATATGGTTTATAAAGCTTTGTCCAAGTTTGCCACAGTTTACAAGCAAATGCTAATAAATGCTTACATCACAAAATAATATAGCAAAAGGTCACAGTGTCTTGCTCGCCGCCATCCGCAAAGCTAGTAGCTAGTTTCGGTTTTGAAACACCACGCTACTGGTACTTTGACACTATTTTAAGTATAAGTACTTCAAACTAGAAATAAGAAGCGAGAGACAGAGATAACGCTCTACAAAACCCAACCTTCTTCCTCTTTCAGAGATTGATGAGCAATACTTGTGGCTCTTTGCTGTATATCATTTGAGTCCATAACTACATGCTTTTAAGCTTCAAGTTATTAACATCATGACAATTCCCAAAAAAAATTAAGTCAAATTAAGTAATGTTCAAGTATATCGAGTTATTTACGAGTAGTAAAGACTTGTTTGTGATGTTCCAGTCTACTTGCCCACAGACTCGCCCAGTGCGCTTGAAGATTTCAGGCTTTACTAATGGTCATAATAACACAAAGAGCAAAAATCTGTCAATAACAATCCTACAGATCAATAGGGAGGTATTCTGGACCAGTGCTCAAGGTATATTCAAGTACAACAGTAGTACAGTCGAGAACAATATTGACTGATTTTGCATATTTGTATACAACCATATGACTACGCACTCCCGTCTCTCCACAGAATCCTACTATTACGAGTATAATTATAAATGTGAAAGTTTGTGTGGATGGATGCATGTATGGATGTACGTTACTCTTTCACGAAAAAGCTATTGGACGGATTTGGATGAAACTTTAAAGTAGCATAGGTTATACATCAGAATAACACATGGAATACATTTTATCCCGAAATTCCCGCGGGAACGGGTAAAACGTGGATAACACCGCGTTGTAGTATCATATACTCGTATATTATACGTAGTCCAATAAAATTTTTAGGCAGATTGGTATAACGTTCCCAGATACTCGATTGTTATGAAAGCTGAACTGAAACCTGTATTGCGCATAAAATCCAATATTTCCCGAAGTCCAGTTTGAATGTTTAAGATGCATTCAATATGTTTTTTTATATTAAAACAGTTGTATTCCTTATTTTGATGGTAATAAATCGAAGCATGGTTCTTAGACCGTATTGTCACGTCACAGAGTAATCTAGTGAGAGAGCCAAGGAATTATTGTTGTTAAACTGGTTTTATGTAGATTAACATTTTTATTTATCATTTTCATTCGCATTGGGCAGTCTTTAGAGGTCTGGAACTTAAATTACCAGTAATATTGATGTAAACTTATTTGCACAACTCAGATACAGCGATCCTTTGAGTTCAATCTCTCCTAATATACCTGTAGATGTTTTATAGATTTTGCTTTGTTTGAACGCTTTAATCTCAGTAACTACCAATTCTATTTCAATGATTATTTTTGTAATAAATTGTCATATTCAACGGAAAGGTAATTTTCATCCCAAAACGGAAATAGGCACATCGCGGATAAAACCGCGGGGCGCTGCTAGTAAATAAGGCTGGAAAGTTGATTATTTGTTCGGACTCATTCCAGGAACTACGAGAACGAGGTAAAACCACGGGTCGGCTTGTGTTAGAGTATCATTTAAGTTCAAAAAGCACATGAATTTAAATAATTTAATTTTCTGTTACAATACTGCTAAAAACCACTATGAAATTGCCGAGAGTGACGCTCATCGATTTCTGTTCTATCTCTATTATTAAATGATCATTTTTATAAAAATTAAACTGTCAATAGACTCACTAAGCAATTCATAATAGCTGAATAATTTTGCCGCAAATCGTAAAGTACCTTTGTTTTGAGTAATTGTTTACCATAGATCCAGTTTATGTTAGACCATCCATACTCGTAACGCATAAGCCCCGTATTTATGGTAAACATTTGTTGAGCATATATGTCTATCATGTGTATCAACAATACGCGGTTCGCCGAACATCATTTCAACATACTTTCTTGCCTAGCATCTTTGTTGCTATCGAAATGCTTATCGTGCAAACTATGAATAAGGCTTATCTATACAAAAGTGTACAAAGCTAGCTAACTGCACTGTTGGCACTGGTTTAGGCTGTAATGAAAACATCGCTTGAAAATATATTCATTATAATTATCTATCTTAGTGTTATATTAGTCTTCATGGTCGTAAAATTTGTGTCGAAGGTCAAGAGCTTTAGGAGCTTAAAGCTTTAAAAAAACCTCGGGTACAAATGCTACCATCCATTTGAACTGCCACAGTCACACCATCTGCCATCAGCTGTATATAACGGCGATCAGTCTGTTTAGAGTGCACTCTAATGTCTAGTCGGGACACTCGAACTACACTCCTCCGACACTTACACTTACATGAGTAAGCTACTGAGCCGATAGAGAACACCATCATTTAAAAAAGATTTTATGATCCCAATCATGCTATTAGAAGAGCACATTTACTGAAAACACAATACATTTACATAATACTTTGCCACCACAGAATAAAGTAAGATTTTTAATTTTTTCTCAGCTGCTATAGCACGCGAAGAGTCTATGGAAGAATTTATAGCAGTAATGAAAAACAGAATTCAATTCTTTGAGGCACAATACCGGGAGAAGTTGGAGGATCTCATGATCTCGCAGGTGACAATCACCTCAGTGCCGTTGACACGGAACTAGTACCTGTGATGCTTAGTGTTTGTCCATTACTTCCACAATAGCAATCACTCAAATCTTTGGAGATTGAAACTTTCAATCGTCCATTTTGAAAATGATTCCCATCAGATGTAGCTGAGTACAGATTCAATTCAATTTATTCAATGAGATTTGTTTTTTATCAAAGTTACATAAATTAAAGCTGTGTCCAAACCTAATGAAACCAAGAGTCTATCTACATAACCAAATGATAAGGCTTTGGGTTTTAATAATTCATTTCATCAGAGTAACTCTTGTTTTAGCACATAGTTTTAGCAGCCCCTTTAAAGATAAGTTGTCACTAACAAAACTATAATATCTTTTTACTATACATAAATTATATTTGTAGAAATGTGTGTTTGCTTTATATTTTGTAAAACTTGTATTAGTACATATTTTAATGTTTCCAGAAATGTATCTTTTAAAATAATCCCCAATAACTGTTCTGATACAGTGAGAATGGTATTGGTCCTGAAATGGAACCTTACAATCATCTCAACCACAGTTTTCCTCCAGATATAAGAAACAATATGAGACCAGCAAGTCTTGCATTGCCAATTTATATACTTAAGAAATGGGTAATAATTTTCAGGGCAAATCATTCGGGGATATGAATTACACACTACGAACAGACATCGGCCCAACTTACTCGCCTGAAGTTATTGCGTTACTAGAGAACATTAGTGGTATACCGTCATTTTATATAGTCTTTATGTAACGTTAGCAGCACATCTCATTATTAACATAACATACAAGCACTTAAAAACGTCAACCAACTTCAATGTTTCAATGGGACCAATTCGGTATAAACCACCATGGCGGAGTTTTGCCAAAATATACATTAAAGAGAAAAAAACAACAAATGTCAAAAAACATGATTCTCCTTTTTTAAGTCGGTTATTCTATACACTCAATTATTTGACAAATTAGTTCATCTCGGTTAGCTGATTGTGGCATTTCTATCTGAGCTCTGCGGTGCTTTGGAGGGCACGTTAAATTTCAACCCGATTGACTACATCAGAATACATCAAAAGCTAGAAGAATAAGACACTAGGATTGGCCACATACTACACGATGTCTGGTCATATCAGTTGATCATCATTCTAAAAGATATCCACTAGGACTCCTTTTTGCCAATGATACTCAAACAAAAATTATGTTACAATTGAAATAAATGTTTCATCATCAAAGCATTTTTGCGAATACACTATTTCAGATTAAATAAAGATAAAAATTCTCGGGTGTAAATAAATATTTCAAGATCAATGAAAAATTGTTCAGCTATTAATTTTTTTTTTACAGAAATTGGCTCTTACGTTTCAAATTCATGGCTTTTGATAGTACCCTAAGTATACCTCATTTTAGTTCTTAAAATCTTTGAACAGAGAGCAGACTCATCATTTTAGAAGACAATAGCCGTCACCTTTTCCAATACAAAGTACCGAATTTTTGATTATGTTATATTAGGAAGTAAGGCTGCCGAGGCGGCACAAGTGATGCCGACCCCGGAAACGATCAGAGCTCCTTTCTCCGTCCAACTGATGCCGCACCTGCTTAAGGATTCGCACAGCCTGAAGATCGCATACAAAATGAGTGGCGGAAGATCCTACGCCGACGTCGTCATCGGCATACCGACTGTGAAACGCGATAAGGAAAGCTACCTGCTGTTTACTCTAGGCGTGAGTTTCTCTGATTCTGTTAATTTTTCTAAAAATACACTCTTGTCCGTATATTTATTATTTTTATCTTTCTTGTTATTCACAACAAAATTTCATAGTAGTAATACCTACTTTTTCTTAGCTCAGTTTCTTGGCGAAATATTTTTTTTAAAATCTAAGGTGCGGTCTAAGGCTGAGTTTCTTCCCTTTTTTGGCGAAATGTTGTTCAAAGGGAGTTTGCAGCGGCCTTTATCTCCGACCAGCAGTGTGATGATTCCTCTCTTCTTTCGATCATAAAATGTGAATTATCTTTTAAAATACCCGTTTTTTATAAGAGACTTAGAATATTCTCATATATTTTTTCAGCGGCTCATCGAAGGCCTCGATGAACAATACGAAAGCAGGACCTTGATCGTCGTCATGGTTGGTGAGAAAGACCTCAACTATGTCATCACGGTTGCCAGGACCATCGAGTTGACGTAAGTAGACCCTAGACAGATGAGAATCGTTTCGCATTCTATTTGGTTATCTTCTAACAAAATTGGCTAGATTGTGTATATGCTAATTTCATGTCATGATAACAATCACCACATTTAATCATATTATATTTCATGATCATATTGTGAAAACTATTGAATAAACCATCTTACTTAGAAAATCACGGCAGAGTGTTTTTTGCAATTATTTTAACTATGAATACGCTAGGTGCCGTTGGGTTGCACCATACGTTATTCTGTCTGAAATGGTATTTAACCTTTAACTGTGGACGCGCGGTCTCACAGACCGCTAACAGTTTTTAATTTTTGAATTTACCCCCTTCCCCTTACTCCCCGAGTCTGTGACGCTCAGTAGCTTCAGTTTTAGTGACAAAACGAGTGTTGAAGTGTGAGTTTGTGTCGCCGGGTCCAAATTGGGTGAGTTATTTTACTTTAAACTTTAACTGCGGTCTGTGAGACCGCGTGTCCATGTTTTTCATACATATAATAATTTTTGGCGTTTTGTTTTTTTTAGGTTTTTTGCTTCAAAATGTCGATAAATAACATCGAGAGCGCCAGTACTTCAAAACGAATATCAAGGTCACCGGTGCAACAGCGTGCTAACAAAATATTACGTGTCGAAAGCCCATTTTTTGAAAACGAGGTGTCTGAAGCACTTTTAGCGTCCAATCATTCAAATAACGAAGAAACTGTTGAGGAACGCTTGGTGTCAGAGGCTGATTTTATAAGAAATCATTTGAGTGACGACGAAGATAATGAAGAAGATACTGAGTGTTTAGATTTATATAGATTTATATTTATATAGGTCATATATTATATGCCTTCAGTGTTCGAAACCTCTCTGCAAGGAATGCCAATAATTTCACCCATATTGACCTACTGTCAAAATTTTTATATTTTATGTTTATAAGTTTTCTAGTTGATTTTTATTTAGTACATATATTAGATTTATAGATAAGAATGTTAAGTTTTCTAAAAAGTTTAGTTAATTATAAGTTTTAGTCCTAAAACTGATCTCAAGTTAATTAAGACTAAAAAGTGCCTTTAATTGTTTTGAAACTTTAAATATGTGAGAAAAGAAATAAATATTTTTATTAAACTTATAAAATGTTTTAATTTAATATATATACATAAAAATAAAAATGATAGGATATCAATAACTTAATTATTTTAATTTATTTTACATCGAAACTCATTGCGGTCTGTCAGACCGCTTGTCCATAGTAGTGTTACAAAAAAATAGTGTCCATAGTTAAAGGTTAAATGTTTATAGTAATAGATTTATTTTCTAAAATGGAAATAACGGCGTCCTAGAAATTATGTCATTTCCATCAGGTATCCGACTCAAGTACACAGCGGGTTGATCGAAGTCATCGCACCGAATGCAGCGTACTATCCCAACTTCGACGAGATTCCGCTATCGCTTGGGGATTCCAGAAAGCGGGTAGCTTGGAGAACGAAACAAAACCTGGACGTGATCTACTTAATGGCTTACGCAAAGAACAAGGGAATGTACTATTTGATGCTGGAAGATGACGTTATTGCTAAAGCAGGATACATGCATGTAAGTGTCATTACTGCAAAGTAAAGAATTTATCTACAGTAAATCTTCGCCAAATTATGATACAGTACAGGCTTATTCATTATTTTGTTTGCTGTTCCGTTCACAAGCGCATATCTTTTAATCTTTTGTATAACTTGTAAATCATTGCAGGCGATAATGACGTTCGCGAGCAAGGCCTCTGTTTCGAAGACACCATGGTTCTTTATTAACTTTTCAACCATCGGGGGCATCGGAAAACTCTTCAAATCGGCGGACCTCAACCACTTCATCAGCTACGTTGAGTTGTTCTACGCCAACATGCCCATCGACTGGCTGCTGGAGAGTTACCTGGGGGACCGAATTTGTGGCATTAATAGGGTATCGGTGAGTCTCGTGTTAATTATTGTACTTTTAGGTTTGGGGTATCTTTTTGTATCCAATGTGATTTTTGGTGCCATCATATTGAATATTACTACCACGTAAAGATTTTATATTATATTTTGTGTATTAAGTGTATTCATCTACGTAGTTTTCATCATATAGTTCACTTGAGATGAGAGTAGTTATACCAGTCAATTTTTTGATTGGTAATTATCAACTGCGATTTTTACAAAAGTTAACTCCTGTGTAAGTTAATACTTGTAACTTAGCTCACAAGTAAGTTACAAGGGTGCACTGAGACCGTCGCTTGGAATTTACGTTAAACGTTTATTTACGTTGTGTAATATACGTTACGTCAATTTGCACAGACTTTTGACTTATAATATTAGTTGATATTATTATATTACTAAATAAGTAAGTTATTAACATTATTTTATTACAGAAGACATGCAGCGAACTAAAGGCAAAAATTAGACCCACGTACAATGTAGGGCAATTTCAACACATTGGACTCTATTCGTCTTTGAAGGGAAAGATGCAGATGATCAAGGTAAGGATAACTTATCAGAACAGAGACCGAAACGCTATTTACATAGTTATTGGTTAAAGTTTAGCTAAAACTCAATTTTTACGGCGACCTCTGACGGTGAAATGGTTAACCTCGTAATTCTTTTAACACATATGATACGATTACTGGTTATAATTGAACATAGAGTGGAGAATTAATAGTGCACGTAGTCTTGTAAATACAGCGTCTGATTGAGGCCTAAACCTCCTCACTGTACTGATATCTCCAGTAACTCAACTGAGACGCTCAACTGTAATCTCCGTCGTATATAAGTTCCCGTTTTGACAAATCATAAAGTTTAATATGTTATTATTTACAGACCAAACACTTTGGCATTGTCCCCCCGTTCTACCCTCATAAGAACCCGGATGTCGAGAAAATTATTTGCACCATAGTCCCGAGCAAAAAACACGTGATCGAAAGAGCGTATGCAGGCAAAGACTACTTTTGGGGCATTCGTCCGAAGAAGGGTGACGTGATTGAGTTTTGGTTTAAAAAACCTGAAAATGTGGAAAGGTAAAAATATTTCATTTTTCTTAAGTGTGTCCAAACAAATTTGAACGCCATTGAGCATTGAGCATTGAGGGCATTTGGTCGCGCGCTACAGCGGTTTAAATATTTGTCGTCTCACGTGCACGCTGCACTATGCTTCTGCGACCTGTGTTTGGGCATGCGAAAAATAATAAAATTAAGCTAAAAATAAATTTAGATTTTTAGACCTACTTATCTAGTGCCAACTTATTCAACTTCCAGGTTTCTTTTCCGCACTGGAAACCTGGATCACCCGAACGATAAATTCCAAGATACTGTGGTGGAGATCCTATCGGCTAAACAAGGAAGCAAGTTTACTGTCGCCTCCTCTTTTGATGAATTTGGATTGGCTGATGGCGAAGTAAGTTGATTTAATTTTACCAGAAAGAGAGAGAAGGGGAAAAAACATATTCCGTGGTATAAAACTCTTTTGTAAGAACTTAAGCATTAAACGAAGATTTTCGTGACCGCATCACATCAGCAAAGACTTTTTAATTTGCTGCATAGGTACTATTTTTTTGTAACTGTCGCAACAATTTTGAATTAATTATATTTAATATGCTATTTTGTGTCTGATTTATAAGAAAGAAAATGGTATCAAACCTTTCTTTCCTATAAATTCTTTCTTAAAAATCTTACTTTTCTAATTCCAGATCGACCGATCTCTACTGCCTCTTTCTGCATTGCGAATCCGAGTTGACGGGCCTGAGGAACGCCGGAATTTATGGGTGGTTCTCGTAGAGGTGGGTGTCAGTAATATTTCCTTTTTCATAAAAAATATGATGACCAAGGACATTACAATTGAATTAAAACCTAGAATGAATCTGAAATCAATTGACTTTCAATTCTTGGTATAAAAAAAT
Organism: Cyclophora punctaria; assembly: GCA_951394245.1. Lineage (NCBI taxonomy): Eukaryota > Metazoa > Arthropoda > Insecta > Lepidoptera > Geometridae > Cyclophora > Cyclophora punctaria. The sequence continues at coordinate 833,705 of OX596167.1, read as the reverse complement.
AAATTGTCCCCTCATATATCAATAAATAAATATCCAAGATCCAACGCAGATCCAAGTCAGACACAATTGATTTTCTATTGTGTCTGGAATCCCGGCAAACAAAAGGTTAAGAACATCACCAGACTGAAATAATTCAAAATCATTACGCATCTGTTAGGGTACCAGCTTCTCAGAAATATTAAAGTTGTATTTTTCCTAGATTGAGATTAGCACGGCTGAGAATGAAGCGGAGTCCTGACGTATGGCCCGAGAGCTGTTTGAGAACATGTTTCAGAAGTATCCCAAGAGGATGCCAAAACTACGTTAAAAACAGGCGATTGATCCACGTACACGCAACAGTTTAATGCAGTTTATCATTCTGTAGAAGTTGTAGTAATCACCCGTTATGATCGCTCGGCCGTTCGGTTTAATAATGAATTACATTATCATGTGACGTTCTTCTGACATCTGACCTTCGTCTACCATTTATGGCACTTTGTTTTTTTTTGCTCTATTCGGCCACTTTTTCAAAGGACTTTGTGCAAAATTGATTAGCCCACCTCTATTAACAATTACATAAACATCAAAGTATGAAAGGCCTGTTTGTCTATACAACCTAACCCAAGAGCCAGCGAGCCCCATACCTTCGTCATTTTATAAAAGCTGAAAGTTTGTCAGCGCATGCTCCCACCACAGGTCAGAACGATGGTCCTATTGGAATAGCAAAAAATCGCACTGTATTATTCGACGAAATTATATCGATATTGTACACACCTTTAGTACCGCGTACCGGCTGAAGTAACCGTAACCCAAACTTCAAAAATGTTACCTGTGGTGGGAGCATGCGCTGACAAATTTTCAGCTTTTATAAAATGGCGGAGGTCTGGGTTCCGCTGGTTCTTGGTCTGATACACTCATCATCACGAAGTCGCATGTCTTTGTGTGATCGATGGTATGCAGTTGTGAAATATATTTGGTTTATCTTGTATAAAAATGAATACATCAAAACTAGATATCTCCAGCCTCAGAGTGAATTAGGACATGCGGCTTTCTAATAATGAATGTATGCAAACAGACCTTTCATTTGATGTGTATTCTTATCGGAGGTGGGCCAACAACCTCTATATTTAATTGTTTCTAATTTTGACATTGGGCGTCTTTCTCCCATCTTTTCTCACGACAGTTTTTCCACTTAGTCCTTTTCGTACGTAAAGTCACTCTGTCAACTTTGTCATTCTGACTTTCTCTTATAAGTGTAACGGAGAGTGGTCCTAACTGTAGTGGGTGATCAGTTTGTTCGAAACATAATATTCGTAATCGTATAGTTGTTTAATCAAGTAAATAATCAGTCATAGAAGTTAGTTTCACGGATTTTGTATACACAAAGACGCTGAGTGGAATAGATACCAACTGATTGGGTTTACTGTGAATGTGTTTTGCGATTGGAGTCATTGTGTGTATAAAATATATTATATTTCGACAAGTAATGTCATATTCGTTAAGTGAAGTACATTAGTCAGTATTTAAAGAATCATTGTTTGTAACTGTTTTAATGTTTTTTTGATTTTTATTATTAAATTATTATGAATTGTTTCCGTTTTTATTTTTTACATATGTTTCGTTTATTACCCAATTAATTAGTCAGGTAGGTGATTTATTTTTGGTCCAATGTTTTTGGCACCCTATTTTGAATAGGAACACAAGTTAACACCAGCCTATGAAAATGTCGTCAAATTAGTCAACAAGTTTATGAGAACATCTATAGACTTTATTTCAGTACCTATACTGGGTGGATGCACTACGTCTGAAAAGTGAAATACTGAAAATCCATACAAATCTTGACGTGGTAATAACTTGACCATAAAATGGCATAAAATAGGGACCTTTTTACACATTAATTAATCATTGATTTATTTTTTTATTTATTCTTAGGACTTAGGATAAGTTAGTATAAAAATGTAACGTATTTAAAATCTTAGGTTAAGATTATAGTATTAAGCATTAATTTTGATTCTGTACCGTTTATAATTATTTAATAATTATAATAATTACGCTTTTCGTCAGTTAAGGTTCTATTTTGTAATTATAACTTATTGATATTTTGATTATTTTTCGGTTATATTAGATTAACATTTCATAAAATATAAGACATTCACAGCTCTAATTCACCCTCCCACTTATTTAACTTTATATTGTAAGCTTAATTAGTTACTATTACGTGTAATTGTTTAGATTTAACGTCATTGTAGTTTGTTTAAAAAAATGTCGTGATTGTAGAACTCTTTATTTTGGTTAAAGGTGTGTACAGATTAGCGACGAATCACAATGCATACCTCTGTCTATTAACTCCTTTGTAGTTGCCATAAATTCACACTGTTGGTTCTAACTATAGAGCTATGGTTCTGTTCAGTGTGGGTCTTGCAATAACAACCGCCTGACCATAGTGACCATTTAAAGGTAACAGTAAGTTGATTCGATTGTACATCTACTTTTCTAACAGAGATACATGGAGATGTGATCTAATATCAACTCTTCACAAAGTCTTACATAGCTTTTTAACCAAAGCAGGGTCTCCTTTCTACGGCAGTTTTAGTATATTATTTATATTCGCAAATACACGTATTTGTTGCACCATCTTAAGACTGATTTGTATAGCATTGGACAACAAGGTCTATTGTATTGTCAGCAATTGATCTGGCGTTACGCTTTATTGTAAATTGCTCAATATATAGTTTTGTTTGTGATTGGTAAAGATATGAATGTTGAATTGTGTGACAGAGATGTTGAGCCTAATTTTAATTTGAATTTAAAACTTATGCCTTACAGGGAAGGACTCAAATATAATGGCGTAGCTATAGTTGCGTAATAAAGTCACCAGATGGCGACTCTAGCGAAACATTCAACAACTAATTAAATTGCTTAAAATCTTACGCCATTAGTAGTCCCTTGTATAAAAGGCTTGTGTAATACATTTGTTTTGGAATATAAGTACCAAAGACCAAGAATAAGGTACGAATTTGATATGAGCGTTGTCCATTTCTATCCATTATTGGATAGAAAATTAGGAGAATAAGATGTTAATTAAAGTGTGGTTAGGTAACACTGTTTTGTATTACTAATGCGCGTGATACTCGCGTTCTTGACTCGCGAATCTTTTAAGAACGAAAGACAATAAAATGTATCCTACCCATACATTTGCTCGCGACAAGTCTAGGCGTGTGTAGACCGAGCATTATAGTGTAGTCGAAAATATATCGATTGTTGGCGAAAATAAGACTTAGCGTAACGTAACGCAGACCAAAGGTCTTTTAAAGTTAACATTAGTATACGCTTGAGGCGGCATTCACATCTCATAATGATCACTCTTCGATAAAAAACATCGTATTGAACAATTGCTTTCTTTGTCATAGTTTTATTAAACATTATTGTAATAAGTTAGCTAAGTTGTGTCCCATAGTATATGTTAGTTGTATATGTTAGTTGTATATCCAATCCTGGACATTTGATGAGTTTAGCGTGAAGTCTTATGATTATATTATTAACCTCATGATTAGTATGATTTTAAAAGGGTTTGACAGTCATCGACCAAAGTATATTGTCCAATCAATAGAATCGCATCGTTCGATATCTTTTGTTGTAGCAAACCCTTTTAGACCTATGATTGACAGTTTTAAGTTAGATTTTATTTAGTGTTAGAATGGTATTACCAATTGTCTTAACTTAATTATATTCAGTGTCATAATTTATTAAGTGTTTAATTAATTACGTATATTATCGTCAAATATTTAACACACAATTTAATCACTTTAGCTGTAAGCTTCGATCTGCGTTACACACGAGATTTTTGACAGTTGCATCGAACAAATAAGATTTATACAGGATCGGCTTCGTTCACGAGCTAAACGAATAATACAAATAGAGGATATCAACCAATTTGGTCCGATTGTTTGTTTTTGATAAACATTTCCACTTGTCTTATATTGATTGTGTATCGTTGATCGAAGACGTTTATATTAATCGTTCACTCATGTAGAAATTGCAAAGTAGAATAGAAAGATCAGAAAAATAATGGTGTTTCATTTAGTGCTTACCTTTCCTCTACATTCATAACACAAATGACAAGCCCGTTGGCACATTGACAGTGAGAGCGCTTACTGTGTCAGGGGTTGCGGGTTCGATCCCCGTCCAGAGTCACCAACACTTACCATCTTACTAATATTATATGGGTAAATACGAGAACACATGGCACTCTTTTACGCAATACGGAATTATGTGAATGTAATTTACAAGTATTTAAAAATTTACAAGTAGCATCACATGATAAGACATGGATACATGTTATCCCGAAATCCCGCGGGAACAGGTACAACGCGGGCAAGGCCGCGAGGAGCTACTGGTCAAAACCCATCGTCGATTTTCACCAAAGTTTATATCAAGCCGAGAAGAGTAAACAGGAACGGCACCTTAATCTTAACCTTAATCGTATTTAACTCCAATAAGCATTAGCATAAGTACTCAAGGTTTCGACTTTATTCCGAGCTGTTCATTCATGTATAACTTTCAGCATTACAATATAGAGGTGATTATAATGTTTTTCATCTATAATACTAATTACCTACTAACATTATTATAAGAGATAAAATTTGTAAGTTTGTTTGTTTGTATGTGCGAACTAATCTCAGGAATTATTAGTTTCAAATAGGTATTAAAAAAAACTATATCCTAAAATAAACTAAAACTTAAAATGAACTAAACAATGGAATTAAATAAAATGTTAAACTTAACATCGACCTAGTTACGTTGTTTATACATAATAGTGTACTAGCAGCGCCCCGCGGTTTTACCCGCGTTGTACCCGATCCCGCGGGAATTTCGAGATAAAATGTCTGCTGTGTAGTATTCTGATGTATAACTTATATTACTGTAAAGTTTCATGCAAATCCGTCCAGTAGTTTTTACATGAAAGAGTAACAAACATACATCCATCCATACATATACATCCATCCTCACAAACTTTCGCCTTTATAATATTTGTAGGATATAAATAGATAGCGACATCTGCTGGTAACTTAAATAAACCTGTATTGCTTTGAATAGTTACCCTGGTGGGTTCATTTAGTGGTTCAGGAGTTAATTCGCAAGCATAATGTAGAGGGCGCTTAAATGTTTTGTGCGCTCTGTATAATTCAGTTCATATTTTCTGGTCATTGTTCAGATGCGATAAATGCTTTTAATACATTTTCTTTGAAAAGGTTGATATTTTTAATAATGCACCTATTAAGAATATTTCAATTATGTAGTAAAAAAGAACAAAATGGTGATAATTTGCCAAATCGCCAGATACCGGGATTCGAACCCGAGACCTCCTCGCTACGAGGCGAGTTGCTCTACCACTGAGCTATACCTGGTGGTAATGAAGGGGTTGAATTGAAGCAACGCTTGAATCCAGTATGGGGTTGTTTATGACTCGTGTAGACCCGAAAATTCATTTTCGACAGTGTAATTGGAACATTTATCGTGTTGGTCCGATACTAGCAGCGCCCCGCGGTTTTATCAGAGCGTTGTGCTCATTGATCCTGTCGATGATGATGATGAAATCGATATCCTACTATTATCATACTCATATCATAAAAGTGAGTGTAAGTTTGTTTGTTACGCTTTATAGCCAGAACTACTGAGCCGATTGGAATGAAATTTGGTACACAGTTTAGTCGGGAGCTTGAAAAAGGACATACTTAGGCTATTTTTATCCCGAAATTCCAGCGGGACGAGTACAACGCGGGTAAATAAGAATAAGTATAAGAATATAACAAAATGTTTTTTTACGTTATTGTTGTCTTACGTACAGGTGCATATTAAATATGAATATGAATGCTGATTACATCTATAATTGGTGTTGCACACCGTATTTGAATACATGTTATTTATCTATACTAATATTATAAAGCTGAAGAGTTTGTTTTGTTTGTTTGTTTAAACGCGCTAATCTCAGAAACTACTGAACCGATTTGAATAATTCTTTCACTGTTAGATAGTCTATTTATCGAGGAAGGCTATAGGCTACATTTTATCCCGAAATTCCCACGGGAACGGGCACAACGCGGGTAAAACCGCGGGGCGCTGCTAGTATTTACTAAATTTAATGTCATGTGTAAACGCCGCTGATGTAACAATTTAATAAATAAATAAAATACTGAGTTATGTCTTGAATGTTTGTATACTTAGATAACATTGAGCACCGGATCTGTTAGGTTATATAACATAAAGTATATAAAAGCGGCCAAGTGCGAGTCGGACTCGCCCATGAAGGGTTCCGTAGCAGCGAGTAACATAATAAAGAAGTTCTTGAAATAAATGTTTTTTTATTTACATTTGAGTTATTGAATGAATAATCAGTATTTTTTTGCGGTTTACGATTTATGTCGTAAAAAAAAAACTACTAACTAGACCTCGTTCAAACCAATTTTCGGTGTTAGATTACATTGTTATGTACATCATATATTTTTTTTAGTTTTATCATTCTCTTATTTTAGAAGTTACAGGGGGGGGGGGACACATTTTACCACTTTGGAAGAGTCTCTCGCGCAAACTATTCAGTTTAGAAAAAAATGATATTAGAAACCTCAATACCATTTTTGAAGACCTATCCATAGATACCCCACACGTATGGGTTTGATGAAAAAAAAAAAAATTTTTTCATTTCTAAGTATGGGAGACCCCCCTAAAATTTTATTTTTTTTCTATTTTAGTGTGAAAATATTAATGCGGTTCACAGAATACATCTACACACTAAGTTTCAACAACATAGCTCTTATAGTTTCGGAGAAAAAAGGCTGTGACATACGGACAGACAGACAGACAGACGGACGGACAGACAGACAGACAGACATGACGAATCTATAAGGGTTCCGTTTTTGCCATTTGGCTACGGAACCCTAATAACATTGACAATTCCTCTAGTTAATTGAAAAGAAGCTCACGGTGACATCGCATTTATTTTTTAGATACGCTAAAGATAAGATAACGCTAAGTTATAGTCTAAAAACATCTTTTAGGTAGGTATCTAAAAAGTTAAGGGGTTAATTAAATGACTTTATTGTTATTATTATTGTCTATATCAATTGTAATTTATTCAGTGTAAGACACGTAGGCATAACACACACATACATTCAATATTTAATCAACTGTAACAATCGAAATAATAATTATTATATATCAATTTTCTCCTTCCCGGATTGACTGAAGAAAAGATACATTACAAAGAGTAATATTGTGGTCATATTACTCCCATTTTTGTTTCTATGGGATGAAGATAATCTAAACTAAAATCTTCACATCTATTAGAACAACTCATTTCTAACAACCTAACTTTAACTTATATAAGTAAGAGATATACTAAGGTCTGAGGGCCCTCATCAAATAGGACTGATTGCGCCACCCGTTTGGTAACCAGCTTTCATTGCATATGCAGCCTAATAGTATCGCAACGACACCACGAATAGTGTCAAAGATCGGACCCGTCAGCGCAAGAGACATATAGTGCGGGTGTTGGTCCGGTCAGGCCTCTTTCACTCCATGTACTTGCGCGCGATAAGTACCTACCGGCCGCCGGGCAGTCGACTGCTTATTTCTCAGTGGGTTGTCACCTCAGAATTAAATAATATTCCTAATGTCGATGAATCCAGAATGTTCATTCATTTTAAAGCTTTCAACAAAACATCGTCTTTTTATGGAAGTTTAAAAGTACCTTCAGATTCCTTTTACGATTATGTAAAAAATCTAGAAATCACATTTGTTAAAAATTTTGAAATTAACATGAGACAAAAACCCGGTCGCAAGCTCCTTGATCTTTTAAAAAATATTCCTTTTAACTCCCCTTGCCCTTGTTTCCCACAAGAATACCTACTTAAATTATTTATACGATTCAGAATATTTTCCACAATTAAGTTTAATAACCGAGAATTTCGCCAAGGCAAAAAATTTATTAAACATTACATCAAAATAAAACATTTGTAAGTTATGTATAATTTCTTGATAATTAAAAAATAAAACATGTTAAAACAGAAGAAATTATTTTTCTTTCAATTATAAAGTTTACTGCAAATACCTACTGACATATATATCGAAAGAGGCAGCCCTGACAATCTACGCTGAGCACGTGGCGGCGCGCACCTACAGAGCAAAGTCAACTTTATGTTCGTAAGCTTTGGTTCATTTTGGCTTGCAACGTCTAGCTACTAGAGGGAGTAGGTTATTATAGCAGTAGGTATTGTCATTTTTCCTTGGAGTGATTTATCTGTTACGTAGTAACTATTAAGTAATCTGTGGTCCGGTTGCGGGTCGCGTGACGTTGTGTGTGACACCTTTCACACGAATACAAGGTCTGCGAACACAAGGAATACGTTGAATGTGACAGCTTTCATATGACAATGAATCCAACGTCACTCTACCCGTTTCCGGTCGGCACCTGCACTATGTGTGTCTTACGCTTTATAGTTCTAAACTTTACATCCTCGGAACTACTATGGCTTTGAAAGGCGCCGCGGATGCCGTGGCCCCATCAACGTGGACCAAGGAAGGTGGATCTCCAGGAACAGGCAGGAAGGAAAACCTCTGTAGTGTGGTGGTGGTGAAGACGAAGATGTTGCACTTGGCCAAAACGTCTCCCATACACCGGTGCTTGGCCAAACCGAAAGGAAAGTAGTGATCAGGAACGGAAACTTTCCCGTTGACGAGGAATCGCTCTGGCCTGAACGCTTGAGGGTCAGGGTAATACTTTTCATTCATCAGGATTTGGCTAAAGTTTGTAATTATCATCGTATCCTGAAAAGCAACAAAAAAATAATTTAAAAAATCGTAATTCTAAAACAATATTAGATTTTTGGCTCGATAATTGAATTGGAAAATTGAGGTAAAAAATAAATAAAAATAGTTTTGTTTTATAAAACATAATAAATAGTCTTTTTATTTATATCAAAATAGTACCGATAGCTTCAGAGAGAATAAAGGTTTAGAGTAATTCCTAGAGCACTGTTTTATTCATACTAGCACCCTGCGCTACCAAGTGCGGCACTCGTAAGCATTTCCAGACGAAAGTAGTCTACAATGTGGTTACCCTTATATTGTGGTTACCACATTATTATCAAATGTGACTAGCCTATTAAAATTAGCGCGATCAAATAAACAAACTCTCCAACATCATCAGTATATACATAGACAAAACATAAAAAATGTTACCTTTGGTATACTGTAGCCCACTAAATTAGAATCCCTTAGAACTCGATGGGGCACTCCAAATATAACTCCCATGAAATGACGCACGCTCTCAAGGACAAGGGCTTCGTTGTAGGGCATGCTGGAAGGGAATCAGGTCATGCAGTTAAAAATGGCTCAATAGGTTTGTTTTTTTGTAAAGTTTTGAAAGCCATGGGTTAAGTGCATGTGAATCAAACGGGCAAATTCAATTTAGGCACATGGTTTGCACTTTTAATTGGAGAGTGATTGAATTATTGTAACAAACAGACGATATCGGTCAGTGCCCGTTAGTTAGATGAGGAAAATGAACTAATTGACTAATTTGTAACAAAGTGGCAATAATTAAAGGCTCTGCGTTGCGTTTCGGTAATTCGGTTACATACGCACTCTGATAAGTATATTACATGAAAAAACGTATTTACTTTGGCCGGTCGTCCAGTGATGGGAATCTATCTTTTCCAATAACTCTATCAATTTCTTCCTGAGCTTTCTTTTGGACTTCTTGCTCTCGCACCAAATTGCTGAACGCAAAACTCATTGTCTTGTTTGTAGTTTCCGTCCCAGCCATGAACATGTCCATGCAAATAGCAACCAACTGTCCTTCAGAATAAGAATCAATTTCTCCATGATCTCTTAAAGCCCTAATATATACCTCCATGAAGTCTTTATCCTCCTTTTCAGGATCAAAGTTTTCTTTATGTCTCGTCAACTCATCCCTCAAAAATTTCCATATTCTTTTATGGGTTCTTACAAAGTCCCTGTAGCCCGATGCAGTTGGAGCTAATATACTAAGAATAGGAAAGTGGCTGAAGACTGCTCCGACCATATCGACGGCAGCGAAGAGATCGAACAGCAAAGTTTGTAGGACTTGTAGCTGAGGGTCGCTAGGGTTGTACCGGATGCCTGCCATCATAGTCCATAAAGTGTTTAGAACATACGTGTTGAAGAAATTATGCATATTTGGCACTTCTGCTGACTTTCCACCAGCGGCTTTAATGATATCATTGAAGTCTTTAACTATGTGGAAAGCTTCAGACTTGGCGATATCTCCCATTCCTTTCCTTCCGAACCCAAACTCTCTCAGATGTTTGAGTGTGAACTTGCGTTGCTCTTTCCATAGATTTCCGTCGACAAGCAGTAATCCTTTTCTCTCCCCCCAAGTTCTTGTTTGGTAGAATATACCTGTTGGTCTTCCGTCCATATCCTCGTTATACAACATTTCTTTATTAGCCTCTAATGAGTTGACCACGACAATTCTATCTTTGCCAATTTTGAGACCTATTGCGTCATATCCTGCGTACTTTTCTATTAGCACGTTGACGGCTCTGTAAAGATAGCCAGTTTTGACTCTAAGTGTCTGTACTTCGTGAGCACAGCCGAGGATTGGTATCCATTTGGGTCCAGGTGGAAAGTTTTTAGGTTTGGTTGTGTTAAGGTAGAGGTAGAGACAGACCGCTAACAATACAACTAGCGCTGCCAACAACATCTGGAACAAGCAAATGGAAATAAATTGAAGAAAATTAAAAACATTTACCTAGCAACAATATAACTAAATACGCCGGTAGGCTGAATGTCGTAAACAAGAGATAAAACAAAAGTCAAACAAAAAACAAAGATACTTTTCCGTTCCAGTAACATGATATCTATGTTTATACCAATAGTGGCATACGCTAACAAGGTTCGCTTCGGGCAAATAATAAAATAAACAAGTAACCTATCCTTTTACTAATTAATCCGAGTCAAGGCAATCCCAATATCACTCATTGAATAAACAAAACCGAAATCGTTAATTCAAAGAAAAACATGTTTGTGTAAACAAGTAATAAACGGTGGTTAGAGGGTGCGCAAACTTTGGGAACAAATTATATTCTGCACGTTCTCTACATCATAGTTTTAAAACGTCTGAACAAGTTGTTTGATCAAGTTTCTAAAGAAAACTTATGTTTTGAAATATGTTGTAGAACTTTAGACTCTTAGGAAGTTTGATAATTAATAAACTAATGACGTGGTTACGTTAAACTGTTTGTCTAAGCGAGCTTGTTTCAATCTATTTCGGTCACCGATTATGCGTATGCTTAAAGAGTGATCAAACATGAACATGAACAAACTTATTCAATATATTGAGATACTTAAGCTTCCTGCACTTAATTGAAAAAAAAACCAATAACTTTCTGTTTCGGCCGAAACTGTTTTACATTCAAAAATGAAATGAAATAAATCCTAAAACACTTCAGATGCGTAAAAGTAAGTAAAAGACCTAATAGTCAATCTATGTAATTGGGTCCTACATGAAATGCATTGTCACTTTTCAGCCGCGTAGGATAACAGGTAGTTAAGTAATTAATATGTTACTTAACTAGTAATCGCGAATTCACAATCCAATAGTTTGCGTTAGTGTGATTATTTTCCCAGATTTAGTGGGTTAATGCTAATACATTTTAGACCAGGAATAATAATCTTCCTCTTTATAAAATTAGTAAAGATTAAGTGTTTCTTAGGGTTAATTTATTTAGATACCCTTTAAACACTTGTGAATGTGACCACGGTTCCTGTAAAGGAGTTGAAACTTTAATTTATAATCATAAAAATCTATAAATTATAAATGCAAAATTTTGTGAGGATGGGTGTACTTATGTATGTATGTTACTCTTTCACGCAAAACGGATTTTATCATACATCAGAATAACACATGGGGTCGATTTAACCCCAAAATTCCCGAGGGAACGGCGGGGCGCAGCTAGCGTAAAATAAAAGCGTAGTAAAGATTACTTAACATCCTTAAGTACTACCCTAAAGTAAGAACTGGCACGTGACTCTTATTACATTTCCTATGTTGTTTTACGTAAGTCGCGTGCGTTCGTTTGTTCGGTTGAGCAGTTATTCGTAACATAATGTTACGTACTTCACTCGGTGCAGTAACTGCATAGTTATGTAACAGTAAGCAAGTAAACATGTTCCTTTAGATGTGTTTGTATCAACATTATGTCCTTTGGATGGCAATCTGAACCGCATATGATAGAGTATAGAGTCTATAGTTCTATATATTGACGTTATTTTCACGTTAAAAAGTGTATTTCAGACGTGCTGTAGTGTGCGGTTTTCAGTATCCGTAACGAATTTTTTTGTGGGAATATTCGTATAAAATACGACTTATAATTATATTTTCTTGAACGTGTTTCTTGTGGCTATGAATTTTAAAAATAATTATTCGTTCCTAATTTTCGCTTAGTGCGTTCAACGTAACAAAAAACTGTTTAACATAAGTACTAATATTTGTTTAATAAATAATAGCAGAGCTCCCCACAAAACAAGAATCCACCGAACATTTCGAATCCATCATAAAATCAAATTCCTATAAATAAATAACCAAATACATACTATGACACAGATTGCAGGAAAACCACAACGACCGACTGGTGGAAATTAATCTCGTGTTAATTTGTGATTTAGGAATTAAACTTCGAAACAGGTATTCAACAATATTACTAGTATGGAATGGTTCAATTTCAATATTGAATATGACAGTAATTTAAGTGGCGTTACGATAGAGCGAGTTACGAGTACGAGCTGCTAGCTATATTAAACACTATAATACTAAATCCTATCCCACTTATCCTACTTCCTACTTAATATTTATAAATGCGAAAGTTTGTGAGGATGGGTATGGAAGTATGTTTGTTGCTCTTTCACGCAAAAACTACTGAACGGATTTGAATTAAAACTTTACAGTAATATAGGTTATACATATGAGAATAACACATGGGATACATTTTATCCCGAAATTCCCACGGGAACGGGTACAGCGTGTGTGAAACCGCGGGGTGTGGCTAGTATTAACATAAGTATGGAGTTTAATCCATCATCAATGCATTAAAATTGTCAAAATATTGAAATGGTCAAAATCTTCTGGCGATGAATAGTGATTGGTCAATTGAGCCCGCCTCGCTTCAGCGTTTTTAATCGCTACGTTTTACCGTAATTTGTCTAGCAGACATAGTATGTTCCTTCACCGACCTTACTATGATGCAATTTGAACGCGTTCATAACTGGAACTGTAAGTGACTCGTATATTAAAAATCGAAATAATACCACTTTTAAGTGTAAGGTAATAAGGTTGATTTTCATTTCGAAATTCCCTCGGGAACGAGCACAACGAGTATAAAACCAAACAAAAAATATTAATTAAACGTAGGAGATTAAAATCCCGTTGTCTTTCAAACTAACTGCTTCGTAGATATACATATTCTATTTACCATTTTAGGTTCATATTTATTCCTATAACTGCCGTACTTTGTCTTCGTCAATTAACTCGACGACTGACGTTATTTTACATAGGTACATAACATGTCAAAAATCACTCATTGCCCTCTCTCGGGTTCATTTCATGACCGGGCTCAGATACAATCAGTCAACAACCAATTGAGTGGAACAACAGGTAATTACGGGTATGATACGAGTATGTAGCTAGATCGATTTATGTCCCGGAAAACTCATATATTACATTTCACGACAATTGTTGAAATGATTTCGGAGAAACCAATAACAAAGAAGTATACATAACCTACTAATATTATAAACTAGCAGCGCCCCGCGGTTTTACCCGCGTTGTGTCCGTTCCCGTGGGAATTTCGGGAATTTTTTTACATAAAAACCTTCCTCTTGAATCACTCTACCTATTACAAAAAACCGCATCAAAATCCGTTGCGTAATTTTAAAGATTTAAGCATACAGACAGACAAACAGACAGACACGAAAAAGAGACGACTTTATTTTATACTATGTAGTGATGACAAAGTTAGTGAAGGTAGATAGATATATTATGTAAGTGGGTATGTATCTTTGTCAGTTATTCACACAAAAAATATTAGGCAAGTAAAATAAGTATTTTAGTGTATAGGTATATAAGTATATAGGATAAAACATAGGAAATATTTTATCCCAAAATTCCCGCAGGAACGGTAACAAGGCGGGCAAGGATTTAAATATAAACAAACGTTGCTCATTCAAAGTGTAGGAGTAGTAAGTGCGTATGATAGGAAAATCTATACTAATATTATAAAGCTGAAGAGTTTGTTTTTTTTGTTTGTTTGTTTGTTTGTTTGTTTGTTTGTTTAAACGCGCTAATCTCAGAAACTACTGAACCGATTTGAATAATTCTTTTTGTAATGGATAACTACATTCAACGGGAAGGTTATAGGCTATTTTTTATCCCGAAATTCCCACGGGAACGGGCACAGCGCGGGTAAAACCGCGGGGCGCCGCTAGTAATAATATAAAATATTTCAGACTTGCTGACTCCACAAAGCAATGGGATCGCCTTAAGCAGAGGCATATTCTAACTAACGCAGACGTTTTGAAACTAGTTTGTTAACTCTGCTTCGTGAAAGCCACTTATTGCAAATAACTTAGACCAAATAAAAACTCAATACCAATCCAGTGATTCCTACAAAATTACGTCCTGTGCCCAAATAGTCAACGAGGTTTTGAAATAAAACAAAATTCATAAACATTAAAAAGTCATGTCAAATTGTCAAAAGGTCAAGAAGCTTTTATGAACTTACGTAATAATATATAAAATCTAATAACAAAAATTAAACTGAATATATTTAAAACTAAAAAGAAGAAAAAAAAGACTGAATTAAAAAACAAAAAAATATTTTTTACTTTTTAAAGGGAGGTTTGTGTCAGGGGTTGCCCATTTTCATCAAACATGTCTAAGAACACTCGCACATGATTCACCTTTAATACAAAACAACTAAATTAAAATCGCTTTACTCGTTCGGGAGCATGCCACAGCAGATACACAGACACACACACAGACAGACACTTCAAACTTATTACTGCCCTCTTTTTGCATCGGGGGTTAAAAATACAATCACTTTACACCTATAGATGTATTGTCTTCAATGTAGTGACGAAGTGCTCAGTTGAGAAAACTGGCTTCAATAGACTGTGAACAGTGTGCCTCGAAATATTAATTGTTCTGAGCACGTTAATGAGTTAAAAGGTTTCTAGCTCGAAGTATTGTAGCGTTTATAAAGACTAGTACTTAGTGGGTTAGTCAAGACATTAAATTGCTTTACAATAATGGCTTTTGTTATTTTCTATACTAATATATAAGCTGCAGAGTTTGTTTGTTTGAACGCGCCAATCTCTGGAATTACTGGTCCGATTTGAAAAAATATTTCAGTGTTAGATAGTCCACTTATAGAGGAAGTCTATAGGCTATTTTTCATCTCGAAATTCTTACGGGAACGGGCACAACGCGGGTACAACCACGGGGCGCTGCTAGTTTACAATAAGTTAGTTAACTCGGGTAGGTTAGAGTTGTTTCAATCCGGCACCGACAGTAGGTTAGGATTGTTCACTAACCTTCTCGAAATGAATGAACAAATCAATGAATGAATAATTCAATACTTGCATAAAAGCACATACATTAAATCTTATTTTCACATTAATATTAATACATCAAACGAGGCAATAAATGAAAACAGAGGCATATTTAACACCTAATTAAATAAACTCAATATCCGACGCATACGTGAAAAACATAACTATCGTAATTAATTAATAATTGACAGTCGCACAGATATTAATTCCTTCCGCTCCTCTGATTGGTCGATTGAAGGCCGTCCCCAATAACCCATCTCTACTACCTTGCCACGAGTATCTCAGCTAGTAAGAAAAGGGCGGATTTCACAAGCGTTCTTAATTGTACTTAGTTAGTGCCTAAATATGTTTAGGTACTAGCCGCGCAACCGCGGTTTCACCCACCTTGTATCCGTTCCCGCGGGAATTTTGGGATAAAATGAAACACATGTATTATTTTGATGTATAACCTATATTACTGTAAAGTTTCATCCAAATCCGTTGAGTAGTTTTTGCGTAAAAGAACAATAAACATATTACATCCATCCTCACATACTTTAGCATCTATATATATAAAACAAAGACGGGTTTGTTACAACACTTATAACTCGGGATCGGCTGGATCAATTTTCATGGTTTTTGTTTCGTTGTATTTGTCTCCGCCCTGAATAGCAGAATACATTTTAAAAACAATGAAAACTTGGAATAAAGATCTCAAAATTCCCACGGGAACGGGGGCGCTGCGGGTGAGACCGCGGGGCACAGCTAGTTTATAATAAAACTAGCAGCGCCCCGCGGTTTTGCCCGCGTTGTGCCCGTTCCCATGGGATTTTCGAGATGAAATTTTACCTCTTTATAATATTAGTATAGATGACGTCTAAATAAATTCTATGCCTGAATTAGTATTTTACATTCATGGAATAGTTAGGTAGTTAAAACAATAATTTTATTCTAAATCTGAAACAATGTTTATTACAAAACGAACATAATATAATCTTAATTTTTCTTCAACTTTTTAAACTTTGGATTATACCTAAAAAAAACAAAAAATAATAACAATTTCAGTACGAAAAATCAACGTTTGTGTTACTAATGAACATAGACACAATAATTAAATTATCAGATAAAGACGACGAAAGTTCCCCTGTAATGTTAAAATGAACTCTATGGTGATAGCCTTCGAGTCTACGGATTCATGAACTACATATATCGATCGCACCGGATTCAAGCGTTGCTTAAATTCAGCCCATTACATTGTCCCAGACGTAGCTCAGATGGTAGAGCGTTCGCCTGTACAGCGAGAGGTCTCGGGTTCGATCCCCGGCGTCTGGACAGCACGGTAACTTTCCTGCTTTTGTTTTGAGTCGCGTTTTCAACTGTCGCCTCGCTCTTGGGGTTTTCACGCCGCGCCCAAGTTAGACTAATACCGCATTTTGTTATTTTCATACATTATGTTCTAAAATTCGTTGAAGGAGAGACAGGAAAGCAATCTGAAACAGATTTCAGATGATTCCAATCAGAGCAACTGTGAGTGTGTGCTTGAGGTAGTTGTACTGACAATATGTTTATGCACGAGATGAAGGAGTGACAAGTTAATTCAGTTACATGATCATGACGCGTGTTTATGTGTGGGAGGAAACTTAATCGAGTTCCAAATCAAAATAGAGGTTAACAAATAAGGTACCTACCTTTACGTTACTTTTTATAGAATTAAAAAATGATGTATTACAAAATATATATTTTTATTGTGTTGTCGTTTCTCTCACAGGTTGTTGTTCATCAATGTATATAAATATATAGCAGCGCCCCGCGGTTTTACCCGCGTTGTGTCCATTCCTGTGGGAATTTCGGGATGGAAAATAGCCTATGTTACTCTTGGATAATGTAGCTTTACAATGGCGAAAGAATTTTTAAAAACAGTCCATTAGTTTTTGAGCCTATTCATTACAACCAAACAAACAAAGTTTTCCTCTTTATAATATTAGTGTAGAAGTAGGATAAACAAATGACATTCGTTTTCGTTTTTAATTGTGTTCTAGTAAAAAATAGTAGAAATTGTTCTTTGTTTATAGTCCATGCAATACAATGTTGAACGAACAGCTTTTGTTTCCTATTTAGGTATAATAAGATTTAAGGGTTAATTAACAATTAACTGATTATTGATGTAACATTTCATACATCATGAAAATGTATTAATTTATTAGAATAACTAATTTGACCTCGCCTGGCTAGCGCAATGAATATCAGCTGTGTTGATTGGTGAAGTATTGGAATATTCGAGGTTTCCGTGAAAGTGTCACCAGTCACCGCACAGTACACATCATGTCATGTCTCCTCCTTTGTTCTAGCCATGTTGACTATTCATACGTCATTCATAAGCCTCCATTTGACATTTATTTACACAATAACTGTGCCCCGCGGTTTCACCCGCAGCGCCCCCGTTCCCGTGGGAAATTTGAGATTTTTATTCCTTATTTTTCTTATATAAAAACCTTGTCCTGACAATAAGGAACACATTAAAAAAAGAATCATCCAATTTGGTGCTGTCGTTCTGAAGTTATGCGCTTAGCAACAGATTCAGCGATTCATTTTTATATGTAAATACTTTATTCACAGAACGCCACTTTTATATAAATCAATGACATAGCATCAATATAATATTACTAGCCGCGTTTCGCTTTTTCACCCACGTTAAACCCATTCCCACGGGAATTTCGGGATAAAATGTATCCTATGTGTTACTCTGATGAATAACTTAGATTACTGTAAAGTTTCATAAAACTCTATATCAATGAGTAACAAAAATACAAACATATATCCATACACACACACATCCATACAACTTTCGCATTTATAATACCTACTATTAGGATAAGACAGTCAATGTCAAAACTTGATTTGCTTTCTGTCTGAGATAGCGTGTAGGGCTATTGGGAACGGCCGAAAAAATATAATTCTGATAATAATACGCAGGCTACTAGCACAAACAATTAATTAAATTATTCGAGGATTGTGCATGTAGGTACACAATATACTCGTTGTTCCCTTGGGATTACCCTCTGAATTCCTGTTTGAAATTCTGGATAAAAATTAACATGTTTAAGTATATGATTTTAATTTCCGATTATAATGTTATTATCTTAAGTAGGTATACATAATATTCGTACGCCTGATCTTCAGGAAAAAATTAAGAGACTGTATTATAATGTTATTATTTACCACCTTAACACAATTACTATTAATTTTTGACAAATAAAATTATTTGCCCAACTGTGGGACTTTACAGGCGTACTTAACTTTACTATATAGAGTTGTAAATCATCTTCCATGTTAAGAACAGCATTATATCATTGTCCGGTTGTTCTCAATACTGACTTTAATTTTTGATATCATTGTAATTATAATGTACTAGCCGTGCCCCGCGGTTTCACCCACGTGGTACCCGTTACCGCGGGAATTTCGGGATAAAAATATATCCCATATGTTATATGTACATAACCTATATTACTGTAAAGTTTCATCCAAATTCGTTCAGTAGTTTTTGCGTGAACATACATCCATACATGCATCCATCCTCACAAACTTTCGCATTTATAATATTATTAGGAAGTAGGAAGTAGGATATTGCTATTTAATATTTTCCTAGCACATAAATACAACTGATTTAAGTTGATGAACTTATTCATATTTATAAACATAGTACAATAAAATTGATAGTCAAATAATATGTTTTCCAGTGACTAATTACTTGGAAAAAATTATAATGTTCGATTAGATGGGAGTAGAAATCAATCAATCATTAAAAACGACCATTAATCATGAAAGCGTCACAGAAAGAGATAGATAGACATTCGCATATATAGCTCTACCCCGTAGTTTACCCGCAGTGTCCCCATTCCTGTAAGAAATTCAGGATAAACGACTCCAAGGTCTTATCGACTCTCGATTTTGAAATATGCATATCAAAATCGGCTAAGTGGTTTAGGTTGCGTTGAGTTCCGTGAAAGCGGAAAATACAGACAGAGTTACATACTTTCGCATTCATAATAAAGTAGGGATATTGAGTAAGGATTTCATAAGTATTGTTTTACAAGATTTTATAACATCGCTTTGGCTGTAGCAAGAAAACTTATAATTAGACCGTAAGGGCTAGTACACAAACACGATACGAACATTGCATCGTGGGAATCTGCGACGAGCAAGCGCTACGACATGGTATAGTGCGGATGCGGGCCGGTTGGGGGTTGTATTTCTTGTACTTTAATGAAAGGTATCAAACTGGCCCGCAGAGGGTTAATTCGCACCCGGCCCGCAGTCGCACTGTCCTGTGTTTAATTCAGGCATATATTCAAATTAAAAAATATTATAAACATACCTCAATTCATTTAATTAAAGTGTGAATCATGTTTGAATTATCAAATGATTTGCATTGGCAGAATACTCGTACTAATATTTATTGAAATTGTTGCAAATCAAATCAATTCCAATGGAGTGTAAAGCTATGGAGTTTATCGATAAATAAAATGCTGGAGCGTGTGAAGTTAAATGCCGTACTAATAACATTATTTCATTCACTGAAATGATAACTCGGTTACGTGTAAAATTTAAATACCGTCATAACATTGATCACATATTTGTGACATTTAATAAAATTTATTCATGTGATTTAACGATTTTATAGTGTTATGTTGTTGTCGCGGTTTACGAGTTTAGTTCTCGCAATGGACTGGGAATATTGGGATAATGGAAGCCTTGGTCCCTTTCCAAGATCAAATCAAAAATTCAACATACACACATACTTTTGTGCATAGATAAAATGGTATTTCACGGATAGCGAAGTACTTATTTAGTATTAATAAGTATGATATTTAAGAGCAAGATACGCAGTGCGGTTGCGGTCCGGATGCGGGCCGGCTGCGGATTGCGTGACGTTATATTAAAATTTCTTCACTTTCTTTCTGTCAAACTCGCCCGTAACGACTATAGTTGTAAAAAAAACTATCGCTGATGATATTGAAATATGAAACACCTCGATTATGAACTAAAATCGTGCTTTCATCGATAGCTGCCCAGCCCCGTTTAATAGCTCTCCTTTTTAAAGCAACCACCGGTTTCCGTATACATAGATAAACTTTCGCATTATTGTGAGTAGTTACCTTAACTCTGACGCTGTTAAAAGCCAACGCCTTCAAAGTTTCGCCGCAAACCCTCCATTGGTTAGCGATTGAACCAACAATTTAACGAACTCTTTTAGATAAGGTGCATAGGCACCATTACCCATTAGACTCAGTTTTATTGAGCGTTAAGAGTCGGTTTACATTTGCGGAAAGTAAGTCGGACGTAAGTTAATATGTGTAATCGGTACATGTGAGGCGGTATGACACAAATATCCCGCGCCTTCGTGAATATGACCTTACTTTGTCATATTTAACCGATGATGACAAGTGTGTAGTTTACGTAAGGAGTTGTCAGTCGCTATGTCAGTATGAAAACTTACTAAACGTTTACCGCCGCGGTTTCATACAAAAGTGAACCGTTCGCGTGCGGTTTCATACAAAAGTGAAGCGCAGCGGACGCACGCGACGGGCGCACGCTGGCTCTTACCAACAGGTTGTCCTCAAAAGGTCGTAGGGATTCCTGCACTCGGTTTGTGTACCGTACATACTCGTCCATACCTTACGAACGATCTCTCAAATACAAAGTCAATGAAGGACACATTACACCTTCCTTTTCCTTCATTTAATTTATTATCTTACAGTTAATATGCATCAACGGGCTGTTCTTTTAATTAAGTCATTTGATAAGAAAACAATAGGCACCCAATCTTAATACGCATTTATTAATATGGCCCTTAGTAGTGTGTCTAATGTGGGTTGGTGATCTCAAACCCGAGCCATGCTCGAAAAGTAGGAAACATGGTTTCGTTCTACCCGGGAATAGAACCCGGCAGGCGAGTGCATTTACCACCGAGGCGTGGCTTAACCGATTTTTATGAAATTTTATATTCATATTCAGAAGGTCTGAGCAGCGGTTAACATCTATTTTTCATACCCCTAAATGGTAAGGGTGGTCCACCCCTTAGTTTTATACGGAT
Source organism: Cyclophora punctaria (assembly GCA_951394245.1). Taxonomy (NCBI): domain Eukaryota; kingdom Metazoa; phylum Arthropoda; class Insecta; order Lepidoptera; family Geometridae; genus Cyclophora; species Cyclophora punctaria. The sequence goes on along the minus strand of OX596167.1, from coordinate 812,008 downwards.
AAAACAATATTTGCCGGGTCAGCTTGAAACATTTATAAAAAAATATTTTGTTGTATTTGTTATCTAAATTAAAACAAGCTGAATATAAAACAAATATTGGATAGAAGTCCTTAAACAAATATTGGATATCGAGTTAGCGTCTATTTTTACACAAATAAAAACGTTTCTATATAATCTTTTTGAAATAAAAATATATGAGTGAATGTTAGTCCATTTAGGGTGCTACTATACTACACAAACAAATACATACTTTAAAATAACAACTAAGTTCGAAGTAGGTATTTGGTAAAACGAAAAATTATAGTTTAAAAAAACTAAAAAACACGCTTTTATTGCAAATTGAACTAAAAACTAGAAAATAATTTTTCACCTCAAATCAAAATTATAATAAAATTTAAGTTTTTAACACAATGATTCAATTCAGAGTAAAAAGCGTGGGGTGCTTAATATTTTTTTTTTAATATTACAATCATCATTGGTATCTATGAGAGGATAGTTATGAACTACAGTAAAATGCACCCCACGCTTTTTTACTCTGAATTGAATCATTGTGTTAATAACTTAAATTTTATTATAATTTTGATTTGAGGTGAAAAATTATTTTCTAGTTTTTAGTTCAATTTGCAATAAAAGCGTGTTTTTTAGTTTTTTTAAACTATAATTTTATTTTTTATTTTTTAGTAAATCAGGCAAATCCATATAACATTATATGCAACTTTTCATCCCGTAATTCCCACGGGAACGGGCCCCTCACGGGACGCTGTTAGTGTCTAGTACCATTTAGTAAAATAAAACAGAACTCCCGTTCCGTCCCACAGCGAGTGCCCGTTGATGTCTTTTATATGAAGTAATATTTTTTTAGTAAATCTGGCAAATCCATTAAGGATAATGGGAAACTGTTATTAAATGATTGCATTGTCATCGGTCCTTGATACGTATGCAAAGTTTCAAATTAATCAGACTTCTGGAAGTTGGTGAAAATGATGTTCAAAGATTCCATTACATACGTTCGTACCTACGTACGTACATACAGGCCAAGCTAATAAAAGCGTGTTAATAATGGGAAACTGTTATTAAATTATTGCATTGTCATCGGTCCTTGATACGTATGCAAAGTTTCAAATTAATCAGACTTCTGGAAGTTGGTGAAAATGATGTTCAAAGATTTCATTACATACGTACATACATACATACATACAGGCCAAGCTAATAAAAGCGTGTTAAAAAGTGAAGAGTTTTCGAAGAAACGAGTTCAATAAATCATTTTTCTGATAGCTAATAATTTATTAAAAGGCGATCTCAAACAAATCCCAACTGCCAATCTCTGATAGGAGATCACTTTTGTATGTTAAATAATAATCTATTCTATTTAGCTGCAGATTTATTAGGATTATATATTATTAGATATTATGTTTAATATTGAAAGCTTGTCTGAATTTGTCCGGGGATATTTATATTAATTTTTTTATTTATTATTTTATTTAACCTCGATCTGAGATGGAAATTACTTAATAAACGCGTATTAAGAACAGCTTAGCTATCAAATGGTTTGTCACTTTCTGACAAACGCAATTTTCCAATGAGTAAAAGAGACAAAACACAGTGTAACAGTGGTTTAGTTACACCGTGTTCATTAATAAGGCGGATTAAGTTTAATGGAATCGACCCTAAATGGAAACGTGTGTTTTCCTAGTGCGCCCCGCGGTTTTACCCGCATTGTACCCGTTGCCGTGGGAATTTTAGGATGCAAAATAACTTATAACCTTCCCGTTGAATCTGGCTATCCATTGCAAAAAGAATAATTCAAATCGGGCTGGTAATTCCCGGGATTAACTCGAACATACAAACAAACAATACAAATTTTACCTCTTTATAATATTAGCATCGAAACACATTTACCTAATCAAATTAATAATGGCTTCCTTTTGTTCCATTTCCGAATATACATCAATTTACTTCCATTAAGGATTAATAACCGCAATCGGCTCGTCTTGTTGAGGATTCGCTTTTAATATAATTAATTGGATGCACAGTGTGTGCAGTCTGCATATTCGATGAGATATAAGAAATAAGTCGATGAGTGTTTTCAAAACAAGTTTTATGGTTTTGTTGATGTTCATATTTTTTAAAGACTTTTGTTGTCTTTTATTTTTTTGCAAAAAATTTTGAATTTCTTATAATACGAGTACCTTCAGTAAAACTAATCGTCTATACTAATACAAAAAAGCTGAAGTTTTATTTTTTGTTATTTTAAATTATCTTTTTGCAAATTAAGATTGAAATTATTATTCGGTACAGTTATATTTTATGAAACTCTTAGTTTTATTTTCATTAAATGATATATACAAATGGATAGATTTGTTTTATTTTATGAAAATGTCAAGTCCTAGTCCTACTAATATTATAAATGCGAAATTTTGCGAGGTTGGATGTATGTATGTAAGTTGCTCTTTACCGAAAAAAAACTACTGGACGGATTTGGACAAAACTTTACAGCAATATAGGTACGTAATATAACCTTTAGGTAGAATCACATGGGATACATTTTATCCGAAATTCCTGCGGGAACTACGCATATAAAAGAATCACGTGTTAGTTACACCATTTATAACTCGAGAACGGCTGTATCGATTTTAATGATTGTTTTATATTTTATTTATCTTGGTCAGGGAACAGAAGTAATAAAAATTCCAAAGTTCCCACGGGAACGAGGACGGGTACTATGCGCTTGAAAGCGCGGGGTAGTAATTACACAAACCAACATTTGCCACAAACATTATAGAACAACACATTAGAAACCAATGCGTACTATAGCTACTATACCAACAAGACAATCCGTATAGCACTGTAAATGATCAAACTACTAAACTACACATACTCTCTCTACATCAAATTTATAAAAAATGCCAAATACCTTGTTTCATAAACCCGCGGCCACAATTGTACTGCAATTTGGATCGCGTTTCGCCCTGACCGGTTGCACATTTACACTGAAGCGAGACTTTCTCCGTTAAACAGGTAACAGGTATAACGCCAGCCCTCTCTTCCGCGAAACACATGACATTTCACGTGTATCCTTACCTTATGAATGCAACTTAGTTGATGTACAATCGCCGAAGATATTCTACTTGCCTATATATATTAATAATAATAATAATAAATCTTTTATTTACACTATAGTATTTAGTTATGGCACTTATGGTTATAGTACTTGGTTATGGTACTTGGCTATGGTACTTGGCTATAGTACTTGGCTATGGTACTTGGCTATGGTACTTGACTATGGTACATGGCTTTGTACTTGGCCATTCTATAAACGGCCAAGCCGACGGCCTGTGATTGACAATTTCAGATGGACATTGACAATAAAAGCTAAGTGTGTGTATGTTGGTTTAGAAACGCTGATTCATGGGTCTTAAATGAATTAACCACAACTCCACCGTTACAACTGAACTCGATCAGTTCAACTTAATCCTAGTTCAAGAGCTAAACTGAGATCAAGACTTCATATTTTAATTGGTCAATTCAGTGTGTTTTTCCGTGTCAGTGGAAAAGCACCCTAATAACATGGGTCAGCTAGCTACAATGTTGGTCAAACAGATGTGACTATCATAATGTTAACATCTGTAATACTTTAATGTTTAACTCCGTTTAACGCCTTTAGAAATATTAATAGCAAACCACTTAAAAATAACTAAACAATTTGCTCGATCAAAACATTTTTCCTGATAAATTAAGGCTTTAATAATAACTTTGATGTCTATTTCTTGCTAGGAAAAGACAAATATTAAAGTAATATTTATGTATTTCCTACAAAATTCAATCCTTATTGTAGGAGGAAATATTGAGTATGTCATTCCATTCAAACACAACCTGTCAAAGGGTGGGTTGGGCGCTTGTTGAAAAATCGGCTTCAGCAGAATATAATATTTTTACTATTTTAAGCAGAAATACTAGATTGTAAATAAAGCGCAAGACACATAGTGCGGGTGTGAGCCGGGTGCGGGCCGGTTGCGGGCCGCGTGACTTTGAATTCTTGTATTTGTATGAAAGGTGTGACACTGGCCCGCAGCGGGTCAGAGTGTACCACTCGTTAGTAGTATACTTATAGTTAAGTAAAGTATTAGCCTGTAATGCCCAAAGCTGGGCAAAGGCCTCTTCATCTCACTGAAGATATCAGACAAGTGAGGATTAGGCATAATCACCACGCTATGAGCCATGTTTGAAAAGTAGGAAACATGTTTTCTCTCGACCTGGGAATTGAACCCGGGACCTCTGTCTTTGTTAGCGAGTGCACATACCACTTGACCACTGACGAGCAGAGAAGAAATAATATCATTTATATTGAAGTTACCTTTAGTTAATACGAAGAACAAATCCTTGAAGTTCATATCCAGTCTGCCAACTGCGTAATTAAGGAGATATCACATAGTATAACTACGCGAACCAAACAGAATGCTGGTAAGGGGTTAATTATAAGTTTAGCCAGCATTAAATACGCCGCGCACCGGAGCCGAGCGGTATTGTTTGGACATGTTCCTGGGTTCCTAGTGAAGATGGATTAACTCTCGATTGGCGGTGACTCTGGTTTGCGGGAGATGGCAAACATAGTTTGACCGAATATAATTAAAAGGTAAAGTAAGTACGTTTGTTTGTGTGCAGGAAATACCAATCCGATTTGAATAATTCAACGGGAAGACTATTCTTCATCCCGAAATTACCACAGGAATGGGCACAACGCGGGTAAAACCGCGGGGCGCTGCTAGTTGTTGTAAGTTGCCTGGAATTATCTTTGAGTTATGAGTTAGAAATGATTAGAACATCTAAATAAGTATTTTAAGAGACCATAGATTATAGATGGAGACATTTTTTAAACAAACATAACTCGTATCCTGACTCAGATGTTTTTTTTTTTAAACTTGTTCCGTTTTCAGGCGCGGAACTCATTTGATCTACTTTACTCATTGACCACTGCGTTCTCAATAGTATGCTTGGAATTGGGAACGCTATTACGAGTTCAATCCGCATACGAGCACTTTATCGACAGCTTCCAACATCGATAAGATAAGCACCGCACTGGCCGGTAAACAAGCGAAATACCCTTTGCTGACCGACTTATGAAGAATTCTGATTTGTTTGATGGTGAATATTCTATAACGATTATGTGAACTTTTCCTTTTGATTTAAAAGCCTTCAAGCGGTTTGTGAATCCTACTAATGTTATATTAGTTTGTGAGGATGGATGTATGTATGTATGTTTGTTACTCTTTCACGAAAAAATACTCAACGATTTTGGATGAAACTTTACATAAGTAATATCAGAATAACAAATAGGATACATTTTATCCTGAAGTTTCCGCGAGAACGGCTACAACACAGGTAACATCGCGAGGCAAAAAGAGTAACAAACATCATATACATACATCCTCGCAGATATTTATGAATTATACACTACCCACGCTGGGAAGAGTGGATGGTGTCTAATTAATATTTTTTTTCAATTTGCGAGCAATTATTGATATCAAAAGTTCAATCATGTAAATACAGTCTCTTTGATAAACTATTGATGATGATGATGATGATGAAGTCCTGTTATCCCTCATCAGGGACATAGGATAAATCTAAGTTTATGTTAAAGTTTATGTTATCCCTCATAAACTATTGAACTATGAAATTTCAATCAGAAATCAATTGAAATCAGATGTAAGTACGCAGTTTTATTGCTTCTTCCTTTTGAACACGGTACACAAAAGGGAATGGACTGGAAAATAGATCGAAAATATAGGCAAATTACTAACGCAGTACATAACTCAATGGCAAATTGTCAATATTCCTATATAATGTTAATCGTTTTCAGTGTAATAAAGATAAACTAAAAAAGAAAACAAAGCATTTCTGAACAATTAAAAAAGGTATGTTGCTGTACACCAACGCGAACAATGTTGAGCGACACGTAGCATAACAACTTTATTTTATTTAAAAAAACTGGTGATTTCAATTCCTGGAAATATTGTTTAGGTCGGTATTCAAACTCTGTCACATGTTCATAATTTTGTTTAAAGTACTTTTCCTTTGTCTAATATATAAAACTTAATAGGTACTAATATAATAAAACTGAGGAGTTGAATTTTTTTGAAAACGCTCAGAAATATCCGATTCAAAATACATATTCTTGTTATGAATAGCCATGCAACGGGAAGGTTAGTGGAACGTGAAGTGCTGAAATGGTCGGATATTTAAAAAGCGTTTGAGGTAAGAGTTGTTAGGCTTCTACTACGTAAAAGATACTTTTTCTGCAGGACGCATCGTTTCAGAGACATTTCAAAAACTTAAAAGTGGGAACTTTCATCCTTTCCCAACTCCGGCGCCCCCTAGACGCGGAAACTTTTCGTATATTTACTCCATAAGCACCCTAAACCACATGATAAAGAAAACGCTTAGGCCCTAAGTCACGTGTGTACACTGACTACACCACCTTATTAGTCGTTTACCGACTACATGCACTACTGAGTGCAAACGAGGGACGTATTGAGATCCACCTAAGCTTGTAATACGACTTGAATGAGGCACGTCACTGTGAGGATATACTCTCTGCATTGAAACCCAGGGAGTGTGATATCACTTGCTGCAGCCCTGCACTATTTGTAAATCAATTTTGTTTATAACCTTGTGTTGAGGGTGCCACTCCCTGCACCTATTAATTCTACTATTGGAGAAATTGTGAATTACTATCTGAATTCGTTAATTTCATTATAAAGTGAATAATAATTAATTGTAGGTCCCGGTTATTTCAATAGCCGGTCCTTGTCGCAGGTCTGGGGGCGGCCTGACCACTAACCTAGAACTAGTTTACTTAGAAGTTGCCAAATTATAATTGTGACGAATTAAAAAGTTGACAAACATTGCTTACCTTGGCTCCTATAGTCAAAGACAAATTAAATGTTTTATTTGATAGTATGTAAACAGGATAGAAGTAACTTCAACGATGAACATAACCTAGTAATAATCATAATATCATAATCCTGATATTCCTGTGTCAACGATTAATCTTACGATTATGTTGCCGCTTATAAACAATACAGTTTTTTTCAAATCGTGACTTTTTCCTCAATGCATAGCGTCCGCAAATAATGACCGTTACCTGTGTGAACTGGTCGACCTTGAGTTTTTGTCAAAATAACGATCGCCGAGGTTTGAGCAAAAATATTTACCTAGCAAAAAGCTAACGAATATGATACCTACTTTTGTGTACACTTTATTTGGCAGATGACTTTATGATGTAAGGTCGTTGAAATGAGCTGGCGAGTGGTAAGTTGGCGAATAGCAAGTGGGCAATTTCATCAAAACCCGAACAAACAGAGCGATTGATTTGACAAGTCGTAAACAAATATCGGAGATAAAGAGCACAATTTTTTATTTTTTTTATATAATGTTGAGCAGGGCAAAGTAACCAATAAATGGACAATATACCACCAAGAAGACACAAGTTATTGCCACTGCTTAAAGAATATTATTCGATATGCATTGCACATCTCAATCAAATTAAACATACAGCTATAATTATCTTCGTCGATCTGCACCTTTTTCTAACTTCGCAATGTACTAGAATCGATAAGTAGAGAGAAGCAAGCAAGTCAGTCAGATGGAAGTCACACAAAGGCAAGCGTTTCGAGCGATATCGAGTAAACGGCAGCACTGTGGCATCAATTACATTCGCGATCGCAGGTTTTACTTCGTTTTGCCTGAAGATGTTTATTTTATCTTTCATCTCTATTTCTCTTCCTCCCTGTGTATCTATTTCTATATGAATGGTGGAGATGAAAGAAAGAAATATAAGACAATTTTTTTAATCTTCAAAATGCTTCTAAGCCTACTATAGATCTCGTGGTATCTGAAGTTCGTAGGGATCCTAAACGGCCCTTGAAAATGGACCCCCTTGCTGTTCTTTGGGGTTTAACGATTTAAACCAAAGATCAATTAAACCAAAGGGTGGTTCAAGTTGGCTGGTTACCTTTGACGATCGGTTTCCCAAACTTTGGTAGAAACACTGCGTTGGAATACAAACAATGATAACACGTTTACAATAGTCGGTGACCGAATACAGGATGCAATCAAGTAAGGCCAACCGAATACATGATTGTTTTAGTATGGAAGTACCTAAAGCCTAACCGGATAAAATAAACACGCTGTATGTGATTGCAAAATAGGTCAGCGATTGAAAATGGTATGCATGCCTGGAACCGTAGCACATACTTCTGAAACTTACACGATTTGCACTCATTACACCGTCATCACGTCATACCGTGACCACGAGTGGTTTAATTTGCGTACGGAGGTACGTATTTTAATAAAAACGTTATATATTCCAACGAGATACAGTCCCGTTTCATTTAGTATAATAACCGTAGCGCATTCAAACACGATTCTTTTACTGACATGTTCATGAGAATTACAAAGTGTTTTAATGTGACAAAGTACTACTAAATTAATTCGACTTGATCAAAGTGAACAGAGAAACATGATGCAAGCTTTTCAAGAACCTCAATTCGTGAGAAAGTTCTTTTGTTTATGTTTCAGCACCTTTCGTAATATTCATTTAAATGAAAAATTGCTTCCATGAAACTGTTGCAATTTAACTTTTTAAACTTAAATAATTCTTCCAATGTTGAGCGAAATACTGAGAATTCCTGAGAAGTTTCCTAAGGACTGATGCGAACAAATGAATGTTTAATTAATAAAAAGGTTAGTTGGAATGAAAATTTTACCTAACTTTTCAATAACATCAATATTTAAAAATTTACGGTATATGAAGGGTTTCATTTGTCATTAATATCTCTGAAAGTAGGTACCAGTCAGATTGGATAGCCACATTTAAGAAGAAGGTTTTAGGCAGCTTCCAGTGGGAACGGGCTCGAGATAGGAAAAACTGCGGGGCGCTACTAGTCTAAAAATAAAGTGCTATTCTTTTTATAAATCCTAAATTATCTGACTTACTGCTGCACTCAGAGTTACTAATCGTCCTTTAAGAGACGTTTATGAGTGATTTTTAACTTGTAATGTATGAAAAATCACGTCAATACGTTAATTGTTGATTTGATGGACGTCTCTGAGAACGGTAATACATATAGAGTGCGGATTCAGCCCGCACCCGGCCCGCGTCAGTATGTGTGACTTGCGCTGTCATACCGTGCCTCGAAGGGCACGTTAAATTGTCGGTCCCGGTTGTTTCAATCGTTTAGCTACATCGGAAGCCTTTAGGCGGTCTAAATACTCCGACACCAGCGTTTGGTTGGCTACTAAACCTATTCGAACTTCATTACTTATTATTTCAATTATCACTACATAGTATAAAACAAAGTCGCTATTTTTGTCTGTTTGTTTGTCTGTATGCTTAAATCTTTAAAATTACGCAACGGATTTTGATGCGGTTTTTTGTAATAGGTAGAGTGATTCAAGAGGAAGGTTTTTATGTAAAAAAATTCCCGAAATTCCCACGGGAACGGGCACAACGCGGGTAAAACCGCGGGGCGCTGCTAGTTTCTTTATAAATATAAATCGTTATCATTAATCTTAAAAGCTCTTGTCGGGGAACTGATGCAGGCTATTCCATTTCGTTCTGTTATTAGCATATTAATTTGGCTCATAAAACTAATATACATTATAAATTAGCTGACCCGACAAACGTTGTTTCGCTCTATAAAAATTAAGGTTTGGACCACCCATTTAGGGGGATGAAAAATAGATGTTAACCGATCTCAGACCTATCCGATAAAATTATTAACAACATTATCAAAATTAAAAAACAGGTTTACGGTATAGGTGTTAAAACCATCGAATTTAGGCGTGATGTCCAATTAGCGCACTACACATGGATGCAATTGACATCATAATTCCGTTCAGTCCGTTTTCGTAATTTTAGTTTCGTAATTGGCTACGAAATATGAATTAATTTTCACTGTTTCATAATTGATTATCAAACAAGACTTCATTTTCTGTTTTAGTAATTGAGTTTCGTAATTAACTACGAAATAAGATTTAATTTACTGTTTTCGTACTGATATGCTAAGAAAGATACTATAAAAAAAAATAACCCTTACCTACCGAATTGCATGTATTTACGAGTACTTTGAGTATTTTCTTTGAGATTTAGAAGGGAATGAGTTTTGTAATTAACTACATACGAAAAAAAAAATTAGATTACGATAACAGCAAATAAATTCTTGTTTGATAATTAACTACGAAACAGCGAAAAATTATTCTTCTTGTTGGGAGATCTGTGGTAACACAGAGCACGGAGTTGTCTCTGCTCCTTTAGGCAGTCTATGGTCGGAGAGGATATCTTTGGTCCAGGCTCTTCCTGTTTCCGGTTAATAAAGATGGATGTAGAAAAAGTTATAATAAAGTACATAAATAATCTAAAGTGTATAATTAACTATAATTATAAAATACAACATCAACATGGTGTCAGGTGTGGGGTCCGAACCCACGCTCCCTCTCGGGAACCCTTATCTTTGGTCCAGGCTCTTCCTGTTTCCGGTTAATAAAGATGGATGTAGAAAAAGTTATAATAAAGTACATAAATAATCTAAAGTGTATAATTAACTATAATTATAAAATACAACATCAACATGATGTCAGGTGCGGTATCACCAATGCTCTACGAAGGGAATTTAGCGGAAAACTTTAAACAATGGAGCCAAAGGCTCAAGATCTATATGGCGGCCAACGAGTTGGACAAAACATCGGAAAAAAGAAAAATTGCAATTCTATTGAATCTCATCGGGAGCAAAGGAATCACAATTTACAACACCTTTAGCAGCGTGAAAACGGACGGAGAAGAGACCTTTGACAAAGTTCTGGAAAAATTCACCAACCATTTCTCGCCGAGAAAAAATTTGACAATTCTTAGAAACGAGTTCTTCATTCTGAAACAAAATGGCGGAGAACGATTAGACGAATATTTCACGAAAGTCATAAATTTAGGAATGCAGTGCGAGTTTGGGGCTTTGCAAGAGGCATTAATAACAACAAAAATAATTTCCGGATTAGATCGCCAGTACGACGAACTGAAAACCAGATTGATTTCTGAAGACGAGTCCAAACTAACTTTAAACTATGTTACTACATATTTAAAAAACGCTGAAGCTTCGAGACAATATATTAAAGGTGAACAACCAGGTGAATCAGAAGTTCTAATTGCACAGAAAAGTAAAATTAAAAAAATGCATACTATTAAAAACTGCAGGAACTGCGGCCAAACTCATGGACTAAATAGATGCCCAGCATATGGAAAAACTTGTTTTAACTGCAACAAAAACAACCATTTTGCCAGCGTGTGTATGAAGAAAAGGGTGCATGTTTTAGAAGAAGATCCAAATCCATCAGACGAAGCCATCGACTCACCCAGCGACCACTTTTTTATCGGACTGACCAGTGTTAAATCAGGAAATGAAATTACTCAGGATTTTTACATCAACAATGAACTAATCAGTGTAAAAATGGACACAGGGGCAGGTTGCAATGTCATAAGTATGGAGGTATGTAATAAAATTGATCTCTCTGAGGACAGAATAAAACAGTGCAGTAAAAAAGTAGTTCAATTGGATGGTAAAAGTATTGATGTTTACGGTACTTGCAAATTATTGATCAGACATCCTAATAATAAAAACACATACATGGTGGAATTTGTAATTTTAAAAGGCTCTGTTCCCACCCTACTAGGGTGTAAAACGTGTATGGATTGTGGTTTTATTAGTGCTAATCAGCAATTAGTAAATGTTCACAGAGTAGAGCTAGATAACAATAAAATTACAAATTTAATAAAGAAATTAAAAAATGATTTCAGTGAACTGTTTGATGGAGGTCTGGGCTGCCTTCCCGACACTGTCCAGATACAATTGCGCGAGGATGCTGTACCTGTGGTACAGGCTGCACGAAGAGTGCCATTTTCATTACTGCCTGAACTACGTGAAGAACTGGAAAAAATGGAACAACTTGGGGTCATAGAAAAGGTAACAAAACCAACTAAGTGGGTCAATAGTTTAGTTTTAGTTAGAAAACCAAATAAAAAATTGAGAATTTGTCTTGACCCAAGGGCATTAAATAAATTCATTATTCAGCCCAAATTTCAATTACATACATTAGATGAGATTAAAAGTAAAATGAAGAGTGCCAAAGTATTTGCATTGTTAGATGCATCAAATGGTTTTTGGATGCAAAAGCTGGATGAGGCTAGCTCGGAATTGTGTACATTTCAGACACCGTTTGGGAGATACAAATATTTACAGATGCCGTTTGGGATTTCAGCAGCACCTGAGGAATTCTGTAGAATAATAGCACAGATGTTTGAGAATCTTAATGGAGTGTGTACCTACTTAGATGATGTCTGTGTATGGGCCTCAAACATTGAAGAGCTAAATGACAGACTGAATAATGTTCTTAAAATTGCATCCAAAAACGGTATCAAATTCAATAACACAAAATGCAAATTCTTTGTCAAGGAACTGTTGTTTGTAGGGCATAAATTTACTTCAGAAGGTGTGACCCCTGATCCGTCAAAGGTTGAGGCAGTTGTGAAAATGGAAACTCCAAAGTGCAAAAAGGACCTTGAAAGATTTCTGGGCATGTGCAATTACTTATCAAGGTTCATTCCTAAATATTCTGATATCAATCAGCCCTTGAGAGAATTAATGAAAAATGACAGTGTGTTTTGTTGGGAAAGCAACCAAGAAGAATCATTCAATAAATTAAAAAATGCCTTGTGTAACAGCCCATGTTTATCATATTTTGACACTAATCAAAGCATAACTTTGTCAGTTGACAGTTCATCAACAGCGCTTGGAGCTGTTATTTTACAAAATGGAAAACCTATTGCATTTGGATCACGTAGTCTAACTGCCACGGAACAAAATTACTGTCAACTGGAAAAAGAGATGCTTGCAATTGTCTATGGGTGTTACAAGATGCATCAGTATGTGTATGGTCGCAAAGTGTTTGTTGAAAGTGATCACAAGCCTCTTGAAACACTATTTAAGAAACCTTTATATAAAGTACCGGCTAGACTGCAGCGAATGATGCTGGCAGTGCAAGGCTATAATTTAGATGTAAAATATAAACCAGGACGTGAGATGTACATTGCTGACACACTCTCCCGAAGTTGTAATAGAAATGAAACTGAATTTAAATTACAACAACTAATTGATAACAATATAATCCATGTTAAACTGCTTCGAGAGAGTTTGCCAATATCTGATGTCTGGTTAAAGAAAATTCAGGATCATACAAAAAATGATAAAGCATTATATGTCATCAAATCATATATTGAAAATGGCTGGCCTGAAAACTGTAATGAAGGAGATGCTATAAAACAGTACTGGACTTTTCGAGATGAGCTGGCAATATTAGATGGTATAATATTGAAAAGCAACCTTATTGTTATTCCCAGTTCACTTCAGAATTATATGATGCAAAAGATACATGAGGGGCATGTTGGCTTAAGTACATGCAAAACAAGAGCTCGCTCATGTGTTTTCTGGCCTGATATAAATAAGGACTTGGATAATTTTGTAAACAGCTGTGCCCCTTGTGCAAAATTCATGCCTAACAGTCAGAAGGAACCTTTACTAAACCATGAAATTGAACCTTTACCTTGGTATAAAGTAGGCATGGATATTTGTACATTTGAGGAGAAAGACTATCTAGTTATGATTGACTATTACTCTAAGTTCGTTGAGGTGTGTAAATTGGATAATTTGACCAGTGATTGTGTTATTACACATTGTAAATCAATATTTGCAAGACATGGTATTCCCTCACATGTTGTAACAGATTGTGGAACACAGTTTACTTCCGATAAATTCACACAATTTGCTATTAGTTATAACTTCACTCATGTTTTGACAAGCCCTAAGCACTCTCAGTCAAATGGTATGAGCGAAAGTGGTGTTAAGATTTTTAAATCTATCATTAAAAAATGTAAAGAAGATGGTTCTGATCCTTACCTTGGTCTATTAAATTATAGAAACACTCCAAAGTCATACTTACCATCACCGGCTGAGTTAATGTACTCAAGGAGGTTGAACTCCTTAATACCTGCACCATTAAAATGTCTTAAACCTAGCGTGGTCAATATTGATAAACATCAGTATGATCAACATTACGATGCTGTTAAAAAGTACTATAATAAGAATGCCAAACCCATGCCAAGTCTAACTCCTAATCAAAGTATTATGTTTAAGAAACACTTGGACTTGCCATGGGTTCCAGGAAAAGTCTTAAGGGGCTGCAAGGAGCCTAGATCATACTTGATGGCGGATGATAGTGGACGGGTGTATCGGAGAAATAGGAAGTATATTAATGATAGACTTAAAATTGAGCCACTAGAGTGTGATAAGTATTGTATAAATAATGATAATGGTCCTTTGGCCTCTGCTGCCACTTCTGGAAGTCCGGATGGTGGTGATCCCTTGGGTTCGGATTGTAACACTGATAAAAATACTTTGGTAGATTCACCACCGCCCTTGAGAACTAGAAGTGGCAGAACAGTAAAGGTGCCGAATAGATTGGATTTGTAGTTGACTATTACACATAATATAATGATAAAGGGTTTACATAATATAATGATAAAGGGGGGGATGTTGGGAGATCTGTGGTAACACAGAGCACGGAGTTGTCTCTGCTCCTTTAGGCAGTCTATGGTCGGAGAGGATATCTTTGGTCCAGGCTCTTCCTGTTTCCGGTTAATAAAGATGGATGTAGAAAAAGTTATAATAAAGTACATAAATAATCTAAAGTGTATAATTAACTATAATTATAAAATACAACATCAACATTCTTTAGTAGCCAATTACGAACTCGTAGTTATGAAAGCAGACTATAGCCATAATTCGAATCATTATCACATGATTATCATTGCAGTCAGATCCCCGAGAACAAATTAAATTATCTGTATGTAAACAAATATCTTTTATTCATAGGATACTATTAATTTGACAAATATAACCCGCACACCAAACGAAAAATCTATCTAGTACAGATAAGTTATTGAAACCGAGCGTAATCGTACAAATAACTCCAGTCAATTCAAAAAAACTAAAGCCGAATATGATTAAAATGTCAATCGGGACGTCGAATTCGACCGCCAGATTCATAGTGACAAATAAAGCGAAAACAGAAGTCCGTTTCAATCAGCCTGTGGGAGTTTCCCTATTATCGAACATCGCGCATCGCTACTCGGTGCCATCAAACGTGGCACAAGAGGTAATAGAAAATAGAATCGAGGCAGGAAATTTGGTAATTACAACCGATTGAGTCGCTGAGATATGGAAGTAGTGATGCCTAATTGCTAATTAGATTGATACAGGCTTTTTGGAACTAACGTACCATGAGGTTAAAGGGACTTTAGCGTAATTTGAGGTTAGCGTACTATACATATTTGACAGGACTTAAACGCACTATGAGGTTAGCGTAGCGTAATATTTGAATGGGCTTACGTACTGAGTTTGAAGGCTCAAAATGTACTAATTAGTAGTCGTCTAACCATAGGTTGGCGTGAATAGGAGACTTTGGCCTGATTATCGTGGAATTTTGTCCATCAAAATGGAACCCATATGCACCATAGAAGGAACTTAACTGTCAGAAATGACACCGGTCAGTTCAGTACAATTGAACAGTGTTAAAACCCGTAAATGTTAAAGTAAAAAGTTACTTTCAAGCACGGATGAGCGAAGTACTTACTTCGTAAGTATATTTTGTTATTTCAAGTACTTTATATAGATTAAACACATGATAAACGTCTGTTGCTGTAATACCCAACTAATTAAGTTGCCTGTGGTTGTTTCGTCCAACAAATGATTTCAAAGCCCTATCTATGGTACACTCTGCACGTAAGTCTCTTTAAAGCGCTTTACCTGGAACATGCTCGCATCCATTATCCGCTCTGTAAATGATTTTGAACGATTTAATATACAAATTTCAGTGTAGTAATTGTAATATTAAAAGTTGAAGTGTTATTCTAGGAAATGTGTTAATTATAATGCTTATTATGAGTCTAATTAATATGCAGCTTAAACATTTTATATTTTTAAAGTGCCTATTAAGTAATAGACTATACAGATTACCGCTTTGCAGTGTCACGACGGCGATCGCAGATTTATTAAGCTGTAAAATTATTTTTCACTCGTCACAGTCGCCTGGTCGGATCCCTGAGGGTTTACACCCCTTGCGTTTCTATCGATACTACCACTTAATACTCGTACATTGCAAAAAGCTGTAATATTATTTATCTTTACGTTAAATTGTAGGTATCTTATTGCGCTACCGCTATCAATGTATAATACAACGCATATACCAATATTATAAAAAGTTAAAATGTTTAAGATTGTTAGTTTGTTTGATGTTCGAGCTAATCTCGGAAATTACCAGTACGATTCGAATAATTATTTTTGTACTAGATAGCCACATTCAACGAGAGGGTTTTAGGCTATTTTTCATCATGAAATTCCCTATGGAACGGGCACAACGCGGGTAAAAACGCAGGGTGTTGCTTGTCTTGAATATATTTATAACATAAGTACATAGATCCCACCATCAAAACAAGCCTATCTTATATTTCCACAAGTTATTTAAACCCACATAACTACCTTCAACGCCTGTCATTGCAATACACTATAATATTTATGTCTTCGGTACCACTTATGCAACTTAAGGGGACATTTATAACTCGCCTTTGAGAGAATTGCTGTTTATTTTACAAAGGAATATCTTCCCGGTAGCAAGATGCCGTTTATTTGGTGGACTCGTATTTGGCATTATGATATAGTCGTTCCTTGTGACTTAGCTTTGTAACTTTGCTTGCTTGCTTTGCTTGTGCCCCTTTGTATAGTCTCCGAGCTAAAGTAACTTTAGCGTGTACTAACAGCGTCCCGCGACTTTACCCGCTATGTGCCCGTTTCCGTAGGAATTTGAAGATGAACAATAGCCTATAGCCTTTCTTAATAAGTGGACTATCCAATACTGAAAGAATTCCTGAGATTAGCGCGTTCAAACAAACAAACTCTGCAGCTTTATAATATTAGTATAGATTTATTAATCTCTCTACCTTCTTTCATTGATTCACATAATTATGTGAGGCCTTTAGTACGACTTAAATTCTACACCAGCATTGGCTACAAACTCAATCGAACTTACTTTTTACTTATTTACAAGTTGCGATTCATTCGAATGACCTATTGACTTACAAAAAATGTTAAATTTTGATCTGTTATTTTAGATGACAGGTCGAGAGCGGGTACTATAAAAAATCTATACTAATATTATAAAGCTGAAGAGTTTGTTTTGTTTTGTTTGTTTGTTTGTTTGTTTGTTTGTTTGTTTGTTTGTTTGTTTGTTTAAACGCGCTAATCTCAGAAACTACTGAACCGATTTGAATAATTCTTTTTGTAATAGATAGCCACATTCAACGGGAAGGTTATAGGCTATTTTTCATCCCGAAATTCCCACGGGAACGGGTACAACGCGGGTAAAACCGCGGGGCGCTGCTAGTAGACTATAAAGAATTTTGGGTTATAGGCCGCCTGACATTCAACCTTCAGTTTCGCAGACGCACACAATACACACATTATTGTCAACTAGCAGCGCCCCGCGGTTTTACCCGCGTTGTGCCCGTTCCCGTGGGAATTTCGGGATAAAATGTAGCCTATAGCCTTCCTCGATAAATAGACTATCTAACAGTGAAAGAATTATTCAAATCGGTTCAGTAGTTTCTGAGATTAGCGCGTTTAAACAAACAAACAAACAAACAAACAAACAAACAAACAAACAAACAAAACAAACTCTTCAGCTTTATAATATTAGTATAGATTTTACACACACTTTAGATATCTATTTCATGATTTTAACAGTTATCAACTTCACCCTCGTAATTCACATTTACACATGTATTGAAGCATTTACATACCTCAGTCCGCTCGAAACTTCAAGGACGTATTTATACGTTATATTATCTAACGCGATACAGACCCGTATCATTTAGTATAATGAGTGCAAATCGTGTGAGTTTATAAAGTAAGTCTTTTAATAGCTTTCAACTGCGCTCCCGTGCTTCAGAAGGCACGTTAAATTGTCCGTCACTTGTTGCAATCGTTAGATCTTGTCGTAAGGACTAAAGGACTAAAAACTCCCTCTCTAGGGATGGCCACTAACCTAATAGAAACTGTCTATGCTGTCTATAGCTTTGATACATAATATCTAAGTCATGTAACGACTTTATAACGAACGTACTAGGTTCAAAGCATTGCATTACCTCTATGAGTAACTCTGAAGCTCTAATCCTTTTTGTCCCATCGACCGGGGTATTTCAATCGGCTTTAGTTTACTGTTCTCGAAGTACGGTAGCTTCACGGAAATTGTTGCAATTTCAAGTATTCCTATTATCTTGTAAGCTTCACTTTTACTTTATTTTCTTTAGGTATTTTTACAAGCGGTATTTGACGCATTCTTTTAGAAAAAAATGTGTTTCGGTTGTAATGAGATGTCGAGTAAACGCTTTCTTAATAGACTAATAGCTAGCTGTTATTTTGGTCTAAAATCGACGACAGAGTGGGATACTAACAAACTTATACTTATTGACATTATTTTTAACACTCTAACCAAAAGGGTACAATATACTTAGTCGTTATCTACTATATAAAAATAAGTCGGGTTTTCCTCCCTGACGCTATAACTCCAGAACGCACGAACCGATTTCCACGGTTTTGCATTCGTTGGAAAGGTCTCGGGCTCCGTGAGGTTTATAGCAAAGAAAATTCAGGAAAATCTCAAAATTCCCACGGGAACGGGGGCGCTGCGGGTGAAACCGCGAGGCACAGCTAGTGATTTATAAAAATACTCATACTAAGTATACTAGTAGTTACAGTTCAGTTACAGTTTTCAGTTCTACAAACCTTTTTGTAAATACTTATGATATCGATTTATTTCAATTTGAGTAATCAAAGAATACGGAAGAGAAGAACTATTTGTCCCTCCATTATGTCTGATTAAACAAGTATTTGTCCGTCTCACAGAGCAAAGAATCACGCCGGCGCGGCGGTGATTCTATGCTCTGTGGTCCAGACGGACCACGAAAGTACAGTGCCACCAACTTAACTGTTCAGGTGGGCAAAATGGGAACTACAGCCGCGTCATATTGAATCTATACTATGTTAGTTAGGCTTTATATGATTGATATTGTAGTTTCTTAAATTTTAATGATATCTATAGACTGACTTGCAAGATATGTTTTAATTACCTTTGTTTCTTGGTGAATTTCTTATATTATGTATACCAAATTCTCCACTAGCGACGCTGTCAACTGAACAGATAAGATGGTGGGACTGTAGGAGGTACAGACGTACCTCCGGGTACGTCAATAAAGTAATTTTCAACAGATTGTTAATGAATTAATTTTTGTTGCTTAACCGATAACATAGAAGTCATACATACTTTTGCTACTATCATACATTTAGAATAACGATTCATTGTGACCCATGAAAATGTTGAGCATACTTTGAACCTTATCGTATTGAAACTTCTCCACTACCTCTAACTAGTTAAAGAGAATTTACATATTCTGCATGTAACAAAGTCCTAAAGCGGTCATCATTTTCTTGAACCAACAGAATGAAATTTAATACAGTCAAAGCAACTAATATTCAGTTTCGACTATAGCACTGTATCAAGGGATGTATTTATATGAATTCTGCTAATAACTAGCCACCGTCGCGTTGCATACCTGACGAATACCTCTATTTGACTACTGAGGTATTATTGGATTCAGTAAAGCCCCTAGCACACTATAATCAATACTCTGGTTCGGCAATCTGATCTACGATAACATATGAATGAGCGCGCTGTTTGACTTGTGTCGAACGCCTAACATATATTTTGCCATATGTATTTATTGTTTTTATTTTTTATGCCTGAAATAGTGTGTAAAGATGAGAAACTTTCCCGGCTTTGCCCTGAGGAACAGACAGCTGGAAGGTAACGCTTTGCACTGCAGTGTAATATTAATAGAAAAAAAAAACGTTTTGTTTATTAGACTAAATAATTATTAATGCTCTTGTTAGAACGGAGACAGTTTTATTTGCATAAAAGTTTAAAAAATATAGTGACTACAGTGGGTTCTGACTCTTAAATGGCAATATTCGCATACGTGGGCGATTTGTAGCTCTCCTTTTATAAAAACCCTCATACTCGTATAAAGCTTGCCTACCAAAAACCTACACAAGATCGTGCTCTCTATCGCTTTGTAAACAGATATTGGAAGTTATTTGATGCACATCGGGATATGAGTGCTTTTGAGCATATTTTTATAGAGTTCTGGAATTCCAGCGAGCTGTGAGGGTTAAAATGAAATTGAGTTTCAATGTTTTGTTTGGATGATTTGCGTTGGTAAATTTATAAGGCATTTGTTCTAAATGGAAAATAATTAAAGCGATAAGAAGACGATAAATTTGATATTTATCTAACAAACAAATCTTTATCTGCTATCTGAGGACCGGACATATCTAACTAACCTAAACTTTAGAGTATAGTAATTAAGTATGTGTAAGGTAGCGGCCAACCCTGGTATCGGAGTTTTTAGACCGTCTCAAGGCCTCCGATAGGATCTGACGATTGAAGTAACTGGGACTGATAACTTAACTTACCCGAAGTGATGCACGGTAGCGCTCAGATAGAAATGCCGCCATCGACCACCCCTCCAAGTGGGCTACGCTTCTCTGAACCATCGCGATAAGTTAACATCGTTAAGTCAAACTACGCCACTTGCGCAACTTTACACGAGTTCATTTTCGTTATTTAGTTACTCAAGAATGTTAAATAGTATTGGCTTTTAATGTCGTACTGCTGGGCAAAGGCTTCTCATCTCACTGAATAAATCAGTACATTGAGGAGGATTAAGCATAATCACTTCGCTTGCCAAACGCGGGTTGGTAATCTCAAACTCGAGCTATGTTTGAAAAGTAGGAAACATGTTTTCGCTCGAGCCGGGAATTGAACCTGGGACCTGTCTGGGAGTGCACACACCACTAGACGACCGAGGCGTTATTAAAAAGTACTCTCAAATATTATTTCACGGTGTCCAACTACTCCACCTCAATATTTACAGCAATCTACAAGTACGCGAGCATAAAAAAACCTTATTAAATAAAAAGTATTAAAATATTTTTTTTAATTGCATTTACGAGAAGAGTTTGTGGCCTTTCGGTGGTCTTTAATCGAGTAGGTCTAGAGTATTAATTTGCATACTGAACGGGGTGATGCGATGGCTTGCATTGCGGGGAGCTTCGTGTGTTCTCGGCTTAATTGCAGAGGCGGGCTTGATCAGGATTGATCGCAAACCGACTGGTCGGGATCGGTAATCGGATGATGGGTAGGACCTGTGATATATCGGCCAATAACCAAAACTTTATAGTTACATAAAGTCTCTGTTATACCAGTATTGCCTTGACTTTAATAATTATACTTTAAAACGTATTTAACTTAATTTTGTACCGTGATTATAAAATGATTGCAATTGTTATACAATTATTTTCATTTCATTTGTTTAACCTAAAACCTACTAGAAATTTCTAATAGCAAATTCAAGTTTTAACGCTATTCGTAATCTATACTAATAGCTGTGTGCTTAGTGCGAGTTTTCCAATTATTTTACTTTAACTTCACGTTTGCGTTTAAATGGGTTCCCAACCAGTGGTCCGTGAACCACTGGTGGTCCGTGAACCACTGATGGTCCGCGGAAGACAAAATGTGGCAAAACTTCGATCGCGTTCCGCGCTCGCTCAAATGTTTGATTGAATGAAGTCGAAAATACATTTTCTTTGAGGTCCAAGATAATAATAATTCATGCTCAAGTCGGACTCGCGCACGCTCCATGTGAAATACAAATAAATTAAACCGCTAATTAATGAAAAAAAATTGACTGGAGGTCCTTGATGACAACAATAATAATTAAAAAGTGGTCTCCGGTCTAAAAAAGGTTGGGAACCCATTCTAAACTCTGTACGTAGTGAGCATCGAATAACTGTGAGTGCGAGTTTCTTTGAGTATTCACATTTATTACGTTTTTTCACCGTAAACCGTGAGTATTTTTATTTCTAAGTTGGTAGCTCTGTGGCGTCCAAACAATAAACCGGCAAAATTGAATATACCATATCGACTGAGTTTTCATAAGGTATAAAGTACATATAACATTTATGCGGGTTATTTTATTAGACATCAACCATGGAATAAGTATGTACTAGTTGTATGTAGTACATACTAATTCCATGGTCGATGTCTAAAAAAATAACCTTCTAGTTGTACGTAGTACATACTAATTCCATGACATCGACATCGCGCACTTGACTGACATTGTTAGTTGTTTGTAGGTTGCCATAGCTCCTTACATAAGACATTTTTAACCGACTTTAAAGAAGGAGGAGGTTTCTCAATTCAACCGTATATATGATTTTTTGGTAAAGCGATATCTTTTTAAAAAATCGTTTTCCGTCAATTCCGTCAGAGGATCACTAGAAACTCGAACAGTAGAACGAACACTGGACATTATAACAAAGATCATCTTGAGCTCTTGCGGTCGTAAACATCTTCCAGGCGAAAAAATAATATGCTGACCATGACATCGTTTGTTTATAACACTACTAGAAGCACCCGAGGTTTATTTACCCGAGTTGTGCCCGTTTCTGTGGAAATTTCGGGAATCATTACACATATAAACCTTCCTCTTAAATCACTCTATCTATTTAAAAAAACCGCGTCAAAATCCGTTGCGTTGTTTTAAAGATCTAAGCAAACATAGGGACAGACAGACAGACAGACAGACAGCGGAAAGCGACTTTGATTTATACTACGTATTGATAAATCACTATAGTTACAAACAAACAATTACATTTTACGTCCGTTCGCCCGTCTCTCACCAATAAATTCAAAGTGAGAACTTTACTTTACGCACAGTGAGCGTAACTGTCAACTTGCAACTCACACTCGCGAAATGTACATTTACGCGCTTACTAAGTCGATGGCAGATTTTAGTTCGCATTGTGACCACTAGGGGCGCTTTTTAGCTACATATATTTCTGAGTTAGGCAGTGGTCCCACAGCCGGCGAGAAAACAAGTAACTCTCGGCGATTTTCTTTCTCAAGAAACGCACAATAAATGCATATTCCGTATAAACGAAAGAGGTGCAAATATTAAAAGTTTCTCGCTGACTGTTCACACTGCCGGCTTCGACTCGTTTTACTACTTAGTTTTGTCGCTGAGCGAGGAGCTTCAAAAATAAACTCGCTCAGCGATACTCGTTCAACGATGCTAGCTCGAATTATCATTTCTTTACAGTGCGACAATGAAAGTAGATAGAAGTAGGTTTGCACAGGATTGAGCAACTGCAGGCGAGTTGCGCGAGTAATCGCTCGTCGCACTTGCACACTCGCTTATAGCCCAGCTACAATACTATCGAAACTACACACTGACTTCCTGTTGATCGCCAACTCGTTTATACATAGTTTCTAGTTCTACTCGTTTCTCGTTCATCGTCGGCGTCGGCCTTAATGTTGACGCTGTGAACGCGTAAAAATAACCATGGCAACTTAAAAACAACAGACTCACAGAGTTATTTCGCTTACGCGACTGTAAAGTTATTTGGAAAACTCCCACTAAGCACACTGAAGAGTTTTTTAATTTGTTTGTTGTACGCGCTCTTGTAATCTCAGCAACTACCGATCCGATTTCAATTTCAATCTTGTTCCCCCTCGCGATGTCTTTTGTTTAAATAATCGTCTAGGCACTGTGGATTGGACAAGTTGGCGTATTGCAAGATATCCATCTTGCAATTCCCGTTTAAGGCCTGAAACTGCGGCCTGAAACGCGCGTGGACTAGTGGGTGGGCTCTGTGGGAACCTCTGTGTGCTCGGAGACCGGATTATTCTATTCACGCAGTGTCTCAGTGCCAAATAAAAGTTTGAATTAGTTAATCCGCCTAATTAGTGTTGCCTACGTATTTTTATTTAAAGCAATCAATAAGTCCTTCGCAATCTTCAGTCTTCTTCTTCATCGAGTGGATGGTCAACCTGACCAATCCTGGTGTCAGAGTTATTGAGCCGCCAAAGGCATCTGACATGGCTCATGTAACGACTACTATCCGTAGGAAGTAACCGGGACCGACGGCTTAACGTGCCCTCCGAAGCATGGAATCATCTTGCTTTTCGGGCAATCAGGTGATTCAGTCTGTAATGCCTTAACCAAACTGAGGACAGTCTCATGAAGAGATTTTCAATCTTCAGTGAGCGTGGACTTCGATCTCTTTAATCACAATCCCTACAGAGATTAAAGTGTATGCATACATTTAATCGGATCAATCTGACAATGTTATATAAGAATTGAATATACCAACAACAGAATTAACGACGGTAAATATTCAGCATCAATATCAGAGCTTTATCCACTTTTAACAAGTTTTTTTGGAGAGAGTTTTCCGGCTCGATTCAGTATTCTGCCCATTGATCCAAACATCCTTACAAAATGGTGTAATTCAATACAGTACTGGGCGTTAATTACTTTAAAAATTATGTTCCATCGGTGATTCGGTTACAGGTGTGGGTTTTGCGTTGTGCGGAGTTTAAGGTTACCTTTAAAGGCCGATCACATCTTAGTCAAGACTGTAAATAGACAGTTTGCTGGTTTAGGAAAACATATGAAGGAGCACGCACTGGAGACAAGACGCTTCACAGATTTTACGTCGGCTTCAGACTTTTCTGAGAACCTGTGACTTTTTTGTCTGTTAGACTAAATAATTTGTACTGACAACTGTTGTTGGACTAACAAAAGACTGTTTTGTTTGCATTCAACATGTCTATATAATATAGACTGTTGTATAGTGTGCGAAGGCTCTTAGTGCAATTTTTGTTGTTTAATCGCCTCGTTGGGTTTTTGTGCAGGAATTATGCTTAATTGATATTAATTAACCGCGAATAATTACCACAGACAAGGAGGGAAAGATGGATAAATTTTAAATACCATCCCGTCTCTTGTTTTTTATCTCTTCTGATATATTCGTAAGTTATTGCATCTTATTTTAACCAACTTTACAAATGAAATGGAGGTTCTCGCTTCTCAATTCTTGTGATATTTGTAATATTGTAACTTTTATATTTTTTTCAACAAATTACTCGACTCTGTATGATGTTATGAACCTATAGAAAGATATATGTGTAATGTCATTAAAATTCATATTGGGTAAATTAACGAGCCGCACGCTCTTGTCGATGCATGCAACTCTTCGCAATGTCTTTCGTATTCGAATTTCGTATTTCGCATTTCGAATTCGACTGTAAATTCGTTCATTCAAAACGAGCTTTAACGTAACTTTTTTAATTTTTTTTCTATTGTGGTTTACTCCGATTGACTGTGGCTGACGCTGGTGTCAAATTGCCTTCGTTTTGTATCTGAAATAGTGGCCATGGCGTTTCATTTGTGGCACTGGTGGCATTTTGAGTTTTCACCGACTTGTATTTTTTGTTTTTTCGGCTTCTAATATCTCCGTCGTTTATGAGCCGATTTTGATTTTTTTTTCGATATATGAAAGGGTATTTATTTATTTATAAATGTTATTTATTTAGTATTGTGGTTTACTCCGATTCACTGTGGCTGTGGCTGTGGGTATGACAGAATGGTGGTGTATTGAGCTCAATTTAGTTATCAGAATAACCTGGCTTGATTGAATTCGGTTATTCGCTTGATGCACAGCGGTGAAGTTATGCGAATAGTCTACCTATACTAACGTAATAAAGCTGAAGAGTATGTTTGAACGTGCTAATCTCGGCAACTACCAATCTGAATCTCAATCAACTACCAATCTGATTTGAATAATTATTTTTGTAATGGATAGCCACATTTAACGAGAAGGCTTAAGCTATCTTTATCCTGAAATTCCCACAGTAACAGACACAACGGGGCACTGCTAGTACGTAATATGGCCGACAGGTTTAAGTGCAATTTGTGGCAAGATTGTTTTTATCTAAGTACGTTGAGATCTACTAGTATTCGAGTTATATATACAAAAGACAAATTTTACTGGCTTATTGACTGGTTGAAATATTGACTAACTAACGGACATATATTAACGTCTAACCGAAAGAACTGATTCTAGAATAGAAACTTGAAATTTGGTACAGGAGTTCTTTTTTGATGTGATGGAAGAACTAACAATGGATTTTGCGAAATTCAAGCTGAAAATCGGGGTGTCCCTTTCAGCCAAAGCGAAGCGAGGACGCTAGTATATATTTATTTTATTTTATTTATTTGCGCGCTTGGCGTAGATTAGCTGAGCGATGTTAAATTATTGTGGTATTATTATGTGCAGGTCAAATGGTTGTGGTATCATGCAACCCCTTAGTGGCCGATAGTGGTACTCCTCTGCGCTACCGCGTTTCGGAGGGCACGTTAAATTGTCGGTACGGTTGTTTCAATCGATAGACCATATCGGAAGCTTTTAAGAGGCCTGAAAACTCTGATACTAGGGTAGGCCGCTTATCAAACTTATTTACTTTTAGTAGGTTGTAATACGTTGTCATATGTGTCAGCGTAGCTTATTGCCGGAAATAGATAGGTATCTACACTCTCTTCCTTTTTGTTTCTTGATTCGATGTAGTAATATTGACACTGACATGAGAGGCGTTTGTCCATGATCGGGACATTACGGGCGTTTTTCTTTAGGTGAATATATTTTGCCAGAATCGTCTGGTTACTTTGAGAGTTTGTTAGCATATAGGCGTATTTAATCGTATATTATTGAAGCATTTTCAATTGTGAACAGTTAAAATATGTAATGTTGAGACTTTTATGTTAATGTATTTGGATATTTTCACGCTCACATCTTTATTGTAGATAATTTACCTGTGAAATAACATCATAATTCATACCGTTTCCACCTCCTCATATTTTTACTTGAGTTAATTGAAAAATGTATAATACATAATTATCTCCAACACAATTTTCTTCAATAACAGCACGCTTCCCAGAACAATAATTAATTTCGCCCAATCTTCAGTACGTATTCATGTTTAAATAAATATTCATCGTTTCCTCTGAAGTCTCTGGGATTCTTCAGTCGGTATCGCGGGTCCGAGGTCGATGATTCTAGCAGAGTTTTTACAAGCATTCGGTTATTACTGAAATACTTCAAGTAAGTAGACCTATTAGATGGTCCACCGAGACACCAGGAATGCAGGAACCCATACTCACTTCCCGCGTCCTGACCCACAATTTTGGACAATGACGGATAATGAAAATAAATCTTACCAAGTCTTGCTACATTACAAATCCCTCGGTATCAGGATAAAAGGACGAAAAAAGAGAAAGGACTATTTGGATCTCTCTTTTCTTTAGTAAAGTACGCTTGAGGATAGTAGCGTTCGCGGGGGTGGGGAAGCGTACGCGGGGTCGCGGGGGCGCGGGGAGGGGCATAACCGCGGAGTCAACTCAGTCGTGTGCGAGTCGTTCATAGGGAGAGCCGCGCGTCCTCTCGGTAGTTTCGATCCGCGTCACATGTAAGCACGATGGACGTGTTGCCGAGCGGCAATCTATTCCGCGAGCTTGAGCACGTCACCGACACCGGGTACTTTGAGTGGAAGCTCTCGCTGGAGGACTACTGGCAACAGGTGAGCCTCCCGCGCCGTCCCACCGCTGGGACCCCACGCCCCACACACAACAATTATTGTTTAACAATATTCGGGTCTCTGGCTCGACAGTGACAGTCCTCATGAGTTAGGGACGGCAGAGCGCGCTTGCGTGCTGAGTGTTCTACTCAGGACTCGGTCGATTTTCAAAACTCACCACAAACTCGAGACTAAGGCTATGCGTTCTATAAATCATCACCATTAGTTTACATTGCGTACGATACCCGCTTACGCCACTACTAAAAATATCACCGGCGTTTAAGAGGCACCGTCCCGTCGAGTTCACTACTAGTTATTCCAAGTTTGTGTAGGAGTGCGTCACTATTTTGCGTGTACCTGCATTTCAATAATATTTTGATTCATAACGTGAACGCCACTTTGCTGCACTACAACTAATAAAGTAGCAAACAACATATTCGACGATGAACTCATGCGAGACGAATGAGCGCTTCGACGTTTAAATAGATGTGTGAATTAGTCCGAAAACTGTTCCACCAGACTCGAAGCGAATAAACCGAATATAAATACAATTTCGCTATTAAAATTGAGTGGCGTTTTCCGACACATTCAGAAGTGTCGGTATTGCTCGTGGCGCATAGCTCTGAGCCACATTTTATGAAAGGATGGAATTCATGGCTTTAAATTGAGTAGAAATCGGAAACCTACCGACCTTGTAAATACCGAATGCACAACAAAATGATACCTGCACTTGCAGGTTGATGTTTTGTAATCCGACACCGGTAACGGACTCTCCATTTAACTGGAATTCTAAGCATCGAGAGGTGTCGGCACTGGCGGCGGATTAGTCCAGCCAGGATCGGGCGGGCCTCGAGTTTCCCGCAAACATTCATTTCACAGGAACTAAAAGCGAAATATTTTTTCTTCGTTATTTCCCTTGTTTGTTTCTATGTTTTGTATTTGTTTATGCTCGAGCATTGCCTTGCGATTTTATTTAATAAGTTAAAATATTGTATGTGCCTTATGGTTAGTGTTCCCGAAAGGTAAACATTGATTAAGCAATGTTTAATTCTGTGATTAAACGTAAACCAGTTTTTAAATACTAACCGTAATGTACGCAATGTCGATAATGATGCCAATACAGCTGTGCACTGACTACCACCGTCTCTTTCTTTAATTCACTGATTAAAAGGGACAAAACATATGTTACAAGTAGATTACGCTAATTTACCTTATAATAACCTTTGAATGTATCAATACAAAACAAATATTTTTATCTCGGTATCTCCAAAATTATCAATTTTTACGTACACAAGATAGCAGTACTATAATAGATTGGTGTACAGCTGAATTGTAAAACACGATCTAGAAAGTTCAGGCAAAATACTGGACAATATTACACAGAGACTCAATATAAAGAATACTAACAGTGTCCATGCCTAAACTTATTTAACTTATTCCCTAAAGTATTTTGTCTAGACTCTCTAATCAAACAGAAGCATTGCCCCCAAACTGCATTAACTCCTATTATAGTTCTAGAATGCCCACATTCCTCCATTCCTAACCAAAAATAGCTCCAATTTTAAAACAGTTTTAGCTGAGCGTTTGAGTCCAATTTCATCAATTAGATGTAGTTTCATCTTGTTGACACCATCGCGGAGACCTTCAGGAGTGACATACAAACAAAACTGTACCAGGCCATTAAAACACTATTAGAGGGAGAGAGCACTACACCATGCCCAATGGTCTGGACGGATACTCTACTTCTTTGTCCCGCATTTACTAGCAGTGTTTACTCGCGCGTAATTTTATCCATCGATGAGGAAGGTACGTTGGAAATAACAGTTTTGCGGTTACCAATTGTCAATTTGAACTGGTATTTACTATGAAACTATAAGGAAGCTTCACCTTTGAAGAAGTATCCTCCAACAAATTTGGATTGCTTGATCGCTTGGTTTGAACATGAAACAAATTATGTCAGCGAAATACTTAACTTCAAGTGATAGTCTGCTGAGTTTTGAGGATAGTTTTCCAACTCCAGTTATTTAAGAAAGCATTTTGGAAGTTCGGCTTGGTAATATTCTGAAATTTGTTCCATGAGTAATTTAATTACATAATGATGTCTTAGGTATAGCGAACATAAAACACGAAAATAAAATGTAAAAATAAAAGCGCGTTGTATCCTTAACGCAGCTCCAATTCCACACTAAATTACTCACAATAAATCACATCCGTACAACTTCAAACAACGCATATTTTCAACATACATGTTTAATTTTCTTTAAATTAATATTTCAACCACATTTTGTATATAGCTTTGAAGTGTGTCATATATTTAAACTATTTCATAAAGTAAAAGCATTTACATTCAGTTGGAAACTAACTCCATTGTCTGACTTCTGTAGACTATAAATAAGATATTTTAATGCGACAGTAGTTTGATAGCGAGTATATCGCCCAGGGATGCAATGAGTGCAGACAATTAAATCAAAGGCTGAAGTGAAATGAATAAAATAAAATGAAAATGAAACAACTTGATAAAAACTAAGAACACAACGAAACGATATTGGATCATACACAGAAACACGTGAAATAAACATTGAAACTTTGCCATAATAGACTCTAAAACACTACTTCATAGAAAACAAGACATGTTGTTTTAATGTTGTGACCCAAATAAAAAGGATATACGTTAAAGAGGTTCATTGAAAACAGCAAGTGCTGATCACAGTATCACATCAACTTATCTACTGCTATTATTAAAATTAAACACTTTAAAGATCACGTTATACGGATAGCGTTTCACGCAACACGCCCGGGTTCCACCGCAACAATAACAACAAAAAATTTAACTCAAACACACACGTACAAAAAACTGTTCACCCTATTCCCACATTCCAAAGTCCTTAATCCGACTCTGGGTTCAACTATCACCCACTGGGGACAGGATACTGTTTGAGCAAAGTATTCATATTTATAGAAACACATAATTTTACACGTCATCAATACATTACTATTACGTCGCATTTAATTTTGCTTTGTGAAGTCATTGGATGCATAGTTCGGGCTTCCTAGATGACCTAGGGTAATCTAAAAAGGAATTAGAGTTTTTCATAAACAGGCTCTTGTAGAAGTATTTTAAGGCACTATTATATTTGAAGGTACTTTCAAGAAAAAATCTCCGACATTAGGATTGAATAAGGTTAGTGAACCTTATCGAAATGAATGAATGAATTACAAAAGAAATCGTTGGTATGCTAATTCGACTACAAAAAGTATCTGCCACAATACACTGACTTTTAATGCCTTTTCGAACCCTAAAAATTGTGTGTAAAAATTCATTTGTCATAATATTGTCGAACTATACACCACTTGTATAAAGTCACGTACTACGAATAATTTCAACAAGCCAAAAAATTCCATTCGTTTCGGTCAAAACATCCATGCAAAATGTAAACTCAAACATGAATGAGGTGGACCGCTGCGATGGCAGATACATCGAGTATTCCTTTATACTTTCCGCAAATAGCCCGCAGGATGTTCAAACGTAAAAAGATAGATCTTTTTATCCATAGCTTGACGTGCCACGAGTGAGTTTTGAAGCTGTATGCTAAACGTTTGTCAATAATATAGGATGTCCTAAATTGGAAACAATTCTGTGTGAAAATACCCAAAGGCATTACATAGTGTTTATTTCTTACTGCAACCAAAAGCTTTTCAAGCCGGTTTTACTCACGTGACCACAATTTAAGTGACCCAATAGTTCTTGCGTCCCTTCAAAGGTTTCTCCAAGCAACGTTGTTAACTCTATACTTGTGGTTTGTCGCACGTCGTTTTTTGATGGCGGAAATAACCATTAAACGGGAGGACGTAAACCATAATCCTATTAGTCTAGATCGGTAGAACTTACTTTGTAGAGAAAGGAGCCTTTTACTTACTTTTAAGTATCGTAAACAAGCTAATAGACAAGAACCACAAGTTGGAAAACTTATCACGGAACGTTCCTAAGTCTTATACCAGAGCACATCTTATTAGTCAAGCGAACCCGCTTCTACTCGGAGGCTTATCCTGTTACAGTTTTAAGTAAAAAGTTGAGACTTGTGAAGTGAAGATTAACGAGGATAGACCATACATTGTTAGAATTTAGTTAAACATCGGAACATTCGTTTTCTCTAAAAAGTTTTGGGTTAGCAGGTTTGATCATAGCTTATGAGAATTCAGTCACCGTTTTCGTTTAACCGGATCGGTTAACCTAAATTGAGCTGTTTACATTGGTGGGTTACCGAATTGGCCGATGCTTATAATCTTCAAAGTGAGTGCTTCTTGTCGCTCTTTGCATCCTTGCAGCGACGTACTAAGGCTTGTTTACACTATCGGTGAATTAATGATTATGAAGGCGCCATCAGTCTAATGCAAGTCAACCATTAATCATACAAAAGTCTTCAATATTCTATAGGTACAATACATCTACTCTACACTTTGACTGATTCCTTTATAAATGCTAAAACTTACCAATGCTAAACGAGGTTACAGCCAACTGCCCATTATAACATACTGCGTGATAAAATTTATATATTCTGAAAGTGGTTGCCGCTCAAGGGCCATCGTCATCGCCCATTCTAGGCCACTATTTGAATTGACAACAGGTGAACAAAACCATAATGAGATAAGCTAGTCAGACCATTGTAAGCAATTAGTAACAATTAGGTACGTATGAAGTAATAATGCCGTGCCTTTATCTTTGCATTCTTTGGATGGTTTTTGAACTTGTTATTGATAAGAGCTAGGGTACTGTCGTTTTAGATCCATTTTTGAAGACGGGGTGTTAGTATGTTCGACTAGGGCAGTAGCCAACACTAGTATTAGAAATAAGATCACTTAAAGACGTATGATCTAAAAAAACATGAGAGAAACATGAACGGATGAGTGACATACTCGTATTCATCAGTTTTAGTTTATCACGTTCGATATGATTAGTTTATAAAATAAAAATATAATAAATTTACACGCGATTAATTAAACCCAAAACTAGGATGTAAACCTCTATTATGGAATCTAAATAACTGATACTACTACATACACATCCACAAATACTTTAGCATAATATAATTGACACCCAAACGTCGTCACCAACAGCATATTGTTGACTCCGGGCGGGAATCGAACCTGCAACACCGGACACAGTAAGCACTCTCACATGCCACTGTGCTAGGGCTTGTCAAAACGTATCATTTCAAAGTTCTGTAATTAGACAGAGCGTATAACATTAACTTTGGGTATAACATCCTATTCGATATCATCCATTGCATATCGTCTGTCAGCTATGGTCAAGATTCCAATAAGACATAGATATATCTCGATTATGATCAGTTTGCTGATGCTGATAGTGAAAATAATAGCTACAAATTACCTTACAATACTTAAAATGTGATCGATTTTCTTGTGACAGAATGAATGCAAGATGCAGAAATTACTTAGGACTAGAAAGTCATTACATAATTTAAACTAGGAGGAGATAGAGTAGGGGAAGAATGCTAATTCCAATATTTGTTAAGTTTTAAACGTTTAATACTTATGTATCGTCACTAAAGTATATGTTTCAGTACAAGAAATATTATTTGTTCTTCGATTCTTTATAAATTCATATTTCAAATACATAGTTTTTGATAAATCCATGATTATCCATGTTTTATATTATTACTGTACGTGTATGATGATTATTATTTCCCAAAAGCACTTGATTCACGAAACATAATACGAAATCTGAATCAGCTGATTGTTAGGTTCACATTCGGTATCAGTACTGATAAGGTGATAACAAAATTGTTTAACTCATTTCGCTGGTTTGATAAAAATATTTACTGTATGAATATGCATCGTTTTGTCGTCATAACGTTACTATATTCGGGGACATTCATTAAAATTTTCATTTCCACACATCCAATTATTAATTTTAAGCCATGATCTTGATGCATTTATCAACATAGAACATTGTAGACCATGTATGTTACATACTTTCAAGCACTTCAAAACTCATTTCAAATTATGTTCCCAAACTAGCTTATCTCGCTGACAAAATTAGTTCCTCCTCGGGATTCTTTCAATACAATGCACCGAGATAAAATAATGCCCCATTTCCACATTGCGCCTAGAACTTCTCCAATTACCATACAGTTGCAATGGTACGGCCCCGGACGGGCACAAAGGAACAAACAAGCGCCACAAAGTTGCTACGCTAAAGTTGCAGTTATAGTGATAAACCGGGATCTGGTAAGGTTATTCTGAGCCTTTCAAATATGTGGCGCCAGCTTAAAGATGGGGAGTTATGTGTGAATTTGAAATATGCTGTCTGATACACGACGTTTCAGCAATGTGTAGACATGCCTTTACCTGAACTGTGTAAGAATGAATGCGATGTATGACGTGACGTTATATTTTGGTTTGAAACTTGGCACTTATACTAAAAAGCTTGTTATGTCCATTACAAAACTTGGATTAAGACATGATTATTTTAAACAAAGTTAAATAAAA
Source organism: Cyclophora punctaria (assembly GCA_951394245.1). NCBI lineage: Eukaryota > Metazoa > Arthropoda > Insecta > Lepidoptera > Geometridae > Cyclophora > Cyclophora punctaria. The sequence goes on along the minus strand of OX596167.1, from coordinate 777,808 downwards.
AGAAACAGCATTGCTAAGGTTTCAAAATATCGTTGTCAAAAAGTTTTATTAATAAAAATCTCGTTGTTTAGTGATAAAACATAATTTGCCCACGAACAACAATAATGAGCCTTTAATTGGCTTTAGTTAACTTTTTCTTAAGTTTGCTTTACTATGGTTTGCACGGTTGGAAATTTATCCTTTTTTCAATATCCATCCGCGGTCATTGGCAGTTGGTTGTCTACCTTTATCCTTAGCAAAAAAAAATATCTAGCCACGTCATGCAATTTTTCTCGCGTTTTCCCTTTCCCGTGGGAAGTTTGGGATAGACGTTCTCTTTAATGTAGCTATTGAATTCGAAATGAAAAGTTATGTGGATTTAAATGATATAATCTATATATATAAAAGAAAGTCGTGTTAGTTACACTATTTATAACACGAGAACGGCTGAACTGATTTGGTTGAAAATTGTTGGAGAGGTAGCTTAGAACCAGGAGACGGATATAGGATACTATTTATCCTGTATTTCCTACGGGAACGGGTGCGCTGTGGGTGAGACCGCGGGGCACAGCTAGTATGATATAAAAAAGCACTTCAAATCAAATGCATTAAAGATTTTAACTATCTTCGTTTTCATAAATACCAATCTTGATTAAATAACTTAATCAAACATTTCATAACCAAAACTCCATAGAAATCTTATTACTATACGAATGTAATATATTAATGTTCGTAAACTCCGCGATAGTTTTAAGTTTGATCAGGCCAATGACCTAGACAGACGTAATTTTAAAGGTCGCACACTTGATCTTCAACTTAATCTAAATGATATGACATAAATATCGAAAACAGATAAATTTTATAGAGAAGCAAGTTTGCTTTTTAGATAAATAAGTGTAACGAATTTATTGAGAGAGAATATATCGACTGAAACAGTTGAAAGTTTATAAGGACATTTTAGAGCACATTTGTCAAGCAAGGCTAAAGGTGCGTTCTTATTGAAGCGGAGCAGGGCTGTGCGGAGCTCAATCGACCAATCACAATGAATTACGAAAATATTGGAACGAAGTTCCTTATCGCGTGTTGCGAAAGGGGGCTAGACGGAAAAAAAGGTAACGACACTTTTTAGGCCAGAGAAGGACAGACAGAGAAACATGCGCACGCCAGAGAGAGATAGATAGAGAAACATGCGCCCGCGCATGTTTCTCTGTCTGTCTCTCTCTCTCTCTCTTATAGAAAGCAAGCTAGATATTTTCGTTTCGTCTTTCTATTTCGCATTGAACAGTGTGGTGTCGCGACGATTATTTTTGTTGATACTAAATAAACTTCGTTCCATCCGGGTGTCCCTTGACACCTCTCAAGTTTTTTTGATAATGGTTGTGATCGATTAAGCTCCGCTGCGCTCAGCTCCGCTAAGCTCCGTTTCACTTGAATGGAAGAGCACTCTTACTGTTTTGTCCAATACCGCTCACATTAACAAAACTTTGTCCAGGTTTAAAAAACCTCACTCAGTCAAGTTGAGCGTAGAAGACCGAAGTATTTACCACATGGAAGTAATTGCCGAGACATCGATCGCCACGTATTGTAACTTTGTGAATAAGTTATTGTAGAGCCACCACCTGATAGGTCTACATAACTTATTCTATGGTTGATTGATTGCCCCGGACCTGCAGTGTTAGCCAATAATAAGCTCAGGGATCAAACTAACACATTAAGGTTGAATGCATAATCGTTAAGACTAACTCAATGGTGTAACATTGAAATAACTAGCAGCGTCTCGCGGTTTTATCCGCCTTTTGCCTGTTCCCGCAGGATGAAAAGTAGCCCATAACCTTCCCGTTGAATGTGGCTATCTATTACAAGAATATCGAATAAGAAAATCAGATTGGTAATTCGGATCTGAGATTAATCAAAATACAAATAAAAAAATCTTCAGTTTCAATGCTCAATGCTGAAGAGATCGTTTTCTTCATCTTAATTAAATTAGTATACGATGAGTGTAGGTAGATTGAAAACCGTAAATTTCATAGAAAATTAAATAGTTATTAGTTAAATCACTACATGTTATAAAATAAAGTCTCCGGCCGCGTCTGTCTGTCCTACTGCACCGATTTTGACGTGGTTTTTTAATAGATAGAGTGATTCAAGAGAAAGGTTTGTATGTATAAAAATTCTCGAAATTCCCACGGGAACGGGCACAACGCGGGTAAAACCGCGGGGCGCTGCTAGTTCTCATTATATTTGCTTCTGTAATTAGCTATGATATCTATAAATAAAACCGAGAACTCTTGTTAATAATGTTCCACCACTGAGATAACATAACGAAATAATTAAGTATAAAATCAGTAAACATATTAGGTATTGTTTATTTGATGACCACGTCCACAGTGACTCAGATTTAAAGTTTTATCGGACGAATACATACGCGAGTGAAGGACTATAGCATGAGGATACAAGTCATGAATATTCACCGAGCAGCGAGATAAATACCGCACTACTGTGGAATAATTATGAATGTAGTAGTCGGGCGCCGCGGCTTTGCGTCACATTGCGAATACACTAGTCGAGCCCCGAGGCTTTACCCACATTATGCCCTATTCCGTGGAAGATTAAATAATGGATAATATAAAATTAACTATTGGAATCCGACTGATATTTTTAATGATTAGCGCGCCCAAACAAACACAATACTAAACTCTTGAGATAGATATTAGTATCTGTTAGATTCTCTTGATAAAATAACAGAGCATGGCAAAATACGAGCCGTGAATACATTTGAAAAAGAACCATGAAAAGATGTATAATTGTTGGTTGGAGCCAAACTAGAGGTTGCTTGTTACGTTGTTTCACCACACAGTGTTTTGCACCTACGTCGACATAAAATAAAGTTAAACTATTTGTTGCAGCACTTTTTTTCCTTAGACCATAAAGAAAAGAAACATTTATTCATACCAAAAAGTTGAGTATAAATCATGCAATGCGAAAGTTAAAGGGATGCACTTTATGCAAAATACAAAACAAAAACTCACGAAAAAAAACTTGCTCCGAAATTGACAAACACTATTGGACTATTTCTTATTTCTATTCAACCAGCAATATTCACTACAAATCTAAGTCACGCACACACCAGACCACTAAACAATGGATACTATAACGAAGGGAGTAAAAAAAACCCACGGAGTCGAACCAAGTGTTCCATTCAGTTTGAATGGTATTCCAATTATTAGTCCCCTAGTTGTACGAGACCGTCCGTAATAGCACCAGCATAAGCATGGCTCTCTTAATTCGCTACAGCGTTGAATTAATCTGAACGGAGGGGCGAATGACCTGACCCTAGTCTATTAAGTTAAATAGCCAATAGTCTGTCACAAGTATTACGATACAGGCATTACTTTTTAATAAGAATGATTCGAAAATTAAAATTAGAAAACGATTGCTTACCAGATCTGACGTCTTTTAGCAATAACATTTTCAAATCCCGGACACCAAAGAGTCCGAGTTACTTAACCATTAATAACAAAAGTAGCGTTTCCAATAACATTCCTCCGAAATCGTTTTACCGCTAACAAATATAATATTGCGAAGAATTTAATATTCAACGCAAAACCTCAGCCAGAGTAACTGAATACTAAGGAGTGAAATGAAAAATATTTTAAATTGGAAAAATTGTTACGGTTTGCGAGTCACTTCTTTTACAAAGGCCGCTGCTATTTCTTGGGTTTACTGCGGACTGCGGGATACCGGAAGTTACGGGAGCCTCGTTACTCTCACAATGTATGTAGTCTACGGCTCTTGAACTAAACAAGTTTATATTTTAGTTAAATATCCTCCAACATAGCTCAATAACCTAGAATAAAGAAAATGCGTTGACAAATCTCTGGAACAGCAAATTATAGTAAGGTTAATTAGCCCATAATATCCCACAGTTGGACAAAGGCCTATCATCTCACTGAAGACATCAGTACAGTACAAACACAAAATATAGGTCGTTATAATATTTTGTGGTATACGTACGTTCGTAAGAGTCAACGTCAACGTCAAGCGGGATCACAAAACGCTGGTTATCTGTTTTAATTTATCTGTAGGTAATAATCAACATTAATCTTAAAATATAAACTGTTTTTAAACAAAGGTATGTCTGAAACCAGTCTCGATGTAAGCAATTAAGATTAAAATTATCATTCATACCTATTTTATTTAAGAATTTCAATGAACAATAACAGTCATTTGCTTTCGCCGATCACGAATTTATTATTTGATCATTTTTTTAAATAAATACAAACATGTCACTTCAAAAATATAATATTAAACAAACGATTAGTAATAGTCTAACACACTGTAGTGACCAGCGTCCAGATATCCTGAAAAAAGTAGATGTTTGACAGTTCTACCGTTTCCGTAATCTATGGTTCTATTGCCATTTCTATGCACTTTGAATGTGAAGTCTTTGAATATCTCGCTACAGGCGTGGAGTTCCACGTGGCCCGCGTATTCTCCGTCTCTCATCATCAAATTCCTGTAATCCGAAGATCCGTTTATCCGATAACCATACGATTGGTCCCCAATAATGAAATCTTTGTATCGATTCCAGTTGGCCACCACTTGCTCGACGGCTCGCATTCGAACGTCCCGGTGTTGCTCCTGAGTCCCGAAAACGCATTGTGAAATAGATCGGAATAAACAATTGCCGTCGCCTCGAATCGGTATCACACGTCTCGACATCAAAATCAGTAAAGTAACTCGTATTAATTTCGTATCAATCTTCTCGGTATCAATATTTCTAAAACGTGCTGCATTCCCATCACTACGTTCTGAAAAGTTATGCAGTTTATTTTATCGTTGAATAGATTTTAAAAAAATATGGTTTCATAACAAAGGAGGTCGCATGTGTGAAAAAAAATAAAAATATGTTTTGTCCGATGTCACTGTCATTGGTTTTATTATTTTTCACGGATTATTTTATAGTTCTCGTTTGTTAGCTCGCTTCGATTGCTTCTATGAAATCTTTTTTATCTTTTTATGTATTTTGACAAATGGATCAATCATAAAGTTGCGTCAGAAAAGTGAAGGTTCAAAAACGAGCTAAGATAAACATAATTATAACAAATGGTTCTACAGTAACTAGTTACAAATATGAAAATAATGTTCCCACCGTTGTTTTTCAAATCGATGCCGCCGATTTCTATTGGAGATAAAGAAGGCACAATAATTTAAAGTGTTCGTTATTCGGAGTGAAGTATTTTACGATTGTTGATTCATCGCGGAGTTAATGTCACCGATCACCCAGTGTCAATGTCAAACATTAGCATAGAAGTTAAAGAAATTGGCGAGAATACGTTTGGATTGGCCCAAGTAAGTGGACGTAGCTTTTAAATGTAAACAATATTGCAAATACATTTTAGGGCTTGCCGTTTGCTGAATTCGTATAGTTACAACATAATTTTGAATATAAATATGTATGTCACATTATCAAAATGACATTTAGGTGTAATAGCAAGTAGAATTGTAAATTCCAAGTTGTATCTTCAAAATACTATTCTACTCAAATATGTAAAGATTGCAAGAGTTATTTTGTGAAACTCTACCTTATTCGTATCCGGCTTAAATAACTCTTGCTCTCTTTCTCGAAATATTGTTATCACTTGTACCACACGAATAGATAAATATAAAATACAATCGGTTACTAAAAATAGAGATGATTCTTAAAACCGGCTTAACTTGATTTGTGTCTCTTTCTAATATGCATAGTTGAAACGAGACAGGTTTTTTTAAGAGTGTTGATACATTGTGTTTAAAAAATATACCTAAATTTGATACAGTAATTTTAGTTTTTTGGATGATGATTATAAAATAATATCCTATATGAACCCTGTAAGATTGTGGTTAGTTCAATCGTTAAGCCACGAGGGCTCTAGGTGAATAGAATTGGCCACTACGCTTCTTGAACTTATTTTAGCAAAGACTCACGCTCACTCACTCTCCTCTCACTGTCGATATCATTTATTTTTAATATTATTATACCAAATAGGTTTTAAGTGCTACAAGAAATATAGGGACTGAAATCAATTTCAAAGAATTTTAAAAGGCATTTCTCAATCGGTGAAACCCTGTAGCTGCGGGTCACAGTTGCACCAACTCAGAGTTAGCAAATAAATACATTCCTCTGTTGGTTCCTACTCCTCTACTTTCGGTGTGAGTTGTGGTCGTTCTTGGTAGCCTGTAAGCTCTATTTTGTTCTTTTCTTGTACGGTTTCACACAATATTGGCCGGACGTAAGCTCGTTTATAACAGTTTCCAACCAATCCGATTTTGAGTGCAATTTAAGTTCTTTACTCGATTCCAAAAGAGAAGTATTTTCTTTATAGGCTAGTTAGACAATATTTTTTTAAGATACCTACATTTTGTCATATTTAAGATACCTTCATGTACCATTTTGAAGTTAAGAATATATATATATAAATAGAAAAGTGTACCAAATTATCAACGGGAACAAGGAAGAAGCTATGGCTCATAAATGAACAAACCTGAACGTACAATATCACCTTAAAATATAAAACCTATCAGATGCAGTCCCGGTTCAATATAAAATAAAAATCTTCAAATCGAGTCAGTTAAAAACGTATTTAAGAACAGTCTTCATGTTTGTAATATAAGAACAAGTGTACATTCCAAAGTGTAGCTTCGTCTTAACACTCAAGGTCGCCCAAAGCCGACATGTAAACATTTAAAATGCAAATTTATTTTTCTCGTCTGTATATATTCAAATGTGTTTTCACTAATGTTAGACTGTTGAATAATATTAATTGTTATATCATTATGTTTGTAGGACGATTAAAGAGGGATGCGATAAAATTAAAGTGAAATTATGAGGTGATGTGGAAGACAGTGTCGCTTCCATTGAAGAAATAAGCAGAACTTATTAAGTTAAATAATAATCTCAATAAGTAGGTATGTTAGTTCCAATAGGTTAACGGCCAACCCTGGTATCGGAGTTTTTAGACCGCCTACATGGTCACCCGACATGGTCTAACGGTACGCGTACACCGAATCCGTCATCGGCCGAAGTATGCTCGGGCGTCATCGGCCGAACTCGGCCGATCAAATCAAACGTAAGTAAATGGAAGAGAGCGCATACACTGCTAATCGGACGACGTCGGTAGTAGCAGTGTATGCGCTCTCTTCCATTTACTTACGTTTGATTTGATCGGCCGAGTTCGGCTAAGTAAATGGAAGAGAGCGCATACACTGCTAATCGGACGACGTCGGTAGTAGCAGTGTATGCGCTCTCTTCCATTTACTTACGTTTGATTTGATCGGCCGAGTTCGGCCGATGACGCCCGAGCATACTTCGGCCGATGACGGATTCGGTGTACGGTCGACCAAGAAAGTGGTCTACCACTTTTGACAAAAGTTTCTGCGAGATGTAACGATCGCTAAGGTTGACTTTTCTATGCACAATTATGTTATGACAATCTTATTGCCAGGAAAAATTGACCTTGTTGTTTCATGACGTTCAAATGAATCTCAACCGTAGGGTGGTAGACCACATTTTTGGCTGACCGTACGCGTACCGTTACGATTGAAACAACCGGGACCGATAATTTAACATGTCCCGCAAAGCACGGGTGCTCAGATAGAAATACCACTATCGGCCACAATTCCCTCTCGGAATTGCCCCTCGGCAATATTGGGAAGACATAGTAACTGATGATCATATACAAAAATATTATTCAAACCCGACTAGCAACCAGGACTAGACATAAGCGTTCAATTCAACAAAAAAATCTTCAGCGCTTTATGCCAGCTATACTAAGAATCAATACAAAAATTTTACTCACCAAAACTTTGTTAGCTTCCAATCAGAATAAGCTTTCAATGTGAACCAGGCCATTTCAAATACCCTTCTCCAATATTTGGAATAGCAGTCAGATCGGACATAGACTGTGATTTGTCCTGACTCTCCTAATATCTTGATTGACCCAAACTTAAACGAATAGTTTATTTATAAACACGGCATTGGCTGAGGCTACACTTACCACCACAAGCACGGCGCGGCTGATAACTTCGTTTTTAAAACGACACCGAGACGGTACGGCCTTGGGTTTATTATAAAGCAGATAAGATCTAAAATGATCGAATGACTTAACATTCTATCCAATAAGTTCGTCTATCTATATCGAAAGTGGTCGGTACACATGTGGGAATTCGCAACACAAATCGCCTAGTAGAATCTTGTGTATGCACGATTACACACTGCATGCACGAGCTTACCGGTAGTCTCGTGCCATACTGTGCCTTCATTTATTTATTTATTTATTAAGACATTCCTTCATGTGTGGCATATACCATACTATTTCATAGAATAATACATTATGTGGAAACAGGCTGGGCTAGAGAGTGTGACATCTGTCATCGCCTAACCACTCTATTTGACGTTATATTGTTTGTCATTTACATACAACTATGCCCGTTTGAAGGCTGTTTGCGCAAATACCTTCTCGGCTGTAAGCTTTGATGTCTCGACTTTTGATCTGCGGTATTTTAATATAAGTGTTAAACCGCCGGTATGTACCGACTGCGCAATGCGAATTTACGGAATTTTCATGTTTTTACAAACCTTTTAATATTTGTAATATTATTATTTATTGTTCAACAAGTTATAGTGTAGCAGTGCCCCACGGTTTTACTCACCTTGTGCCCGTCTTCGTGGGCATTTCGGTATGGAACATAACTTATTAACTTTCCGTTGAATGTGGCTATTCATTAGAACAATAATTATTCATATCAGATTGGTAGTGAGATTAACGAAAAATCTAACTAGCAATTAAATAAATTTAGCCTTAATATGTCAAGTTATCTAGCCTTTCATGATATGGTCAAATCTAAGACATGGACACGTCATAATTATCCACACAGTCCATATACCGGCGACCATTTTGCTGGCGAGACTGCCGGCATTATGTTATGTAAGGCACCTGATGATATCGATTCGTGCCTGAAGCCTATGCTCGCAAACCGCTGGTAGTGATAAATTGTGCTAATTGAATGATAACCAATTAATATTTCATAATCACCAGTCCGATGGTTTTTTAGTATACTGCAATTCCACCAGCTATAAATTACCCCAGAAAAATTCACACACGGTTTATTACACAAAAACTAAGATCTAAGCTTGTATTATGGAATCTAAGTAACTGATACTTAGAAATACACATACACAAATACTTAATATGAATATATAATTTACAACCAGACATCCAACAACTACCTATGTACATATTGTTAACTCCGGGAGGGAATTGTACCCGCAACTCTCAATATGTAACAATACACTGAAAACAATTCTTGTGGACAGGAAGGCATGATAAAGATGATAACTGTACTTAACTTTATTTACCTCAGCCGGTACGGACTGTACCATTATACATCCATAATAATTAGAGTACAATTGAACATCCATTCTTAAGTTTTCCTCAAGTTTTGTTCATTAGCAAGCGATGGGATCGGATTCTTTCACAGTTCCATGACGTCCTGCCCCAGATACCAACAATGATGAAGAATGCTCACAAAACCCAACTTTTAATTAAACCTTATGACTATTGGAACAATGACTACTTTACCTGAAGCACTAGCAAGTGATTAAACAACTTTTTAGTACACTTTGGTGGCTCTAAATGGTGCAGTTCTTTTATCTTCCTCTCTGGTGGAGGAGATGATAGAGATATCCGATTCAAATGGTGAATTGGTTTTGAAAACTGTTCTGATTGCTTTGCTCTCGCCTTTTCTAGGAAATCGAATGAAAAACTGTTGGGTTTAGGGGAAGTTAGTTAGCTTTGATATTTTCCGTAAAAAGAAAAGTCGCGATAAAATCGGTTTGATGGTTCAGAAACAGGTAAAACTGGTTAATACCAATTACGAACGTATCTCAATGATCGCAGCTTTTTTGTGACAGTTAAAACCCAAAATAACAATAAATATTTAATCTTTTTCACTTTTATTCTTGAGTTCCGAAATTAAAGTATCTTTTACAAAGTTCAAAGAATGAACACTTTTATGAAAAAAGTTATTTATAAGCAGTTCTTTGCTTCCATTCTTAAAGTTGTGACTTTGAAAGAAACATTTTGTAAAAGTATTTCTTTCAGATATTTTTATGTTTTTTATAATCGTTTTAGCCTTAATACGTTACAAAATACGTATATTTTTACTATTAACAATGTATACGATAAAAATAAAGCTGAAAAATTTGGTTTTTTGTATGTTGGAACGCGCTAATCTCAATAACTACCAATCCGATTTGAATAATTATTTTTGTGATGGATTTATGTGATAGTTATTTTTGGATTGAAATGAAATGAATGTGGACATTCATTTCATTTAAATTCAACGGGAATATTATAGGCTATTTTTCATGTCGATGTTTCTACAGAAACGGCCACAACGCAGTTAAAACCGCGGGGCGCTGCTAGTATATAATACGGGTTAAGTTTTCTTATATGCTGGAAAGAAAAGCTCTAAAGTACGTAGTCAAAATATAAAATCTAAAACTTTCATTGACGTGTTAGAACCTAAGTCTCAGAAATTTTAATGTGACAAGCTTTTAAGCATCAACATCTTCATGACCTGCCCGTAAACTTTGTTAGCCCAGATATCTGAAGTAATCTTAGAAACTGTCGACCCGACGTCAGATTCCTTTCATCTATGTAGTGAGCTTCCGGTGTGGACACGCGTCAGTCCCCGATAGTCCAGAATAATTTCATTACTTAGGGCTGCTAGGTGCGCTAATAGCTTTAGTTAGAATGTGCGGTAGAGAGCGTGTAAAATGAAAGAATGATAAAAGGGACAGGGAAAAAAGACCTCTTTTTACACCTTTATTTACAAAAAAGGTTCCTACAAATTGAAAAACAGAGATTTGCTCAACCGGTAATGAAAAAGAAAAGTAACGTTATAATCTATAAAATATTTGTCCTAAAGTATACTTTAAAGGGTACTTACATGTTAAATTGTCGGCCGTAGTTCATTCATTCATTGTTTCAAGCGATGCTAGTTCATTGGATGGGTGGCCGACAGTGGCATTTATATCTGAGCGCTCCCGTGTTTCGGGGAGCACGTTAAGTTCCAGTTGTCTCAATCGGTAGACCATATCGGAGGCCTTTAGGCGGTCTAAGAATTCCGACACCGGAGTTGGCCATTTACCTATTTGAATTAAATGATGATACTAAGGTTGACCACTAAGCTACTTGAACTTACTCAACTTACTTTTATCGAATCAAACTAAATTATTTCCAAATAATTATATCCCTTTTGGACTTAGTATTTTCTCTAACACATGCTAACTTGGTATCAAATATGTCCAAAATATTATAAGACAGATTACCGTTTCGATGTTCGCACTTGACATTCTTGTTAGTGGCTGTCAGTCATCAGAGGACGCGCTCCAATCAGTTAGATCGATCCGAGTACGGCAGTGGTTTCGCGGAATAGGGTGACGATTGCTCGCTGATTGCTACTCGGTAGTCGGCACTTCAGTACACTCTAATATCCACCAGCATTAATACACAGCGAAACTTACAGCTGTGAGGATCAAATTTGTTTCAAACTTATTCATGATACTGAACTTAGTGTTTGATAAAATACTGTAAATTACCTCAGTCAGTCTCGAGTAAACAAGCTCCAACGGGCAAAGAGTAATAATCCGGTGTTGAATCCAACAAGTATAAAAGCACTATTAGATACGAGTTGTATTTCAAACAAAAATGCCAATAATTTTCGAAAAGCCCCGTAATAACTGGGTCAAAGATTCACTTAGCAGTCTTTTGTTTTACAAGCGGTCAATAAAAAAAGCGTTATTGTGATAATGTTTCGAGCGATGTGTGTAATGAAAGCGAACTAAGCGCTCGGCGCTCATCGGTGACCCAATTTGAACAATTTCGCAACAAAATTTTCTTCCTGTATAAGTATGACAGTGGGGTAGGATCGATTGAACCTTTGCACACCCCCGCCCCTCCAAGGGGAACTTATAACTCCGTGCTTGCGTTCGTTTGTTACATTTTCGGGATTTCGTGGTTTCGTAGTTTTTACCTCACTTTCCTCTTAAGAGTTTTAATAATGTTTTATGCTGGACTTATTTTGAGGAGCTTTAGTACCGTCGTTTTAATTTGTGATTAAATTCGGTAGTTCAATTCAAATAAAATATATTTCAATGTTATATCAGCTGTGATATTTATATGGTTATAATTCCCATAAAATCCTTTTCATTAAACACAATACAAATTTTGATATCTTATAACACAAATATGGATATAACTACCTGATAATTGCATAGTTGTACCTAATAAATGTTTGTCGTGCCATGCATTCAACCCAGCATCTGAAATATTGAGGTATCTGCGGTCGTAAGGATCGCGTCCACAATGCTAATAGAACGGAATAATTCAATAGATTGGTATTTACGCAGCATGCGACTTAAGAATGTTGAATGTAGCAAGTTTCTGTCAAGAAAAATAAAGAAATAATAAAGTAAGTTGATGGTGAGAATGGTGCTCGGTGAATTTATCCGCTAAGTGTATTTTTAATGCAATCAAACTGTTAAGTAACGAACACAAAGGTAATGGCTTAAAATGTACATAGTTAACAAGAGCAATAAAAGGGAAATGCTTTCTCCAATGTAAATAAACTCAAACACTTCATTTCCTGAACCTGAATTGAGCAAAAATATCTTCATTCAGAGGGCTGCAGGTCGCCGCATTCATCGCGTTTTTAACACGCTTTTATTAGCTTGGCCTGTATGTATGTATGTATGTATGTATGTATGTATGTACGTATGTAATGAAATCTTTGAACATCATTTTCACCAACTTCCAGAAGTCTGATTAATTTGAAACTTTGCATACGTATCAAGGACCGATGACAATGCAATAATTTAATAACAGTTTCCCATTATTAACACGCTTTTATTAGCTTGGCCTGTATGTACGTACGTAGGTACTAACGTATGTAATGGAATCTTTGAACATCATTTTCACCAACTTCCAGAAGTCTGATTAATTTGAAACTTTGCATACGTATCAAGGACCGATGACAATGCAATAATTTAATAACAGTTTCCCATTACCCCTAATTAATTTGCCAGATTTACTAAAAAAATATTACTTCATATAAAAGACATCAACGGGCGCTCGCTGTGGGACGGAACGAGAGTTCTGTTTTATTTTACTAAATGGTACTAGACACTAACAGCGTCCCGTGATGGGCCCGTTCCCGTGGGAATTACGGGATGAAAAGTTGCATATAATGTTATATGGATTTGCCAGATTTACTAAAAAATAAAAAATAAAATTATAGTTTAAAAAAACTAAAAAACACGCTTTTATTGCAAATTGAACTAAAAACTAGAAAATAATTTTTCACCTCAAATCAAAATTATAATAAAATTTAAGTTATTAACACAATGATTCAATTCAGAGTAAAAAAGCGTGGGGTGCATTTTACTGTAGTTCATAACTATCCTCTCATAGATATACCAATGATGATTGTAATATTAAAAAAAAATATTAAGCACCCCACGCTTTTTAATCTGAATTGAATCATTGTGTTAATAACTTAAATTTTATTATAATTTTGATTTGAGGTGAAAAATTATTTTCTAGTTTTTAGTTCAATTTGCAATAAAAGCGTGTTTTTTAGTTTTTTTAAACTATAATTTTATTTTTACGAGAGTTTTTACGTCACTCTTGAGTTACCGTATTATTTTAATAGCATCTAAATAAAACTTCTTTCCAACCGTATTCCGTATGGCAAGATGAAGATTTTTTATAAACCTTGGTACGGAATTGGGCTATTACGGAGTATTTTCATAATATTCGTGCATTACACTCGTATTATATTTTACAAACGTGCTTTCGCATCGTCCATCAGAAATACTCATCAACCCAACCAATTAATATTAATCCGCTATTCAAACTAATCTGGAATTTGCTCGACCACAATACAAACATCCTATAGGAAATGCCTTTGTTTGGTACATTAGCGGATCAACGAGTATGAATGAGTCATGCTGTCTCGTTGGGGATTTGGGCCAGAGATCAAATATATGTAGATGGACCGCATGGTTCAGTCAGATAACGTTTATCTACCATTTGACAGACCATACGAATGGTCATTAGCTTAGCAAGCAACTGATAAAATGTCCAAAAAGGAATTTTAATGTTTGCTTAAGTAAGCAAATTAATGTTGGCCTTTACCTATGCAGCAGAAGTGGAACGTGTCGTAAAATTCAGAGCAGAAAAGGTGAAATGAGCAACTCTCATATTTTATTTCAAGAATACGCTTCAGAATGAGTTTGCTGCCCTAGACGTAGCAATTTAGCTCGTATTCACGCGGTGATGTTGAATATTTTGTATATTTTCGTTTATAATGTTGCATCTCGTGGCATGTCATTGGATTTGGCATATCCTCCGGCGGGCCCCAGCCGGCGGCAGGTGGCATCAGTCGACGACACTCAATTGACCTGTGAATGACGCGCTAATGTGTATGCTGGTTAGTTATTGGGGTCAAATATAAACGTGATTATGTCGGCAGAATTAAGAGATTCATCATCACTCGACAACATGAAGGTGGAATGGAAACGTCATGGATGACCTGTTTGTCATGACATCTGAACTCTTTTATTGCTTCTTATGATTTATCTGCTTTTCGGTCTTCATTTGTACGAGGGAATTTTTGGGTTAGTCTCAATAAATGTGTACAAAGAAACAGCGCATGTGCGACAAAATACTTATATTTTCCATACCACTTACTGAATACCATAAGATCTCAAAAAACAAAAAGATTCAAAATCAAGAAAAGATGACATTTTTAGTAGAAATTTAAACGCATTTAAACGCCCGCATCGTTCCAACACTTCGTGAGTTCAAGCATACCGCCAACAAGGGTTGCCTTTTTAAAATATTCGCTCTCAGATGCTTTTACTAAACCAAACATTTTACCGATGGGCTGCAACATCGCTGCTCTGAGTTTTCCGAAGCGCCACAAAGCATTTATATATGTATAATATTTCATAACTTGAAAAATATATCTGGCACGCAACAATGTTAAACAGAATTCTGTTATAAATATAATATTTCATCATTATTTATTCTCGCTCTTTTCTATTGCAGGGTTAAGGAAACATTTGACGGTGCTCTTTGAGTTCTATATAATGATATTTTTCGTACTTCCTGTTCCATTTTTAGGGTTCCGTAGCCAAATGGCAAAAACGGAACCCTTATAGATTCGTCATGTCTGTCTGTCTGTCTGTCTGTCCGTCCGTCTGTCTGTCTGTCTGTCCGTATGTCACAGCCTTTTTTCTCCGAAACTATAAGAGCTATGTTGTTGAAACTTAGTGTGTAGATGTATTCTGTGAACCGCATTAATATTTTCACACTAAAATAGAAAAAAAATAAAATTTTAGGGGGGTCTCCCATACTCAGAAATGAAAAAAATTTTTTTTTTTTCATCAAACCCATACGTGTGGGGTATCTATGGATAGGTCTTCAAAAATGGTATTGAGGTTTCTAATATCATTTTTTTCTAAACTGAATAGTTTGCGCGAGAGACTCTTCCAAAGTGGTAAAATGTGTGTCCCCCCCCCTGTAACTTCTAAAATAAGAGAATGATAAAACTAAAAAAATATATGATGTACATAACAATGTAATCTAACACCGAAAATTGGTTTGAACGAGGTCTAGTTAGTAGTTTTTTTTTTACGACATAAATCGTAAACCGCAAAAAAATACTGATTATTCATTCAATAACTCAAATGTAAATAAAAAAACATTTATTTCAAGAACTTCTTTATTATGTTACTCGCTGCTACGGAACCCTTCATGGGCGAGTCCGACTCGCACTTGGCCGCTTTTTTATTGTATGCTATAAACTTTTGTTCAACTTTTTAATAGTTCCATATATTGGATCGTTTAACATTCCATCGAATCTTAATACTACTAAATAATATAGCAATGATTTAATCTTAAAATAGTTTTTATATAGAAATGAATGCGTTTCTCTATAATTTCCCAACAACGTAGCAGCGTATTTTAGCCTGAGCTTTCTACTCAAATTATTTAAGAGCCACCATAATTCGTAACCGTTTGGAACGTCGGCGAGAGAGAACACCATTGCATTAATTAACACCTGTGGATCTACTAATGTGCTTCACTCGGAAGCGAAATACCCCGAAGCTTTAAAGCTGTCTGCTTAAAGCTTGGTCTGTCTGACATTGGGTACGGTTATCAGTAATTTTTCAGGGAGGCTTTTTACGCAGTGATGCAAATGACTGAAAAAGTCTGCTATTTTGCCGGATATGTTTTTTGCCGCATATTTTTAGGTTTCCGGCCACCTTAATGATAACAAAAAGTTCACGTCATAGCAAAATGAAGCCGTGTCATGAATTTTATATAAAAATATTTTTCATAGAGCTATTGTATGTTGTGTTTCAATGCCAAAACCTCCTATATGGCCGACCCAGGTATTTTTATTGGATTATCGAAATCAGTATTTCGCCCCATAAGGTGCAACTATGCGAACATTTACCATTTCGTTTTATTCATCTGCATCGGTTAGGGTGACTTTGATCATGTATTCCTAACAGTTTCGCTACATTTTCCTCCTTCATACCATAGCTCATTCCTGCAACATTTTCCTATTACGTCTTATAGTTCTTTGGGCGATTAAAATCCGCACCAGTTTCCTGCTCTACCTATAAAGCTCGGAGTAATCCTGCTGACGTCACAGGTACCTAATTTTTCCTCAAAGTATCCGGGTCAAGGCGTTTCTGTGCTTGGAACGTTTGGGCCTCGAGCCCGGCAGACCCTCATTCCTCAGTTTACATAAGAATGATTGATTCAAAATGTTCTCTGTAATCGAATTCGGTTCGAGTGCTGTCTGTTCATGACGAATGGTGCCTTGGTGGCAGTAAGTCCCTCCCGGCTGCACCATTTTTAAATTTCTAATACAAAGAGTGTTTATAAGTTATGCTTTGTATATATTTTACTTAGCAATCTTAAAGGTCAAATCTCTTTGTTCCATTTGGTTTTGTAGATAAATAAAAGTAATCTAGTCTAGACATACCATCCCGAACTAAGCGATAGTTAGTAATGATAAGCACGAGGTAGTAAGCTGAGAAATCTCACTGAATATACCAACAATGAAGCATTACAACCCATGAATTTATTGGTGGTTTATTTTTATAGTTCCCACGTTTGTATTGCCATTTGCATTATAAACTGGAGACAAACGGATGTTTGAGTATTAAAGACTAACAATATTCGAGTTGACAAGATATGGGAGTTAAATCGTTGAACTAAGAAAGGCGGAAGTGAACCGTCTAGCGATAAATCAATAGATGTTTTCGCCCGACCGTATGGAGCATGAACTATTAAAATGTCTGGATGAATCAATATTGAACCCAAAAATATAACCTTTTGGTCTGTCTCACTAACTTATTCAAACCATAAGTAAGTTCGAATAGGATTTTTTCTAAACCAAATTCGAGTTTTTGTAGAGTGTAAAGGCTTCCGCGATATAGTCATATTCTTGTTGGAACAATTCAACATGCTCTTTTAAAACATAGTAGTGTCAGATAAAAATACCTCTATCGGCCACCCATCCAAGTAGTAGCAGAGCTGCATGTTGATCAACACCTGCTTTCGTTAACGTGGCTCAGCCAAACTACGTCAAGAGTGTTACTGTATCATAATGTTTATGAACTCGTTATACTGCACCATGTACTTTCTTTTGACTGTACCGGTCATTGAAGACTCCTATCACAATTGAATTACCGACATGTCTTACATTGAGCTACGTCTAGACACACGTAATATCGTTCGCCCTCCAGAGATAGTGCGACGACCTGCAGACTAGCTCGAACTGAATAAAAAGTTAGACCTAGAGAGACTGAAGTAAACTTGAAAAGTTAGTGGTTGAAATGTATGATTCGTCTACAGTTAAACATAATATTCTGAACGTTCACAATAATTACAAAGTGATACAAATAAATAAAGTACAAACATACTTTTACAGAACTAATTTTAACAAACAACAAGATCTGGTAGACTTAAACTTAACAAGCTCTAAACTTAAATATAAATTGACATCCTCCAGCCGACAGCTATGTCTGCACAAATTGTTGTCTCCGGTCGGGAATCGAACCCGCAAACCCCAGACACTATATTCACTCGCATAAACTTTGCCAATGTGTTGGTACACTATAATGTTCTGTAAATTCGCATTGCAGATGACAGTTATATAGGTGACCGATTTGTGACATTTCCTTTGACATGTCAACATGTCTTCCACGGTGACAGTTAACTGTCACCTTGAAAGGTTAATCTAGAAGTAGAATAAGAGCATAAAACGTGTTGTTTTATGCATCTGTATTGAAATCGATATCCATAACTTTAAAGTAGGTCAAAACGGACTTCCTACACATGTTACTAATAACCCAGTGCTAGTGGCGTATCCACTGGTTGCATACGATTGAAACGAACACAATGTGTTAATGAGAATGCTATCCTAAACCGCACTCGGCTCGATGCATCCTCTTTCATTATAAAACTGCCCCAATTATTCCAAATTTTAATTTTAATTGTACTTTAGGTTAAAAGATCGATTACATTAGCTTTTAAATTCCATTAGTATGAACCAAGCGAATAATTAGATGACCGAAACTGGGACGAATATCGGTTTTGATCACTGAACTGTCAAAGTTGGTAAAATATTTTCAAGTTTCGCAGTGAAGTCGGTCGAAGTTTATGGATGACATCAAGTTTGGAACTTATGACATCTAGTTTGCATTTGAACTAATTAGACTTTGTTTTCAATATTATAACTTAGATCAACCACCCAATAAATAGCGATAAATGGACCAAATCTAACCGCTACATTTCGACTTTTAAGACAGTTTATGAAGCAGCTATTCTGGTGAATAGTGCAGAAAACAATGGTATGATATGAATAGTGCAAGCCTCGTCAATAAGGTCCATTACTTGACAGTCTCTTCGTTGAGTGATGGAGGTACCGCTTTTATGTCGCTAAGTGATTAGAAGTGGTCCGCTTATAAGTACATGACACAATTTACTTAAACGCAATTACGGATGTTTTCAATTTTGCAGCGGAATTTCTAGAACATGACTGTAGTTGATAGACATGATACTGTCTAGTCTAATCAAAATATCAAAACATAGGAAATTAATATAAAAAGAACACACACTAGAGACAAGACTATTTCCTAGATACGGAATTTTAGTGTTACTATGTGTTCAAATAGTGTAAGTTAAAAAAAAAAACTGACTTAGTTTGACTAAAAAATTAATATCAGAACGTTCTGGAAATTGCAGTCATGCCGGCACCGTACTTGCTGAAATTCGATCTGCTTTCAGTTTTTTTAATTTCGGGCCTTTGCCTTACTTTTTCAGAACGATCTGTAAGTAGGGCTCTGACAAGAAGCAAACAAATTCAAACGGGTGTGAAGTCTTAAAATTCAAAAACTGAATTCAGATCGATATTCAACATCTATGGTACCTTAGACTGATAAAAGATCGATTTGTTCGCGACCCACAAGTCAGTGTAAGGGCTGTAGTACCTCTAGCCAACTAGTTTCAGTACCACCGGGACACACATTTTTGCTATGATTATATAGAACAAATACGCCAACGGTATCAAGCCCAATTGAACAATCTTTTCTAAGGTAAATATAATAATAACAAAATACAATTAAACATTATGTTTTCCTTTGGAGTCGTTTTTATTGGTTTTCCCTCAGTTGGAAGTTTGTTTACGTACCGGAATTGTTTTGTTGATGCCATTGTTGCTGAAACAATGACATTCGATTAATACTGAGATCTTAACAAAATAAACAGAAACGTAGCGGAATAATATTTAATTGATATCAAAACATAAAAACGCGATAAAATATTGTCAATAAATATTTATGTTTACAAATTGATTGCGGTGACTTTACTCGCTGTATATTGTTATGGCTTACAAGATATGTAATCTAGCTATCGTATGTTTAAAGTCCTGTAATAGGAAAATGTCGTCGCTATTTCCGTGAAAGGCGTCACCATCATCATTATTTAATTGCATTTTTATCACCTGCAATTCTAAACATACCAAACTTGGTTCATCTTTAAAAATAGATCCCTAACGGTTTGCTTCTTCTGTAAATACCATTAATTATTTAGCATTAACGTCTTGTTTATCCATCTTCATGTATTTACATGTGTTGGAAACCATCTTGGAGATCAATTTTCGCTATCCATTTGCTACCATTTGCTAGCATGCGCCAATAAAACCGGATTCATATGACATCGGGTCTGACCATCCTTACCTGAGCTCTGCAATTTTTAATACCATTGCTAACGGCTATTCAGCAAGATATTGGAGTTATGACTTCCATTTTAAATCGGTTCCGCATGTATATCTTCTCAAATCAATGCAATCATATGAAAATAGGCTAATGATCTATGAACGCCATAAAAGTTGTTTCAGGGAAACGATTGAGGAAGACCGTAAACAAACAACGCACAGATTCTATTTTTATATTATGTGAGTAGGTAATACATACTCCGGCACATAAATTCACATATTTTATTACTCGCAAGTTGATCCCATTTCAATGTTGTTATACGAAAAATAACTAACGTTTTGCAAAAGTTATGTTCGGATTTTGTGCGGTTGCTTTTCTTTTGTGTAAGAATATATGCAATTATTTTATTTTTCATTGAAACATAACTTCAAAGGCCTATATGAAAGACAATTTAAAGTGGCTTAAATATAAATAAAGTAAATTCTACGCTTAAAATATTTAATCAATGGAAACATTCTCTTTCATGCCTATCACATAAACATAAACCCAGTTACGTTTAGTTACTAATCACTTATCAATTAAATTTAAGGTACCTTGAGTGATGCATTTGATGATAATCATATCGGACATGCCGATGAATTACATGATAATGAAGTAAATGAACTGATTAATAATCAACCTATTGATAATAACAAGGACTATAATAACGATCGAGTAAAGGAATATATTAAGGAATTAGAGAAAATGAAAGATAACATTGGAATAGAAATGGCCGAAGATGAAAATGATGGGATAGCGATAGAAAACTATAAAGTACAGGAACGAGATAATGTTCAAAAGTCAATAGCCAATATAAGCAACGAGGTGGAGATAATCCATCCTGCGACTGAGAAGACTTTCTTAGAGATGCAGAATGTAGACGATTCTGACGATTATTCTATCGAAGAAACAGTATCCTGGGACAATTTCATTTCTACATTAGTTAAATTCACTAAAGAACGGTTCATGGAAATTCGCACCAATATCAAAAGAAATTACAAACTTATGTTCTATGAGACAGAATTAATAGAAGATGCTTTCAACAACGAAATTGAATACGACTATATTATAAAAAAGCAAAACAAGTTCGTAAAAGAGTCCCAAGTTATTAATGAGACTGAAGAAACGATGCTGAATTTTATGGACATGTCCAATTTTATAGTTGGCAAAGTGATTGAAATGAAACTGAAAAGTGTGAAAGGGAATTTGGATTTACCGTTAAAATGGCACAATCAAACAATGAGGGATAAAATAATAAGACAAGAAACCAAAGCGACAACAGCGGCGGTAGAAAATCACATATGTTCGACGTTGTATATTTGTAAAGAGAACTTTTTTTATTCGGACTACATAAAGGAATGGCTGAGAATACTATTGAACTCATCAAAATCGCACTTGACTGCTTTCTTCAGGCTCATTCCGGATGTTTTAGAGAAGCACAAACACTTTATAAAATCAAATCTAAAACTTAGAGAAACTATAAAGAATATTATTCAAACTGACTCGGTACAAAAGGATATCATTGATTTCCTTGATGAAATTATTACCAATGGCGAGAACATAGTATTCATAGCGCCACCTGGTCTCAAGAAAAGCGCAAGTCTTTTAAAAGAACTATTATTTATAATAGACTCTGTTTACAATGTGAATACGGCTAACCGTGACAAACTAGAGACTATGATAGATGTTCTACAGGCGTGGGTTGATAATAAAGAAAAAATTTCGTTGTTTTTCGATTATTTGATTGAAAATATGAAAGTCAATATGCCGATCTGGTCGCTGAAAGTTCAGAGCAATATTAATAACTTGTGGTCTGAATTAATAGTATTGTAGACAAATAAATGTATGAGAGTTAAAATTGATTTTAATTTCATTTTCAATTTTTTTAAATCAATTGCAAGATAATGAGTATTAAATACATGTTTACTTATAAATACTTATAAATGATATATGTATATATGTACTTATAAACGACCAGGCTTAGATTTTGATATTATGCAATACCTACATAAAATCTATAAAATTATTTAAATCACAATTTCTTGACTGATGATGATGACAATCTTTAATAGATGATGGATCAAACAGTTTTCCAAAACAATATTCTGCTATATTTTAGAGTAAAGCCAGAACAAATCACTTTAAAAAATATAGTAAAAAAATATGTATATGTAAATTAAAACCACTGAAAAGGTATAACGGCATTGTACGTAATATAATAATATCTCTTCTATTCCACCTATATCGTTTTAATAACTTCACACACAATAAATATAAAACCAATATTTCTTAATACATTTCTCAATAAAAAGCTGCCGCCCCACAATCCTGTTGTATAAAAAAATTAGGTGTAACTATGATATCATCCATATTAATAATGTTTTTTTTTTCAGGTAACACCCTTCACGCAATCTAGTCGAGTATAGGAAGATTATCCAAAGGTAATTCATATCTAATCCGATCACGATATCTAATAAAGAGTATATTAATAACGCTTCGGGAATCCTTTACATAGAAAATGGTATGATTGAAAACGTCGGCTTCATATTTGAAGGAAAGTAATAGAATCAGGTACGTGTTCATTTTAAGTATTGATTTGCGGCATTAGCTCGTAATGCGGTGTATCTGTTGGTGTATTTTCGGTAAAAATCGTTGATAAAACGTGACTTGTGGCAACGCGTGTCGCTCCTAATCCTTAGTCAAACATTCGTGACGTATGATTGTATTTTTTAGTCATTATGATAAAAGATACGAAACTGCAGACTGAAGTTGGCTGTATATTAGTTATGTTTGAACAACTAGTTATTTTACGGCTAACATGTGTCAGTTTGTTTTGTAATTAGTGCATCCCGGTTGTGATACATTTCCTCAGAAAAGTAGACGGAAGAATGTGATCGAATGTTTTGGATATTTGAGGCACATTTGGGCTCTGATTCTGTTTGATATTTCTTTACTAGCTGGTCGGTATTGTTTTCGATGTAATCGTTTAGAATCATTTTAGCTTTTTCATTATGTTTGTTTAAATTCGTTCTGATGAGTATAGTTACTAACAGTATTAACGAAAGATAAAATCATTTTTATTTTAAAAATGGTTTTGAAGTAGATTTTAAAAACGGAACAGAGTACTTAGATGACGATGGAGAAGGTAGTAATGACGGTTAACGAGTCTAGGTGCCCTATGTTACTTTTAATTCATAAAATAACGAATTAAATGATTTAAATATAAACATCATAATTATATTAAATATAAAAACAGTTACCCAACACCACCAGCACCACAATAATTATCTTCATTGTCTACAGCACAATGGCAAAACGACTACACAAAACATTCCAAAGCTGGTGTCCTATGTATCTTCAAACGTGACTCGAATAACACGCGCGATAATAAACTCTATTGCTAAATCAATAAGCGTCAAGCCTTGCACGGTGTGTATAGACTGTTTCAAATTCGTATGACGTTGAGGTTCAATGGTTTATTCTTTATAGGTGTAGAGAAATCATAGTGAGTAGCACCAACATTTGAATAATATTGATTGTCTACCATTCTGTTCCGAACATTAGCTTCTATAAAGAATTCTAAGACGACTTGTTCGACATACAAAATACATCATTCTATTGGCAATTGTTGTCATCTGTTCTGGCGAGACAAAAGTGTTTATCGATCCACCAAAAAATATCTCGGCGTAGTATGACTAAGTGATGTTATTGCAGTCGGGAAGCAAAGTGCTCGTACATTACTTAAATGAGGAATCACCAAGACTGTGCACGTTTAGCAATCGGCCCCGGTTGTTTTCAGTTCTAGCTATGTCACGGCCTTTTCTTTGGTCCAAAATTAATGCTACTTGTACTAAATGTTATATAATTTACTGCCTGAAACATTGCGTTACTTGGCTGAAAATTATGACAAATTCGAATATGAATATTTCGTTTTACAGTAAACTTATGATACTCGCACATTAAAGTTTCAGAGCATGAACACGTCTGCAAATTGAGTCTGCTGTATTTAAGTTTGTCTTTGCTCAAATATGAGATCCGAAACGGAAATAACTTATGCCTCAATACCTACTATATCGCCACTTTATTTAGCAGCCATACAACTTTGACAGAATTCTATGGAATTAAGTAATACGTATCGTGGCATAGTTTGACTAAGCAATGGTAATTAATTGCGATTGTTAAGCAACGTGCAGCTCGACCTCTATTTGGATGGGTGGCCGATAGTGGCATTTCTATCTGAGCGCTACCGTGCTTTGGAGGGTATGTCTGCTGTCGGTCCCGGTTGTTTCAATCGTCAGACCACAGCGGAGGCCTTTAGGTGGTCTAAAAACTCCGAATTGAGAACCTCCTTTGGTTATTAAAGTCGGTTAAAAAGGGCTTTAGTTTTACCTATAAAACATTCTTCTATTCTGATTACTTGTAAGAAAAACGAATTGTTTAACAGTTCTGCAAATAGTGTTTTAATAATGTAACTTAATTAAGTGTTCGTAACAAGAGTACACTTTAGAGAATTTCCTCAGTCTCCTTTATCGCTTGGGTGGAACACAACAGAGAAGAAACCACAATAAAATAGTCTTCAATTTTAAAAGGAAAATGTTTTTCTTAAAAGATGTTTTGCACGTTAGAATACAACTCAAATCTATACTAATATAATAAAGCTGAAGAGTATAGAAACTATCTAATGCATAGCTATAGATGAATAGGACATTCAACGGACATTTTATTGGCTATTGTTCATCCCGAAATCCTTACCGAAACTGATCCAACACGTGCTAATCGCTAGGCGCCTCTAGTCTTAAATACTCGTATGGAAATCTATTTTCCTGGAAATGTTATTGACTTATTTATTAAGCAAGCGTTGTTTATTTGTCCCTTCCACGTATAAAATAGGTATTAACATATTCAAATAATTTAACCCATAAATTATGTGTGTGTTTTGACATATTGTTTGTCTGTGTTCGTAGCTCCTAAATTAAAGGACTGATTTTGTTCTCGCTAAATAAAAAAAATCATTTGCTACAAATATCGACATCTGCTCGTCGCTATGTCTCTGAACTGCACACATTTAATATCCATTCTATTTGAGTCTGCATCCCTTTGATACACCACCGAGAATCCCATCTAGGTCCTTAAGTTACACCCGAACATGTATCGCCTCGTCTGATATAGTCAATTCATTAGGAAACTCGAGTGTGTTTGCACCTGCCTAACAGCCGGTCTCAATTTATTTAATCTAACCTCAAGCCATTTATTTAATCTAACCTAAAAGGTATGAAATCGAAGATTGATATTAGTTCTCTGTACATAACTAGATTAATAATGAGGCGATCTTTGAGGCAAGTTTAGGAGACAAAATCATAATAGAGATGAAATAATTGTCAAATTTAAGCGGTAAAAAGAAGACAATCTTATTTGAATGATTGATTATTTTGACATAATTAATATCATGGAAATAATGTCAAAGTTTTATGTGCTATCCGGGATTGCTGGAAGAGATGAGTGCTTGGGACAGGCCGACAGTCAATTAATTAGAAAACTTGAGAGTTAACACCTCTAAGTTTCTTAATACTGGCTCCGTAGATTCTTACGTGGATGAAATAAATACGATCGTCTCGTGGGACATGCGTAATGCTCGTGAAGTTATTTATTCATATACGGTCTTACGGCCGATTCTAATAACCTCTCAGTACTGGCAATTCACAGCTGATCAAGTTATGATTAGGTTTTTTATGTAAATGTCAAAAATTTGCTGTGGACTACAGACAAAGTTTGATATTTATTTACATAGAAAGAACAAACGAAAGACGATATGAGCGAAAAAGAGATCGATCGTTATACCGATAACCGATACCGATAAATTATAAAACCTCCAAAGTGATGGAAATCAAAGTATATTTTTAATTATAAAAACATAATACTAAATGATGTACAGACTCAAGACACGCTTTGCATGCAGACACGTATAATGGCATTCCAGTTTTAACATAATTACGTCATATTAACCGCCAAATGCTAATAGAGTTTAGATTGGCTTGGATTTCAAGTTGGAGGTTCTTGCCTGAGGTTCTTTAAACCCGTAGGACCTTGAAATATTTAAAGAGGTCAAGCAGTTGGAATAGCCGTTAATTTTAAAAATGTTACTTGTAACCGCCCGCTTCTATAGATTGCAATTTCAACAGGTGCCAAGTTGCATTTAATTTGATGCGATTTTCTCGACATTTTCAAACAATATTCAGTAGTTTCATATTAATTTTTGCTTCTCTGTTTATTGTTCATAAAAACGAGATCAAACGAAAGGTTCAGTAAATTTGTACATTGAAACATTTCATCAGCAGCTCTCGGGGCATGCATGCGTGTGCACAAACCACTTCCCTTGGTGTCCGGACCATTTCCAAACGAAGTATTCTCAACTACTATTCTCGTTAGCAGCATTATATTAGCGGCTCACTATGCACTCCATTTTAGCCAGAAATGTAAATACGCTATTTCCGGACCGGTTTTACTACAACACAATGCACAGAGTCGGGTAAAAGTGCTAACAGCTAACTATCAAGCAACGCCAACGTAATATATGGTCATTGCGGACACAGATAAGATAACATTTAGTATGCAAGTCACAGAATAAACAGTAGTAAGTTACTATTGTTTTTTTCATCCACGCATCAGGTTGGAATGCCATTGATGCTATGGAGTGTGCATGTGTGCGTAGCGTGTGAGTCACGGGCTTAATTTAGATCAGTGAGCATCGGTTGCGTTCGCGCTGTTTTTATGTTTATGTTTTTTGCGTTATGGGTAGATTGTCGGTTGGGATTATAAAAAATAGGGTCTAATAATAGGTACCTGCGATTAAAGCTTTTAGATAAAATGGATATTGGTAAAGATTTTTATAATGCGTGGGATGATATCATAGCCATATAAATAAATTATTATCTGTCTGACCTTGTCACATACACGTTAAATTTAGATATAACTATCTTATTTCTTTCTCATTTTCAAAAAATTAAATATGAAGAGACTATACATGTGTCTTAAACATTATTTCCATTGATATTTCTCAGTTACACTGCTAAAGGTTATATTTTTCATTGATTCCAAAGACATAGCAACCATCGAAGTTTAAACTCTTTGATGTGAATAAAAGATGTTTGTTTTCGCTGCGTCTGATGTTTACGAGTTATCAATGTGTGCTATTTTTAAAACATCAACCTTTCCACCAAAACTATTCATTACTCAAGTGTCTGTGAACCTTTGGACTAATTTGACGACAAACGTATATCATGTAGAAATTAAAAGTGTAATCCTGGATTTTCCCACTGTTGACCAAATACCTCTCTTCTCACTTTATATATCAATAGAGAGAAACAGTATGAGTATACTAGCCACGCGGTCTCACCCACGTTGTACCCGTTCCCGCGGGAATTTCGGGATAAAATGTATCCCATTTTTTATTCTGATGTACCTATCACCTATATTACTGTAAAGTTTCATCGAAATTCGTTAAGTAGTTTTTGCGTGAAAGAGCAACAAACATACATCCATACATCCTCACAAACTTTCGCATTTATAATATTAGTAGGATTAGTAGGATAAGTACTTTTCCTTTACTTGTGAGCTGAAGAAAATAAAAATAAAAACAAATCCACCAACGGTATTAAAATATGTTATCCGGACGCGTAAGTACAGAACGTTGATTACCAGTTAACGTAGCATAAATATTTTCCTTCATTCTTTACCATAACACAGATTGCAATATCGGTCGTTATAAAATAAACAAATTAATCGATAACGTACAAGTAACGTGCAGAAAGCTTTGCGATACTGTTTTATACAGAAAAGTGTGTCACTAGGGACTACCCGAGATCAATGGTCGACGCCGACCGCCTTCACACCGAACGCAACCATGTTTAAATACGACGAATATTTGCAACCAGTAATTCCGTTTGGTATTGAAATGACAACGAGGTGTGAGAATTATTTTTTTGAATTTCACCATTTTGTTTCGGAAAACATTTAAGCTGTTCTTTTAATTCCAGTTGCATTGGTTGCGTTTGTTACATTAATTTGGGTGTGTTTTTTTGTGGTTCTGTTTAAATAAACTTAATGTTGTTTTGGGTTTAAATCTTAATTTGTGATTGGTATTAATATTATTAAGGAAATTCCAATTGTAAAACAACATAAATTTTTCCTCGAATCCTCGAACTAACTTACGTATAATTATAATGTTTATGAAATACTGTTGATTTCTTATTACGCAATACTTACATTAATTTATCAATTAACCTAATAATTCACTTATGATCCTATGTTTAAAGTTTAACTTTTTAACCAACTATTTAATCCGAATCTGTTAGTATCATATTTGAATTGTACTGTTACGATTGCGATCGGTGTGACATACATTCGTGTCAAAATGGCGCCTTCATTAGATTATGCAGAATATAGTCTGCAGCTAAATAATGTCACGGTTTTCTTTGTGTCTCAGTTTCAATATTTTAAAGCAAAAATATGTTATTATAATACTCGTTCACAATTAGAAAGTAAGTAAGTTCGCATAGGTTTAAAAACATTAGGAACTAATCCTGGTGTCGGGAGTTTTAAGACGGCTTAAAGGCCTCCGACAAAGTCTAACGGTTGAAGCAACCGGTACCGACAATTTCACGTCCTCTCCGATGCACTATAGCGCTCAGACAGAAATGCCACCTTCGGCCTCCCATCCAAGTAGAGGCCGAGATTCACGTTGCTTGTGGTGTCAAGTGACATTCAATGATTAGTCGTCGTCGCCCGTCTGTCTTTTGACCATGTCGGAGGCCTTTGGGCGGCCTAAAAACTCCGACGCCAGAGTTGACCACTGACCTACTTGACACACACATATAAAACAAAGTTTGAAATCATAAATCACAAACATATCACCCATCGACAAACATATATTCACATCAAAACTTTTATAACGCAAAATAACGGAATTTAATTTTAAACCTGACACAAATAAAAATAAAACAAAGTAAGGGGTAAATCCCGCAACTGATGTTTTTATTCAATCATAGCTTGGAACACTTCTCGTATTGGCACCTTTCAAACGAAATAACTAGATTCAAAGCCCATACGGGAGCTACAATACCATCGATAGATACATAGCGGTTGCATTTTAAGGGTGCGTTTCCATTTAAGCGGACCTTTGCGAAGCTGAATCGACCAATCACGACGTAATACAAAAAATATATTTGGCTATGTCAATGTCTCGTTTGACAATTTCAAAGCGTTGTTTAGGCGATTGAGCTCCACTCAGTTCCACTCAGCTCCGCTTCACTTAAATTGAAATGCACTGTTATCACCGGCTTTTTGCGTCAAGTGTTAAAAAAGTAAAGTTAATTTTATTACCTGACGTCAGTTGTGCGTAACATTAGGGTGCCATTTCTTCTGTTTACGTTTTAATTATTTCGTCCCCCTGTTCGCGACGAACGAGGGTGACTATTGTACCGTTTGAAACTGTGTCATATTATGCATTTCAATTGAGTGATGCATTTGATTTCCTGAGCAGAGGGCGTGTTGTTCTGGCTAGGGCTTTGGAGAGCGCTTGAAGCTCAACATTTATGGCTGATAAGTGTATTAGGTTTCTAATATTTAGAGTTATGTCAGGGAATATATTCGTGTCATAGAAATGACTATCTATAGTAGAGCGGACATATAGAACGCAATATGTATGTATTATGAACAATCTCACCTTCCATACAACAAAAAAAACAAGATTTAAATGTTCCTCATATTTGGTAAGTAAGTATGAAACATTATGAGAGCCACACACAAATATACACAACAACTTTCAAACTTATAGTATTAATATCTCTTATATAATGTTGAAGGTCAACATCAACAAAACTGTTCTAAATAAACGTATGCGACCTTCTTCACTAACAAGCAAAACTACAACTGGATTCGTAATTCGAAAATCATGTATTGAAAATGAATGAAATGGAAATGATTTTCGCTTATGAATGTCATCTGATATTCCTCTGCAACAGTCAGTTTGAACATGGAACAAATACTTTGCCGGTCACGACAATTGATATCTACTTTCACCTTCATTCACCACTCCCGTTTCACTCCCAAAACTAGGGTGGGTTGGGTACCAGGGGTGGAGTGACAGCTCCCCACCCCAAGTTCCCTTAACCCCCACTTTCGTTTTCAAATATACTCGGGTATATTAGCTGTACAGAAATCGGTCTAGGTTACAGTTCAATGCCTTTATTTGACACTAGCAGTGTCCCACGGTTTTGCACGTTCCCATATGAGTTTCTATAAAAAATATTCTACACCCTTCCCGTTGAATGTAGCTACCTAGTACAAGAAGAATAATTGAATTAGGGCTGGTCATTCCCGAGATTAGCCTGAACATACAAAAACAAACAAACAAACTACTTAAATATAATATAAGTATGAATACTTTTATCCTGTGTGTATGCGACGACTAAATAAAATTATGCTGAAAATGCCCATTGGGGTCAATAATGTCAGTAACTGACGGTTAGTGAGTTTGAAGGTTTTTATGGCTGTGAATGTCAAAACGCGTTAAAACGGTGGTTGAGTTGTGTTTTATCGGCTTTCATGATCGACGCAGAATAGACACTCGATGATATTTTGGTAAAATGGGTAAAATTTGTTAAAAGGTAAAATGGATGTTTGCTCAAGGCATGTACCATCGTCAGGTCAAAAGTCATCAACAAAGTATCGAACATTACAAATAGTATAGTAATACTAGTAGTAGGAGTAATACTAGTTCATAATATACATGATAAGTAAAGAGGAATTTGAAGGAAACAAAATTCTCCAAGGAATACTCGCCTAGTTAGCAGACAAGCAAAAAAGCTTATAATTAAGAAACAGTAAACAATTAAATCTTGGGCCGTCTAACTAGCAAAAACAAAAACATTAAATTACTTGTTAAATTATTACGCTAAACTATGAACCATTATTGAACCTGTATGGAGGCCCCATGACGTCACAATCCCCATGGCCCAAGCTATGGCGGTGTCATTGAACCCATTTATTTATGATGTAGGTGTAACAAAAATCAGATTAGCAAAAACTGGGCTCGGTCTTATAAAAGGCAGTTTTTTCTGAGCATTCAGTAATATTGATGTGGATCGAATGTTGCCTGTTACTTAGCTGTTTTTGGTCTCAGTTTTATTGGTCTGGCTGCCATTTTGCCTCCAATTTTGGATGATCAGTTTCTTAAAGGTAGAAACTGATGGTCGGTAGATTGTTTGTCCCAAAAATAGGACCAAAGAAACATTTATAATACCTTAAGAGAGTCCTTAGAGAAGCATAGTCTATCTAGAAGTACCAATTGGTGTTTATAAATAAGTTAATAGGTATCTGACACTTTTGTAATTTATAGTTGAAGTGTATTCCATATTTCATCTAATGTAGCAATCCAAATCTCCGGTAAAAAGGCAGCCTTATCGAATATTCCGAAAACAATAAAGTTTTACGAATCGAAAGTCATGAATATCGGTCTAATCGATTTTGAAACATAGATAGAATAACTAACACTCTAAATGACATTATGACCTTACCTAATAATCAGGATTTAAAGAAAAACAATTATCGGTATCAAATCCCTCCTGAGATGAAGTAAATGAAGTGGTAGTATTATTACTATCAGACTCGTCTACTATTACTATCAGATGTCGAACAAATTAAAAACAAGGATTAAATTCAGGAATCTTTAATTAAAAAGCTATTAAATAAAAGCTCTAGCTTACTGCCCCTTACTCCATACTTTTACTGTAAATTCATTAAAACTTAACATGTTGTTCTTTTAGTTTAAGCGTTTTAGTCGCCCGGCTACGCGCCTCAGTTGCACAGTCGGCCGCCGTAGTTCTTTTATTTTCCATACAAAATGCCCGTATCAAAAACCACTAGTAATCTAATCACATCAAAAAACAACATGTATTATCTTTCTTACATATTTGCGTTAAGTACGGTCAGCCAAAAATTTGGTCTACCGCCCTACGGTTGAGATTCATTTGAACGTCATGAAACAACAAGGTCAATTTTCCCTGGCAATAAGATTGTCATAACATAATTGTGCATAGAAAAGTCAACCTTAGCGATCGTTACATCTCGCAGAAACTTTTGTCAAAAGTGGTAGACCACTTTCTTGGTCGACCGTACACAGAAGTCTTTGAAAACCCACCTATAATCTAATTACAGTATATTTCGATAATGGCTGCTTATGTTAGATTTTTTCCAACATAATTTTATTGGAATGACTGTCGTTTGCGTGATAATGCCGTAATCATAACATACCAACTACGTCATACTCTGTAGAATACACATATTTTTATTCTATTATTTCAAAGAGAACGAGATACGTTAACAAGCGTTTGTTACTATTCCAAGATGGTTAAAGATAACAATACTAATGTATGTATTGTGCAAAATAATTTAGACGCCACCATACTAAGATAGAGAGTCGTTATCTTCATATATGGCATTACATCGGACGTC
This sequence comes from Cyclophora punctaria, assembly GCA_951394245.1. Taxonomy (NCBI): domain Eukaryota; kingdom Metazoa; phylum Arthropoda; class Insecta; order Lepidoptera; family Geometridae; genus Cyclophora; species Cyclophora punctaria. The sequence continues at coordinate 744,936 of OX596167.1, read as the reverse complement.
ATCGTCTGGTAATTAAATGAGTCAATCAATATTGAATTAATTGTTAAGTTATTTGCAAGAGTTTATTTAATAGTTATTACTAACATCACCCCGCGGTTCTACATAGATTGTGCTCGCTCTTGTCGGATTTTGGGATAATAACTAAAAATCTTCTTCTTAAAGTCCTCAAAGAACTAGGCTCTTGTCGGTGAAACTAATACATGCTTCTCCATTCGTTTCTACTTACGCTTAAAAGAAGCTTTCTTAAAAGTATTCAAATGGACTGGTAGTACCTAAAATATTGTACAAGCGTATATGAACCTTGTTATAGAGGAGTGATTAAAGTTAATATGTGACACGGTATAGACCGGTATCACCAATCAGTCATTTGATTATTATTGTATTAGTACGGTCCCTGGGAATGCACGAGTCTAAACCAGGCAGTGCCATTACAATCAATCAACCGATCACATTCTGGATCATTATGACATAACCTTAATGGTTTTACAATTTTAACCGCCTTGTATTTTGTTATAACGATACCACTAATGAAAAGCCATAAAAAATAAATTCTATTCGGTAATATTATTATAAACCTCCTTTAGAGTATATTAGAATATGAAAAATAGCGATCATATTCGTAGAATTCAGTACAAAGAATTATGAGAAAAGAAAACATATTACGAGTATGTTATACAGTGAAGAGGATTATGCGTAATTATAACGAAAATACAGTGCGCCATTTGAATATTCCAAGAAAAGGAAATATCTCAATTAACAATGGAACGAGAAAGCATTTAGAAATGGAACATTACTTTTGTCTGGATGCGAAAGACACTAGGAATGTTAAACTTTTTAAAAGACATACGGAAAGTGAGGATTACTCCACGCTCGCGGGCCTCCATCGTTTTTTAATTCCATTTGCTTTATTCCACCTCTTGTTTATTATAAAGTTTTTCAGTTCGCCTCCGTTTATTGGTTAACACCGGTTTTGTTTAATTTTTACTTTACTTTTTATTGGTATTTTGCGGCGTTGCTGTGAATGCGATTCATTTATGAGGAATTTCCTTTGCGTTTTTTATAAATAGGATCTCATTTTGCTAAGAACTTTGTGTTCTTTCTGAGTAGATTTTGATGAAAGGCGGAGGTGTTGAGTTGTGGGTTTTTTAAAAGTTACTTATTATTTTTCCTATTAAGCGTGGTTTTTCCTTTCTAAAGCGTTTTGTTGACATCACTCTTAAGATACTGATTTTGTTTAAAATATCGTACACTATTACTCGATTCATTTATAAAATGGTCCTTTTAGTCGCTTTTTACGTAAGTACAAAATTCATTACCTCTAAGTTATATTTTTCTCCAAATCAATCCTGAAGACAATGTCTGTATCTCAATATAGACATTCTCGGTATTTATTGAAGCTTTCATTTCAAACAAAGTTTAACACTTCTGATATAAATAATATATTCTTACTGAGGCTTCGACTCTACATGGTGTGTTCTCAAACTTAGCACAAACTTACTTGGACATTGACGTATGAGAGGAAACCGATACAAAATATTATTTGAAATCGAAAAGATTTGTTTATTGTTGTTGTTACTTTGACTTGAGGATTTTTCCATACACAATAAACTTGTTTTTCATAGCATAATTCCATGCTAATTGCTACATACTACAACATTATCGATATTTTAATGATCTATTGAAGTATTCTTAAGTTTACTCATACAAGAAAATCTGATACTCGAAATCTTTCATATCATTTAAGTATTCTCCTCAATTCAAATTGTTAGCTTCTGAATAATGTTTTCTTATATTTCTGAATAATGTTTTGTTCGTGATTATGATCTATCATTGCTATCAACACCATCAAGCTTTTGGTTACGATTGATTGAATCTGCTTTTTGGTTTTAATTCTTGTTTTATTTTATTAACTTTATCTTACTGCTTCTGATTTTAAATTGAATCGCGCATATTGCACCGTTATTGCTCTACCCGTTCATTAAAAAGTCATAACTTCGGATAGTAAAATTTGAACAAAATTCGATTCTCCCATTCCTCGATATCAATGGGACTTGAAACTCAAATCCGAAATAGTTTGAAAACTGTGCTGGATCCCGGAGAATACCTTTTTATTTGGAATTCCTCCAGTCTGAGCTCACAATAGTAGAAATTATTGAAGTTTCCCTTCTATTTACTCGGTTAGTGGAATCGTTTCCAATCCGATGTCCGGACAGGTCCACAATCGCTCCGTGATTGCTTCTCACCGCCAGTGTTTAATTCCTCAGTAATTCCGTCTCTACTTTTACTTTTAAACGGTGCGATTTCATTGTTAGAAACTGCTTCTATTTGATTGGGACATCGCGACGTTGTTCCATCGTAATTGTATCCAACCGATGCAGTTCTAGTTACTTCTTCCTCCGTGACTATGATTCCATCCATAGCGTTTCCATTTAGTATGATTTTCGACTTCTTAGTCCTTATTTTTAATGCATTAATATTGAAGGTTCTTAACAATAATTTTGGCCATAAAATTGAAACTCGTATAAAATCTGAATTTCAAATCTTCTCAACTATTTGACATAAATTGGCATAGATAATTTCAAATTAGGATTGATGTGTCACAACGAACGTGCTCGTTGATCGCGCAGCGAAGAATATGAGACTCAATCATTATGATAATATTATGCTTCCAGTGACATATTATCTCTTCGATAACTAATATTGGCAAAATTAATTGTATTTTGTATAAATGAATAGAATATAAGTGACAACACGCGGTGGCTCTATGTTTGTATCCTTGTAAGAAAAATAATTCTAGGAACATCCATACTTCTAAATGTCGGTATTTTTCCACAATGCTTCATAAAATTGAGTGTAGAGTGCCTTTCCATCAAGGCAACTTTGTTGCCATTCAACGTAGGCATGCCATGCTACCAATACATGCTACGTTTGAGATTAAAGGTGGGTAGCATCTTCGCTATGTTAAAATCAAACTACGTTTGATAAAATAGGTGGCTACTAAGGGTGGATCGTTTCAAACGGTTATACTAACCTACGATCGTTAAAATGTTCACGACTATGTTCGCTGTTTAATGTCTGTTAAATACAAAGGGTTGTTTTATAATTGAAATGAAGTTATTTGAGCTGCCAGAAGAAAGCCACTATATTTCTTTGACGTCCATTGAGGCTGACATTTTGTATTAACGTTTACTGATGCGCGATCGTAAGTTGAAGCAACCCGCCCTTAACGTAGCATAGCAGAGATGGCTGTGGTCGATGAGGAATCCTTTACAATGTTCGCATTTCTGTAATTTCTCGCAAGGAGATAAAATGAGATAAATTTCTGCGAATAAATACAGGAAGTTATCTTTATTTACGGCTTGAAAAGAGAGCTTTAATAAAAGTTGTTTTTATATTCATGTTTCATTTCATTGATAAGAGTGTACTTACTCGTAATTAAGCCTTTTACATTTACTCCAACCGATCTCATTCAGTTTATAGTGTTTTCTCTAGAATATATAACAGAGTAACACAAACTTATTATCCATCGAATTATAATTCAACGCATTATTTTTCGTTTGTTCATAATCTGTCCAAAGCAAACCGACGGTTTAGTCTAATCACAGATTGAGACGAGATGGACTAATCGTTTGATCACTCAATGGCCGATGTCGGACCTCAATCAATCGATCTGTTGACGGATCTGTTGTTCAATTTGCTAACGGGATTCCGCGTAATTACTTCGCACTGAGGAAGATGTAATTACCAATTTCTGAGAACCGATAGTTATATCCGATTAGTTGAGTGATCGAGAAAATTAATGTCTAATAAGCTTAAGTGGCGATCGGTAATCATGGTTACAGTTGAGGTGAATGGTGAATACACACCATTAGATTCTCGAGTCCTGATTCCATCAATGATGTTGCGTTTGCTTTGTACAGATGTAGCAATTAATGCTATTCGATTTTCTGCGTAGTGCTTTGATTCCAATTGTAAGTAAGTTCGTGCAGGTTAGTAGCCAACCTTGGTGTCGGAGATTTTAGACCGCCTTAAGACCTCCGACATGGTCTATCGATTGAACAACCTGGTCCGACAATTTTACGTACCCATCAATTCTAGATAACCAACACATTTTAAAATCAATATATGTCAAACGTGTACCCCTTACAATTTTACTACAAAAGCAACACGTGACGTGAGTGGACAGCGTAACCGATGAGAGCGTTTGATTAAATTATTGACAGTGAAGAAGTGTTGAATGACAAAAGTGAATTTCACTTGATTGCAGAGCCATGGATGACAACCACGATGGTATCACTTTCGTTTCAGCTCATTCGTGACTGATGGTGACACCTATTAACTCGATATCAAATGCAAACAAAACTAGTGAATCAAAGAGATTAGAGAACCAATAATTCTCACGTAACTATATTTGCTCAACTAGTTGCCCGTTCGATAGATAACGATTTGCAAGCATTTGAGCTGGACTCTAATCAACAAACACGTTGAAAGCCTTCTGGGCAAATTGGGGCTTCACTCGCACGTGTAAATGTTGCAGTTATATTTACCCTTCATGATCTAATTTTGAACGTCAGATTATTCGAGGAGTTACAATTTGCTGATTTGACATTGATAATTCTCATCGTATGGAAGTATGGGTTGAGTTTGAGATCACCGACCCCCAGTAAGCACGTTTGGTCAAAACGAATATATTATCTGATCCTCTTCACTGTGCTGACATATTCATTGATTTGAGAGGAAATGACCTCACAACGGAACATTGCCTTTACTTTTTAACAGTTAATATTTAATAAAGCTAAGCATATGTAGTTTTAATATTCCAAACAAACGCATGATCAAATGCTCTCGTGATTATGAGACATTCGTGAAATGTTCTGCCCTACTTCCAACGGGATCAAAATAAGAATGACCCAGCTTTTCATTATTCAAAAATTCTCTGTGAATATCTGAAAACAAAACCTGGTTCAGAAATAGCACTGAAGTATTTTTTGAAATCTGACCCAGACACGTACAGATTGCAGGCTAGGTTTTAAAAATAGGTCTACGTTGTTATCGACCGTGAATGATGTTTCATAAGACCTAGGTCATAGATATTATAGGTCGTTAGCCCTGACCCTCAGACATCGGTCCCGAGCATTTCATTGGCTATTATTCATTTTATTGTCTACATTATATATAATAGATTTCTTTCATTCTGATACCAAAGAAATGCTTTCATCGCAGACGAAATGTAATTACGAGGCTTTCGTTAAAATAAATTTCAACTTACATATTCTCAAAGATTATTACACTAATGAAATTCAATTTACTGAAATAATTCTCCACTTCTTTGAAATTTGACTACATATGCGATGAGATAAGTTATTGACTATTGATAAATAAAAGACTTTTCATTTGAACAGCGCCAAAATCGGAAAGCAAGTTAAGTTGGTGCCATAGATATGCTCACTGGTACCGTGGCCTTTTGTGCGTCAAAGCAAAGTTCCTATATTTACGTTTATTTTCACTTAGCAGACACATAACCTAGTGTCTAGTTATCAGTAATGTCAAGTGTTGTAACCTGACCTGTAGTGTGGAAGATGCGGGAACGAGACGAGACAGAGACGCGGAACACTTAATAGCCCCCAGTCAATCACTGAGATACATTGACTCGCCGCCCATTTACTGCTCACAAGGAGGGAGCAACTTTAAGTGGTTTTCTGGAGCCAACTTCCTGGCGTTTGACATGCAGTTAAATTTGTGATTTGGACCTACTTTGAGTTTACTTTGCGGTTTTTAATGCCTGTTTTTTGAGAGTTTTGATGCCGAACAAAGTCAATTGATATAATGAAGTAATACAATGGAAATGAAACCTTATTGCAAAGTCGAGGACTCTCGCTGTCTCGTCGAATGTTAGAACACCTTTATAAGTCATCACGCTTTAGAGATAAAAATAAATGAAAATTGTTGTAAAGTTGAACATAACTGATGCGATTAACGGAAAGCGTTCAACAATATCCTTCCGTTCTATAAATATAAGGTTGGAACACACCGTGTACCGCAGAGATGCGCGGCCGTCCGGATCACCGGTCATTTGGGTGATAGTTGCCTACACCGGCTTCGAATGCCAACACAACTCCAAACTTTGAACTGTGTTTTATTAACAACTAGCAACTCCCAGTGGTTTTACCCGCGTTGTGCTCGTTCCCGTGCGAATTTCATGAATTTTTATTCAGATAACCCTTCCTCAAAAATCACTATCTATTTTAAAAAAACACGTCATAATCCGTTGCGTAGTTTTAAAGATCAAAGCATGCATAGCGACAGACAGACAGCCAGACAGCGAAAAGCGAATATGTTTTATACTATGTAATGACTAGCTGCCACGGCAAACATTGTTTTACCATATAAAAATTAAGGTACGGTCATGAATTTAGCGCGCTCTCAGAAATAATTGCTTTAACCAAGAACTCTTAGGGTTTGAACGCATAGGCAGGCGGCTTTCTCGGAGCCTAGCATGTCAACTAGCGAGCATCTTAATAAATTAAACGTTTGCAAAATTACGCGACTAGCTATACTGCGCGCTTGGCACTTAGCTAGTTGCTTACAAAGAATGCAAGCCTCTGTGCAAGGCCCTAGGCAGCCTGTGTGTTCGTAGCCTAAGCAATTGTAGTGTTCAATCTAACCATTCAGCGCCCACCAAAACGAGCATTGCCACCAATGTTCCTTAAACAAATTCTCAAATAAAAAAATAGTCTAAAAAAAATATACTTAAAGACTACTCGTATAACTTACCAGACTTTCTACAAAAATATTAGCTGCATGAAAAATATTACAATGCGCTCATATTTTATACCCGTATGCGTTGAAATGCTGCGAGGCATTCATTGTGAGGGCGGGAGTCAGTGGTGTCGTTGATGTAGGCGACGGGGCCCACCGTCCATTTCTATAATCCAGTGTATTACGTACTAGCATCGCCCTGTGGCTTTACCCGCGTTGTGCTCGTTCCAATGGGAATTTTGGGATGTAAATAAGCCCATAACCTTGCTGGACGTGGCTTTCTATTTAAATCGAACTGGTAAATCCTGAGATTAGCTCGAACATACAAAGTGACAAATTTTACCTCTTAAAGAAATTGATTGATTTTTATAATCATCCTCGTTATCCTCGTTGCATGTCTTGTAAAGAAAAAACCATTATAGTACGCTGGTGCTTAGGATATTGAAGTAATAAGACTTGACAAATTTTTTTTTTTTTCGTATTTTACCTTTAAATTAATACTTTTGCTTCTCAAAATATATAATAATATATATTTTATTATGCAATTTGTTTGAAAATAACATTTAGCAGAGCGTTTGCACCTGTAACAACTAAATGGTGAAAACTGATTTCAAAAGTTATTCAGCGAACCCAATTCCCAATATTCCAGTTCAATATTTAACTTTTAAAAAAAGGAAAAGACTACCATCAGTTGATTCAAGCCTATGTAGATATTTGTTATTGATTTAGTGTTCAACTTTTTAAAAACTCTGTTTGTTTTCTGAATTCTGGGTGCGAATATTCTGTTGGAATTATTATATCACTTTTTTATAGTATAAAACAAAGTCGCGTCTGTTTGTCTGTTTGTCTGTATGCTTAAATCTTTAAAATTACGCAACGGATTATGATGCGGTTTTTTGTAATAGGTAGAGTGATTCAAGAGGAAGGCTTTTATGTAAAAAAATTCCCGATATTCCCACGGGAACGGGCACAACGCGGGTAAAACCGCGGGGCGCTGCTAGTTTTATTATAAAACACTAGCCGCACCCCGCTGTGCTACTCGCGTTGTTTTCGTTCCTGCGGGAATTTGGGAATAAAATGTAACGCATGTGTTATTCTGATGTATAACCTATATTACTGTGAAGTTTCATCCAAATCCGTCCATTGGATTTTTCGTGAAAGAGTAACACACATACATACGTATTCGCATTTATATTATTAATACGATGTTCGTTGGAGGTTTGTTGGGGGTATATGAACGGGAAATCATTTGTCGCTAGCCGTTTACAATATGGACCGAGTGTGGATATGAGAGCTCAAAGATTTGGGTCAGTGTGCGAGATTTCAATTGTAAAACCCTCTTCAGTAGATCGTCATATTATTAATTATGGTATTGATGTATAAAACTAGTTTATCCACACGCTCTTGCATATTTGTAAGATTCTCTTGCGGTGCATGTCTGTGGAGTGTGGACTGGCTTTCAAATGTTTGAATACATCTGAGAGCTAGCTCGTAGATCTGCACTGCTTTTTGGCCGTAATAACATAGTTGTATAATATATATATATGTAAATATGTCATTCATTACCGATGGAGCGATGTGGTCGCTTAGCGACAAAGCCCTTTTTTGTATTTGATATAACTAAAAAAATATAATAAAAAATAATTAAACATTTTTATTCTTACAACAGTATATTAGACAATATAGTTTTGTCTTTTTGATGGCATTTCTTCATCGTTAGATTCGTCAAACCTTTCCGATTCTAGTAGATCTTCGAAATCTTTATGCTTAACACCTTCTTCCTCTCCAATATTATTTCCAGAATGCGTTGGTTCTTCACCGACAATTTCTTCTGAATCATTAACTTCCTCATAGGTTTGTTTTTCAATTCAATATAAGTACGATTTACATTTATATTATATGTAATGAGATTTTTTTTATGACATAAATGTAATTAGCATTAAATAAAGCAACTGTTCAATTTTTTTTTGATTTTTTGATTTTTTGCATTTTCTGAGAAGATTTACTATGGTAACATATATTATATTTTTTCACCATCGGAAAGTAGAGATTTCAAGGAACAGAAAACATACCAACTTTTTGAAAAAAGCTGATATTTTGACGGGTGAATTTTCGATTGAAAATTGGGGTGTTTTTTCGGTATTAATTCAAAATAAGGTGAAAAAATAAATAGTTTTAATCAAATAAATTACAGTGTATTAGGGACATAATAAGGAAAGTTTTCACCAAATTTCGTAGAAAAAAAAATATTTTTGAGGAAGATAAACGTAAAAAACCAAAAACGAGGTTTTTCGAATTTTTCACATATATTTTGAGGTTATGTGAACAAATTGTCAATACAAGAGTTGTAGATCATTTTATTACCTACAACTTTGCCATTTGACTTGTTTCCGTAGGACTTGTGGTTTTTCCGGAAATCGAGATGGTTTATCTCGATTTCCGGAAAAACCACAAGTTTTTACCCCTAAAAACCCACCCCCTTCCCCCTTCCCGACCTCAGATCGCCCGTAATTTATTTTTCCTTTCATTTTTATAATATTCCCCTCCTTTTCTAATGGGTTTCATCCTACTATTCTTATTTTTTGTTTTTAAAATTATCGGCACTGGTCTATATCCTTATTTGACAGTCCAAACTGTGACAGTATTTGAATAGTCGTACAACATCCTCCTAATGCGAAAGTTTGTGAGAATGTATGTTCGTTTGTTACTCTTTCACCCAAAAACTACAGAACGGATTTGGATGAAACTTTAGAATATTTTAAACATCAGAATATCACATGGGATGTATTATATCCCGGAATTATCACGGGAACGGGTCTAACGCGGTAGAAACCGCGGGGCACAGCTAGTTGTATATAATATACTTATTAATATGAATATTATCTGTATCTCCTTATTCCTCCGGTATCTTCCTAGAAACCAACTCTCTCTATCAGCTGCATAGATTCTGTGACATAATCCTTCCTAACAGAAGTAAAGTATACAAGTCTCGTTGTGTGTGTGTGTGTTGAAATAAATATTTTCTATTCTATTTCATTCTCATTCTATTTCATTCACTCATTCATTAATATAAGTATTTATGCAGTCGTCATTATTGAATATCTAATGCAGACTTACAATATAATATATTTACCAATAATCACTACATAGTATAAAACAAAGTCGCTATTTTTGTCTGTATGCTTAAATCATTAAAATTACGCAACGGATTTTGATGCGGTTTTTTGTAATAGGTAGAGTGATTCAAGAGGAAGGTTTTTATGTATAAACATTCCCGAAATTCCTACGGAAACGGGCACAACGCGGGAAAAACCGCGTGGCGCTGCTAGTATTCTTATAAAACTAACTGACTGCAAATTAAAAGTATGTGTATATTCAACTAACTCAATTTTGTGTCATTTCTCCTTTCAAAACACCTATAATATGTCCTATTGGTACAAAATTTCCTTAATCGGCAGGCTAAACACTAGTCTAGTCTACTTATCTGTTTAATACTTTTTAGTGCTGAACCCAATGGTCCCGCACGTTCAAAAATTCGCTTTAAATAATTAATATAAGAATAAGAGCATAAGGTAACCTAAGCCAAGCTCCCGACCCCGTGAAACGCTAGAAAATAACGTTTGCGTGTTTTAACTCCGTACAGTGACATCTAGTGGCGGGCGTTCGTCACTAAAACTTGGTACCGTCCCGAGGGATGTTTATCGCAGTATTGAGCTATTAATGCAAACGATTTAAAGTAATTGGTATGCTCTGATTTATAATATAGTGAAAATTATTAATTAGTATTCTTATTTTATTGATTTTGTCAACTTAGCTTTTAGTTGAATCGCCCTTAAAACGCGCATTTGACACAAAAAATACATTATTCATAACCATAAAACTCTAATTATAAAGGCAATATCGCGATAAATTCCAAAACAATAGCCTGCTTCAATATTCAGTGGCACGTTTTAAATCGGCGGAGTATGATAGTACTATTTCATATCATGAAGCGCCACTCTTCAGTTTTCGTCGAAAGCTCGCTTCACTTGTCCAAAGCCAATTTCCTTTCAGCATTGATTCGCTTATTAATTCACAGATAAAAACGTACCGATCAATCTTAACACGTGTGTTATTGTGGAAATACATTTAGTAGGTACTAACCGTTTCCCGCGTTGCACCCGTTCCGCCGGGAATTTCGAGATGTACCCATGTGATATTTAGATATCTAACCTATATTACTGTAAAGTTTCATCCAAATCCGTCCGGTAACTTTTTCGTGAAAGAGTTACAAACATACAAACATACATACATCCTCACAAACTTTCGCATTTATATTAGTATGAATCTGTGAGAGATAACCCATTGTGACTAGAAACGTTACGCAGTTCAGTATTGATTTCGATTGAATTCACTGGTGGCTTTAGATTCTATGACCTTTGATTTGTGAAGGAACCATCGATACTTTAATACGCTAAAAGCTTTCGGTTCAGCCTGTACTGATCTCTAAAGAAATCTTGAGAGTTCGAGAGTAATATCCTAGATAGGAATGAAATACAATAAAATAATTATATTTATTGCTGCGAATAGAACTTACTCTATATTAAACCATGTTTTATTACAAGCGGAAGAGAGAAAAATATCTAGCAGTAATGTCCCACTGCGACACAAACGGTTCTCATTTTACTGAAGATATCGGTACAGTGGGGATGATTACGCGTAATCACCGCGCTTACCTTGAGTTAGCGATTTGGAACCCGAGTCATGTTTGAAAAGTGTTTGCATGTTTGAATGAAGTACCGATCATCTGACTTCTATACTTGTCAAAATATATTTCGTATTTCTTAATAATAATATGATTTAGGTACTCTGATCTATAATTGTATCATTACTAGCCGCGCCCTCCGGTGCTACCCGCTTTGTAACTGTTCCCGTGGAAATTTTGAGATATTTTTTTTATCCCATCCCTTATTCTGATATATATCCTATTATTATTATATTAATGTAAAGTTTCATCCAAATCTATTCAGTAGTTTTTGTATGAAATAGTAACAAACATACATACATACATACTTCCATCCTCACAGACTTTCGCATTTATAATATTAGCAAGATTATTCTGTTCTATTATTCTCAATGTATTTTTTCATAAGCATTTTACATGCACGTGAGCCACCGTAACAGTATCATATTAGCTTGTTACTATTATTAAATATGGTTTTCAAAGGCGGCCTCGGGGCACGAATCTCAATAGCTGGTAAACTAACTTTATTATTGAGTTACCCTCAGCGTTCGAGGACCTATATGGCGGGAGTAATCGGGTTACGGACACAACGTGTTAAAATGACACAAAATTTCCAACAATATGCTCATGCAATGGTAGTATACAAACGTTGTTTTGCCATATAAAACCTTACCCTTAGCTTTTAGAGGGATGAAAAATAGATGTTGTCTGATTCTCAGACCTAACCGATATGCACACAAAATTTCATGAGAATCGGTCAAGCCGTTTCGGAGAAGTTTAACTACAAACACCGCGACACGAGAATTTTATACATTAGAGACAAATAAATCTTAATTCACACAAAATTACTTCAAATAAATATTTTATTAATACACCTGGGATTAACATTTAGGAGTAAACATGAGCCGAACTTGGCTAAAACCTGTGTTTCAGACAAAGTAGAGTTCTATGTTACCTAATTAATGTTTTAATTAAAAATTACAGTTTAGAAGCTATAAAATAGCCAATAAATAAATATTATGTTTTACAATGAATATGCAAAATCATATTTCATTTTATTAAAAAAATCAAAAGATTTCCATAAAAAAAAAAATGAAATTTGGTTTGAAAAAGGGGGGGGGGGGGGCAATTTTGTAGAGAAATTGATTTGTAGGTTCAATCTTCACATTCTATAGGATAATATATGGGAGACAGGTTTCTCTTACATTATTAACGTATTACGGCCTATTTAAAGCTCAAAAGAGTCCGCCGGCGACCCCGCGTTGCGCAATAGGTGCACTCGAAACGTCGGGAAATCAAAGTAAGTGTTTTTACTTATTAAAACAATCTCCTGTGCCGTGAAAAAAACCCGCAACACCTTAATAAGGTGTAAACATCGCGAAAGTTTGAAAAATACTAAGTATTTTTATGTCGAAATTCCTACAGGGACGGTAAACCGCGGAGCTTGGTGGTAGATACTAATAATATGTACATAATAGTTCATCATATTATGATGAACAATTTAGCCAACCGCACGCTAAACGAATGTAACTCTTTCAGTACCATTCTTATTTTAGTAGTAAATCCTTGAAGGAATGATGCAATGTTTTCAATTCTATCGATTGCTTCAATGAAATCTAAAATATGTATGACTGTTTAATACATACATTGAACAGTTTTACATTCACTGTGTCTAGTTATACAACGGTTTGTGGATGGATAATATGAAATTGGTGTCAGTAGCAGCCATCTTGAAATCATGCGCCCTTTTTATTCATTTGTAATTGTTTTCATGCAGTATATTTAGTAGAAATAAAATAGGTAAGTGAGTTTAGTATTAAGTCACTAAATATTTCGCCTCTACAAAAGGAATTGTCTTCGACTAGGCGCGCCCCGCGGTGCTGCCCGCGTTGTACCCGTTCCCGCGGGAATGTCGGGATACAACGTATATTATTCTCCCTGTATATTATACTAGCTGCGCCCCGCGGTGTTATCCGCGTTGTACGAATTTCGGGATACAACGTATCTCATGTGTTATTCTGATGTGTAACATATATTACTGTAAAGTTTAACCAAATCTGTCCAGTTTTTTTTCATGAAAGAGTAACAAACATTTATTAATTCTTACAAACTTGCGCATTTATAATATAAGTAGGATTCGGCTTTGTTAGATACGATTTTAACTCTTTTAATAAACACATTGATAAGGAGATAAGATACCTAATACTTCTTCCAAGCAGTTTTTTAAAATAAAAATAATATCTTTCGAGGCAGCTCAGGAAAAAATAAGCAACCCCTCATTTCTATCTCTTACACATTTTTGTAATATTAACGACTAGCAACTCCCCGCGGTTTCACCCGCGTTGTGCTCGTTTCAAGATGCAAAATTAGTCTTTAACCTTTCCGTTGAATTGAATGTGGCTATCTAGGACAAAAAGAATATTTCAAATCGTATTAGTGGTTCCTGAGATAAGTATGTTCAAACAAACAAAAACTAACAAACTAACACTTCAGCTAGATTCTATAATAGTGTAGATTCATTGATGAATACAAACTTAACACGGGTCATTGATAAACTCCATGTAAACCACAGGTCAATTACTACACGATTCACCCTTAACTATTTCAATCATTGACGGCATGTACTAATTAACTGATTGATGTACAGTTGGCAAATCAAAATGTTACGCATTTAGTACTTCGTTAAATTTAAAATTTGACAATTTCCATTGAGTTGTGAGTAGTTTTTGAAGAAGTCTGACTGTGACAAGGTTCTTAGTGTGCCAGGCTTTTTGATGGAGTGACTCTTTGAGTACCATATTAGAACATTAAGTCTCTATAAGACCCTTTTCAGCAACTTGGTATACATATTCAATATTGTATAGTTAATAATCGTATAACATGTCAATGAAAGTTTTCAATTTTTCATTAGACTAGCGGTGTTTAGGTTGAGTTGTCAATCTATAAGTACATTTAAAATGCAAAGTCATAAATGATGGATCAACGTACAACTCAAACTGCGGATTGTAGAGATCTGAAGTTAGGTGTGTTCTTTGTATTTGTATTTATTTTACGTAAAGAAATTCTGAAAGGGGCATTGTATGAGACAAAGTGATTCTTTGGTCGAGTCTACTTTAAATTTCGCACAAATATTCTTTTTATCAGGTTTTGCAGACGAGTTTCGTAATTAATTGAAATTAATCCCCTAACAGAGTAAAAAAAAACAAAATTAATTATTTATAGTAAAGTAATGTATAAGCTTGTGATGTCCCACTGCCGGGCAAAGGCCTCTCATCTCACTGAAGATATCAGTACAGTAAGTAAACAATAAATAATCTTAATAGAACCATTTCAGACTCCTACACGGACGAAGTCGATGGCAGTGCCGGATACCTTTCTTTTCAATGTCACATAAATAAACTTTTCCACTTTATTGCAAAGTATATAAACAAAATTGCGTAGCTATTTGATTTGTTAACGGTACAATGTAGCGGGTGTATTTTAGGAAATACTACGCTGGATAATTGGACGTAATTACGAGTATTTGCAACCTACATAATTATATAGCATAGTCAGTACGCGAGAGGCATAGAGGCATAGCATAGCATTGTGCACTGTCTTAGTGGTGTGGATATAATTGTATTATTGATATAATGTTATGATTAATACTAGCCGCGCCCCGCGGTGTTACCCGCGTTGTCCCCGTTCCCATAAGAATTTCGGGATGAAAAATAAGCCTATTACCGTCCCGTTGAATGTGGCTATGTATTACAAAAAGATTTACTTAAATAGGACGGGTAATTCCCGAGACTAGCCCGAACATACAAAAAAAAACTTACAAATTTTACCTCTTTGTAATATTAGTATAGATGACAATGACATTTAAATAATTATACAGGTTACGGTTCCTGGTATAAACATATTATAGTTGTCGGGTCGAAGTACTCTATCTCCCTCTCTCTCTCTCTCTCTCTCTGTCTCTCCCTCTCTATTGATATATCACTATCTATAAAGCTAGAGTTTCATTTATGTTCTGTTTGTTTGTATGAACGCGTTAATCTCAGAAATTATCGATCCGATTTGATTAATTATTTTTGTAATGAATATCCACTATCAACGAGAAGGTATTACAGGCTATCTTTTATCCCGAAATTCCTATGGGAACGGGTACAACTGCAAAAATTAAAGATACTGTCTTTCAATTACATCTTAATGGCTTTGCCCAATTTACTAATTTCTTTGAAATATCCTTTCATTATAAAACACCTAACACAGCGCTGAAATCTTCAGCAAACAATTTTTTAGGCCTTTGCCAAAGAGGTAGAATATTTTAGACCGTCCGCTAAACTTATAACTTTCATTAGTGCTAAGTGCATTGATTCCCAATAGACATAATGTACGTCTGTATGTAACATCTGAATAAAGGCTTCATTTCTCGATAATGACTTTTCAGGTTCAGATTCAGTTCAGCTTCTACGGATAAGAGAATGGATGAAACATTTTAATTACAACTCCAAAATGGAAATGGATTAGATTAAAGTATGAATTGGACCTTCATTTTGGATTCTGCTGTTATTTAGAGATCTTATCAAAGCTGGAATGCTATACAAAGGTTCCAGTCTTAAATACTTACAATAAAATTTATTACTTACCACTTTGTAACGTACCACTCATTACTGGGCAAAACCTAACTGAAGATATCAGACTGTGAGGAAGGTTAAGCGTAATCACTTCCATTTGCAACATACAATACATCTAATAGGTACTACTACAACTAAAACGACATTCGATTTCTATTATTTTTGTCAGTTATAGCCTGGGGTTTATACTTTATTAATGTATTAGCCCCGCCCCGCAGTTGAGTTGTACCCGTTCCCGCGGGAATTTTGGGATAAAAAGTATCCCACGTGTTATTCTGATGAAAAACCTATATTACTGTGAAGTTTCATCCCAATCCGTCCAGTAGTTTTTTCGTGAAAGAGTAACAAACATACATACATCCTCACAAACTTTTGCATTTATAATATTAGTAGGAACTATTTACACTAAAAACAATTTAACAATATTTCAATAAAGAAAATCCGACACAAATCGTATAAATCACACTAATAAATAAATTTTCATTCTAACGGATCGACCACTTAAGTTGAAGAGGCTTAAAGCCCACAACACCAATAATTGAACGATGTTTCTCCATTCCAATTGCTGTAACTTAAATGTATTCGCATTTTATTCTGAAAATGGTTTTTCAGTTAAATGAAAAATACTTTACATTTCTTTTAGGGTTACGTAAACAATGTTTCAAACGTTACTCCGAAACCAGTGTCGGTTCTTCGATTCCTTGGTTAAAACTATTACAAAACACACATAACTTCTGGTTTCTTTCGCCTCATACAAATATTAGAAAAACAACAAATCAGTACAAACCAACTGACAGGGTTTTTACTAGCAAAGAAATCTATACTAATATTATAAAGCTGAAGAGTTTGTTTTGTTTGTTTGTTTGTTTGTTTGTTTGTTTAAACGCGCTAATCTCAGAAACTACTGAACCGATTTGAATAATTCTTTTTGTAATAGATAGCCACATTCAACGGGAAGGTCATAAGCTATTTTTCATCCCGAAATTCCTACGGGAACGGGTACAACGCGGGTAAAACCGCGGGGCGCTGCTAGTACAATATAAAATCTAGAAAACCATGCTGAACCCTTTAGCTACAAATACGTCGCGTCTTTTTATTTTTTCAACAAATCTCTACGTTCATGCCAGTTAAACAAAAAGGGATTTGATATAAACATTTTTAGTGCATTTCGCCTAAGTTTACCTGGCAGTGCACAGTGATTCCTCACAACACTAACATTCGGTCATTCGTACATTATTCTCTATGTTCCGTTACTGGTTGTTTTTAATCGTTATTGCATAATGTTTTGATTATGGAGGTGATTTACTTGGACAATATGTTCAATGGGTAAACGAAATAGGGGTGGGGTGTCAAATTGTATAAGTAAAGTCGCGTATTCACTTAATGCACAAACATAGGTGAACAGAACAACCATGGACAGTTAGCTCGCTCTTTCATTTTTTTGTTTTTATGGCGTATGTAAAGGAATATCAATTTTGGTAGCTAATTTATCAAAATTTCGCAATTATCCATACCAAAACTTAATCTGCTATCTGATCGCCGATAGAGATTGATTTGAAGGCCAGGTGTTAGTAACCAGTCTATATTATTACTAGTTGAACTGCGCCGAATAGACTCGCTGACCGAATATAACAGTGAATAGCTACATTCAATTCAAATTGAATGGAACTAGACACAACATTAAGTTCTCGGTTTAGGGTTGGTGTACACCTGACGGAAAATAGATCGTTTCAAGTTAGTGAGTTCGACGCACTAAAGTAGAGTCGGTTGAGTGTGAAAGGTTGAACATTATAAGATTACCCTTTTGTCTGTTTCCGTGTTACGCAAATAACAATACGCAGAGTATTTTGAGTCAGACTAATATGCTTGATCTTACATCTTACTTAACCCTTAACACGTTTGTGCGGCGACAGATGTACACCAACCCTATATGTTCTCGGTTTAATCTCAATCAATACTCTCTCTCAAGCAATACTAAGTAGCGTTGCTTCTGCATGTCGCAATCAACCAACGTCCTTGTTTATTGTATATACTCGGACACACAAACATACATTGTCAATTGAGATCCATTATAATGCGTGTAGGTAAGCGGATATGTTTTGTCATATTATGTACTGACCAACATTTAAATTGAGATGCACAGATTTAGTAAAGCCTAATAAATGAATTAATAATTGAATTAATAATGTCTTCAATTGAAAATACTACTGAAATTAAACAATACTGAATCCATATTAAATAATTTGTTAAGTTATTTTGGATGTTAGCTCTCAACTGTATAAAAATGTCCACTATATTTCAAGTAGCTTGATTAACTCATAGTCTCAATTGTTTTACTATTTACCTGATAAAACGGTGTGGCCTACTGTAGGGTTGTCTCTTCCGAAAAACATTAAGAAAATATTCCAATAAACATTATTTGAAGTTTAAAAAACGTCACTCACACGCGATTCGAATTGAGAACCTCCGCCTTCAGTTTCCAGTGTAGGTTTATACAAGTTAGTTCCTATATATTTGCTAAAATATACATAGATATAAAATTAAACATTTAAATAATTACAGTAAACCATGATACTGATCGCACATTCGTTAAAAAATCTAGTTTAGACATGATCTTGCAATTCGCTTCCAAGGGCACGTTCAACAGTCGGTCCCGGGTGTTTCAATTAGACTTAGACCATGTCGGAGGCCTTTAGGCGGTCTAAAACTCCGGCACCAGGGTTGGCCAGTAACCTATACGAAATGAATGACTGAACATGAACTTTAATTGCGAAATTCATGGTAATTGTAAGTAGGTAATTTGCAAATTAATTAAACGTTCCTGGTTTTTAGCAGGTCCATAATGAAACTGAGCCAATTACTAGGATAATTGAAAAGCGATGCAGAAATTATGGTGACGGTTTCCCAATAACATTCGATTCGCAGGACCTGGTCGGGTTTCCGCAACAATTTGACGCTCGCACTTGATATTTGGAATTTAATTTTACGCGATTACATTTTCGATTTAATTATTTAGTTAATAACAAATAAATCGGATATTCTGTTCGAGGTTCGCATAAATTATGTGGTTTTTGGTCATGAAATGCACGTTAGTTTAAATATGGATAATATTACATTAGTGGTTTGAACTCTGACACTAGGGCTGACTACAAGAGTTGAATATAAATAATAGAGTTGAATACGAAGGAGACATACACATTCACCCTTCTATATTTTTCCTTTCCCTTTTGTCAGTGAATTTGGCTTCAACCAGGCTTCACACGGCCGAGTATTTGAAACTTTCTTTCAAAAGAAAGAGGTTTGAACTCGTGAAATCCAGAGAGGTAGAAACTCTTTCGTAATATAACGTAGTTTTAAATAACGAAAGGAATACACATCCATGCAACGCATAGGCAGTAGGCACGCTTGATCTCTACGTATGAACAGACAGACTAATTATCGCATCGCTAACACAGTTTAATTAAAACACTAAACATGACCTCTTTTCTGTAAAGCGGGTAACTTTGAAGTAGCCTCGCTGTACACTTTTGTTGAAATCAACTGGTGGTAGATATATTACTATTTTTATAAGAAACTAGTTGTGCCCCACGGCTCACCCGCGCAGCAGCACAGCGTACCCGCTCCTATGGGAATTTCGGGAGTTTATTAATTATCCTATTCCTGACCTAGATAAATAAAAAAAAGAACAAGTAACATCGGTCCCGCCGTTATCTACTAATTAATTTTGTACCTAACGCGACTTTCTTTTATATATATAGATGTTGATAATATTTTTACTTATTTACATGCAATAGGCAAGAGTGATCATATAATCGTTTTGACTTCTACTCTAGAGATTTAGTTCTTCGGTGAGGGTACAAGCCTCTGTCATAATTATATAGAAACCGTGGAGTGAGACATTATATACTATGCCCAAATTAATACTAACGGGTGCTTTGTCTCGTTACTCTGTAGCTTGGCACAAAATTACCGCCGCGTCTCTGTTATAGCACCTAACGTCGCTTACATTAAGAGGTTATTTATATTAGACACTAGCTGTGCCCTGCGGTTTCACCCGCAGCGCCCCCGTTCCCGTGGGAATTTTGAGATTTTTATTCCCTATAAACCTCACGGAGCCCGAGACCTTTCCAACGAATGCAAAACCGTGGAAATCGGTCCAGCCATTCACGCGTGATGCCTTGGCCAAGGAAAACGGGTTTCTTTTTTTATATATATAGATTGTAAAGAAAACAATGTCGACCAACATAGCCGCACAAAGTCAACATATATCTTGTAATGTTGGGCAACAACAAGTCTCTGCCCCAGCACAAAAAGTATTACCTTTACCCTGTAATATTCCACTGCTGGATCTTTGTCCAGCAGCATTAGCCTTTGCTAATCTCGCTAAGGTGACAATGCAGTGAGGAAGATTGGGCATGATTACCACGCTTGCAATACGTGTGGGTGATTATATACCCGAGCCATGTTTGAGGAGTAAATTGGAAACATGCTTCACCTTCTGCAAATGTGCCTTTAAGTAAGGTGTCCTACAAAAGACGATAAATCTAACAACATAACAGTGATAATTTACTTCATTAAGCTGTGATCGCCATCCATAGTTTCCTGCTCATGTCATAATAAAATTAAGTGCGGTTTTCCTGCGACTGCGTGAATTCCATAACAGCTATTTATAATGAAATAGTGTCCTAATTTATCTAAATTGGGAAGATTTACCTATATATATAAAATTCAAAGTCCTGACTGACTGATAATCAACGCACAGCCTCAACCGCTACACCTAGAAACATGAAATTTGGCAGGAAGGTTCTGCAAGTGACGTAAGAGAACACTAATAAAGGATTTTCGAAAATTCCTACGGGAACGGGCTCAAAGCGGGCACAGCCGCGGGGCGCTGCTAGTTTAATACAAGATTACAGCTAACTGAACAGAACAGCTTCCTTAAAAAATTTATAAGCATTACTGACATAATTATTAACATCTAACGACCGATCTTATTAATCTACTAGCTGTGCCCCGCGGTCTCACCCGCAACGCCCCCGTTCCCGTGGGAATTTTGAAATTTTTATTCCAAGTTTTCATTGTTTTTAAAATATATTCTGCTATTCAGGGCGGAGACAAATCCAACGAAACAAAAACCATGAAAATTGATCCAGCCGATCTCGAGTTATAAGTGTTGTAACAAACCCGTCTTTGTTTTATATATATAGATGTATGATTGTTTTCCTTAGACGTCAATTAAACCGATCTTTAGACATTTATTTATATAATTTCAAAACTTGATCTTCTCTCTGAGATGTCTTCTATCTGTCTATGTCTAGGCAAGATAAATTTAGATATTTCCAAAGCAATAAGTAACCATGTTGAACTAAGTCATTAGCCTTAGCGTCAGTGATTTTAGACAGCCTTAAACCGCGGATATTGTTTCACGACTGAAACGACCGGGACCGATAATTGAACGTACCCTTCGAAGTACATACCGACAGTACAGTTTCCTTAAAATTATGAGTAATCTTTGAAATAGCACACTACATCCAACTTCATTATGAAAACTTTATAAAATAAATGGATATACCAATTTCTCATACCATTAAAATTTGCGTAAAGGTTTTCCAATAAATGGCAATTAAGGCACTTAACATCACCGTACATTGAAGAGATCACCGCCCGCAGCGAACTTCGCGTAAAAACGATACAATGATTTAATGAATTTACCTTTATAGAGAAATTATATTTTTAACGAACAAAAAATAGCAGATATTTTAACTCGTAAATGTTATCAATTGAAACAAAATTATTTTTGTACATTCTACAATTCCTCCTCACTGTATTGATGTCTTCTAGTTGAGATGCAGTCCGGTAACATTTCGAGTTGAGATGCAGCCCGCAACCGCAAGCGGTTCGCAAGCGTGTAGCGGGTAGTATGGAGTCGTATAGTGTCAGTACAGCAGACTTGTTATCGAGAAACGCTTGCGGTTACGCTCTGTAGTCTGACTCAGAATACTAGTTTCAGTTGTCTTGGTTCTTTGCTGTCAAAATACTCTCAATAATATGGCAATGTCACGTCATAAGGCCATAACACATATCATTGAAGAAATAGAATGCGTAACGAGAGCCACTTGTCTAAAGGTGAACGATGTATTAGTCATTTAATAGCATTTACATTTAAAGAACAAAAATACAGTAATTAAACAGACATAAAGAAAAAAAACATCTAATTAACTACTAAACAAAACGTTACTTAAATAATTAAAAACATTTGACGTATAACAACGAGCCCGAACAACGCCGTATAAAAATAAGTAGAAAGGAATGTGCACAAAACTACGGTTCGATAAATACGAAACAAAACACAGGATTGTCACGGAACGCAAAAGATATAGCACACACTTACTGTGAATAAAAATACGGTGACGCTATGACGTAATCATTTTTCACTTTGCTCCGGTAACCTAGTGAGTAGGTACGTGAGTACGTCACACTTCGCAATGGGATGTTTCAATTCACACAGTTTTTATTCCCAGCATGGAAAGACTCGAGAAACTGAGAAAGGCGGTTGTGAAAGTCACTCATGCGCACCGGTGTTGTAGGGTAACCCCACCGTGTGATTTTGAGAGACAATTTTCTCTGAAACAACTCTTATTTTTTGTATAAAAATGCACTTGCATTTCTCACTGACGTTAATTTTTCGTAAATTCGTCGCTATAACTTTTGTTACGATTTAATTGAAACTTGTTTGCTTGTTATTTTCATGTAAGTCCCTTTGTGCTAATTATTTGAATACAGTTTTGTCTGTCATACTTTTATTTACGCGCTAAGTTCCTCTGTACTTTTCCTTTACAGGTCCATTTTTTAAACGAAAACGTTTGTGTCTTTATAAAATGCAATGCGAATTTAAAAATTAATTTTTAACCGTCGTTCGTGCTTTATTGCGAAAGATGCTACGCTTTTTAAATTATTTAATAGCAATTGCGATGTTTATTAATTATGTACTTTGTGATACAAGTCGATTTGAATTAATTTGTGTACTATACGACACATACAGGGCTTTCATCTGTACAACCTAATGGCGACAAAAATCGACACAGTATAAAATATCACTAATAATATTATTGCATCTCGCTGCATCCTACACCCCGCTGCTGGACAACGATCTCTCTTCTCTTTGAAGATATCAATATAGGAAGAGGATAAGTCATAATCACCACAGCCCTCTTGCCTACTGTATGTTGGCAATCTTAGACCCCAATCATGTTTGAAAAGTAAAACATATCCTCAATTTCACAGGATCGTGGTTACCGTCCACTGTGCGTACGCGCATGCCTCGGTATCAAAGCCGACCTCTTCATTCTCCCGGTGTCCGTTTCCTGCCACCGGTACAAAACAAACCCACTATTATACACTTTAATGTGTTATATCTGATGTTTACTAATTAATTGTCTCTATTAGAGTGACGTTTTAACTTAGTGCTCTGAACAATGCCGAACACATGCTCGCTCGCTCTTTATGAACGCAAGAGCAGGCAGGAATATATTAAAACACAAAGTTACTATAAACTAAAATGGATACAGGATTGTAAGGACACTGGAAAAATTACAACGCCTCTATCCAAATAAAATTGCCCATACTCCTTTCAAAATCCGATTCCCAGAAAGATTTTACGTCAATAGTTACTATGCCTCACTTTGTTTTGTGGTTTTTCTGAGAATATATAATTCAACAACGGTACAAAGTCAGTGTGCCTATTAGTGCCTGAATACTCAAACGGGACGAAAATTAAGCGATACTTAATGCCATAAAATTTTGACGAATAATTGTCAGTAATGTATGAAATTCATAAAATAAATTTGCTCGTAAAATAATCAAACAATTCGCTCGTTATTTGGTAGAACTCTGTTTATGCATGAGTTCTATCAATAGTATCATTAGACCGTGTCGGAGGCCTTTAGGCGGATTTAAAACAGCGACCCCAGGGTAGGCCGCTGACCTACTCGAGTTTACTTTCTTACTTTTTAATGTGTAGATTAGGCCAAATACACCTTCTGTCGTAGAGCCATAACATATGACTATCCGTTCCAAAATAGATAAAAATCTTAACTTTATTAGCTTATCAGTTATTGTGGACGGAAGTGTTAGAGTTTGTTTATTTACTCACTATTGATTTAGAAATAACTTCATAATTATTGAGTCACGGTTTTTTCTATGAATGAGTGAGTCATTGTATAAATAACTGTGGCTTTGAGTGCCATCGACTCATTATAGTTGTTATTATAAATCATATCTTCATAATATATGGATATAATAATATACTATGCGGTAGTCACGTGATTTTGTCACGCAATAATTTGAAGTACATAATACGAGTACGCATTATGTCAAATTGAAATGACAACGTTTACCAAAAGGATTTGCGTTCGGATTTGGAGATTTGAGGTCGCTACGCCAAGTTGGCCTAAATGTTAGCATAACAAATAACACAATTCAAATATTGTTCTAGAATATAAAATCATGTTCCATCTTTGAATTTTAAGTGACCTAGTGATGTTGAAATAATGTGAGTTATTCTAAATAATGATTTGACTATGATGACTATCTTGTCCTACTTTTCAATGTCAGTACGAGGTTATCCCTGGGGGATGAGTTAAGTGGTGAAAACCGTTTAATCACACATTTACCTTATACTTCTGAACAATACAAGGAAAACATCCTACTTACTTGCTTTTAGCTGTTTATGTCATTTAGATGGGACAGACAATTGTATTACGTATGCCCGAGTTATGTGCCGTATAAGAGACACGAATATATAAAAATTGTGTTCACA
The DNA here is from genome assembly GCA_951394245.1 of Cyclophora punctaria. Lineage (NCBI taxonomy): Eukaryota > Metazoa > Arthropoda > Insecta > Lepidoptera > Geometridae > Cyclophora > Cyclophora punctaria. The sequence goes on along the minus strand of OX596167.1, from coordinate 720,017 downwards.
TTGCTAAGTAATGATATCACAGCGATTGTATGCAAAAGCGAACGGCAACCTTGGTGATTAATCATGACATGAGCGAGTTTGTTTGAAAATGTATTTTTTTTACGTAGTTCCTATGTTATTTTTTAAATGTATTGTTTTATTTCAATCGTTTGTCTCACTAAAACTAGAGGACGGCTGGGTCAATTTAGATGATTACGGTTTTAAAATGTTTGTTGTAGTTTAGGGAAGGGTAAAAGTGACGGAATAAATGCGGGTGAAACCACAGGGCACAGCTGGTTACGTTATAAAACTAACACCATCTGCTCTCAAATATATTATGATACGGTATTGTGACTGTTAAAAATATAACGATTACTTATTAAAACGTTTACAGTTAATCCCGTGACCGTAGTGTATTTATGATTTAACGTGGTACAGACATGTTTTGTCTACACTATCTGCTATAACATAAAAATGAATCGCTGAATCTGTTGCTAAGCGCATTCCTGCGACTGCACCAAATTGGATGATTCTTTTTTTAATGTGTTCCTTATTGTCAGGACAAGGTTTTTATATAAGAAAAATAAGGAATAAAAATCTCATTATTCCCACGGGAACGGTGGCGCTGCGGGTGAAACCGCGGGGCACAGCTAGTTACTTATTAGAGTTTTTTTGTTTAACTTAAAATGTTATTCTTTCGTTTTGTACTAATTAATGTGTTAATTTTTGTTTGTAAATACGATAAGGCTTCCCTTAACGGTTTTACTTATTTACTGGCTGCCCCAACAAACGTTGTTTTGCTATATAAAAATTAAAGAGTGGATTACCCTTAACATTTAGAGGACGAAAAATAGATGTTGTCTAATTCTCAGGTCTACCCGATATGTACACATAATTTCATGAGAATCGGTCAAGCCGTTTCGGAGGAGTTTAACTACAAACACCGCGACACGAGAATTTTTTAAACATATGTATTAGATATCTATAAACCAGAAAAGAAATGGGTTTCAGGAGCGAGCTTTTTTGTTGAAAGTTAAGTCATATTGGCGTTACAAGATAGTACTATCTATACTAATATTATAAAGCTGAAGAGTTTGTTTTGTTTGTTTGTTTGTTTGTTTGTTTAAACGCGCTAATCTCAGAAACTACTGAACCGATTTGAATAATTCTTTCACTGTTAGATAGTCTATTTATCGAGGAAGGCTATAGGCTACATTTTATCCCGAAATTCCCACGGGAACGGGCACAACGCGGGTGAAACCGCGGGGCGCTGCTAGTGATTAATAATACTCATTATATATTTATTAGAACGCCACATTAGTTGGAATTTTTGCAATAAAGTCTTGATACTGCGATGAAATCCCCCAGACCAGTCCCTAGTTTTCGTGACGAAAAATTCCAATAGATGTCGCTGTACGGAGTTAAAACACGCAAACGTTATTTTCTTGCGTCCGACCTGGACGGGAGCTTTGCGTTCAGTTAGGTACACTTTGATTATAACATAATCGCTGCACATGAAGCACAATGTTTGACGTGCAGGACCTTTCTGTTCTGCATAATAAAACTACCCGCGGTTTTACCCGCGTTGTACCCGTTCCCGTAGGAATTTCGGGATGAAAAATAGCCTATAACCTTCCCGTTGAATGTGGCTATCTATTACAAAAAGAATTATTCAAATCGGTTCAGTAGTTTCTGAGATTAGCGCGTTTAAACAAACAAACAAACAAACAAAACAAACTCTTCAGCTTTATAATATTAGTATAGATAACAACTAGGAAATAGACTGGAAAGTAACACAGTATAAAATAATTGTCCTTGATCCATCCATTCACCATTCATCCTTGTCGAATAATTATTAGATACCTATTCAAGATAAAGGCTATTTCTAATCCCTATATTCTCACGGTAATGGGTACGGCACGAGTAAAGTTACGAGGCACAGCTAGTTAATTATAAATATATGGAATTGTTCGTTTTTCTCGTTGTAATGTATTGTAATATGATGATGTCATGCGTGAAGTTTTTGTCTTGTCTGGAGTTGCATAGTTCCAAGGTCGATGCAGTAACCTTCAATATTGTTTTTGCACTGAATTACTGTTTGCAAGAGTTATTCAGTCATTGTTTGTCGTGTGTTGAATCAGTAATTACATACCGGCAGGTAATGCAACAGGCTGTAATGAGTGTCCTGCTGCATTGTAAAGCCAGTACGTACTCCATAAACTAATTTAATAACAGACTTTTATCTTTGACTAGCAGCGCCCCGCGGTTTTACCCGCGTTGTGCCCGTTCCCGTGGGAATTTCGGGATAAAATGTAGCCTATAGCCTTCCTCGATAAATAGACTATCTAACAGTGAAAGAATTATTCAAATCGGTTCTGTAGTTTCTGAGATTAGCGCGTTTAAACAAACAAACAAACAAACAAACAAACAAACAAACAAAACAAACTCTTCAGCTTTATAATATTAGTATAGATATCAATATGACATTTATTTGCATGAAAAATGTCAAAAATGAATATTACTATGAATTCAAATATGTTACCACTTCAGGTCCTTTCACAGCAGTCTGTTTCCAAGGTAAAATCTAAGATAATTGGTTTACATAATATATTTACCAGAAAGGACGTTTTTTCAAAATTCATATTCAAACGTTCCTTTCGTAGAGGAAAAATATATTAAGTGCTTTTACTATTTTTATCTTCATTCCATCTTTGCCCCATGACTATACTTTGTTCTTCTATAACATAATGTAATGTCTTTGAAAACTCCATTAGCATATTATTTTTTCTCTATAGGTATTTATTTTCTTATTTTATTACATACATTTCCATTAGATATTGCACAAATTACATTACAGAGTCAATTTTTAGAATAATTCTTCTCAAAAGAATTAGATAAAAATATTCTGTTTATCTATACTAATATTATAAAGCTGAAGAGTTTGTTTTGTTTGTTTGTTTGTTTGTTTGTTTGTTTGTTTGTTTGTTTGTTTGTTTGTTTGTTTGTTTAAACGCGCTAATCTCAAAAACTACTGAACCGATTTGAATAATTCTTTTTGTAATGGATAACTACATTCAACGGGAAGGTTATAGGCTATTTTTTTATCCCGAAATTCCCACGGGAACGGGCACAGCGCGGGTAAAACCGCGGGGCGCCGCTAGTAGTAGTATATTCACCCGTGTCGTCTGTAACTGATAACATATTTACGACCACATCACGAATCGAACTACATTTTGTTTAGGTTAGTCCACTTCCGATTATCGGGGCCAGTCGGCTGTCTGTTTCTACAAATAGAATTATAATAAAAATGGAACCAACGTACTGTTGTGAATAATTGTGATGCTTACACGAGTGAAACAATGGAATATTGATAAATTAGTTTACATAGTCAGGTTAAAGCTATGTAAACTGTCAAGGGGTTAGGAAGCCTATGGGAGGCCAACTATCTGCTAGAGCTATGCCACTATCTGCTAGAGCTATGCCATGTAGCGCTCTTGGCATAGTTTGACTAAGCGATATTAGTTCATTGCAATTGTGGTGCAATTTGCAGCTCGGCCCCTATTTGAATAGGTAACCGATAGCGGCATTTCTATCTGAGCGCTACCGTGCTTCGGAGTGTACGTTAAGCAGTCAGTCCCGGTTGTTACAATCGGTCAAAAGTTTGAGAAGAATCTTAATAGAATTTTCCCATAGTTTCAAACTTTGAACAAGAACACATAGTACGTTATTTCCTCTTTCAATTTAGCGTTTTAGTCGCCTTGGTGGTCTAGTGGTATGTGCGCTCGTCTGACAAGACTGAGAACCCGGGTTCAATTCCCAGGTCGAGTGAATACATGTTTCAAACATGGCTCGAGTTTGAGATCACCAACCTGCATTTGGCAAGCGTGGTGAGTATGCCTAATCCTCCTTACTGTACTGATATCTTCAGTGAGATGAGAGGCCTTTGCCCAGCAGTGGAACATTACAGGCTAATACTTACTTAGTCGTCCGGCTATGCGCTGCAGTGCGCGCGCACGGATGTTCTTTTGTTTTTCGTACAAAACGCACGGAAATGGACGACTGAAACGCTTCATGTGAAAGAATTCCTTCGTATGAAATATTTTCTAGGATTATTCTCTTTCCGGTGGCCGTAATGGAAGGCCGACACCGGATTACCGCTAAGCTCCGTGAACCCGTTTACCAAGTTTCATAAATCCAGCATTTCAAGGCATTTCACGAAGTTTTTAATGGGTTACTACTTTCTTGGTGCATTTATTAACGCCAATCGAAAAGGAAGTGTTTGAGTTTGAGGGGTGGGTCTGATGGTTGCGCTTCACCGAGGGAAAATAGAGTGTTTAACTAAAAATGCAATCCTTGCGTAGTGGAAAATAAATAATAGTTTCATTCTATCATTCCTAACTTTAACTTAATAAAAATAGATGGTCGTTGGTGTGAAATTTGGTGTTTATAGTGAACCTTTTAAATTCTTCGAAAAAAGATTTAAGTTTATTTTAAGCAATTATCAAATTAATTAAAGTCTTATAAAATTGAGACAGACTTTTGTACATAAAGTATTATTGACTTATAGTTAACGCCATTACTAAGAAACGTTAAATGTTTCTTTAAATCGTCAATCAGTTAAGTAAAAATTACGTCAATCAGTTAAGTATCGATTTAAAGCCACCACTGAGTGCGGTAGTAAGTATTGTATTTATGACTAGCAGCGCCCGCGCCCGCGTTGTTGTGTCCATTCCTGTGGGAATTTCGGGATGAAAAATAGCCTAAGTTACTCGTGGATAATGTAGCTTTCAAATGGTGAAAGAATTTTTAAAAACGGTCCAGTAGTGTTTGAGCCTATTCATTACAACCAAACAAACAAAGTTTTCCTCTTTATAATATAAGTGTAGACTAGCAGCGCCCGCGGTTATACCCGCGTTTTGTCCTGTGGGAATCTCAGAATGAAAAATCTATACTAATATTATAAAGCTGAAGAGTTTGTTTTGTTTGTTTGTTTGTTTGTTTGTTTAAACGCGCTAATCTCAGAAACTACTGAACCGATTTGAATAATTCTTTCACTGTTAGATAGTCTATTTATCGAGGAAGGCTATAGGCTACATTTTATCCCAAAATTCCCACGGGAACGGGCACAACGCGGGTAAAACCGCGGGGCGCTGCTATAGTCTATAACCTTCCCGTTGAATGTAGCTATCTATTACAAAATACATAGAAACAAACTTACAAATTTTAGCTTTTTATAATATTGGTATGGATACAAGTCTAGCTTAGTAATACTTAATTCAAAGGCAGACAGGCTGGCTAGCACAGTGCCAACGGATTCAACGTAAGGAGCGACAAAAACTGTTCCACTACGGTACACCGCTACACAATCCGGATAGTCCACAATCTTGAGTAAACATCCTTTGTTAAAGGTTCGTTTGCAGTGACCATTACATGCTGTTAAATTATTTAATAGTGTGTTTAAGTTTTATTTACTTTCGTGGAAGTATAGGTTTTCTGTTTTTGGCTTGAATATTTTAGGGTTCCGTACCCAAAGGGTAAAAACGGGACCCTATTACTGAGACTTCGTTTACTCACAACCCCCGGAGCGTGCTAGTTAAATACAAAGATATTCAATAAGAACTATAATGATATATAGGTATAGGTACTCGTAATATGTCTTTAAAAAACTGATGTTTATTAATCGTAATCGTCCCCACTGTACTGCTATCTTCTGTGAGAGGAGAAGACTTGGGCAGTGGGACATTACAGGCCCATACTTTACTTTCATGAATCTTAAGTAATATTATAGACAAACTACCATCGTCTGAAGGTGAAATTCTCTTTGTACTCAGTCCCGAAGCAATACTCGTACATACCTATGTCCATATATATAACTAGCAGCGCCCCGCGGTTTTACCCGCGTCGTGTCCATTCCTGTGGGAATTACGGGATAAAAAATAGCCTATGTTACTCGTGGATAATGTAGCTTTCGAATGGTGAAAGAATTTTCAAAAACGGTCCAGTAGTTTTTGAGCCTATTCATTATAACCAAACACAAAGTTTTCCTCTTTATCATATTATTGTAGATTAGTAACAATAGCCAACGTATGCTACCTATATATTATTGGGTCTAATTCATAATAAAGCGATATTGATATCCTGATTGACGACTAATTATATCAAATTGAGCATAACGATATAATTAAGTAGTAATTAATACATTATTTATATCCAGGTGCACAAATTAGCTCACAACACACAAATACAAGTATAATAAACACAAATACGTGTGAAACTTTATAGAATTTTTTTGAATTCAACAAAAACATTGCGAAATATAACATTTTGCATGACCCGCCCGAGACTGTGTGTCCTTCTTGGGAAGTTGTTTCAAAAGTGACTCAGTATCAACATTCCGTGGAGATTTCAACTTTTTTTTAAACTTATTTGCGCAGTGGAACGGTCCCGTGCACTTTGTGGTTTGTTTTGAAACTAAATAAATCGTAACGATAGTTTTTCATACAGACAGGAGTATTGTTTGTTTTTTATACCTGTGTGCATTTTAGTCTTCCGACTATGCACTATACTAACAGGGCCCTGCGGTTTTGCAATTGTTTTTGGTTTGGCATTGTGCCCGTTCCCGTGGAAGTTTTAAGATGATAATTAGCTTATGACCTTCCCGTTGAATGTGGCTATCTATAACAGCAAGAATTATTCAAATCGGATTGGTAATTCCTTAGATTAGCGCGTTCAAATAAGCAAGAAAACCATAATGTAATACGTGTATGTCCCTTTAAATGTCATATAAAATATTATAAAGCTGAAGAGTTTGTTTTGTTTGTTTGTTTGTTTGTTTGTTTGTTTGTTTAAACGCGCTAATCTCAGAAACTACTGAACCGATTTGAATAATTCTTTCACTGTTAGATAGTCTATTTATCGAGGAAGGCTATAGGCTACATTTTATCCCGAAATTCCCACGGGAACGGGCACAACGCGGGTAAAACCGCGGGGCGCTGCTAGTGTCATATAAAAATAACAACACACGACCGTTTTTAAGTTGCTCTATGTTATTATTTTTATAATGCAACCCTTTATACAAAAATATCATTGATACATTGTCACTGTAATTAAATTACAGTTGAAGGTGGTCAAAAATGTTACATAATCACTTGAAACAAAACCACTCAGTTCATTATACTAATTATTTATTATACATTATACTTTAATCACATAATGAACATTGTTGAACATGTTAATAATTTCCCCGGCAGACCCCCAATATACCCGTTTTTTAAAGAATTTCGGAACGAAAAGAAGCCTCAATCCTTTATCTAGAATGTCTATACGATAAAAATATATCAAAGAGTTTTTGCTCAAATTTGATTGGCATTTCCACAGATAATTTTGACGTATGAATAAATTTTGACAGCTATAAACAATTTTAATGCGCTGTGATTGGTGATTTGAGCTCCGCACCGCTCCGCTCCGCCTATAAGGAAACTCACCCTTAAAACTAATAATATAGAAATTGATTGTAAACAAGACAATTGCATCGCTATTACAATTTATTAAACGCTACGAATCGTATATCGTATCGTAACCACTATCCGATGACTCATTCACTATTTCAAAGTTTATTTTTAAACCGTTATTCAATACTCAACCTTATACGCATCTGTTTAAGAGTTACCGGGAATGGTTTGCAAGTAGAGTTTGGGATGGGACAGTTTTTTTTTTTATTGATATTTATTTTTACTAAACCGTTATATTTTCGATGGATTTATAGTTAAGGTACATTTATTTATATTAATGTGAGCGTTGTGTATGATATGAAGCCTTTTGGTATGGGGACCTATAAAGTGATATTTTCAAGAAAAAAATGAACTTGTGTATGGAAATTTTAATGTATCATTAATGTTTGGATGATAACCTATACTTATAGAGCTGATGAGTTTGTTTTTGTTTGTTTGTTTACGCTGAACTCTGAAATTAGAAGTTAGATTTAATTTATAACGACATTTTGAAGAAAATTCTTAAAATTGTACAACGTAAGTAATTGGCACATAATAGGTACCTATATGTACTAGTCTATCCATATTTCAATTTACTATAATTTTTTTTGAATAAAAGTATTTAAAAACTATTTAGACGCCAAAAATGAAAATCAAATTCATATTGTGATCTATTCGTAAAATATAAAAGTAACAGTTACGAATAGTAATAACGTTTATAAAGCACATCACTAGCGAATTCCCGTTACTCGTGAGCCTTCGAGCCCTGTGCCTTACTGACCTTGAGGGAGTGCATTCACCCTTTGGGTTGAAAATAGTGCTAATGTTACGTGAGACTTTAATTAATAGGAAAGATTTCATTTTAAAATAACTGATTTTTTTGACAAATAATGTTATGCTGTTTAATAGTGTTGATCTTTAAGACTATTTAGTCGGGTAGATGAATTGTATATTTTGGTGAATAAAATATAGGTAAATGGAAGCTACAGAATAAGAAAAGGGTTATAATAATGCTACTTTTGTTGCCGAAACCACCAAACTGTTAAGAGAAAGAAAATTCCCACGGAACCTAAGAACGCTTCACGCTACTCCTTAATAAATAATCTATTAAACATTAAAAAACTTTTCTATAAAATTAAATGTAACGAGGTGTCTGTAAGTCTGTTTCTGAAAGGAGACCTTACTAAAAGCCTTTTAAAGACCTATTACCTAACCTATTTTACTAAACGTATTTATAAAACCTGCAAAGTAATAAAAGCTTCAGTGAACTGTAATTACATGTATAAAAATAACTTAAAAAGTCTGCGGAAAGTATGAAAGTGAACGATGAATAAAGATTGAGACAAAACTGAACTGGGAGCAGTAGAATATTGTTCCAAAAATTGTTTAGGTCAAGCTCATGGACTCACATCTAGCTAGTGGGCTGGAGCATCGTTTTATTTCAATCGTAAAATTTAGTGTCAAACTAAGTTTGAGACAAATTTTGCCCAACATTTTCTACTAGCCGCGCCCCGCGGTGTTACCCGCGCTGTACCCGTTCCCGCGGGAATTTCGGGTTAAAATATATTCTATGTGTTATTCTGATGTATAACCTATATTACTGTAAAGTTTCATCTTAATTCGTTCCGTAGTTTTTTCGTGAAAGAGCAACAAACATCCATACATCCATACATACATCCATGCTCACAAACTTTCGCATTTATAATATTAATATATATAATTATAAGTAGTAATATTAGTAGGCTTTTCTTAGTTTTAAGGGAATATTACTAATTTTGAATTTTAACTAGTACGTTTACGGATGAAAAATAGCCTGTAACCTTCAATCCATTCCAAAGATAACTAATCGTATCGAATTGGTAGTTTCTTAGATTACCACGTTCAAAGAAACAAAAAAAAACTCTTCAGCTTTATTACATTACTATAGAGTTTTTATCTGACGTTCTGGCTCTTTTACAGGGACCGTGGTAATAGAAGACGAAGACGAAGGTGTTGTTTTATAAACACATAACACTTCTGTGACCACGGTTCCTGTAAACCACAGTTTTACCCGCATTGCACCTGTTCTCGTAAGATCACAGAAGGGAGATCACAGAAGTGTTTAAATAAATGAATACGAATATAATATGTTTACGCTTAACACCTTAATCTTCTTTAAGGTGTTGTTTTATCTTCTTTAATACCTAAAAACAATAACAAAAAAGAATCAAATGTGTCATTACTGCACTACAATTACTTCTAAATTTATTTGACTAATGCTTAATTTCTTCCTTGTACTTTAACAATGGACAGTCAGTTCCAACATTGCGTGCTTGACCAAGGGGGCATTGTAAAAGGGGAATAACCCTTACAAAGACCCCTAACTGTTAAAATAATCATTTCCTTCGACCAAGTCATACGCACGTGTATAAACTAAGTCAAAGGGTATTATTATTATCAAAAAAATCTTTGTTTGTAAGAAAATGTACTTTAGACATAATGACGCGCAATCTGATGTCAAATACTAAAATATTTTTACCACATACTAATTATATGAATATACCTATTATATTTTTATTATCTACTGGCTGCGCCCCGCGGTGTACTCGTTTGGGAATTTTGGGATAAAATGTATCCCATGTGTTATTCCGATATATAACCTACATTACTCTAATGTTTCATCGACATCCGTCAAGTAGTTTATTTGTGAAAGAGTACCAAACATACATACATCCATCCTCACAATCTTTCACATCTATAATATTAGTTAGATTTTCTATAAATTCTCTTAGATAAAATCTAGTGGATCTATGTTATGTTATAGTTAAGAAGATTATCTTCTAGCTAAGTGTGACTATAAATATTACCTGCTTATAATGTTATTAGTAGGTATAGATAAAGATGGCATAACGAGGCAACAGTGACTCACCGTACGTGAGTCAAATGCCTTGACCGGTTTTTGAGCGGAGCTGAAAGGTTGTCCTCTGAATAATTTTATCTAGCGCTCAAAGGAGTTACTAGGCACTAGTAAATGATACATGGAAGGAATTGGGGGAGACGTTAACCCAGCAGCGAGCCAGTGAAGTTATGCAAAAAAACTCGAAGATACACAGGAATCAGATAATGCAGTTTTGAGTTGTCCAAATAAGATGCTAGATTTAAATAAATAAATACACCCACCCAACTCCCCAAATGGTTCTCAAATATCTCTCGAACAACGAAGTTTTTTGCTTGAAAATGGCACACAAAAATAATTAATTACCTCGAATGACAATCATTCATCATTTAGGTGTCTCATCATTCGTTTTTTGGCCAATATTCGTTACGTTCTGGCATCATCTGTTACAATTTAACTTAGCCTCTTAAATATGTTGTGTTAAACTTAAGCGTTAAGCCATTTTTGAAGCATTTCTATTACTTTCAAAAGGAAGATAAGAACAGTATTGTTATGTTCCGCTGCCTGGCAAAAACCTCTTATCTCACTGATGATATCAGTCCAGTGAGGTTAAAGTATAATGACCACCCTTGCCTACTACGGTTGGGGGACTCAAACCTGAGCCATTACCCTATATTTGTATATTATATAATGTCCCACTACTGGCCAAAGGTCTCCCTCAACAGCTCTGTTCTGGACTAGGCCAGTCCAGGCCAAGATCATCAAACACAATCAAATATAATTAGTTATCTAAAAATGTTATTAGTTAAATTAAAATGTATAACCTTTCGACTGTCGTGTTTCAGACATGTTACGAGATGGAGCGGTATCTCCGAGAAGAGCCTCGTGGCATCAAACAGCAGGATGATGAGGAGGATTGGGACAGGTCCGCCAGCTCCTCGCCTCCCTCGCCCCCGTCGCCCCCGTCGCCCCCCTCCCCGGCATCGCCCCCCAGGATCTTCGCGGTGGCAGTCAAGTGTGAACCAGTCAGTGATTCAGATGAACCCAAAGGTGACTTGCTTTTTTTCTGCTTAGTCCATGTTCAGTCGAGTATGGAAAGGTTAAACGATCGAAAACAGAATACTCGTACATTAAAATACATGCAGAGAGTTTTTAAGGCCTTATTTCATTAGGACCCACTAGTGGCGCCGCTACTGAAATGTATGGCAGTTGCAGAATATAATTATGCCTTAATTGTACAATATTTACAAGTTTACAACCCATTTTTGTTGCCACAAATCAAATCACTCTGGTAGCTATTGACATCGTGTCCTAATATCGTAGAGCATTGGGTTTACAATAATTCACCTTATATGAAGTCCAACTTTGTACATATCTTATAGACCCTTTAGTGTCAGACTGAGCTGAAAGTGTGGCACTTTTGTCACAAAATTTGGTTTGTGTGACAATTCACTATGCTAGGACTTATTTAAGGAAGTTTCTATGACTTGTAAAAAAGCTGTGATTTTTGATGATGTAATCTTGGTCAGCCTTTGCTTCAGCGAATGTATTTTCCATTTAGTCATTTTAATTCTGGATTTTCCTTTTAAAACTGTGTACGTTTTAGTATACCTTCAGTAGGTGTGGAACATTGCTATTTCTATGGCATTTTGCAGTTAATATTATTGTAATAATTTTCGTTCAAACAAACGTTCTCATACCAATACAAACACTTTAATACAATATAACGTAAGAATCAAACGGTGCATCAGTCGTGGAAGCCACAACATTGAAAGGCCTCGCTCAATGGAGCGGTAACTAAATGCGTCATTTTCTAGGGAACTTGCCAACAAAGAGGCTCTCAGTAAAGTATACGATCCAATCTCACATTTCAAGTTGACCGACCTGCTGTGCCTTGTGGCGTAATACTAGGAAGTTTGGTACAAACACCCTCAGACCTAATAAACTTGCAGACAGCTGTCAACAGTCAAGTGATGCCGGTTTTGTAACCCTATGTGCACCGTTTGTTATTGAAGTGTTAAGTCAGAGTATTGGAGAACAGGCAAGTGTATCGTGTTCTATTGACGCCTCGAGCAAAGTAGAGTATTGAGATGCAATTTGACTGATTTGTGTGTGTAGCGTGCTTGCATATGTCACAACCAACCGTGGACATAATATAAATGCTTAACTTTATTGTTACACAGATAGCGGTTGATCTGTTGGTTTATTTTCTTTTAGAAAATACTTATGGCGAATTGACATTTATTTTGTATTAACTTTAAATGTTATTCATTCGTTTTGTACCAATTAATGTGTTAATTTTTGTTTGTAAATACGATAAGGCTTCCCTTCACGGTTTTATTTATTTACTAGCTGCCCCAACAAACGTTGTTTTGCTATATAAAAATTAAAGAGTGGATTACCCTTAACATTTAGAGGACAAAAAATAGATGTTGTCTAATTCTCAGGTCTACCCGATATGCACACAAAATTTCATGAGAATCGGTCAAGCCGTTTCGGAGGAGCTTAACTACAAACAGCGCGACACGAGAATTTTATATATTAGGTATCTATAAACCAGAAAAGAAATGGGTTTCAGGAGCGAGCTTTTTTGTTGAAAGTTAAGTAATATTGGCGTTACAAGATAGTACTATGATTAATAATACTCATTATATATTTATTAGAACGCCACATTAGTTGGAATTTTTGCAATAAAGTCTTGATACTGCGATGAAATCCCCCAGATCAGCCTAGTTTTCGTGACGAAAAATTCCAATAGATGTCGCTGTACGGAGTTAAAACACGCAAACGTTATTTTCTTGCGTCCGACCTGGACGGGAGCTTTGCGTTCAGTTAGGTACACTTTGATTATAACATAATCGCTACACATGAAGCACAATTTTTGATGTGCAGAACCTTTCTGTTCTGCATTATAATAACTAAAACAACTAGGAAATAGACTGGAAAGTAACACAGTATGAAAGAATTGTAGTGGTTTTTATAATTCGCAGTCTCAACTCAAACCAGTATATTATACTAAGTATTAAGGATTTGAAAATAGTCAAATACTTTTGGTTTTAATGAACTGACTAGGAAATTAAAGTTAGATTAAAACATTACCCGTACTCCTGATAGATTTGATAATCAAGTGGCTTCACATTTTTCTGTGGTACTTACAACAGCGTAGAGGCAAGTCCTAGTAACCTACATTAAATAATACCATTGATTCCGTACTCACAAAGAATGCCTCGCAGCATTCGAACGCATGCGAGCATGAAAATACCTTTTTAATTTATTTTCCATTGGAGTAGTTGTTGAATTTTATTTATTTTCTAGCTTTCCAATATATTAAACTGACCTGCAGCAGCTTTTAGACGGAGCCATGTTAGTTTGTTTATTGAATAAATTCCTGTGCATTGCTTCAGTTAAATGTAAAAAATCTTGAAAATCCCTCTATTCCATCGGAAGGATGTAAACGGAAATGAGGTCCTACATAATATACAATGCTCTTAGATCGCCAACGCCCGGCAATAATTCAATCTAGCCTTTTGACAGTCACTGGGGCGAACTTTGTGTGAAGCTTTGTAATAGGAACCTCGGAACTTGGCGCTGCCGGTACTGGATGCCAAGGCATAGGGGTGTCGGCCATTTGTGTAGCCTTAATACGTGCAGTAATGTTAGTGGTACCGCTTTTGAGAAACATTTCCAATGGCAGATTTATGCACTTGAGTAATTTGAGTTTTGTGAACGAATGAAAATTATGAGTTTTGTGGACAAATTGATTATGAAGCATAGTAAAGTATGTACTATGATATCATTTATCTATATTTATTTATATATTTATACATTTATTTATATATAATTTGACTCTGAATAAGATTTTTATTGAAATCCTGGTTTATGTTGTCAATTCTTCAAAATTAGTTTCTTCCGCTTCCTTAGTAACCAGCTCTTTCAATGCACTGGGCTGGCAGGTATATCAACTGTGTGTGTGAAATTATACTTCCTCTAAGCGAGATGCTACTCGGGCGCTGCGTTGCGCTGCAAAAAAGCGCGCACCGTTGACGCGTCGAAAAACTACACAACCCAACGCAGCGCTCCGTGTAGCATCTCTAACACAAACAATAGATGCCTCAAATCAATGCAACTTCCATTAACATTGTTTTCTGAATCTTAATCGTTCAACAACTGAATTGTTAAATGAATTGATTCCAGTTCCTTATTTGAGTCACTGATTGTTTTTAAAAACACTTATTTATCTGCTGTTACTTTTTAAAGTTTGACAACAACATATGTTGAATTGGACATGGAAAATGTTATTAAACACTTAGCACTTGTCATAATCAATCTTATTATACTCAAACATATAATAAAGCGGAAGAGTTTGTGTATTTGTTTGTTTTCATGCGCTAATCTCGAATTCTACAAACTCGATTTAAATGTTTTTTTTAATGTATGGAACGCCATTCGACGGAAAGGTTTTAAGCTATATTTTATCCCAATTGTCATGGGAACGGGCAAAAGGTGGATGCTGTTAGTCTAATTAGTACTCAAATTAATTGTTTGTGTATGTTTCAAAGTACTTGTAGTTCACTTACTTGATGAATATAATATAGTATCTTCACCATAATGAACGCTTAGGCAGAAGACCATGCCTTCATATTATACTAACTTTGGTCTAAGATCTTGATCCATTTAAAACCGGCAATGGTTTTGACCTTTTCTCTGCCAGTTAAAATTTAATAGAAGTCAAAAATGGAAAAAATTTTGGTTGGCATTTATTTATCTTCACCACACAAACAGCCAACAACTCTTGAACTAGCCCTACGTGACGTGCTTCTAAAACCAACGGTTTTTCAAATTCTATTTAAGATAAGCTTATTATTTTAAAACAGATAAAGTTCTTAGTTGAATTCAACGGAGTAATGAGATCGCCGTTTGGAGATAATGCCTATCAGCAAATCTTGGGACTATTTCGCTTTTGACAATTTAAATGCCTTGTTTTAACTGAGATTTGTGGAGTCAGCGTTCTCAAGCATTTAATCTATGACTACATCAAGCCAAAAAATATGGACATCTACTACGTCATTCAAGTGATATCAATCCTACTCTACCTTTAAGTACTTGACCACAACTAAGAACCACTAAGGAAACTGGCTTTCAAATTTAAAATCGAAGTCGGTCTATCCATTGAATAGCTACGATCTACAGACATACCACACACACAAACACACACACACGTCATACTCATAAACCCTCTCTTATGCGTCGGGGGTCAAGAAAATTGTCCACACACATGGGTTCAGCTATATCTCAACCACAGGGCACGTTACCTCTGACTTTTCTCTTAACTTAACCTTCACTAACTGTCTTTTCTCCCAATTTCCAGATGAGCCCCCTCACCCGCCTCCTGTGCCGATCCGGCGACTGCCTCCCCGCCTGCACCCGCTGCCAGCCGCCGACCCCCGCCGGCGCGTGCACCGGTGCGAGTTCCCCGCCTGCGACAAAGTATACACCAAGAGCTCGCATCTGAAGGCGCATAAGAGGACGCATACAGGTGATTATTGAAACATCTAGAATGACTAGTGATGAGCAAGGTTTGTCTACCGATAGTCCTTTGGTAGATCTTGATCGTGTGCAGTAAGTAGTTTATCTTTCTAAGTTTTTTGAACGACCTCAATATAGAGTTCTCATTCAGTCGTTCCGTCACCGGCTAATTTGCTTTGACTGGCTCGAGCGAGAGTACTGAGTCAGTCAGTTGACAATTAATCATGCACTGTTCGCTTTTTAGGAAAGTGGGCTTACAGACAGTCCCAATAACCGAATACCAACTCATAATAATTATGCATTATATATTTTGTCTATTTTTTCCTAAATTGAAGTTACCTATCTCGGATTTTGGCATTAGTCAATAGAGAAAGTAAATTCGATGAATTTTGAAAATAACAGCATAACTTTAAATTTGTAATAAATGCAACCACCAAGTTCATGAAATATCCTTCAAAATATTTAAAAGCTTATGTCAACCGATGCAGAATGTTTAATCCATATCTGTAAACCGCAATGAAACCTGTTTCATCGGAAAACACCAATCGTGTATTAACCTAATGCCCTCTGTTTTCAGGAGAGAAACCCTACAAATGCTCGTGGGTTGGATGCGAGTGGCGTTTCGCGCGATCAGACGAATTGACGCGCCACTACCGCAAGCACACCGGCGCGAAGCCGTTCCGGTGCCGCCACTGCGACCGCTGCTTCTCGCGCTCCGACCACCTCGCGCTGCATGCGAAGCGACACGCGTAGCCCGAGTACCGACCCCCGCCTCGCGTCAGGAACCGCCGGAAGAAGTAGATCCAACAACGACGTGCGCATTTAACCTTGTTGCTCAACCACAAGATGTCAAAGTTAAACCTGGTTGTGATTTATCGTTTCACTGATCATGGACACGGAATTATTCCCTTTAAATTCAAAATTTAATTCGAATGTCGAAAAGTTCAACTGGTTTAAGGATGCTTATTGAAGTTAAAAGTGAAGTTTCAGTTTTTGAGAATTGACTCTTGTGATTGTAACAAAGTTCACAAACAACTAGGATGTAAGTCGCACGATCGATCGTTGGGTCTAGGCGGTAGACGCGCGTCCAACCAGCGGACCAGCGGGCAGGGGCGTGACAAAGCCAAAGAATGCCGCTACAACTGTAGCCGAGTCATCGTTACGAAAAATGCTTTAATTCGTATTATTATTTTATCTAAAGCGTTTAAAAATCTCCTTTTTAATGTTTCGGCCTTTATCGTTACGGTTCTTTGTTGCATTCAGAGTTCGTATATTTGCCGTTGTTTATTGTGTAATTTTTTTGTAAGCTTCGTGTATGTACAGATGTTTTTTTTATATATAAGCGTGGTCGCAAAGCGGCTGCGCGAGTGGTGTGCCATGATGTGTCGCGTGCGGCGCGCGGGCGGCGGCGAGTCGGCCGCGCGGCGCGCGCGCGGGCCCGGGCTGCGCGGACGCGGCCCGGGGCCCACCTGCATTTCAAATCGCGTGACAATGTATCTGTTGATTCGCGGGTTGTTGGCAGACAATCCCACCGACGCCGAGCACAATCTTCTTAGGCATAGTAAGTAGGATGTGCGTAGCGTTACCTGAATAACGTCGATGTTACAAATAATAACGTCTCGGCAACATTTTGTTGGAACGGTTTTAAATTAACAAAATGTTTTGTTCAATGTTTATTTTTAAGACTTATTCGTTGTGAATATTTTGTATTTAGTGATTTCTCTCGTGAATAGTTAGTTTATTTGTAGCATCGAAACAAATTTATTATTTTTTATTGAAAGAACTTTTATTATTAAGATTTGTATAAACTTTATTGAATTTAATTTAAGCTATTCCTGTCTCTTTCATTCCGTTTCTTTTATACTGTGCAGTGTAATTCTTTATTTCTTAGTGTTTAAGTTGGAAAATGCTTTATTTTGTGCTGCACATGAGTTTAGGGGCGATTACACACATGGCGTTTCGAGTCGGGCGGAGGAGATATCCGCTATGCGTGTAACGTGGTGAAGTTGATTCATGGAGCGACGGCAGCGCCGCAGCCGCACGCGGGCGCCACGCGAAGCGCCCGCACGGCGCGGCGCTGCGGCCGCT
Source organism: Cyclophora punctaria (assembly GCA_951394245.1). Taxonomy (NCBI): domain Eukaryota; kingdom Metazoa; phylum Arthropoda; class Insecta; order Lepidoptera; family Geometridae; genus Cyclophora; species Cyclophora punctaria. Next base: position 702,059 of record OX596167.1, on the reverse strand, counting down.
CCGACACAGTCGCTATTCCGTTAGGGTGGGTACAGACTGAGCTACTCACGGATTCTGTACCGAGAGTGAATTTAACCCTAACTGTAATTAAATAATTAATTAATTATACATTAATAGAAGAATATTGAAATAAAAAAATTACGTCACGACGTATTAAAAAACTGAGAAAAAAAAACGCTCAATGTAATTTAAATGAGAAATTAGATAAATGTAATTCTTCACATAATGTTGCAATTTTTTTACCGGATCGTTTTCGATGGGTTTACTTTTACATGATTACAACGACTGTGGAATCAATAACTTTAATGAATACTGCCATTTTAATATTACATCTGAGTGCACGGCTTATTTTGAACTTTATTGTGATGTGTGTATGGTTGGTTGTCGTTAACACGTTCATGAATACCTCCCGGGGGCCAATATTGTAGTCTTCCCGATATAAAAAGCGACGATTTTTGTGGTAACACTTAATTTTGTATCGTGCACTAATGTTGAAAGTGGATTTCTGAGATACCATGTCTGGGACACAATCCGCTTAAGAAATATACGCTTATGGCATAACTATCAAGTCGTAGGCCTTAAGATGACGTTCGGTGACCGAATTGAAACTATAAGTGATGTTCTTAGTTCGGCGATCGCATTAACGATTTAATGCGGTTATAATAAGTATAAACCGTAATAATATATTGAAAGGAACTTATATATGCTCTGCTTAGTCATTTGATCAATGGACGCAAAATTAGTATTTGATCATAATACCTTGACATCACAATATTATAAGTATTATTTACTACTCAATTTAGAGTACGGTATTTCTGATTGTGTAAGCCAATTGTGTCTTGAACGTTGGTATCTTATAAATATTTCAAAGAGATAGTAATATTTTTGAAACAATAGGTTTTGAATAAAACCTCATTCATCTGTTAAAGAAGGTTTGATGCCATTTGAACTAAAATATCTATAAGTACTATTATAAAACAAATATGAAAAAATAATTTAAAATAATCATTTGTCATTGACTCTTTGAAAACACTTTCAATATTTTTGAAACAAAAACCATGTATTAAAATCGACTGATTCATTAAAGCGAAATTTCATTTTCATGAAATTAAATTTAAATTAAAGTTAAATGGAAATGAATTAAATCTTTGCATGTATTCGTATTTTATGTCTTTGTGTAAGGTGGTACCAGGAAAGTTGGTTTTGTGTGTTGAGGAGGATGTCACATCGAAGGATGCTTGTCGGAAAGCCACAAAGGAAACAAGCGCTGCTAAAGTGGGATGCCTCGTCCATCCAAAGGGAACTACTCATGACAGATTCTGTATATTCTGTATAGAACTGTTCGTAGCACGTTGCTACTTTTTGCATCCCTGATGTCATACCTCCTCAACACTTGTTCGTAATTACATGTAATTGTATGTACGTTGGTTGTGTAAAATGGGATAATTTGGTAAAAAAATACATATCTGAATGCTTAACGATGCAAAATATAATCGGTGTGCTTAAAAAAAAGAAAATGCAATATAATATGTACACTTTTTAAGTATCGTAGTTAGTTGTACATCAATGTTCGTACGCGGATTGCGTGCCACAAATATTTCTGAGTTTTAATGTATTTGTATGTTAATTGCTTGGGGAAGTGTATTTGAACGTCCCCTTTTAAATTAAAACAAAATGTGTCATGTGATAGAAGCGAAAGATTAAAACTAACTTGATGAAATATGACTCCAAATTAAATAAATAAAAATCATTTAAATAAACTTACATAAACTGAAACCTTTCATTAAACTTACATTTTTATGGAACGGTGCCACCTTCAAATATCATAAACAAATGAAATTGGAGTTAAATGAAACACTTCAACTAACATTGAAATTAACAATAAATGAAAGTTAATATATGTAGTCTATTAAATATTGGCCGTATATACTAATGTCATATTATTATTTATTAACAGAGTATATAATAATAATATTATTCTATATGTGTTATTAATATTATATCAGACTAATTAATAAAATATATTCATTCAGCTCTCCATGTAATAGTTGTTAAGATACATATTAGTGTAATTAGTGTATTATTAATAGATATTTATTTGGCATTTATTTTATTAGAGATATGTATTTTATGTTCATTCGTTTATTATGATTAATAATTATATGTTTTATAGAAAGGTATTGGTACTGGTTGCATGAGTACTATTATTGATCTTATAGTCCAACGTGTAGTGCGGTGTGTTCAGTATCTTCTTTCAATACAATATTGTTATATATTTGTATCGAAGATTATATATTTCAGCTTGTTCCAAAACACAACTCGAAAGACTGTGTTCAAAAACTCGGACCGATAGCTCATTACTAATTACTTATTTGTAATCGTACGTAATAAACAAAATATATAATGAAAGTTATTAAATATTTAGGTTAAATTCATTTGTATTAAATATCAGTTGATTGATTTGCAAATTTTATTTAATTTATTAAATGAAAATATATTAAATTATAATATAAAATATATTGTGTGTGGTATAATGTAACAGGACGTGAAAAATATAATATTATTAATGTAATAATAATAAATGATATTGATGTGATTCGAATTATAATAGATTTTGGATATTATCTTCTAGAAAATGTATGGATGTGTAAAGCATTATTTATAATGAAATGCTTATGCGAATATTAGTTGTAATTGCACATTGGCTGGTTAGTTTAGTTTAGAGAAACCGCGCAGTGACACTGCCGTACCGAGCAGGCGGGAGATCTCCCACCAGAAGGTTTCGACAAAACGACGCCCGTAGACTTAGAATAATCACGACAGTATATGTTAGCGTATTGGTGTATCAGTATGTATGGTAAAATTAAATATATAAAATTAAATATACTTATAAAATATTGCGGCTGTGTGTTTTAAGAATCATCGTGGTTGGTGGTTCGTGACGTGGACGCGCGGCGTCACTCGCGTGGCAGAGCGCAGGGGAGCGCTGTCTCGAGGTTGAATAAATAAATTAAATTGTTTTGTAAAATAATTAGATACCAATCAGATCTCTGCGATAACTTTTGATATAAACTCGTTATTAGACAAAAAGTGATTTTGAAAAACTCTGTTGGTTAACGTTATTGTTTATACTAGGCAAATTTAATACTTATTGTGATGAAGATAAGATCTTTGATGTTTATAAATTTTCAAGAACTTTTGCGATGTTTTGATCGTTCGCGCGTTTTTGGTGTGAAATATTTCAAATATAACATTTTGATCTCGAACTTCTATGCACTCTGTCACTTTATAAACTCAAGAGGCATTCATTGAATTAATCCAAAAGATGGTATTTATCTATAGCACTTCGTGTTTGAATAGTTTCGGATACGTTTCAATATTGTAAACCCTCCGAATTGGGAAGCACAATTTGTTTATAAATCATTTTTAAAATCAACATTCATTAAACATGACGTTTCATTTAAGGGCTTTTTCAAATTAAGCGTTTACTATTCGCTACATTCGTTTTGTATGAAAAACAAAAGAACATCTGGGCGCGTGGACAACTGCGCTGCGTAGCCGGACGACTAAAAACGCTTTAATCGAAAGCGGCTTAGGTCTGCATTTATTTCATTTATGAAATCACGTTGTTTAACCTTTGCGATATATTATAATTGTACAGTCTTTGTAGAAAAAGGTTCATTAAGGTTCAAAGCACTGATCATACAGCAAAACAATTATGATACTACATATTATAGTACATTATGAGTAGAGGCTAGCTTCTTATCAACGTTAAAACTTTTTGCTTACATAACGTACTATTTTAATGTTAATGCCTGGTTTTTTACTTATACTATCGAATAATACTAATTGCCATTGGTAAATAAATCGAGACGTTGACGTTTTTAAAAGAAGATCGCAATAATTACATTGCTTCGTAATTCGTCGTAATCAACCGGTAAAGCTGAATATCTGAGGATTACCTTCTCATACCATAACTGTACAATATTTAAACATTACTTTTACATTCCAAGTGCTTCTAAATTAGGTTGGGTTATGTCGTTTGGGTAATCGCTTATAATCTTTTATAATATAATTGCAATATCAATAACATGTGCAATATCAGTCTGTGTCAAACTTTCGCGATATTTACACACTAGCAGCGCCCCGCGGTTTTACCCGCGTTGTACCCGTTCCCGTAGGAATTTCGGGATAAAAAATAGCCTATAACCTTCCCGTTGAATGTGGCTATCTATTACAAAAAGAATTATTCAAATCGGTTTAGTAGTTTCTGAGATTAGCGCGTTTAAACAAACAAACAAACAAACAAACAAACAAAACAAACTCTTCAGCTTTATAATATTAGTATAGATTATTTATTAACATCACTCGAAACGTTGGGAAATCAAAGCAAGTGTTTGTACTTACTAAAACAACCTTCTGTGCCGCGAAAAAACCCGCAGCAATACGTTAATAATGTGCATTATTGGTTCTCATTTAAAGTTCTTTTTGCTGTAACTATTAGCCCGTGTGGTCCCACAGTTGGGCAAAGGTGTCAACCATTCCCGCCACTTATCTCGATTAAGTTATTTTACTAAAATTTCATAGAGACAAAGTAATCAATTTGATCGTAAAATTGCAAAAATTAATTTAATTATAAACTCTATTTTACAAACACTTTACAGATCCAACACAGCGTGTTTAAAAAAATACTTGAATTTAGCAAAGATACTTTGAATGAAACAAATATCCATCGGGTAGCATTTTATATTATCCCCTTATTCTTGAAATTTACCATCTCTGATGATTTTTATCACATAATGTAAAATGTTAATTTGATGGAGAATTATTCACGATTAATAATTACAAAATATCTAATTTTGTTTTGTTTGTGGACATGTAAGGACAATGTCTGTATAGTATTCTAGCCATGTTATCGTCGAATCATCGTATTTGGTTCAGTCTGCGTGACATCGTGTAAGTCGACCCTCCGCGTTTTGAAATGGTTATTTTACTTTTTCTGTTTGCATTTAGCTTTAATATTTAAGCAATATTTAACACATATATTCATTTATATATTTGTGAACGTGTTATTAAGAATCATATGTCTAGGTTTTAAGTGATACATTAGTCGCATTTTTATTTTTCTAAATTATGTTAAGTTTCTTTGTGAATTTAGGACGACTGTTTGACTGGATGTTTTTTATTTTATTTTATTTATGTCACAGTTTATGTTTCATCACAAATTTTAAATTTATTAAACTTATTATAATGATCACATTCCTAAACTCACAACGTTAATAATCGGTTATAAGCGATATTCCATCATGAACCATTTAAATGTTGGGTATCGGATGATATAACTTTAGTAAATGTTATTTTGTATGCCAATTACAACACCTTCATTTTGGATAGTACTTTACAGACCCTAATGTTAATCTTTGTTCAATCTTTCCACGTTCACACTTGTCGGTTATCGAACGTCTTTGATCGGATGCCGATTGATCGGACTCAGTTCAAGCTCAGCGCCGACATAAGTGCAGTCCAGACCCGACAAGTGGGAACTTGCCCTCAAAGTTTCAAGATACATTTTTGGAGCTTTTACAAAATGTTTTCTTTTGAATGAATGTTCACAAAATGAAACATAAATGATAGATACGTGTATATTCGTTTTCGTAATTTAATCTTTTAGAGTAAGGAAGGCACGGCCGTTTTGGTCTCCAGTCGTGCTCTACCTAATTATATAAACATTTATTCTAAGTATAATGAATATTTAAATAAAATATAATTGTAATTTATATATTATTTTCTTCTGACGTGAAAGTACCTATGTGTGTAGAGGACGTGGCACTAAGCCGCTGATTAGGTAGCATTATTGTATTTTTATTAATAAATTTTTCTTATATGTGGATAATTTGTTGTTTTATTCATAGAATAAGTTTACCCTTTTGAAACAAGGCCGTATCTTCACTAAAGTTGGCTCAGGCGTCCAATCACTGACTTAAGAAGGAGGCTTTTGGCTAACATATTTATTGAACTACTCTATAATCTCTAATATTAAACTATTATTAGTATACGTGTGATATGTGGATGCGTGATCTGACGGTGCCTGATGATACAACTACTTCGGCACCGTACAACGGGACGCTTGTCGCGCATCGCTCCGCGTCTACTTGATTAAAGCCTAGACTTCACATAGACGTAGAGGCTGAACAGCACGTTGCTTAACAATTACAATGGGTAATGAATAGGAATAAAATCTGTTTCAAATTCGACCGAATATTCAATGGCGTCCAGTTTCCATTGGTATACCCGCCATCTACCGGTCGTGCGCTGAAGTTTTCATAAAACTGGTGCAAATATTGAAACCTCTACCATAACCATATCATCTTCCAGATACGGAAAAGCGAAGTTCAGACCAGGGGCTTTTCACTGGGAACACTGAGACTTTATATGGGAAATTTAGTACCATGTCAGTAGTATAGATAGCGTTGGTAGCGTGGCGGTTTTTTTTTTTACTATGGCAACCCCTTCGTAACTTGGCAACCCGTATAAATAAGTTACTCTATGTTTCATTTCATTCCGTTACTTTTTCTGTTGTGATGCGAATGTGCGTAAGTGATTCCAAGTGGCTTAAACGACGACCCCGGCTATTTCTTTGGTTACTGATTTCCCCGCATAAACATATTGACCCCTGTGCACGATATCGGACTTGGATTTTGCTTGCGAATTGGTTGTTTCTGGCCATGGCGTCGAAACTTTGGTGCTGTGTGCCGAATTGCAATACAACTCGTACCTAAGTATTCTTATCTATTTTGAAGATTTGCTTGCTTTTTGTAATATATAATAGTTACGACAGTTTGTAAATTAACTAGAAATAAATACCTTTACTAGAATACATCTGCATTTTTATTGCGAATCTTATACAAGTCGTATTTATCTACATTTCTTTTCCCTGTTTTGTTAACACAAATAACAATGTTTGTAAAAAACCAGCAAACGTTAATAAAACAGGGTAGAAGAAATTTAGAAAAATCGACTTGAATTCAAATTTCTAAATTCTCTACGTGATTCATACTGGGCTATAGTAAGTACCACCGAAAGTTGACATGTCAAATAACTAGGTGGCGATACTATCGCTTTTCCGGCTGATAACTCTATTCCTGTATATATAAGTTACTCTATGGTTCAGACTGCTTTGTTTTTATTGTGTTGTCGTTTCTCTCACATATTATACATATTATAGTCCGGTTATAAATTTATTTCATTAGACACTACAACAATATCAATAATTTATGTTCTAAGTGATATGATATATCTTTACAGTATTCCTACAGCAACCCTATCCTAAGCGGCGAGTGTGAAGCGGCTTCTAGTCGTGAGTTTGTTTTAGTACAACCAAATTAGTGAAGATGGCGACAGCTGAGCTGTTCTTCATGCGGTTAAAGAGGATTGTAATCATTATTTTGCAGTTGCCTCTTTATAATCTATATATATAAAATTCAAAGTCCTGACTGACTGATAATCAACGCACAGCCTCAACCGCTACACCTAGAAACATAAAATTTGGCAGGAAGGTTCTTCAAGTGACGTAAGTGCACACTAAGAAAGGATTTTCGAAAATTCCTACGGGAACGGGCTCAACGAGGGCAAAGCCGCGGGGCGCTGCTAGTATTAGTATAGATGACGTCTAAATAAATTCTATCCCTGAATTAGTATTTTACATTCATGGAATAGTTAGGTAGTTAAAACAATAATTCTAAATCTGAAACAATGTTTATTACAAAACTAACATAATATAATCTTAATTTTTCTTTAATTAAAGCATTTCCTGCTAAAAACAACTTTTCAAAACATAACTTTGGATTATACATAAAAAAACAAAAAATAATAACGATTTCAGTACGAAAAATCAACGTTTGTGTTACTAATGAACATAGACACAATAATTATCAGATAAAGACGACAAACGTTCCCCTGTAATGTTAAAATCTGAGGTTAAAATGAACTCTTTAGTGATAGCCTTCGAGTCTACGGATTCATGAACTACATATATCGATCGCACCGGATTCAAGCGTTGCTTAAATTCAGCCCATTACATTGTCCCAGACGTAGCTCAGATGGTAGAGCGTTCGCCTGTACAGCGAGAGGTCTCGGGTTCGATCCCCGGCGTCTGGACAGCACGGTAACTTTCCTGCTTTTGTTTTGAGTCGCGTTTTCAACTGTCGCCTCGCCCTTGGGGTTTTCACGCCGCGCCCAAGTTAGACTAATACCGCATTTTGTTATTTTCATACATTATGTTCTAAAATTCGTTGAAGGAGAGACAGGAAAGCAATCTGAAACAGATTTCAGATGATTCCAATCAGAGCAACTGTGAGTGTGTGCTTGAGGTACTCGTAGTTGTACTATGTTTATACACGAGATGAAGGAGTGACAAGTTAATTCAGTTACATGATCATGACGCGTGTTTATGTGTGGGAGGAAACTTAATCGAGTTCCAAATCAAAATAGAGGTTAACAAATAAGGTGCCTTTACGTTACTTTTTATAGAATTAAAAAATTAAGTATTTCAAAATATACATTTTTATTGTGTTGTCGTTTCTCTCACAGGTTGTTGTTCATCAATGTATATAAATATATTATATACATATACATATTATAGTCCGGTTATATATTTATTTCATTAGACACTACAACAATATCATCACTTTGCACTTAAAATTATCTTTTTATATGTTCTAAGTGATATGATTTAACTTTACAGTATTCCTACAGCAACCTTATCCTAAGCGGCGAGTGTGAAGCGGCTTCTAGTCGTGAGTTTGTTTTAGTTCAACCAAATTAGTGAAGATGGCGACAGCTGAGCTGTTCTTCATGCGGTTGAAGAGGATTGTAATCATTATTTGGCAGTGGGTGCTATTACTTACGGAACATACAAAGTATTTTATATCTGACTAGCAGCGCCCCGCGGTTTTACCCGCGTTGTACCCGTTCCCGTAGGAATTTCGTGATGAAAAATAGCCTATAACCTTCCCGTTGAATGTGGCTATCTATTACAAAAAGAATTATTCCAATCGGTTTAGTAGTTTCTGAGATTAGCGCGTTTAAACAAACAAACAAACAAACAAAACAAACTCTTCAGCTTTATAATATTAGTATAGATTTAATTTCTCCCTGTATATTATACTAGCTGCGCCTTGCGGTGTTATCCGCGCGTTGTACCCGTTCACGCGGGAATTTGAGGTTAAAATATATCCCACGCACGTGTTATTCTGATGGATAACATATATCATTGCAAAGATTCATCGAAATCCCTTCACTGCGTTTTTGCGTGTTTTTGCGTGAAAGAGTATGAACATACATCCATCCTCACAAACTTTCGCATTAATAATGTTAGTACGATGTAATCGATTACCGGACGCGCAACAACTGCGGGGCCTCACTGGCGCCCGCAGTGATGTTCTCGGAATTTTCTTATTGATTTGAATAATTATATTTGTAATGGATAGACATTTATAGCTATAGCCTATTTTTAATACGGAAACAACGCGGGTAAAACCACGGCGCGCTGCTAGTTATGTTTATTATGGCCTACCTCAGTGAAGGTCTATTTGTATCGAGTAAATCCTTTTTTATACGAATTTAAAAAAAGATGGAGGTACCCAATTTCTTCGAATTGTTTTTAATAATATTTATCGTTGTGAATACTTTACTTTAAAACTAAATTATATTTTGACAGTGAGACCCGAACATTAGCTGGGTGGTAGAACATAAGCTTTACGCGAAGGTATGAGGAGTGCGGGCCCACTTCCAGTATTCACCTTTGCAGTCACAATACGCTATCTACTACCACTTATTTAATTATATACGAGCAGCGTCTCGCAGTTTTTTCAGCGTTGTGCTCGTCGTTCCCGTGGGAATTTTGGGATGAAAAATAGCCTATAACCTTCCCGTTGATTGTGGCTATCCATTGCAAAAAGAATTATTAAAATCGAGCTGTTGATTCCCGAGATTGGCTCGAACATACAAACAAACAAACTTACAAATTTTACCTCTTTACAATATTATTATAGATGTTGCAGGTGAGGTTGTAGCTGTGAATTTTAGGTGGTCGTACAAAGATTTAAATCCAAATTATTTTAATCTTGCTAACGAAACATTTGTTAAACATGGGTTTTACATTTTGAATTGTATCTTCATTTTAAACCATTTAATCGGTGATTGAACGTCAGCGGGTCTTCTTAGAATGGTCGCACAACAACGAGTGACTTCTACTGTTTGGCGTAGCTTGTGGCAATGTTTATCACGGCGTAGCAGCGTGCCGGCCGCGGCGGAGCGAACTAGTTGCGCCATCTTCACCAATATGGTGGTACTAAAACAAACTCGCGACTTGAAACAACACCCCTGATAGGGTTGCTTTATTAAAATGTTCGGTACGGAAATTTCATTACTTGAACAACAATCTGTGAGAGAAACGACAACACAATAAATATATATATTTTGTAATACATCATTTTTTAATTCTATAAAAAGTAACGTAAAGGCACCTTATTTGTTAACCTCTATTTTGATTTGGAACTCGATTAAGTTTCCTCCCACACATAATCACGCGTCATGATCATGTAACTGAATTAACTTGTCACTCCTTCATCTCGTGTATAAACATATTGTCAGTACAACTACCTCAAGCACACGCTCACAGTTGCTCTGATTGGAATCATCTGAAATCTGTTTCAGATTGCTTTCCTGTCTCTCCTTCAACGAATTTTAGAACATAATGTATGAAAATAACAAAAAGCGGTATTCACAACTTAATAGTCTAACTTGGGCGCGGCGTGAAAACCCCAAGAGCGAGGCGACAGTTGAAAACGCGACTCAAAACAAAAGCAGGAAAGTTTCCGTGCAATCCAGACGCCGGGGATCGAACCCGAGACCTCTCGCTGTACAGGCGAACGCTCTACCATCTGAGCTACGTCTGGGACAATGTAATGGGCTGAATTTAAGCAACGCTTGAATCCGGTGCGATCGATATATGTAGTTCATGAATCCGTAGACTCGAAGGCTATCACTAAAGAGTTCATTTTAACATTACAGGGGAACTTTCGTCGTCATTGTCTGGTAGTAACAGCGCCCCGCGGTTTTACCCATGTTGTGCCCATGTTGTGTTTCTGTGGGATTCCGTTGAATGTGGCTACCCATTACAAAAAGAGTTATTGAAATCGCATTGGAAGTTTCTGATAATAGCGCGTTCCAACAAACAAAAATCAAACTCTTTGGCTTTAATTTTTACGAGTAGTACCTAAGTATAAGTATCAGGTAAAGAAGTTCCGAGTTGTTCATAGATGCTATATACCTAACACGTTGGGAACGTAGATATACTCGTAAATTGTGCCTGTACTGTGCAACCAATATAATAATAGTCCGTCTTAAACAGGTCTATCGCTAACTGAACCTAGCGTACAAACCCATACTTAAATTCAAGAAAAACACAAAAATGTCAGTGTAAAAAATAAGCGTTATTAATCACCGCCTCCCGGCAAATGGAAGCTCCCGCGGTGATATCGGGATGCACGGGAGTGAGCAAACCTAAGACGCGATTTTTAAAATAAATGACGCTCTCACTGCGAACGTCTACTTAATAACCGACCAATTTAAAATGAGCTGTTGGTTTTGTAAGTAAACCTCTTTTTGTTGGGCGACGTGAAGGGCCCGGCAGGGTAGGGGAGGTCCCTGATATTTGGGAGCGTGTTAGTTAAGGCCCGTGCGTAACCTGCGCACAAGTTGGTGAATCAATCAACGCGGTTACTTCGGTGCCCAGCTATCGTGAAGGGCGGATACTACGCATGCGTTGACCTTAGGGCTGCGAGTCGATGTTTCGGAGGGCACCCCAAATCTTCCCAATGTCCTCCGTACACCTTACAAATGTGTCTAACTCACAACTGACAAACTTGGCACATATATCTAAATTCTAATCGATACGAACTTGCTGTAATCCCTTTAAAAAAAGTTTTTCAATAATCATGCCTTTGCTTAGTGCTAATAGCATAAGAATTATGTTAACTAAGTAACTTTAGTAGAAGTACCGAGAGCTCTTTCTTGGCCATTAGTAACAAAGTAACATGTTGAATAATTCAGAAATTGTGAGATAAACTTGATATCTGTAGTTCAAGCATGTCGGTGTATCGATAAAGAATACATCGGTGAAGCTCGCTGGGACAGCCGGCGGCCGGCGGCCAGCAACCAGCAGGCAGCAGTCAGTATGCCCGCGAAAACCGCGCGAGACACACGCCCCGCCTAGATGCCCCGCGACTCGCCGACCCCGAACTACCAGGGTACGTGATTCATAACAATCTTACAAAATATTTCTTTAACCTAACTAACACTTTCAAATATACCCTTAAAACTACCTTCAACATTCAGGAGTTAGTAACTCCACTAATGTTAATTATTACCGACTTTGTAGCGTGTTTTCGATTGTTTGATTTTGTTAATAAAATATGACGATTTCGTGTTTTAAAAATATTTATAAAATAGTAGTATAAGTAAAAAATACTGACGTTTTACCCCCTAACGACACTCATTTAAACAGAGTTAATTCATTGTAATATATTAAACAGTTGATTTTAACTTAAATAATGTTATCGGCTAATTAAGTAGGTATGTTTTCGTTCATAAGTGTGTCTAATGTTACATTGAAAAGTTAGAAACCCACTTTTTATCAAAGTCTATGTGTTGTGATGCCGCGATGCCGGGAGAAGTTTGTTAGAAATCCTACCTTATTTAATTTGATAGATTTTTTCATAATAAAATATTGATAGCGTATTGATGTTAGTTGGAAATTTATTTTTAGATTACAAAATTAACTATTTAGTTCGATTCCATAACACTATTACAACTCAGCTAAGGCGAACACGAAAGACCGACGTGCACACTGCACACCCCGTGGGTCGTACGATTGTGTGTGGGTTTACTTCTGACAATATTTTGTATTCGTTCATTATCTATGCATTCCTTAGCCAATGTCTCTTTTCATATAATTTCGTTTGGTCATCTCCAATCAACATTAGAAGTCCCAAGGACCTGTTTTCGTTCACGGATGATTTATTGAACTATTGTTAAATGGTAGATGTTGCATAGTTTTAGTTGTTGAAGTTATGATTTTGTTTACAGCAGGATTAATTTATGAGATATGATATATAGATGAGATGCGATATTCAACCTTTATATTATTTGACAGTAGATAATATCCTTTTTATAGTACATCCTTAAATTCAGCTCAGTTTAGTTATAACATTTTATATTAATACTAGCTGCGCCCCGCGGTTTCACCCGCGTTGTACCCGTTCCCGCGGGAATTTCGGGATGAAAAATAGATGTTGGCCGATTCTCAGACCTACTCAATATGCTCACAAAATTTCATGAGAATCGGTCAAGCTGTTTCGGAGGAGTACGCGAACGAACACTGTGACACGAGAATTTTATATATAAGATTTTATATAATATTTTATTTTTTGCATAATGATAACTACACGCAAAATATACGTTCTATTTTGTATGACGTTGTGGCGTTCTTTGTTAAGATTACTGCATTACTGAACCGATTTTGATGAAAGGTGTTGAAGGTTCGAAGTCAAACGCGCAGTATTTTGAATTCCAACTACAGGAAAAAATGCTATGATACTGAAATGCTATGCTAATGCTATGCACAGATAGTAGAAACATTTTGAAATATTCCTTTTTTTCAACATTAAAAACCAAAAAGGCAAAAATAACTTGAAACGAGACCTAAGATGGCTGAAGTTTACACTTGTCAGTAATAAAGGCCAAAGTTTGGAAGTCTTCGAAATGACAAAATATGAGTAATAACTTCTCTTTGTATCCAATTTGCGAAGTACACCGCTCCGCTTATATTCATTCCCGTCAGGAATATTAGAACTGAACTCAAGGAAGTTTGTGCGCATGACGTCACATTATTTTCAAACAGAAAATTCAAAAAATTGGGATCCCAACTGAAAATTAGTTCTCTAATCCAAAAGTAGCTTTACTAAAAAACGACATCAAATTGGAACACCAATTTACAAAAGTCTGTGATATTGACTTTTATTTTGCAACTTAAACGCATACCTCTTGCTGCGCAGGAGCGCATCTAAAATCCTCGTTGATAGAGAGGAGTTAGTGCCCTTTAACTCGAGGAGCCAATTATCAACCAACAAACAAAATAAAAACGGATTTTATAATTTGGGTCCATTTAGCCTACATTCAACCGGCTACCAATCCTGATTCCATCCGATTCAAACGTTGCTTAACACATTACTAAAGCGACTACCAAGAGCGCTACAATGAACTTGTTAATAGTTTCCTGCGGCTGTTCTCGAAAATTAAACAAACTGGGTCGCACTCAGACAATGCCAATAGAGATTATTTTATTCGGGTTCAATCATAACATCCTGCATGGTGCACGGGATGTTTAAAATTGCACAATTGCATTACTATAACATTTACGACCGTACTCGGATACGTCAAATGTTTCTTTTAATTAGTGATTTAGGTAAGAGACAAACGAAGGGAAAACCTTTGTCGACTTATCCCTTAAATTCGCGATTTTTTTATTTCCATTTTAAAAAATATTTTAGCCATGTAAATGGTGTCTAGAATGCAAAAACATATATGTAAAGACTACTTCCCATGCAAACTTACTCTGAAAATACTGAAATGTGGTATGTTGCATATCTGCAACATTGCGCATGGACTATCAACTAAACACATAGTATGTAGGGTATGTAGGAGTAATTAGTGAAGAAATAAAACAATGTAAATACATTATATTATTGTATATTTAATTATGAAATTTGTAAAAACAATTATTGTCTTTATTGTAGCAGAGACTAACTCTACATTTTTCACATTTGGTGTAAGTATATCCCTTACACCCAGGGTATTTACATCTAGATCTGTCTCCAAAGACTTGCCAGTGCCCTATGCAATATGCCCTATGCAATATGCCCTAGGTGGCACTGGTTGAGCTGGACCTCTTTTTCTTTTGAGCAGCAATTCAGCCTCTATAGAGTTGCTGCTAGTACTAGTACTGCTGCTACTGCTAGTACTGCTAGTACTGAAGTACTATCTTCAATTAGGGGCGGGTCGGCTTCATTTACGTCATCAGAGATACCTTCAATCAAGGGAGGGTCTTGAGGGTCATCGTCCGACATTTCTCCAGCGACCTCGTCTCCTAAAGTTTGAAGTAACTCCATATCACTTCGGAAGTACGTCTCTTCATCACATTCCTCATTTTCAGATGACTCCATCCCATCTTCAGAATCATTCAGGGTACATAAATAGTGTTCTATGTCCCCGTCAGATATATTTCTCGGCATCCTTGAATAAAAAAATACATATTATATACAAAGAAAGTATACTAATCGATAAAAAATATAATGAAATCTAGTAGTTTATAGTAGTTGGAAATATACACAATAATGCGCAATGTTGCAGAAATGCAACAAACTAACTTATGTTTATTACGGTAAGAAAACAAATATATAATGAAGTTATTTTATTATTTCAATGTTTAGAAATATCTAAATTACTAATAAACATAAAAACAATAACTATCTTACCTGGAAAAACTTTTATATCACACAAATCAAAACTTTGAATTTTTTTTCACTTGGCGCCAACCGACTCGCGGGTTTTATTTTGAAATTTTGACAATTTAAAAACAGCTGTTGGCATCATTGGTAATAAACTTAGAAGAAAAGTATTCTAGTCTATGGAATATTCGTTCAAAAACGGATATCATTCATTCTTTTTTCATTTTCACAGACTAAAAACGGTATGTTGCAGATGTGCAACTGTACGAATTTAAGGGTTATATCTTAGCCCTGCTGAACTCCTAACTTCTTTGTAATGTCTTAATATCCTATTATACCTATGTGCTACATTTGACGTAACAGTGACTTGACAGGCGAAGAAGAAGTGGGTAATCCCGGAGAAGGCGCTGAGTTCCTAAAGAGTTCTCCCAATATCTTCCCGTATCAAAAGAAACCACCCTTGAAAAACCCATACCATACCAGTACCAAAATCCTAGATGCTCGACAGTGGAAACTATTTGGATTACTTACTTGATCGATTATTCTTAACTTGATCGATTCTGGCATTGGATATCATTGGGATTAGACGATCTTTACGAGTCAATGCGCTTAAAATTGTCGGTCATAATGGGGTTGTCAGTCATAACATCAGAAGTTTCTAGGCGCTCCAAGAACTCGTCTGGCCGTCAAACTTGACTTTCTTCTACGGCATCTTGGGTCAAAAATTTCTGACGCTGCGGCATTTTAGTCCGGCGTTTTTATCGTCACGGCATATTTTCGTAGGGTTCGTAAACCACCTGAAGGGAATGTGCGGATCCCTCTCCTAGTCGGTTGTTAAGGGCATTACTTTCGTGTAGGTATTAGATACTGAATGAAGCCATCTATAGAGTGACGACATAACATCTGCACATAATCTTCCGGAAAATCTACTAACACCAATTTAAATTTAAAAACATGTCCATAGGTTTCAATTAAATAACAATAAGTTCCTATAACTTATTCCTATAAACAAGAACCTACTTTAATTCTTCTCTAGACATTTCTAATACTCGTATTAGAAAAAATATATATATCAAGTAAAATGTGTAGTTTTGTTTGTATGTTCGGGCTTGTGATGGGAATTACCTGTCCGATTAGAATTATTATTTTTGTATTAGATAGCTACTTTCAAAAGGAAGGTTTTGAACTATTTTTTTCCCAAAATTTCCACGGGAACTGGCACAAAATGGGAAAAAACTCGCAAGGCCAGGAAATTATGTTACACCGTGCCGCGACCACGACAACTTCGAGACTCCGACGATACACGATGTACCACTAGCTGTATCAGTGCCTTTGCGTAGAATGCTTGCTATTTAATGTCGTGACGATCACATCATCCATTGAAATACTCCTGAAACATTTTTTTAGTAAATAGGATCATGAGTCAAAACTCTGCGGTGACTAGTAGTTACTTGTATACTATTTACAAAAGACAAATGAAGTATACATGTTACAACTATGTAGGCCGGACACTGTCGGGACACGGCTCGTAAAAAGGAAGTGCGAGCAGGTTAGTGGCCAACCTTGGTGTTGGAGATTTCATCCTCTTAAGACTTCTTAAAGGCCGGAGTATTTATCAACGTTTTTCATGACATGGTCTAACGATTGAAGCAACCAGATTCGGTAATTTAACGTGCCATATGAAACACGGTAGCGCTCTTCTATAAATCTTCCTTTATTGGGAAAAACGATAATGGCTCTCGACGTAATGCTGAGGTCCCCAAGTATCCCAAGAACAGTTCAGAACAATAAAACAGGCAACTCATGACTTTTGAGACAAAAACGTTTCTTTTGCATCCCAAAGGAAACTCCTAAAGGTAAACCATCACACTTTATCTATAACGAAAGCAGAGTCACCAATAAAAGCACCTACATCATGTAATCGATTATCGATTTATGCAAAAATGTGTTTTATCTCCACGGCCGTTCGGTCTGATTTTAAAGTTAAATGACTTCTGCTTTTCATCAGATACGTACGTGTGAATCTTATCGCGTCGTGATACGGGTCAAATTCTCGTATGTGAAATGCTAAATTTTTCTTTGAGAACTAAAAGATCTTAATATAAAGTTTGTAAGGAATTGTCGATGTATGCTTGGTTGGGAAAAAGATTTCGAGATTCGTAATAAAATCGTCGATGAAAGACGAATAGTTGTCTATATTTCAGAATTTATAAGCAAGTTGCTAGTATACTATTGAAGCCAAAAAAGCTAGGAAAGCAAGTAAAGTGACGGGTTATCTCTAGTTGTGCAAACCTCTTTTACTTGCCGTCTTTAAATCCTTAATATATTTTTTTATATTTTCAAAGTATTAAAAAATATTTCAGATTAAAAAAATACTTTATTAATAGTAATTATTAAAGTTGTTTTATTTTACGAGTGCCCTTAACAATACTTGTATTGTAATGACTAGACCGGCGTAGTTGTGTGTTAATATTATGGCGGGTAAAACCGCGGTGCGCTGCTAGTATAATCTATAACCGTGATGATATAATTCCCGTTGAATGTGGCTATCTATTTTAAATATTTTTTATAAAAAGATTAGCTCGAACATAAAACCAAACGAACAAACCAAACAGACTATGTTACTTTTGTAAACAAACAAAATTGTACCTATTTATAATAATATTAGTATAGATTCAGTGATTGGTTTTGTTTGGAATGTTAGATCTAGGGTCGAAGTGGAATGTATTCAAGGATACGTGTTGGAGATCTTATAAACCTCATTGGACGTCGCGCCCCTCGTTTACTGCCTGCTCTTCTACACCAGATTAAACTTTTATCAACTTTATCTTTGTTACATTTGATACAACACAAAACGGATAGACGTAGCTTTCTGTAATAATGTAACAGGACCTATCTGCAAGCGAGAAGCCGGATGAAAATAAGTTTTAATTGATGTTTAAAATATAGTCCAAGAACTAAGATTAAGTTGAATCACGACTAAAGTTTGTTTTGTTGCTGATCTTCTAACTATAGGGGTTGGAACTCTATCAGTTTATTACTAATAAAATCTATCGGGAGTAGAATCTCTAGTACTTGTTTACTAGTATAAAAGTTTTTCTATATATATAAAAGAAAGTCGTGTTTGTTACACTATTTATAACTCGAGAACGGCTGAACCGATTTGGCTGAAAATTGGTGGAGAGGCAGCTTAGAACCAGGAGACGGATATAGGATACAATTTATTCCGTATTCCCTGCGGGAACGGGTGCGCTGTGGGTGAAACCGCGGGGCACAGCTAGTTACCTATATAAGGAGTGATTTTAACCTTAGTTTTTTTATTCTTTGCGTTTTTAAGGTTGACTTAAAAACGCAAAGAATAAAAAAACTAAGCCTCAATATAACCCAACTTTAACGACGATTTAGACTAGCTGTGCCCCGCGGTTTCACCCACAGCGCACCCGTTCCCGCAGGGAATACGGAATAAATTGTATCCTATATCCGTCTCCTGGTTCTAAGCTGCCTCTCCACCAATTTTCAGCCAAATCGGTTCAGCCGTTCTCGAGTTATAAATAGTGTAACAAACACGACTTTCTTTTATATATATATTCGAAATTTAACTCCGGACATGACTTATTAGATCTTCGACTTATTATTAACTAGCTGTGCCCCGCGGTTTCACCCACAGCGCACCCGTTCCCGTAGGAAATACGGGATAAATAGTATCCTATATCCGTCTCCTGGTTTTAAGCTACCTCCCCACCAATTTTCAGCTAAATCGGTTCAGCCGTTCTCGAGTTATAAATAGTGTAACAAACACTACTACTTTCTTTTATATATATTATTACTAGCTGTGCCCCGCGGTTTCACCCACAGCGCACCCGTTCCCGTAGGAAATACGGGATAAATAGTATCCTATATCCGTCTCCTGGTTCTAAACTACTTCCCCACCAATTTTCAGCCAAATCAGTTCAGCCGTTCTTGAGTTATAAATAGTGTAACTAACACGAC